>OU892283.1:28497874-29697874 GCA_917834065.1 Ceutorhynchus assimilis | reverse complement strand
ACTTTAACCAATACCCCGCCACGTGCACGTGAAAAACCGTGCGCTAAGGCAATTTTTGTGAGCCTCTATAGAGGCTAGAGGTGGGCCAACCTGCGATTTTAATGGAGCTGTGACAAGACGTGACTGCTCCAGTCGTGTCACTGTGACAAATAGCAGTGATTTTTTGGAGCAGTTTCACCTTAGTTGGCGGCCGTACTGCTAATATAATGTTAATGCTACATCGCAAAATGGCATAATCGCAGTCCGCAGTCACGGCCGAGAGAGATGCTCCAGTTTCCAGCCTGCCCTCTGCAGTAGCAGTTTCGATTTGGCGTGACCGCGATGCGTTTTTTCATTTTATTATTCCATTTACATCACTTAGCTAGAGCTTTGTCCGCGCTGCATCGGTCGGAGCTTGAACTGGCAGTGACAAAATGTCATTGCTACTTGACTGGGACTGGAGCAGGCCGTGACTGTGACAGACGAGTAGCAGTGACAAAGTCACAGTTCGTGAAATCGCAACCCACCTCTAATAGAGGCTGTTTAGTCCAATAAACTTAATTTTGTATAGAGTAGAGGTGAAAAATGAAAATATTCAAATATTGGTGACTATTTCACTAATGACTGTATTACACCGGCAGTAAATTCAATTGACAATATTGCTACGTGGACGATGGACAATACCAACAACATGGTATTTTTGCATTCTATCTATTTTCAAAATCTTACGTGAAATAGTCATGACGTATAGGTACTACTCGATAAAAATGTGTGTAGGCAAAATGAATCTCAAGGTTTTATTCAAGTTTGTTGCTTTTCATCCGTCAGGCGAATGATATTGTCAAAAATGTTATTCGCGAAATTGCCAAGCAACAAACTTTCATACTTTTCAAAAATTTTGCTGACAAAATTTTCGAAATTATTATATATGACAATAGTCAACAATAGAATCGAGGCAAGACAGATAGGTTCGTTCGTATTCTTGGCGGCATGGCGAATGCGCTACGTGCTGAAATCTTAATTTTTGATAATAGATGTTCATGTAACGTATAAGAAAAATAATATAGCTGGAAATGAAATTCTAGCTGGCACCAGTAACGATAATCGATCACGACAATGTTGAAGAACGACAATAATAATTAAGCCAATCGCGTTTTCCACAAAGACTAGTGAGCGAAAATAAATGAAAATAACCAAATAAAATTCTCCCATTTAATTAAGGATGGCAGCACAGTCGACAAAATATCAGCTTAACGATGGCTGATAGAATGAGCTGCAAAAATTGCTTGGTCCAATTCATACTTACCTGGCGTAGGGGCTACCGTGATCAACAAGGCGGTTCCCCCGGGGTGAGGCCTTTCCATTGCACTACGGTTGGGCTGACCCCTGCGATTATCCCTAATGCGGATAACTCGGGCGCGTAATTTTTGGTAGTCGGGACTGCGTACGCGCTGTCCCGGATTAATTAATTCAAAATTATTTAGTAAAGTCGTCCAAATACCGTAGGCCTCTTCGGGTTTGGAAAAAGTACGGTTCTAGAACGGTCCAGAAGAATCGCACAGTTTATTATTGAACTTTGTGATAGTCGAGTCGTTGTTATTTTGTTGATCAATAAACTGGACGATTGTTTTGAACCGTTCTAGAACCGTCCTTTTTCCAAACCCGAATAGGCCTCGTGTGTATGGTAACAGACTAGACATAGCGGTAGCCTAGCCATCATGAATTCAATCAGATATCGGACTATCTTACCCCGGCCGGTTAAACAATGTGATCTCTGCCTGCCTAAAGAATTATCCATGTTCACGGAACTTCCTCTTTGGAAAAAATCGCAAACGTTTTTCTTCGGCTTTATTCTGTATTGGAAAAATTTCACTCCCAGGTGAATGCGTTATTCAAAAGAAAGAAAAAGAACAAAAATAGGTAATATCGTAGTAGGCTCTCATCTCCCCTGTTTAAAAATTGTATAAATTATTGACGTTTTGGCAAAAGAAAAGAAAAAACATAGTATTTTATAGAATCCGAGGCGGAAAATGTTTCATTGCTGATCAAGAGCCTAGCTATCTAGTTTATCGAGATGCATGCGTCAAGATAAACTAAACCTCCAACATCAATGAAGTTTTCCGTTGATAGTCCGGGAGTTAACGACATATTTTATTGTACCATTTTCGCAAGCTTCTTTCTTTTTGTATTTATTATGCGTGTAATATATGATAGTAATATGAACGTCTGCCAGCGCACCCGCACGACAGGGGGTTACAAGAAAGTTACAAAGATGGCAAAAAATTAACAAAAAAAAATTCATAGCCGCATAAGCGAAACTTTTTGTACGTATTGGTAGAAACATAGAAAGCTTAAAAAATATCGTCTGCCACCTAAACTCCACAACAAAAGTCGTCTGTCACCCACATAAGTAAGCGCAAAAAAAATGTAAAAAAAAATCATACCCGCAAGGCTGAAATTAAGTTGAAATACTTCTTTTTATAGTAAAAAACATAAAAATAATAGTCTGCCACAAATAAGATACAACGAAGATCGTCTGCCAAGCCTATGAAGTTGGGTTCGACATGCACGCGAGCACCACGACTACGACGCTGCATTTTCATTTCCTAATTTAAATTCTGGCGGAGACCTTTAGCTGTAAAAATTAAGGATATATTGATTCATTCTAGAGAAACTAATCTCTTATTCCTATTTATTATTTCTTTTTGTAAGACGAACTAGGAATGAAGTGTGAAATTCGATAAAATGCTTGAAGATAAAAATGAGCAATAATATCACTGTTTTACTTTACAATGACAATAGATAATTTTTTAAGACATTATTTATTGATTCTAATTTCAAATATGTCTATATTTATTATGAAGAGGGTGATTCGTCGGTTAGGACAAGAAAAATAGAAGCCCTGTTAAGTATTTAGTTATATTTATTATGTTCCTATAAGTACTGATGCTGATCTTGTTTGACAACCAACCACTGTAAATTCATGACCATTCGTCCATATCACATTGATCAATGAATGAATCATCTGTTTTATCCAATATTACATTGAAATCCCTAATATCAAAATTATCGATTTCAGCGTCGTCTATTTAGTCTGACTGATATCGGTCTTGTTCTGTATTTGTTCTAAGTACACGGAAAAAACACTCCACTATATTTAAGAATAGTAGCGTTTGCCCAAGAATATATTCGTTTCACTATTCCACAAGAAAATATAATATTTAATTCTAGTATTGCCCTATTCTTTAGAATTGAAAATAAGTTCAACTTATATCCAGAATACGGTAGTGTCGAATTCGAGAATAGCCTAGTAATTGTTTCAAGAATAAGGTAGATTTGTTGATCAAGTATTGTTATTCTTATTCGAAAAATTACTTATAGTTATCACAAAAACTACAATTTATTTCCAAATATTTCTTATTCTTATTTCAAAAATAACCTCTTATTGTTTTCACTACTCGTGTACTTACCATTAATATTGAAATACAGTTTACTCTGAAGTATATTTTATTCTTCAAATTCTTGTTTTAAAAATTTATATAATATATAAAGGTATAAACTGATGGAATAATAATAAAAAAGTTAATTGTGATAAGTACAATAACAATCATAGATAGGTACATTTATTTATTAATTATTCACATACCACTGGAAGGTTGGGAAAATCCGTTATAGATGCTGCATTTTCTTCACTTTTAACGCCATTTTTGTACCGATTCATTTTCTTGGCCAATTTTAATCTAACCTCCATTTTGGGAATTCGCTCTTTACTTTGTTCATCATTTATGTTCAACCATTGTCCAAGTCAATTTAATTTCCTAAAATTAAAAATAATGTTTTTATAGACACTTTGTCAACAACTTATCCTAAAGCAAAAGGCAAATAGATTGGATAAGGTACTTCTACATGATGAAAGATAACACGCGGTTTAAGTTTTTACCTAAGTGATGGCCACCCACGCCAACAATGCCTAATAATTTTTTGATTGTTTTTTCCCGGAAATTGAGCAGGAAAAGTGAAACTTACCTTCAAATATTGGAATTAAACATTCCAAATCCCATTTCTTCAACAAAAAATCCATTTTATCACGAAAAACACTGTAAAAACACAGGTAGCGTCGCGTGGCGTCCTTCGGCGTCCCTTCAACCAAACTTGGGAGAAGAATGGGAGAGAACGCAACGCGAAGCAAAGCACAAAGGCGACTAGAAGGCAGGTTGAAACAAACATGCATTTCATTTAAGAATATACTCTCTTCAAACTATAGGTATTTCAAACGAGAAATTATTTCAACATTACATTAAGAACAAACCTATATTTGATAAAATATATTTTTTATTCTTGATTTAAATGAAAAATAATTGAGATGAATATTTAAAGAGTTTCAAAATAACATTAGGCAAATATTTCAATGTCTAATAAAGTATTGCTTTACTAAGTAAATTATTACTGGATCAAACATAAAATTATAAGTATATTACTACTCTTGGATATAGAATTGCATTTTTTTCCGTGTACCTACTATAAATATTTAAATTATTTATTAAGGGCTACATAATTATAATACCTAGATTTTCATCTGAGTTGATTGCTATGTCATCGATGGATTTCGGTAATTGATCTCCTTCGAACCATTGTTTTGTTGTTTGAACCAAGTTTGTCATCTGATTCTTCCTAACCATAGTCAGTTGAAGAAAATTCCGTCGGTTGCCGGAGATAAGCATACCTCCAAAGATGTGCAAATATATGCGGTTCGTGTTAATTGCTTTTGCAGCTCTGCTTTGCAAGGTGGTAATACTGCTCCATCGACATTTTTTGCGTTGGTTCGGAAGATTTCGCCATTCTCATTATTTTATAGGTTTTCATGAAAAGAGCCACAAAAACAATTAAAACAAACCGCATATATTGCACATCTTTGGAGGCATGCTTATCTCCGACAGCCATCCGGGAAGCATTTTTGTATCGAGCGGCCAGTATACCGCATTCGGGTAACGTCGTATTAACCGAGGTCTGTCTCATAACGAGCGTCTGATTTCCCGATCGATTGTCAAGCTACCGTACGCTGTACGCTTGATACTAGTATGAGTATCTAGTCTTATCTGCGAAATTATGGATCGGCGTCCAACAATTCAGTTTTTTTATCATTTATTATGCACTGGCCAGAAAATTATATGCACCACATTGTCGATTCCAGTGAAATACGAACTAATTTTAAAACTAAGCAGGAAGTCGAGGTAAGTGAATAAGTAAGAGCAAAATTATGTTTTATCTACATAACCTTACCATGAATAGAATACCATGGCGAGATAGAATAGGCCACTTTCACGTTTTTTCGAAAACATTTTTGAATTATTGTGTTAGCCATTCTTCCAATGACATTATCATCTGTATATTTTTTTTCTCCAAAAAAAAACGCCTATTTTTTGAAATATGTTCAAAAATCGAATTTTTAATGCAGGTAAAAATTAACGAATGCAGGTATACAAATCCGTAAGTAAATAGCAAAATCTTGTTATTTGACAAATGCGGAGATTAGATTCAGGCAGATGCAAATAATTATTTATGATGCTGTCTCTAACTAACAAAACTAACCAAAACTAACCCAAATTGGAGCTGAGCAAAAGGTTAAGGTAAGGACAGCCTTAGGGTTAGTTTGGGATAGTTTGTTAGAGACAGCATCAAATAACTAGGCAAATAGCAAAATCTTATTTATCCTTAAGTTTTTTGCTACTTTCCATTCCACTTAGTGAACTACTAGAATTGAAATTGCTTTACGATTTGACTACCAGAACCAAAATTAAACTAATATTATCAAGTAGCTTGATGGTGAGGAGCCAGGGAAACTCAAAAAGATATTCTAGACTGTAGGCGCGAGTCGCGAGTATCGAGCGTACGGTAGTCTGAGTGATTTTCGTACTACCGTGCGCTTGATACGTGCCGAGGTCGGGTACCCCGAATGCGGGTTACTGGACGCTCGATACAAAAATGCATCCGGCAACCGACGGAATTTTCTCTTACTGACTATGGTTGGAAAGAATCAGATGACAAACGTGTTTTTCAATGGTTCGAAGGAGATCAATTACCGAAATCATCGATAACATAGTAATCAAGTCAGATAAAAATCCAACCTTTGCCCAACGAACCTACGAAGTGTGACAGAGTAATAATAGCGGCCAGGTTTACACTGAACACTGATCTAATGCCATTCTATTTATTTCAAAATCTTTCAAAACATCACTCTACAGTGTAAAAGGGACTGATATAGCTGACCAATAGTAACGAACCTTTTTGAAGGGTTTATTGTTTTTCACTCCGTAGGTTGGTTTGATAGAGTAGCCGTTAATAAGCAATTTAAATATCCATAATATAGGATAGGTACCTACTATATAGTTACAGATAAAGAAACAAATACAGAACAAAACAAAGATTAGTCAGACGAAGAAGACGACGCTGAAATCTATAATTCTGATATTGAATGAAACAGATGATTCTATTAATCAATGTGATATTGATGAATGGTCATGAATTTACGTTCAACAAACAAGATCAGCTTCAATATACATGAACATATAATCTAGATAATAAATAGGAATAAGAGATTAGTTTCTCTAGAATGGTTCAATATATTCTTTCTTTTACAACAAAACGTCTCTATCAGAATTCAAATTAATCAATGAAGATGCAGCGCCGTAGCCGTGAGGCTCGCCTGCATGTCGAACCCAACTTCATAGGCTTGGCAAATGGCAGACGATCTCCGTTGTCTCTTATTTGTGGCAGACTATTATTTATGTATTTTTTACTATAAAAAGAAGTATTTCAGATAAATTTCAGCCTTGCGGGTATGATTTTTTTTTTAAATTTTTTGCGCTTACTTATGTATTACTCTTCATAATAAATAAAGACATATTTGAAATTAAAATCAATAAATAATGTCTTAAAAAATTATCTAATGTCATGGTAAAGTAAAACAGTAATATTATTGCTCATTTTTATCTTCAAGCATTTTATCGAATTTCACACTTCATGCATAGTTCGTCTTAACAAAAAAAAAAAAAAAGAATAAGAGATTAGTTTCTCTAGAATGGATCAATATATCCTTAATTTTTACATCAAAAGGTCTCCTCCAGAATTTAAATTAGGAAATGAAAATGCAGCGTCGTAGCCGTGGTGCTCGCCTGCATATCGAACCCAACTTCATAGGCTTGGCAGACGATCTTCGTTGTATATTATTTGTGGCAGACTATTATTTTTATGTTTTTTACTATAAAAAGAAGTATTTCAAATAAATTTCAGCTTTGCGGGTATGATTTTTTTAAAAAAAATTTTTGCGCTTACTTATATGGGTGACAGACGACTTTTGTTGTGGAGTTTAAGTGGCAGACGATATTTTTTAAGCTTTCTATGTTTCTACCAATACGTACAAAAAGTTTCGCTTATGCGGCTATGAATTTTTTTTGTTAATTTTTTGCCATCTTTGTAACTTTCTTGTAACCCCCTGTCGTGCGGGTGCGCTGGCAGACGTTCATATTACTATCATATATTACACGCATAATAAATACAAAAAGAATGAGGCTTGCGGAAATGTTACAATGAAATATGTCGTTAACTCCCGGACTATGAGGTTTGTATATAATTCAATTGTTGTGATCCTTCAGTGTTTTTGCCTTGGTTAAAACTACTTTTGTTTTTGGTTTGAAACTTGTAGCTTTATTAGGTAATGGAATATAGAATGAAATTGAACTACAGCAAAAGTAAGACTTATTTTATAGAGAGTTTTAACAAAATGTGTTACTACGACTGAAGCTGTCTTAAGACTGTCTTCTTGCTTCACTAGATCTCTTACAAATCGACCTTTACATCCCTTCTAAAACGTTTCTAAAACCTACATAATTACAACTGGAAAACCCTAAATAAATATTGGCAATAAATGACAGTCTGTTCGCCCAAAGAATGACCATTAAGGATATTTGGGAATTTTGGGGTTTATGGTGGACAAATGTTTAATTTATTTACATACAATATCTTTGGGTTCTTTAACAGAAAGTCTGGGTCATATAATAATATTGCTTTCGGCGACGGCGAGACATTATTTGGGAATTTTGGGGTTTATGGTGGACAAATGTTTAATTTATTTACATACAATATCTTTGGGTTCTTTAACAGAAAGTCTGGGTCATATAATAGTATTGCTTTCGGCGACGGCGAGTCGTAAAAGGTACAATGTCATGATATTATGGAGGAATATGACACTTCCCCCCTTGAAAAAAAAAAAAGAAATTTTCATAAAGAAATTTCTTCAAAACAAATCCTTTAAGAAATACAATTATAAAAAACTAACGTGAAATAATATGAAGCTTAACTTAATATAAAGGTAGGAATAAAAAGGAAAGAGAAAAAAAAAATGTAAACTAACTTATACCTAAGAATATACAGACATATCTTTTACTAAGACATTTTTATGGACGGTCTTGGGGTGACTGATCTTCGCATGGACATGGAATTCGTAGTGGATGTGGTTGCTTCATTGGAACTTAGAAGGTTATTTAGTTCAATCCCTTCGCCCATTTTTGTTCTGGCTTCTTCTTCTAGAATTCTTGATATGTTTTGACTTGTCCCTGGAGTGGTATTTATATTTGTATTGAAAAGCTTAATACAGCAGGAATCCGATATGTACTTTGGGCTTTTAGTAGATACAACAAAACATACTTTTAATGCATGATATTAATCCGCACCACTTAAGAAAATTGTACACTATTACCAAAAGAACAACTGACGCGATAAAAGAAATAATGATAATGAACCAATGAGAGTGTTGAATAATAAATGGCTTCTTCAATTCTTCATCCAGCAATTGGTCCAGTTGTCCAAGTTTGTGATTCGCAAACTGTAAATCGTCCAATTTGATATTGGAAAGTCTTATTGGTTGTAGTGTGATTGGTGTGTTGTTGAATCTGGCTTCTTTGGCATAGCAGCAATCGTCAAGTGCAATATTGATATCTGAAATTTGTTTTGAAATATTCCGTGTAATGATTCCTGAGCTTTCCAAGATAATATTTTGAGTATAGCCTCTGCATTTGGGTTCCAAACTTAACAGCCCTGTTGATGCAATTTTTATATCTTCGATTGGAAAATTATCACAAGCCAGAGTAAGCTGTAAGGGCGTCGATAGTACGAACAGCCAAGAGTTGTCGCTCAGTGGATGCCATATCTCGAAGTCTGCTTTGGAAGTAACGGTATGACAGTCAGCCGGGATTTTGGTAGAAAATGATGTAAACAATGCGACTTCGCACTTAGGAGGTTCTTGAATCCTTGTAGCTTGAGTGTTTTGGCAGATGAATTCCTCTTCTGTGATCCTTGTACACTTGGTAAGGTCTTTCATTTGCACATAACTAACCTTACTAATACTTATCAGCAGGTAAGGAAAATCAGGTAGGATATAGGAATGAATTTCAGAAAAATTATGAGGTGTTGGAAGTGGCAATAATTTGAACAGATTGTAGGTCATTTCGTCAGTCAATGGAATTTCAATTGCAAAAATAATTATGTTATCAGAATGAAAAACTTTTAGTTTACTGATCTCAAAATATTTGTAAATAGTTGAATAAGATATTGGGAACGGTAATTGAAGTCCGTTGTTCAATTTGATTTCCGAAAGTACATTAATAATTAGTAAGGCAATATGTGAACTGATGATAAGTTTCAGTTTGTTTACGTGAATACGTTTATTGGTATCTGCTGAGAAGGAGTTGAAAATTTTAATATTAGAGTTTAGAGTTTCTTGATTAGATTTAAAATTTCGTATACTAGAATTAAAATTAGATATCGTACTAGAAATTATGCCAATTTGTTGTTTCATCAAAAGTTGTGTATTTCTATTACTTTGAATTAGAGTTTTTATCGATTTGTCATAAAATTTAGCATCATCGGCATCAGGCATGCCAAATAGCCAATTGAATGCGTAAGAAGCACCATCAAAAATTCCTCTTTTAGTCTTTTTCGTATTAGTACCGATTATTTCGCTGACAACTTCAGATTTTCCGAGCAATTTATTAAACCGAGATTGGACGACTTTTATAGTATCTTTGCATAGAAAATTTTCAGATTCAACAATTTCATTACTATAACATAGATCGAATGACTTTTTCAATATTCCAGAAATAAATTTTATTTTCTTTTCATATCCAGTTACATTAAGATGAGTAAATAGGACAAATTTAGAATTTGAAAGTTTAACTTGGCCAAGATTATTATAATAAAGACCGGCATGATCGTGGAGATTAGTAATGTGATAATTATCGCCTCTAACACAAACGGAAATGGAAGTTAGTACAAGTAGGAACAGTAGATTAGCGTTATTAATCATTGTTGCTTTGATCTGAAACAAAAGGTTTTATCATATTAGTATGATACGTAATAATTTTTTTTCCTATTTGTAGTTGAATATTATTGTTATTGAAAACTTTAGTGACTTTATATGGGCCTTTAAAGTTAGGACTCAGTTTTTTATTTAGACCAGGGGAAATATGTTTATTTACAATGTAAACCATATCTCCTATTTTATAATGATTTTTTTTTATTTTGTTATCGTAATAAGTCTTCGATTTTTCTTTTGATTTCAAGATGTTGTTACGTGCCTGTTCTTGAGTTATGTTAAGTTGAGTTTCAGGTTGCCTATGTAATCGTCATATGAATATTTAAATTCGGGTCTGCTAGTTATAGAGCTTGGCAAAAATGGTTTGGATCCAAATAATAGTTCATATGGTGTATAGTTAGTAGAAGAGTGAGTATGTGTATTGTAAGCGAACATTGCAAAAGGTATAAATTCGTCCCAGTTGTTTTGTTTGTCGTTAATGTAGTGTTTTAAATAATCTTTCAAAGTAAGGTGTGAACGCTCCAAAGCGCCATTAGATTCAGGGTGGTAGGGTGTGCTTGTGACATGCTTAGTTTTAAATAATTTTACGAGTTCTTTTATTAAATTGGACATAAAATCAGTACCTTGATCAGATAAAATAGTTTTGGGAATACCGAATAAAGTTATAAATTTGCATAATTCATTTGATACTGTTATTGCTTCATGATTCGGTATAGGAATGGCATACGAATATTTCGTTAAATCGTCTTGCATCGTAAGGAGAAATCTAGATCCGTTTTCTTCTATAAAATTTTCAAAGGTATCATTTTTAGAAATAATGTTGATATTTAGACATCGAGATAAAGCATCTGCGTTACTATTAAACTTTCCTGGTTTATGAATAATCTCAAATTCGTATTCATTAAGTAATAATCCCCATCTAATCAGTCTACTTCCGGGATTTTTACAGTTTAAAAGCCAAGTGATTGGTTTATTATCGGTTACAATTTTAAACTTTCTACCATATAGGTAGCATCTAAAATGTTTAATGCTCCAAATTACTGCTAATAATTCTTTTTCCATAGTTGTATAATTTTGTTCGGCAGAATTTAACGTACGACTTGCGTATGCAATAGGTAGGTCCTGCCCGATCTCACCTTGACTTAAGACCGCACCAATCGCATAGTCTGAAGCGTCGGTCGTCAAAATAAATTCTCTTGAAAAATCTGGATATTGAAGTAAAGGTTCATTTATTAGAATTTCTTTAAAGGTGTCGAAAGATTCTTGACATTCTTGAGACCAAATAAAAGCAACATTTTTCTTTAGGAGATTAGTCAATGGTTTAGCAATTTTTGCAAAATTGTTGATAAATTTACGATAATATCCAATTAAACCTAGGAAACTTTTTACTGTTTTTTGATTTTTAGGAGTGGGAAAGTTTTTTATTGCTATAGTTTTTTCTGGTTTTGGTTTTACTCCTGATTCAGAAATGATATGACCGAGATAAGAGATTTCTTTACGGAGGAATTGACATTTGTCGGGTTGTAACTTTAAATTATTATTTCTGAGTCTGTCGAAAACCGCTTCAAGACGTGAGACATGTTGATTTAGATCTGATCCATAAATAACTATGTCGTCTAGATAAACGAAACACTGTAACCCTTGTAAACCAGTAAGAACTGCATTCATTAGTCTTTGAAAACAAGCGGGTGCATTTTTTAATCCAAAAGGCATTCGATTAAATTCCCAGTGACCTAAAGGTGTAGTGAAAGCGGTTTTTGGTTTATCTTCTTCTCTCATTGGAATCTGATGGAAACCAGAAGCCAAATCGAGTGTGGTGAAATATTTACTATGGCCTAATTGATCTAAAATTACTTCGATATTTGGCATTGGATATGCATCACCAACTGTAACTTCATTCAATTTTCTAAAATCAACCACTACGCGCCATTTTTGTTCCCCCGAAGCGTCCATTTTTTTTGGTACTACCCATAGAGGGGCAGACCAAGGCGATGCAGACGGTTGAATTATTCCCTGTTGTAACATTTTATTGATTTGTTTATTAACTTCGGTTTTATGAATTTCTGGGTATCTGTACGTTTTTGTATGAATGGGCTTAGAATCAGGAGATGTTTATTTCATGTTTAATAGTGTTAGTACAACCAAGGGTACCTCCAGGTAGAAAGAAAATATCTTCATAATTTTCACAAAGATTAGTTATGAAGCTCTTTTCTTCTTGGTTTAAATGGTCTAATCTAAGATTTTGTTTCAATAGTTGGCTCCTATTTTTAATAAAATTATTTTCAGTACTTTGTTCCGAAGCAAAATAACAGTAGCTTTCTTTAGGAATCTGTTCTAAATAGATTGAAATAGGTTTTAATTGAAAATCAATTACTTTTGAGTTTAAGATTGTTGCAAAAGCTTTATTATTTGAATTTACTTTAGTCAATGCTCGGGATAAATAGATTTCCTCTTAGATATTTCCATATCTGGTATGATCCCTTCTTTTATTTCCGGGTTTAGAGCGTTGATTTCTATTATTGTTTCCGTACGAGATTTGAGAACAAAATAAGAACCAGTGTTAGGATTAGCGTTTAATCCGATAGGGATTTGAAATGGCAATGAGTTTAGAGATAGAGTTCGTTTTTTAAAATCGATTTTTGCGTTTTGATCTTGAATAAAATCCAATCCAATTAGACCGTCATAAGGGACGTTTGTAGCCTGATTTAGTATGTGGAATTTTATGTTCAAAATCTGATTGTTAATGTTAAAAGGAATAGTGGTAGTTCCAACTGTTTGAATTGGAGAATTAGGACAGAGTCCATGAAGAGATATTTTTTCTGAAGGAACAAATTTAGTTATCTCAGGATTGAGTTTGTTGGCTTTTATCAATGAGCAGCTTGCACCAGTATCAAGTAAAAATCGGAGTTTTTTGTTTTGATTTTTTGAATATTTACTTTCTAGTTCAATGAAACTTGAGCTATTTTCAGCAAGAAATATTGTTAGTTCTCGTCGTTCTCGAACACCGCTAAAGTTTTGAGATGATCCTCCAGTGAGGTGTTCGTCATTGGAGGAGCGTTGGAGTTTAAAGAATTTGAATGACTTGGTTGATAATTTGGTACATTAGAATTGTATTGAATTGAATTAACGTTCGCGTTCTGCCTTGAATTCGTATGAGGTGAGTCGCGAAAAACTGGATTATGATTTGTCGAATTTCGATAAGGTCTTTTATTAATTTGATTGCTCGAGTTTTGGTTTAAGTTTTGAGAATTAGAGTTTTGATGAGATTGGTTAGTATGCTGTCGATTAACATGGAAATTCATCGAATTATTAGATCTTCCTGCATTATTATTATATTGTCTTTTTCTACATTCTTCAATAACATGCCCTTGTTTTTTGCAGTAACGACAAAATATCTGATTATTCGTAAACAAAGTTCTTACGTTTGCATCATGATTTCTTGTTTTGAAACAATTATTTGTAGAATGCGAGTTGTTTTTGCAATTTTTGCAAAACTGAGTTGAACTGCGCGACATAGCCACAGCGCGTTCTTCAGAAATAGCTGCACTATACGCAGAATTAATCGAATCAAAATCTTTCCATCTCAACATTCGCGAAATTTCGGGTTTCGAATGATAAATAAATCTATTTAAAGCAATTTCGTTCAACATTTTCAGTTTTCCAGGGATCTCTTCCGGTTCTGTGCGATTTTGTTGAGTAGTAGATATCAATCGCGAGTTAATTGTTTCCAAACGTTGAAAAAAGTCTTTCACTGATTCGTTAGGACTTTGTTTGCAATTATTTAGCTCTTCCATTAATTGAACGTAATGTTTTTTGTCTTGATATAAAGTTTTTAAAGCGTCTTTTAAGGTATCCCAATTATCAAAGTTTTGGGTAGCTAACTGTTCTTTAGCTTTGCCACCGATTCGAGATAAAATAAAATATAAAAGAGGATTTTTCTGATCGTCCTGTGCTAATACATTGGCATTATTACAATTCGCTAAAAATTGCCCTAATTCAAGACGATTGCCATCAAAACTATTAGGTATTAGTTTGCATAAAAAATCTACGGAAAACCTACCATTATTTGGGTTGGAATTTGACGAAGGAAGTTGATTAAAAATGTTTTGAAAAGTTTCTAATAATATTGTTTGTAGGTCTGGGTTTACGGCAGGAGGAGTCATAGTGGCATATAAGTATTAATAAAGGAGTTAGACAAACAAAAGTAACCTCATTAAGAGACAAAAATCACTTACCAAAAAACTTGAAAGCTAGTGGTTACACAACAACTGTGATTCAATCCAATACTGGTCAACGCTGATGATAGCTTTGGCTGACTATGGTATGTCTTGAATCTTTGTATCCAAATCCTCCTGGATCTTGCTAGATACTTCTGAATCGTACCGACCGCGCCAAAATCTGTTGTGATCCTTCAGTGTTTTTGCCTTGGTTAAAACTACTTTTGTTTTTGGTTTGAAACTTGTAGCTTTATTAGGTAATGGAATATAGAATGAAATTGAACTACAGCAAAAGTAAGACTTATTTTAGAGAGAGTTTTAACAAAATGTGTTACTACGACTGAAGCTGTCTTAAGACAGTCTTCTTGCTTCACTAGATCTCTTACAAATCGACCTTTAGGTACATCCCTTCTAAAACGTTTCTAAAACCTACATAATTACAACTGGAAAACCCTAAATAAATATTGGCAATAAATGACAGTCTGTTCGCCCAAAGAATGACCATTAAGGATATTTGGGAATTTTGGGGTTTATGGTGGACAAATGTTTAATTTATTTACATACAATATCTTTGGGGGTTCTTTAACAGAAAGTCTGGGGCATATAATAATATTTCTTTCGGCGACGGCGAGACATTATTTGGGAATTTTGGGGTTTATGGTGGACAAATGTTTAATTTATTTACATACAATATCTTTGGGTTCTTTAACAGAAAGTCTGGGTCATATAATAGTATTGCTTTCGGCGACGGCGAGACATTATTTGGGAAAGTATTCGAGGGTCGTAAAAGGTACAATGTCATGATATTATGGAGGAATATGACACAATATTCATTGGTTTTATACCTACCTACCATTTTCGGTGGTCGACCGCTTTTAAAACAAAGTAACATCCATAACTAACTTGATTTGTTCGGACTTTTTCTTTGAGCTCTTTGTAAAGCCAAAATGAAAAGGCTAAGGCCAGTGTTGCCAGAATTGAAGGATTTCCTTCAATATGAAGGGTTGTGATCTAAAATTTCGACTACTGAAGGATTGAAGGTTTTTATCCGAATTTGAAGGATTTTGAGTTAAATTTTATATTTAGCAAATATTCCAATCATGTTACCAACAAATTTAATTTTTTTTTTTTAATGAATTAAATAATTTCATGAGAAAAAATACAGAACGCCAATTTTCGCTACGCCATTGGGTCAGTTAGTGTGCTGTACAGTGGCTAAATAAATCTTGACATACAGTGGTGACAATAAAGGTCCCGCCGCCCTTTTGTTCCCAACCTCTTGTTACTTTTAAATATTAATATATAGGATTTAAATGGACATCATCTATCATAAAAAATTGAAATCGACGTATTTGATGACTATTAGGTCCATCAAATAAGGTACCTGGACCAAATAAGGCCACGTTAACAAGTTTTATTTTTTCCTAACATTATCCACCAAACCCAACAAAAATCACAAGCTTATAGGTGAAGTGTTTTGCTTCTATTACTTGAATATTAACTCCAATTTATTTATTTTTTTATATAAGTGGTGGTTTTTGCGTAAAATAAAGACGCCTACCATTGGCCTTATTTGGATCACTATGCTCCTAATAAGGCCAATATTAAAAATTGTTTAAAATAAATACAATTATTTATAAAAATATTATTATCTGAGAAATATTTCACAAAATAGAACTTTTACGTTTGCTGCATTCCTGAAAAGACAATAATTCCAAGTCCTCTGGGATGGTGATCCGAATAGATCTACATACAACTAGGACAAATGAACCGCAGCATCTCTTGCTTGGAGAGATTCCAGGCATTTCAAAAAACATCACTTAGGTGATAATATGACACATTCTTTTAAAAAAAACACTGTGATAAGAGGCCCATTGAACATTTTTCGTATGATGGCCTTATTAGGAACATGATAAATTGATAAAAAAAAGTCTGTAACTAGACATCTAACAAAGATAATATTCTGTACTTACTCTGTAGCTTTCTTAATACATAAATAGAGGAGAAATCAAACGAGAAGAAGCCACACGCGTTATCGTTTGTCTCACTTCATATAAGACGGACCCAGAGAAAATGAAATCTGCTTTCTTTGTCAGCGCTAACGACAGTGGCTTCTTCTCGTTTGATTTTTACTCTATCTGTGTAAAAATTACATTCGCTCCATTCACTTTATTAACATGTGTATATAAACTAATTAAGTTCCAGCCTCAAAGTTATAACATGACATATGAAATATGTGGTTGGCCATTTTTCGACATATGACGAGTTGCTAGAAACCCTTGCAATAATATTTGATTTGCAATATAGATTTATTTTTCAATAATATTGTAATTTTTGAAAATGGGATTCAATATTAAGCAATAAAGCATATTGGCTTTATTAGGTACATGGCCTTATTTGGGTCAGGTACCTTACATTGTTTTCCATGTTTTATGATGGATGTTCACCCAAATCCCATTTTTCATATTTGAAATAAGTCAATAGGTGGCAATAGGTGGGAACAAGATGGCCGCGTTTTCAATATAAATATATGGGATTTTAGAACCAATCAAAAATAAGACAGCAATTGTCGCCACTGTGGGTAATACTGGTAATAGAGTCACTGTAGTGTGGTAGTGTGCTGTAGCCCAATGATAATACCCACTACTACTACAGAATAGCCTAATCTCAAAAGACCTGTGTGGAACAAATCTGAAGTCTCCCACCACGCCAAATTACCAATTGTGACGTAACCAGTATGTCCTTTCTTGCCTTGACGTAGGCTGTTTGCACCACAGGTTGATTCCGCGGGCTTTTGCTTTATGCATACATGGTTTTACTAGATTAATTAACATTCTAAAACAATTCTTTTTTAGATCTCTTTCTCATCTTCCTCTTTGCCTATTATGTTGATCAAAATTAAATAATATTTTCATTATAAATTTAAATTCTAAACTGCGACCGCTAGTGTAAACACCTGTCGACTTAGTTATGATGTCAGAAATGGTGACACACCAATATGACGGCGATTACCAAAAACGAGACCAATAAGCAATCCATTCCTTAGTAGTGTTTAATATCCTTAGCTGTAGCCCAGGTTTTAGGTTCAAAATTAAATAAAAAAAATTCGTTCACGTAATAATTGTGTTTTTTTTTCTGAAATATTTCGTTGTGCCGGCCACCGGTCACTGTTTTGAAGGATATGAAGGGTTTTAGCCAATAAGTTGAAGGAATGTCGTCGAAAAACTCTGGCAACACTGGCTAAGGCACCAAATTTGGCTCTGCTAGTCACTCAACTCAAGATCAAACTTAATTTTGGTTGGCTTCCAAGGGTCATAAAACCCAAACTTCTCGACACAAACTCTACATAATAAGCTTAACGACCAAGAACGCATACGTGCCAACGCATATTATGCATTGCCTACGCAATGCATCAGTTGGTGACATTTGGGTAAACCCACCCCTCCCCAACATTTAGGGCTGGAGGTCTTTTATTCCGGCACCCCCGTTCCAGTTACATTATACTTCAAATATTTATTTTCATTTCAATGTTTTCTCACTGGTGCTATGCTTAAGATGTATCGAGTCCATGTCACATCCGAGAAGATTCGGAAATATGATCCATGGGGTCCAATGTCTAATGGACAACGAGACATCGGCTCAAGTTTTCAAGTCACCACTGCTACGCGAAGGATTATAATATAAAGTTCCAAGTGGCTCCATCTGTTTGCATATGGGCCAACGAAAACAGTCTAATGTATAATTGTATTCTGATGGAACTATGCTCTCAGGTTAGAAGTGTCTTTTCCTATATTTCATAATTTGTAATATTTTTCTGGAAAATTGGAAATTGTTATTGGAGACAGAAACAAACTCAAGTATTATGTGTCTATAATTCAATAATTAAATGAAAAATAGTGAATTTATTTTGTGTATGGATTCATTTTTAATAGCAAAAAGTAATAATGCAAAATGCATCATTTTATGCTTGTTAAGGATAAAAAATATAACACGTTTGTTACCATTAATTGGTGATGATATGGCGAATGTTATATAAAAAAAAATTCTCTTTACATTCGTCATATTATCATCAATCGCAATAAGAATAACTGATATTTATATCTATCCCAGAGAATAATCGAAAACGTATAGATAATGCAAATCTAAGGTAATTATTAAACTATAGAGACATAGCTAGACCAATAAATCAATTATCAATTTGCTGTGTTTTCGATTCACCACAAATCGCAATAATATTTATTAAAATTTGAATTGTGGGCACAAAAATATAGCTCTTCAACTTCAGCAAGTCCAAAAAAATACTTAAATATTTCAATTTACAAATTATTATTGAATTTCAAAGCAAATGAGCCAGATAGTACCATTAGTAAATTGTTTTGGTTGGCACATATGCAAAAAGATGGAGCCACTTGGAACATCATATTGTAGTCTTTCGCGTAGAGCCAATCACCTAGAAAATTGTGCGGTTGCCAAGCTGTCCATTAGACATTGGACCCCATGGGATCATATCTCCGAATCTTCTCGGGATATGACATGGCCTCTAAACACTTTCTTGCCAATGAGCATACAGCACCAGATCAACTCGAGAATAAATGCTGCAAAGAAGCAGCTTATCGATATGGTTATAGCAGGGCGAGTTAAACGAGAAACCGCAACTGTTTTATAATTGATTATTGGACGGGAGTTGCCCGTTCCAGATAAGAAGACATTTAGTAGAGCCCCAAAGATGGGCTAAATGTCTTGACAGATGCATTACGTACGTTACACTTAGCGGCGTATGCGTTATTTGTAATTGGTTCGGTGTGGGGTATAAGGCTCATTGGCTGCGAGTGGGAAGGAGTCCGTGTTATTGAGAAGTTTGGGTTTTATAACCCCATTGGAAACTAATCAAAATCAAGAGTCTCAAAGCCAAAGCTGATGTGTGAAGATCGAAACACCATTGGGGCCTAATCGCTTTATTATTAAAGAAACTCGGTCGGAATTTCATTTTCCAACATATATGTTTCATCTAAACACACATCATGAGAATAAATTGCGGACTTCCAGGTTTTAACTCAATTTGAATATGATTACCACCACTGTAACTGCCAACTGTACTAATCCAGGCTCTCGGTAGTAAATTCTAATTTCTAATAATTTTAACGTTAAATTTGTGCTAGCTTGAAATGTCAATTTTGACCCATAAACTACTATTTTTGATCGTTTTAAAGTTACATTTCAATCATTTCATAGAGCAGTTTGAGCGGCTTATTTTTGCACCCTGATTTGGCCGAAATTCAACTGAGACAAATAAAAATCCTAGTCCAAGTTCTCCCAGTTCACATAGCGCAACTGAGATGAATGAAAATCCTATTCCAGACTTTCCTAGAGATTAAACTCCAATTTCTAATAATTCCAACGGTAAATTTGAGCATGGCAATGGCAATTTGAAACGTCGATTGATGTGGCAGTCAAACTTAGATAAGATGCTTTATACTACGTTACTAGTAGTGTACGTAGTATAAAGCAAAGTATAAAGAATAAAACTGAAAAATCTTACCTTACAAGTTATCTACATTATACCCATTCATATTACATTTCAATTTAAAAAGTGGTCTTCAAGAAAAGCGTCAGATACTTGTCACGTGAGGGTTGCGATCCTCAGGCAACAGTGGATCATAATCACCAGATCATATCCAAAATTCATCATTCGCTTACAGTTGATCAGTTAAGACCCTACTGAAGACGTTTTGCCAAGAAAATCCTTTTTAACTCAATAAGACTATAATCAGACTTTGAGCAACAAGATGTGCGTGGCGACATCTTCTAGCGTGTCCCAATACCAAAACAGATTTATTAGATAATAATGATTAATTATTTTAGTTATTTTACGCGGACTATAGAAAGGAATCCTTGTAAGTTAAATAATTTTGTTTCTTGAAACCAAAATTTTAAGTCTGTATAAGGAGCTATACCTAGGTACATAAAAACGTGTGCAAAGCTGATACCTAATCACTTCTTTGTTGTGAAAGTAGAAAGTAACAACCAATAACAACTACGTAAATCGATTCTTACCTAGATCTTTAAGCCAAACAAAGTAGGTACTTCAAATGAGGTAATTATTCCTCTTATTCTATTCAAAGTTACTGCCCTACCAACCAACCTATTATACGTCATATATTGACATCGTGACGAATGCAAAATTTAAATTTGTATACAGAAAATAACAAACAAGATTTTAAAAGTTAAAATCGATCCACACTATGAGGTAAAAGCTTATTTACGTAACCAATTTCAGCCTATTTGAGTTACGTAATAAGTTGTATTATCATACTAGTGATGTGATGTAATAAGCACATCACAATAATCAGTAGTGATTTAAAAAGGTCATTACATAACTGATTTTCATTGAAAAAAAGAGTTATTTTTTACAATTAATAGTAATGAAGTCCATATCGTACTAGTAATATAAATTACTATTATAGGTTAAGTGAAACTTTTTATTTGAATGTCTAAAGGCCGAAACCCACTAGCGACACGCCACGCCATACTACGCCACCCCAGGCCATGTGACATAAAATCTGTTTTTTTTTTAAAGCTAATTCCCCAAGTCAAAAATTTAGTAACTATGTTGGCAACACAAGCCTTTTCTACATGAAAGATTTGATAGCATTGACAATTTTACATTGTATTGCCAACCTAATGTCAGTTTGACTTTTATCTTAAAAAAAAAAACGCACTTTATGTTCACGTGAGACAGTTTGTGTGCAAATTTGTAACACGCCACGTAATGACACGCTCATTTTATTTCATACATTTTATTTAGAAAAATTGTCAGTAGTTTTGAGTACATTTGTTGCGGGATGATTTTTCCTAGGCCAAAAAAAAAAGGAAATAAGCATAGTCGCCTCATTGAATACCTTCGTCAGGCCACTATTTTCTATCCAATAGTTGTGGCCACACTTTTCATCAAACTTTTCATTCTTTCCAGAATCATTGAGTTAGAGGTTTGGTAATGGACAGGGCCGGCCCTACCATAAGGCGCGAGGGGCGCCTCCGACTTGTTCCTTGATGAAAAAAAAAAGAGAAAAATATGTTTCTGAAATCTGTTTATCCGAACGATATTTTTGCATTACAGCCTATGGCCTAATTTTTGATTTTTTCTCTGGAAATCTGGGAAACTTTGGGAAATGTAGAATTTTTTTATATATCTAGGAGCCTTTTAGCTTTGACATTCCAAAATAATTCCAACGGTAAATTTGAGCATGGCAATGGCAATTTGAAACGTCGATTGATGTGGCAGTCAAACTTAGATAAGATGCTTTATACTACGTTACTAGTAGTGTACGTAGTGTAAAGCAAAGTATAAAGAATAAAACTGAAAAATCTTACCTTACAAGTTATCTACATTATACCCATTCATATTACATTTCAATTTAAAAAGTGGTCTTCAAGAAAAGCGTCAGATACTTGTCACGTGAGGGTTGCGATCCTCAGGCAACAGTGGATCATAATCACCAGATCATATCCAAAATTCATCATTCGCTTACAGTTGATCAGTTAAGACCCTACTGAAGACGTTTTGCCAAGAAAATCCTTTTTAACTCAATAAGACTATAATCAGACTTTGAGCAACAAGATGTGCGTGGCGACATCTTCTAGCGTGTCCCAATACCAAAACAGATTTATTAGATAATAATGATTAATTATTTTAGTTATTTTACGCGGACTATAGAAAGGAATCCTTGTAAGTTAAATAATTTTGTTTCTTGAAACCAAAATTTTAAGTCTGTATAAGGAGCTATACCTAGGTACATAAAAACGTGTGCAAAGCTGATACCTAATCACTTCTTTGTTGTGAAAGTAGAAAGTAACAACCAATAACAACTACGTAAATCGATTCTTACCTAGATCTTTAAGCCAAACAAAGTAGGTACTTCAAATGAGGTAATTATTCCTCTTATTCTATTCAAAGTTACTGCCCTACCAACCAACCTATTATACGTCATATATTGACATCGTGACGAATGCAAAATTTAAATTTGTATACAGAAAATAACAAACAAGATTTTAAAAGTTAAAATCGATCCACACTATGAGGTAAAAGCTTATTTACGTAACCAATTTCAGCCTATTTGAGTTACGTAATAAGTTGTATTATCATACTAGTGATGTGATGTAATAAGCACATCACAATAATCAGTAGTGATTTAAAAAGGTCATTACATAACTGATTTTCATTGAAAAAAAGAGTTATTTTTTACAATTAATAGTAATGAAGTCCATATCGTACTAGTAATATAAATTACTATTATAGGTTAAGTGAAACTTTTTATTTGAATGTCTAAAGGCCGAAACCCACTAGCGACACGCCACGCCATACTACGCCACCCCAGGCCATGTGACATAAAATCTGTTTTTTTTTTAAAGCTAATTCCCCAAGTCAAAAATTTAGTAACTATGTTGGCAACACAAGCCTTTTCTACATGAAAGATTTGATAGCATTGACAATTTTACATTGTATTGCCAACCTAATGTCAGTTTGACTTTTATCTTAAAAAAAAAAACGCACTTTATGTTCACGTGAGACAGTTTGTGTGCAAATTTGTAACACGCCACGTAATGACACGCTCATTTTATTTCATACATTTTATTTAGAAAAATTGTCAGTAGTTTTGAGTACATTTGTTGCGGGATGATTTTTCCTAGGCCAAAAAAAAAAGGAAATAAGCATAGTCGCCTCATTGAATACCTTCGTCAGGCCACTATTTTCTATCCAATAGTTGTGGCCACACTTTTCATCAAACTTTTCATTCTTTCCAGAATCATTGAGTTAGAGGTTTGGTAATGGACAGGGCCGGCCCTACCATAAGGCGCGAGGGGCGCCTCCGACTTGTTCCTTGATGAAAAAAAAAAGAGAAAAATATGTTTCTGAAATCTGTTTATCCGAACGATATTTTTGCATTACAGCCTATGGCCTAATTTTTGATTTTTTCTCTGGAAATCTGGGAAACTTTGGGAAATGTAGAATTTTTTTATATATCTAGGAGCCTTTTAGCTTTGACATACCAAAATGTGATTGGATGAAAACCAAAGATAGCTGAGTTACGATTTTTTTAATCCGAAGCTCCATTGAGTGATATTTTTGCATTACAGCCTATGGCCTGATTTCTGATTTTTTTCCTGGAAATCTGGGAAACCTGGAGGAGCCATATATTTTTTGGCTTATTGAGGAAGCTTTCGGTTTCAACATATTAAAATTTTATTGAAAAATAGTTCAGGATAACCGAGCTATGATTTTTACAATTAAATAGACACACTTAGTGATATCTTTGCCATGGCCTGATGGCTCTACAGCTGTATGCAAAATCCTCTTCACAGAGTCCTCTTTTAACTTTGAAAGTGACTTTGAAGGCTGTCACTTTCAAAAATTTGTATTTAGCAAGCAAAATAACGCGTGCCCTCGACTTTCAATGAGGGTTGCCATCATTTCCGGCCATCAAAATCGAGGCCACTTTATATATTATTTGAGAAGACATATTAAAGAATATATCTACCAAATTTCAGCTACTGCAACGATAACATTGTTCCTTCGGAAAAAGAGGGGTAGTTTACGCCCAGCCATCAAAGGGTTGCGGCCATGAGAATCGAGGCCACCCACCCATTTAGCTTAAAGGTAACTATGAGCTATTCTTTTATGTGAAGATTATCCATTGCAACGATCACATACCCGTTAATATTGCCTGCTCTCCTACTATTAGTGATATCTTTGCCATAGCCTGATTGCCTCATTCCTGATTTTTTTTTTCTAAAAATTCTAGAAACCTAGATTAACCAATTTTTTTTTTATTTACTAAGGAAGCTTTTAGCTTCAACATATTGAAATTTTATGGAGAAATAGTCCAGGATAACGGTGTGTGATAAGACAGCAGCTGAAACCCAGCCAGTAGGTAGGAAGAGCCCAGCTGGCGTCTCCCAATAGTCCCAATACCAATTCCTGTGGCGCCTATACTGAATCTCTCCTATTAAAGGGGGTGTGTAACCTTAAAATACAACTTGTATTCAGAAAATAAAGAAGAATATTCTAAGAACTTTTTTGAAAATCTCGCATCGCTACTCAAAATAATAAGGTAGATACGACTAAATAAAATTATGTCTATTCATCGCGTGACGTCATAAATACACACAAAAATTGTAAAACCTATTTAAACTGACGCAGCAATAGATGTGAGAACGCAAAAACGATACGATAATGTCGATAATAGCTCTTTTCCAACCGACATGAGAAACGTTCTAGAACGGTAATTTCCAGTTGATCAATTCATTTGTCAAGTAGAATAAATGTTCAATTTATTGAAAAATAGGTGGACAACTGGAAATTACTGGTTCTGGAACGGTTCTCCTGTCGGTTGGAACTGAGCTAACATATGCAGCAAGAATCAGCATACGCGCGCCAGCGCCGGCTGTCGGACTCAGTTTGTGCATATGACGTCACAGTGCTAGGAGTAGGAATTTTATCACAGTATCTTCGCAACGGTTGGTCGTAACCTAGTGCGGTTTGAAAATTTGTTCTTAGATTTTTTTTTTCTAAAACTTATTTTTGGGTCACACCCCGTTTAAGATTATGGATAGCAATAATTTAATTTGTTTTTAATTTGAATAATACTTGAAAGAAAAAATACCTAAATTATTTTTTGAAGTATTTCTACGTGAATGTCATTTCAAGTACCTACCTACGAAAGTTTAAGTTAATACTAACTTGACTCTGACTTCCGTGGAATTTGGTACTTGTACTTGAATTTGGGAAATTCAAGTCAATTTACTTGACATTTTAAGTTTAGAACAGCTCTGATCGGTGGATAGAGTATACGATTTACATTTACTTAATTAGGGGCGCCAAAGTCAGATCTCGCTCCATCCTAAAAGTAACCTCGGGCCGGCACTGGTAATGGAATTGATTTCCTTTTGATAGGGTTAAGATAAAAAGTCAATTAATTTTATTGATAAATAAAATCACAATATTTACAATTAGAACAGCTGATTGTCTGATCCGATTAGATTGACTAGATTGACAGCGCTCCAGATAGGGTCAATGACCGGTACTAACTTAATTTTAATAAGTCCCATACCCCAACTACCATCAAAATCCCCAGAACCCTCCACCTTTGAGTTTTGACAGAGCCTTTTTAAAGGGCATTGAAGGGGCAAGCGGAGGTCATTCAGCTTGAGGACTTTTCACGATTAAGTGTTCGGGGAAACTCCTCAGGCACATTTTGCCGATTTCTGAGCTGCCAGTTTTCGCTCATAGATCTATAGGGTGGCTAATCCGTTATTTTAGCATCAAAGCGCCTTGTGCGGATTTCTTTGTGAGCCGAAAAACAGGAACGTGATCAATTGTTTGTTCCTAAAGGCCAAAGTATTTTGGTAAGTGGTTTTTCTTATTCGTTTTCTCTGTGTTTCTCTATTGTCTATGTAAAAGCATAATTTTCTGTTAATTATATGGTTAAATTCCGAATATTGGACTTACCTACCTAGCGCTCCAGGCCCAGTCTCATAAAGTTCATTTGTTTCAGGTTCTCCACGCTTTAGTCCTTACTTTGAGTAATAAGTTACACGTTGAGCTTACTGTATAACTCAAGTCGTACCTCGTATCTTCAGCCTCCTCTAGACAATTGGAAGCTTTAGTGACTCATAATTACTAAACTTCAGTGCCCAGGGCCAGTTGCTTCTTGTCGCGACCCTGATCTAGTCCCAGGCCATCGGAAACACTGGAAGATATTAATCCAATCCTTCAGGTTCCCCTGAAGAGATTAGGGACTACTCAGGTTTGATAAATGTGTTGTATTGTCTTAATATCTGGAGCCTATCATAACTTACCAACCCCTTGTTGGAGTAAATCACCACAACGACGTAGTGCTGCTACAATATTAAATTACCCTTCAGATTATGTGTTGTTATTTCAATTTTAATTAATTATCTATATTACCTTTATTACGAAGAGTCTATGGATGGAAAAAGCGGAGAAAATCAATCCAAAAAACTTTTCTCAAACAGTGTTACCTTTATTATATGGAATTTGCCATTCAGGTTGGGGTGGGTTTACCCAAATGTCACCAACTGATCCATTACGTAGGCAAGGCATAATATGCGTTGGCATGTATGCGTTCTTGGTTGCTATGCTTATTATGTAGAGTTTGTGTCGGGAAGTTTGGATTTTGTGTCCCTTGGAAGCCAATCAAAAGTAAGTTCGTTTTTGAGTTGGATGAGTGACTGGCAGAGCCGGATTGGTTGGTTCCTTTGCTTTTTCATTTCGACTTTATATAATAGGTTCAAAGAAAAGGTCGGGAAAAATCAAGTTATATTAGGATTTCACTGGGTTTGTTTAAAATGCGGTCAACCACCGATAAAATGTAGGTATGAAACCATATGGTACCCGATCACTTCTACTTATAGAGAAGAAGTACGCACATCAAAATGGTCTAAGGAACAAGATAAGACCTATACTTGTATCAGAAATTATTTAATAAAATATTTAAACTACAAGCTTGCAAAAAAGCCGATATATGGTAAATTTGATAAGGGTTATTCAATAAATATTAAATTATACCTATACAAAACCTCAACGGAAAACTTCATTGCTGTCTCGAGGTTTATTTTATCTCCACGCTATGCTTTTCGATAAACTAGATAAGCTCTTGACCAGCAATGAAACATTTTCCGTCTCTATTTTTTTTTCTTCTTTCGCCAAAACGTCAATAATTTATACAATTGTTTTACAGGAGAGATGAGAGCCAACTACGATATTACCTATTTTTGTTCTTCTTTTTTCTTTTGAAAAACGCATTGAATCACCGTTAGGGGAGTGAAAATTTGCAATACAGAATATTGATGAAACGTTTGCGATTTTTTCCAAAGAGGAAGTTCTGTGAACATGGATACTTAAGGCAGAGATCACGTTGATTAGACCGGTTATACAAATCACTGTACATTATTCCCATATGACACGAGAGGCTTGATAAGTGATAAGCCTTTTGGGATGTGGCAATATTGTTCATTTGGCATTAATAATAATAAAAATTAATAAAGTATTGGAAGTTTAGTTCGTTGTATAACCTTCTGAATACCACTCGATGTTTCAGGATTGCCTAATATTTTTACCTGACACTCAACGCGTTACCAGCAACACCACTCCTCCTTCGGAGTCGTGGTGTTGCTGCGTAACGCGTTTCGTGACAGGTAAAAGTATTATCCGGTAATCCTGAAACCTCTGTCCATTCCAAAATATTTCGTTGACTTCACGGCTATAAAACCCTACCATAAATTAGATAGCTATTAGCCTCTATTGTGTAGGTACCAGGTTCGTTTATGTAGGTACCGGGTTCCTTAATACCCACTCAAAGGTTTACAGGTACGGATTTTGTGCCCATTATAATGAAAACGAAAAAGGCGTTTCATAATATTATTTATTTATGTTATAATCTTATACTATCTTAATAATTACCAAAACTTAATATCTAATACAATATAATACAATACACAATTCAACCAAACCTAATCTATATTTAGTTCCGTTTCACTGTCACTGTCATCTTCATCTATGCCTAAACTAATTATTAATGGCTTAACATTAATACCTATTGAATTATAGGTTTCTTCAACTTTTATAACGTGATTGACAGAATTTTTCCAGCTTTGAACTGGAATATTATCTACACATTTTCTAATTAAATCTATTACAGCAGTACTAAGTGTAGGAGAGGTGTTTCCTCTCCTAACCATTGCCTTCAATTCATGCCAGATATGTTCTATTGGATTGAAAATACAATAATATGGAGGAAGACGCAAAACTGTATGACCACAAGCGCTAGCAAGATCGTCACAAATATATTCTTTTTTAACATTATATGATTTCAAAACGTTTAAAAGATCTTTCTTTGTATAATTTTCTTCGAAATACATATCATTTTCCATCATATATTTTTGAAGTTCTACTTTTGTATTACTTGCATTGGGCACTTTATTTTTTTGACGGCTGTGGTAACTAGCGTTGTCCATCACAATTATACTGTTTTCTGGTATGTTCGGAAGAAGGCGATTCTGAAACCATTCTTCAAATAATTTTGCATCGGTATCTTGATGATAATCTAATGATGAATTGGCTATTTTTTTTGCGGATAGCAGCAAAGAGTTTGGAACAAAACCATTTTCTGATCCGGCATGCAAAATTGTAATCCTCTGGCCTTTATTTGAGGGTGCTTTGGTTTGACATTTGGAGGTTGAGTCGCTCCATCCTTTTTTGGGAGTGTCATGGGTATCAAACCATGTTTCGTCAAGATATATTATCGGACGATTTTCTGCCCTATATTGTTTTATGGAACTTAAATATTCTCGACGCCATGCTTGTAATCGCTGGGATTCCATTAGCACTTGCCTCTTATTAATGGTTTGATATTTGAAACCCATTGCTTTCACAATTCTCCAAAGGCTTGTTCTGCTACATAATATATCAGTTTCGTCTTCTATAAGTACCTTTTTTAGAGAATCTATTGTAGGTATTATTTGCTTACTGTACAAATCATAAATTTTCCTACGAATCAACTCTTTATTCGCTTCTTCAACCTTTCTTGACTTGCCGCTGTCACACCGTTGCTTCCTTGGCTGGATGCGTTTGGCTACGATATCTTTAACCGTAGATAATGGAGTTTTGGTTAAAACGGATGATTCACTCACACTTTGATTATGATTATAGCCTCTCTGCAGAAGGGTTAAATAAACGTTCCTCACAATTTCCTTGGCATCTAGCGATAAATGTTTTTTTTTTGAAATACCACTTCCGGTTGCAATACTACCATCATTTGCCCATGGACGCCACATTTTTTTTGTCAATATAACAGCTCTAGTTCTGCACAAAGACTAAATAATTTAACTAAAACATTCACCCACATTTACATGTACATCTCACCTAGGCAGGTATAATGAATAAAATCAACCCGGACCTGCTCACAGGTAGTCGAAGTTTGTGGTTGAGGGTATCATCAACATTTTATTGATACTTGAAGAGTCAACGAATTATTTTGGAATGGACTTTATTACATTCGATAATAACGGTATCTGAATTCAATGGAAATCTAGGCTACTGCTACGCTACGTCCGCCACCATACACACGGTATTTTAACTCAACGACTTTGCTAATTAATTTTGAATTATTTAATCCGGGACAGCGCGTACGCAGTCCCGACTACCAAAAATTACGCGCCCGAGTTATCCGCATTAGGGATAATCGCAGGGGTCAGCCCAACCGTAGTGCAATGGAAGGGCCTCACCCCAGGGGAACCGCCTTGTTGATCATGGTAGCCCCTACGCCAGGTAAGTATGATTTGGAACAGGCAATTTTTGCAGCTCATTCTATCAGCCATCGGTAAGCTGACATTTTGTCGACTGTGCTGCCATCCTTCATCGGATGGGAGAATTTTATTTGGTTATTTTCATTTACTTTCGCTCACCAGTCTTTGTGGAAAACGTGATTGGCTTAATTATTTTATACACCAAGTGAGTTAAATGAATGTTTATTCATGAGAAGAAAGTTTAACCCACGAGCCTTAGCGAGTGGGTTAATTTTCTTCGAATGAATAAACATGTTAACTCACGTGATGTATACAAAATTTTATCCTATTTTGATGGACATTTAAATTAATAGAAATCAAATTATAAAAAGAATTCATTAGGCAGCATATGAAAACGTCTAAATATTGAAATTGGTGGTTGCTAGGGTATAACTAGTTGTTTGTTTGTATTTGCAGCAGATTCTATACTGGTAGAGTGACTTAAAAGACCGAGAGTGAGTTAAAAATATTTTAAATCACTGAGGTGATAAACGTCTACTTACCTTTGTTATTATGCGTTCAATAATGTCATTTTTAAACGTCAAAATTGGATAAAAAAATTTAATCAATAGTAATACATATAACTAGTGCAATGGAAATTATTGATAATTTTTGGGAAATTTGCCCGAATGTGTGCACGAGTGCCTTTTTCAGTTAAAAACGCATGAGTGCAAATTTGTCGAAAATTATAAATATATTTCCATTGCACGAGTTGTATTTAATGAGAGAATTTCATAAATCAAAAATTTAAATTTTTTGTCAAAAAATGTCAAAACACCAGTTTTCGCACCAGTTAGTATGCAATTATCTGATAATTTGCACTAGTGCAAATTATCGCGTAATTACAATCTGATTGGTTCAAATCAACAATCAAAACATGTCAATTTATTGTTGGAATACCAGTTTTGACAGATGTATGAAATTCTCGCGAATAAACAGGTCTTGTGCAATAAATAATCACTTATTTAAACAAAATGTATTCAAAAAATTACGTCTGATTCGTCTATTTATTATGTCATGAATGAAATAATCACCTCTAATTTAATATAAAATTAAGTTCATTGGACTAAACAGCCTCTATAGAGGCTCACAAAAATTGCCTTAGCGCACGGTTTTTCACGTGCATGTGGCGGGGTATTGGTTAAAGTTTTCAACTAGCAATAATCGCACCTCGGATAAACCTCATTGGTTACGATAATGCCACTCACAAAACATCCCCCCTTAGAAAGGTAAGTGCCGTGTTGAGAACCTGTCTATAAGTTTTCAGCGCCTCTAGTGACTGGGGGGGTCAGCTTTTGTAATTCTGGATTTATTGGCGAATGCAAAACGCAATTAGGGTTCGTTCGGTATCTTATTCGTTCCGGTGGATTGTTTGCACCATTGTTTGATTCTAGCGATTCAACACCACCACTTTAAAGTTTCTACCATTTTTTGGCATAAAATAATTGTGCCAAAAAGAAGAAACTCATAAAATCGGTAGTGTTGAAGCGCCTTCAAGGTAAAATTGACTAAGAATTAAGATGACAAATTTAGATATTTATTAAAGTTTGAAACAGAAAATATAATAGAATATGGAATTAATCACAATTATTGCGAAACAGTTTTTTTTCATGTAAGTATACATACATAGGTAGGTAATGCTAGTTAAGTTAAAGATAATAATGACAGTTACAAGAAGTAATGATGTACATTTAACAATAGCTTGATGAAAAACTTAAATCGTAAATAAAATGACAAAAGAGGTCCTTTTCTCACAATCCAAAATCGTTGTTAACCTAACAAGTGAGGAAAGTGTTTCTGCACGTGATGGAAGTTGCATGAATGACAACAAAAAGCAGAGTTCGGACAAGCCTTTAAGTCCAGAAAATACACTTTCCGCATGTGTTCGGTAGAAAGTTTATGTAGTTATACATAATATAAAGCTCATTCAAGAAACCGATTTCGCCTGGATGATAGAATAAATATTTTTGATAATAGTCTATACCCTTCACCGCTAGCTTTAAGCAAAGACAACGCCAACAACTTCTCGTCCAATGTAAATCGTCTAGCTTTAGGCTTTTGGTTTTGAGTACGGACTTGGCTTAAAATAAAGTTGTATATCAATGGATTGACGTGGTCTACGAGCCTTTGAAATTTGGTTGGCTTGGGGATAGGAATTTTTGCCTAGTGACGTTAATGTTCTTTAAAATTTGGCATCGTCTCTCATGACCTGCAAAAAAAAAATAGATCAAGATTGGAGACGAGCTTTTCGCACATTTAGCTTCTAATTTAGTAGTCTTTTATAGTAGTAGTCCTATTTGAGTTAGGATGTTTTAAAATTCACCTACTCCCAACTGGGTGGTTATTCATTAAGCAATAACACTTAGGTACCTACCAATAAAAGTTTTAAGAGACAAAGTTGGTTGGTGACTTTTTCATGTTTGCAGATGTGATGGTTCCACTTGGTGTAGCAATGTCTGCCCGAATTGCAGAAGTTTCAGTAGATAAAAATTGACGACATGAAGGGCCTGGTTGATCTAAAACAGAAATTTTGTTACCAATGATTCTACCAAAAAAGTTTGGATACACGCATTTTAGAATATGGTGTACCTGTATGTAACCAGGAATATTTTAATTATTGTGTCTCCTGATAAAGGAATAAACATTAAAAAAAAGAAATGAATAATATTAGCTTTGTTCCAACACAGCAGAAAACCGTACAATGTACCGTCAGGATTCTGCGCAGAAACTAAAATTGTTATACTGAGTGGTTTCGAAACCGTTCATGGGACGATTTTTTGACGTGTTGGAACAGAGTTATTATGTTTACCTACCTATGCCAATCATAGTTGCGAAACTGATTTCTGAAGGCGTCTTAGGACTCTTCGACGAGTTTCAACTGTGTCGATCTCCACTTTTTGCCATTTTGGTGATTGTGGTTTATCAATTAACGACTCCTCACTGTTTTTGATAATTGGGGCTAAAATTAAAATTAATTTTAATGTTTCTGACCTATGCTCCTTTATACCCGAATTCTAACACGTTGTCGTTAATCAGAACTATGGGGAGGAGTAAGTGAAAATGTAAGTACGTCTTTCTCACATATATCTAGTATTAACTTACCTTCAGGGAGATACAGCAAAAGCGCAGCATTCCATGTGAGTCCTCGTCTGGCTTTTGGATCGCCAACAATAAATTCTCGAGGAAAATGTCTTGTTCACACTCTATAATTATTATAAGCCTTCGCGACACTGAGGCTATTTAGTAAAGGATTGCGAACTTTTATTAGCCATTGTTTAATTTTTTCGGCATCTTTTGGAAACCGGAAATAGCTGCTGTATTAGTCGCCGCACCCCGGAACACAGCATTTGTGATGCTTTTCAATTAACAAACTGGGAGAAGACATTTTGAGATAATAATTATTGATAATTGATAGGTAATTGATTATTCTAAATGTTGGGAGAAGTTCAAAATTTAAATTTTGACGACTGAAAATGACAAAATAAACTTCAATTCTTGGCGCACGGTCCGGCAGGAAAAAGAAAACTTTAATAGGTTGATTGAAGCGCCTCTAGTGATTGGAGGGGAAAGCTGAAACGACTAGACTGACGTCTCTCATAGGACTTACATTTCTAAGGGGGGATGTTTTGTGATGCCACTGCGCAAAGCTGACAATTTCATTCTAAAAGTTTCGAGCTGGTTCGAATGTCTAACATTTCGTCGGTAGCGTAGAAACTGTGGCGTCATCTAGTTGCAAACCGACACATTAATGAATGTACAAAAAACCTACCATTTACATACCAAAAGGAGATCATATTGTTGCATTGTAAGTTATATTACTATACATAAATGTATTGTATTTGACAATTTGACCGTCAAACAAAATTCGTTCTCAGTACATAGGTATATGTACAAATATTGAAAATAGCGGGTAACTAATTTCTTCTTCCTACATTCTCCAATCTCTATGAGGGTGAGTATTGCCGAAGCCGAAGGTCGATGCAGTAGTGCTTGCTGAAAAAATAACGTGTGTGCACCCTTAGTTTAGATTTTTCGAATCTTAATCCTAATAATAATTGCTATTCTATTTTCTAACAATTTTTTTTTTTTTCAATAACAGGTCATTATTAATTTCTTGATTTTACAGTGGTTACTTTATATTTGCGTTCGCCAGTCTATCGAGAAACGCGCACATTATTTTTGCCACATGACTTACTCTCAATATTAGTACTCAATACCTACATAAAAATATGAATGTATCTTGCAGATGCGATAATCAGATTCCCGAATTCAGGCCACCATTTATTATTCACGTCACGAAAAATAATACTTGGTGATTATTACAATTCTCGTTTATTTTTAACTTTGATTAATTTTATGAGAGGACGCCACCGTATATATGAGACCAGCACTTGGAGTGCTTCACGTCTTTCCTTCAAAAATATGTCATATATCCGGCAAGATCATACTTCACAGGATCATTTCTGTAGTATATCTTCGCATACTCTCTACTCAAAAGTAGAGTTGTCGCAACCATGAGGATGAGATAAAGTCTTCTTTCCTGAGCGTGAGATATGACTCCGAGTCGACCTTCGTGGTATGCTCGGTGGTCGCCGATGATCGTTCAACTTGTCGCTTGCGTCAGGCTACGGAAATTAGACATTCTGAGTGGTTGCTTCTTTTTATATTTCAAATAACACTTATTTAGGACATTTAGGTTAGGTACTCTAATTAGAGGTGGGTTGCGATTAATTAATACTTGCAAAGAATTTCATGATTTTGTTAGAGGTAACAGGTCTGTTCTAATAATTTGTAGAGGTGGGCCAATCTGCGATTTTAATGGAACTGTGACAAGACATGACTGCTCCAGTCGTGTCACTGTGACAAATAGCAGTGATTTTTTGGAGCAGTTTTACCTTGGTTGACGGCCGTACTGCTAATATTATGGTAATGCTACGTCGCAACATGGCATAACCACAGTCATCAGTCACGGCCGAGAAAGATGTTCCAGTTTCTGGCCTGTCCTCTGCAGTAGCAGTTTCTATTTGGCGTGACTGCGATGCGATTTATAATATTATATTATTTCGTTCGCATCACTTAGCTCGAGTTTTGTCCGCGCTGCATCGGTCGGAGCTTGAAGCAGGCAGTGACAAAATGTCACTGCTACTTGACTGGGACTGGAGCAGGCCGTGACTGTGACAGACGAGTAGCAGTGACAAAGTCACAGTTCGTGAAATCGCAACCCACCTCTAATAATTTGCAAACTGTCAGTAAGCATCGCACATACATGTTTTCAATGCCGTCGTTCCAATATAAATTGGTAACTTAGCTGAGCGATTGTTCCTGACAGGTTGCCAACTGTCAAAGGCTTCTGTGAGAACAGACCTAACAAGAAGTTATTGGTAGGTGCAAAAAAAAAAGCCAATAATATTAGAGGCTGTATCTATAGGTCTGTTCGCACAGTAATCATAAACCAATTAGAGCGAATTTCATTGGTGGAAAACAGTCAGAAATCTAGTTTAAACCAATGAAATTCACTCTGACTGGTTTGTGATTTCTGTGTGAACAGACTTTTGTAAGTACCTTTACTTAACTTTTTATATTCTTCAAATGATTTGTTAATCTGCGTAATTTTGGAATAAAATTTTAAATTATTAGTTCCTATTTACCCAAAGAATTCTGGTTGGACAGTTTTTTTTGTGTATCAGTATGTTTTTTTTTTGTTGAATTGTTTATTTAAGTTTGTGAATGGTATTATTCTCTGCAATAAAAAAAATGTCCAGAATTTATACCGTATGTCCCGATATTTTATTACCCTTGTCCAGAAAAATGAAAAAACAAAGTTGGCAACCCTACTCGTCTGTCACAGTCACGGCCTGCTCCAGTCCCAGTCAAGTAGCAGTGACATTTTGTCACTGCCAGTTCAAGCTCCGACCGATGCAGCGCGGACAAAGCTCTAGCTAAGTGATGTAAATGGAATAATAAAATGAAAAAACGCATCGCGGTCACGCCAAATCGAAACTGCTACTGCAGAGGGCAGGCTGGAAACTGGAGCATCTCTCTCGGCCGTGACTGCGGACTGCGATTATGCCATTTTGCGATGTAGCATTAACATTATATTAGCAGTACGGCCGCCAACTAAGGTAAAACTGCTCCAAAAAATCACTGCTATTTGTCACAGTGACACGACTGGAGCAGTCACGTCTTGTCTCAGCTCCATTAAAATCGCAGGTTGGCCCACCTCTAACTCTCATACTCATTATACTTTTGATATTAAATCGTGAAATACACTCGAGTCTTGAATTTAACTAAATAATTTTTCACGCATACGCGCTAGTGAAGAATTAACGGTACCTAATCTTGAGCTCTCGTGTATTTATTATCCCTAAAAATTTCATCCTTCCAGTAGCACGACGCGTGAATAGTTGGACTTTGGAGTCTGGATGAAAAACACTAAAAGCGGGCTAGTTCGCGAATCCAAATTTTTTACCGTGTACGAGGCACTACCCCGAGAGGTCCAAGGGTCCACAAAAAAAATCGGTTTTGAAACTAATAACCGATTTTGTGTCCGTTTGCACCGACCATTTTAAGGAAGCCTTAGCGATAAGTATTCCTTGAAATGATATTTTTACATAGAGCATAGAGAAATGTCACTCTGAGGAATACTTATCGCTAAGGCTTCCTTTAAATTAAATGGTCGGTGCAAACGGCCATTAGTACCAGTACCTTACATATTGTAAATCTACTTAAGGTCGTGCCAAAAATTTTCGTTCTTGAACGACCTTATTCTCATTGACTTCAGGGCGAATGTGCTGCCGGTAAATTTTTTGTGTTTTCTTTCCTCTCACTCCGATTGTGAATGTGATTCGTAAGTATTAACGTTGGTATACATTATTATTTATTATCTAATAATTTTTAGTAATTGTTGACAGTCAAAGAGGTTTATTTTTTGTCATAGTTTCGTAGCGTAGGCGTAGGTATATAATCTATATACATCCACAAATTTAAATAAATTGTCTATCGACCTATTTTATTTAGAGAAACAGTGACAATTTAAAATTGTAGGTTGAAATAAAAATTAAGTTGAAGACTATCAATTTATACTTCATCATGTTACAATTTTAAAATGTCACTAGCTCTCCGAAAACAAAAATAGACTTTATTGTTTTTTTTTCCATTTTCGATATAGAGATTGTGGTTTTTGCTTTCCGTTTCTTGCGACAGATGGCGAAAAGATCTATATGAGAACGTTTTCGAACATGCATTTCGAGACAGCCTCGAAAAGTTTTAGTGTTGCTTTATCGCTTCTCGGCCTTTTGGCTTAGATCAAAGTGTAGCTGACGACCTGGTAGTTATGGATAGTAGCCCGGAAGACCTCCAGACGCTCCTCGACACGGTGGCGACGGTCGCAAGCAGATGTGGCCTTACATTCAAGCCTGCTAAGTGCGCATCACTACACTTAGACTGCAGGCAAAGACACCAGTGCCTCAACACCGGTTTCCGTGTGCAGGGAGGCCGGATCCCGATTCTAGAGGAGGGCCAAGCCTACCAACACCTGGGGATCCCGACCGGCTACCACGTAGCTCAAAATCCCGAAGACACAGTGGCCCGCATGGCTGTCCAGACGGAACAGGTCGACTCCTCACTTCTTGCACCCTGGCAGAAGATCGACGCCATAAACACCTTCATAATGCCGCAACTCAGTTTCATCATGAGGGGTGCGCACGTCCAGAAAAACGCTGTCAAACCACTAGACCAGCTCATCAAGCGTAGCTGCAAGAAGTGGATGAACCTGCCTCAGCGCGCTAGTCCTGAGCTTCTCTTCGTGTCTGGAAAGAATGGTGGCACCGGCATCCTGCCGCTCGCGGACCTGACAGAGGTTGCAACCGTCGTCCAGGCCTATCGTATGCTGACGTGCCCTGAAATGCTGACTAGTCGCATCGCCCACTCTCAGCTCAACGAAGTGGTTCGACGAAGAATTGGCCGCCCACCGACGCAAGCCGACCTCGCTCGCTACCTGTCTGGGGACTTGACGGCAGAGTTTGGAAGAGACGGAGGCGACATCGCTACACTGTGGTCCCGAGCTCGTAACTCCACCAGACGCCTCAATAACCGGCTGATCACTGTTCATTGGACGGCGGAAGAAGAGGCTCTATGCATCAGGGTCGGAACGGCCCGTCAGCTTCAAACGATCACGCCGGCGACACGCTCCAAACTAGAGGGAGCCGTGAAAAATGCCATCCGGGCCATGTACAGCGCCAAACTGTCTAGAAAACCGGACCAGGGCAAGGTTTTTGTCAGAGACGGCTTCGCAACCCGGTTTTGCGACTGGCGCTTCATCCATAGAGCCAGACTGGACTGCGTCCCCCTCAACGCAACTCAGAGGTGGGGCAATCGAGACAAGCGCTGCAGACGATGCGGCGGCCAGGATGAGACTCTGCCTCATGTTCTAAACCATTGCAGGGTCCACTCGGCTGCCTGGCAGCATCGACACAACGCGATTCAGGACAGACTGGTGAAGGCGCTTCCGGAGAGGTTGGGACAGGTAATGGTAAACCGAACCGTACCAAATACAATTACCAACGTCAGGCCTGACATTGTAGTGACTAAAGACAACCAAGTCACCATCATCGACGTCACAATACCATTCGAAAATGGCGTCGAGTCTCTGCAAAGAGCCAGGCAAACAAAACGAGAAAAATATCTGCCACTGGTTGCGGAGCTGGAGGCGCAGGGCAAAACCGTGACTCTGGATGCTTTTATTGTGGGTGCCCTTGGATCCTGGGACCAGGACAATGAGGCCGTCCTGCGTCAGTGCAATGTTTCTCAGCGTTACGCCAAACTTATGCGTAAGCTAATGTGCAGTGATGTCATCAGGTGGTCTAGGGACATCTATGTGGAGCATATTACTGGCACACGCCAATACCAATTAGTCGAGCTGTGATTCTATGTCTTATTTAACTGCGTGATATTTTGTGTATTTGTTGATTTTATTTACCCTTTTTTTTTTATATCTGTTTATTTTATTGTATTCTTTCTATATTTCTTTTAATCTGTTTATTTTATTGTGATTTTACATTTTACCCATTTTAGCCCTTTTTACTCTCTATTGTATACCAAACTTAAGCCCTGTGATATTTTGAATTTTTACCTCCATACCTGTGATTAATATGTTATAAAAATACTGTGATATTTGGGTCTAGAGAGAGACGGGTGATTCGCACCTACTCACGCTTGTTTTGTTTTATTTTTCCCTATAATACCTTTTCCAATGAGCTATATGTTTATAAATGTTGAAATCTGCCTAAAAGGTTGAACTGGCTTCTTAGATCCCTAGAGCTAGTATAAATTTTAGATTTAAAACACATTGTATTTTGTAAATTTTTAAAATTGAATTTTAATAAACGTCTCAATCTGTTCTTATCAGCTTAATATCTGATACGTCCCGCATGCGGGACCAGTATATTAAACTGATTTTTGGAAATTGACGGAGGTTAGGGGCTTGCTCCACCTCCGTCACGGGTTGGCCCGGTATTGCAGTACCGCCGGGATCGGCCCATTTTAATCGTTTTAAAATTAAAAGTTGTTCCGTATACGTGAGTAAGTGAGCGTCGCGTCAACGAGCGTCGCGCCAACGGGCGTCGTGTTAACTGGCGTCACTTCAACGATGCATCTAATTAAACAATGTCTTTTAAAACTCAAAAATTAAAATTGACCATGAGCAAGTCAAATTGATTTAGCCTTAAGGGGTAGATATCTACTTTGTTAAGAATTAATACAAAATATTAAAAGAACTATAAAATCACTACACGATTTTGATTTTCAAAATTTCAAACCTATGAACTAAATAATTAAATACCTATGTACGTCAAATAGGATGAGGCAAGCATAAAATACCGCAGGCTCAAAATGTATAAATAAAACAAAGGACAAATGATAAACTTGATTTTTTTGTCAAAACGTCAGTTACCTACCATGCAGTTATCATTATAGTTTGCACTAGTGCAATCTGATTGGTTCAAATCAACAATCAATACATGTCAGTTTATTGTTTGAATGGCAGTTTTTACAGATGTATTAAATTCTCAGCTTAATATTTGGTATGTCCCGCATGCGGGACCAGTTCAGGTTCAGAATTTAGCGTCGCGTCAACGTTGCGTCTAGCACCGCGATGACTGTATTGTATAAGGAATGTCCAGAGTAGAAGCGGTGCGACGCTCACAGTACTTAAAACAACGACATAGCGTCGCGATGCCTACCATCGTTAGCGACGGCAACAAACCGTGCAACTTTCAAAACGGAAAACCGTGCGAAACCGGAAAAGTAACTTTTCCGCAAGCTCATTAGGAAAAAGAATGACTAAGTATATGTTTATTTCACGCGTTGTATCCGGATACTAAGTGGATTGGATTAAATCTCGGATTTAGGAAGTTTGCTGCCAATTTCAAAAAAAAATAACCTACTAAAGCTGATAAAAATCTCAAAATGTATCCGCTGATTGCCTTCAATGAAGTTAAACACAAAGCAATTCGTGCTTGCAAGGCTTGGCTTAAGAAACGATTAGCACTAATCCTAATCCATTTAATGTAGTTGTGAAATGAACAAATATGGATTAAAAATCCCTAATCCGGATACGACGTATAAAATAAACGTGCTAGTGAGAAAGGATAAAGTTTATTTCCGCGCCCGCCGGCGCATGTGGCGTATATTTATATCACAGTTTGTATCTTGACTTTGAATTCCGTAAAATGGCCCATCACAAAGACAGGCCTGAAAAAAATTTAGAATATACCCATTTATGTTGACCCTCTCCACGGAAATCTTTAGTAAAAGGCGAAAGATTTATTCGCTTTGAAGAGAGTCCAGGGTGCCGAATATGAGTAAACTTTTCGGCCAGACTCATTCTTCACTTTTCACAGTGATAAAAGTTCGACAGTGGAGACATCTGTTGCCCTGTTATCAAACTCAATTTGCTTCGATACAAAAATAATACTGACATTTAAAATCACAGTAACATCGCAGAAACGTTCTAGAAACGAAATACTTATTAGGGTAGATGCCCTGCAAAGCTTAATTATATAATATACTTATATGCGTATTATCATCTCTGGTCTGAGTCTGATTCCGATATTCTTTTCATTCATTTGCAATGAATTCAATAAAATGCATAACTACTAGGTATCAATAATTCCCTTCCCGTAACAATAATAACTTCTTTTAGAGTTTGCACTTGCGAGCCTTGGCATTTGGCAATCATTAATCAAAAATAAATACTTTTTTTTTGCTTTCGCCATAACGTCAATAATTTATACAATTTTTATTGAGAGCCTAGCCAACTACGATAATACTTATTTTTGTTCTTTTCCTTTCTTTCGAATAACGGATTCTCCCTCTGAGAGGGAAATTTTAAATTTTTCAACACACGAAGAGAAACTTTTGCGATTTTCACCAAACAGAAAGTTCTGTGAACTTGTGATCATGGATAATTCTTTAGGTAGAGGCAAGTGAATTTCAGTGTTGCCAATCTGAATTTGTGAAATGACACGATATGCTGGTCAAATTACACGTTTTTACACGGTTTCAGTCTCACAATTACACGATTTTTACACACGATCTTGGTACCTATTTCGTAACAACAAGAAGCAAGTATCATATTTTTTTTTTTGTGATTTATGATTTTGGGAAATGGGTGAATCCAGTCAAATCTGAGGGTAAATGCTCCTGACACTACAGTCTAGCCTATCGTCATAAGGCCTGTGTAGTTTAAATCTCAAGCGCCCCCGCCTACCAAAGCACCAGTGATGACGTAGCGTGTCGCTTCTCGTCTTGACGTAGAGTGTTTGCACCACAGTTAAATAATATTTTTCATCATCAATGTATATTCTTAACTACGACCGCTGGCGCAAACAGCTAACGTTGCTGTTGCCGTTTACGTCGGCAACAGTGCAACACCATATGAACTTGATTCCAATAATCGAGTTCGATAATAAAGTATGTATTGTCCTTGGCCATAATGGTAGCAAACAGCTGACGACTTATTTAATGACGTCGACAATGGTGCTATACCATATAACCGCGATTACCAAAAACGAGGCCGATAAGCAATGTTTGTATTAACCTTGGGCATTAGGGTAGTCACATGACAGACCCTTTGACAGACAAAAGATGATGGAATGGAATGCAAGGGAAGAGAAAACGTCATATTCATGTCACAATGGGGTTCTGGCTTTAGATTGGAAAGCCGTGAAAAATGCGTGAAACAGAACAAAAAAAGAGAAAATCAAATTTTTCAAATTACACGCAAAATACACTCTTTTTGCTTGTGTTCGAAAAATACACGCAAGCCAATCAAAATACACGCAAATCGTGTAATTACACGCTTATTGGCAACACTGGTGAATTTACCGATCGGTAATCACGGTAACAACGGTTATTCAGTAACTTGTTGAATTCTTCAACAATTATTTTGTTTAATTATTTAATCCGGGACAGCGCGTACGCAGTCCCCGACTACCAAAAATTACGCGCCCGAGTTATCCGCTAAGGAATAATCGCAGGGGTCAGCCCAACCGTGGTGCAATGGAAGGGCCTCACCCCGGGGGAACCGCCTTGTTGATCACGGTAGCCCCTACGCCAGGTAAGTATGATGTGTAGTTTGTACCAGCAGGGGGCCAATTTTTGACCATTCGTAACTATAGAAAGTCTACGTAAATGTACGAAGATTATGAAATCCCATTTCTGAGTATTCGCATCTTTGCGTATGCGCAAATTTTTATACGTTTTTCTGCGAGCGGCAAGAGACTCGCCGATGTGTTGCGTATGCACTGACGTACCTACATTTGTGGTTATATCGACGTTTATTATTTTATTTCGTCTGTCTATTTGTTCAGTATTTGTGTGCAAACTTTGTGGCACTTGTGGTTTCTTGTCGTGATAAATATAAACCATTGAAAATGGAAGAACCAATAAATATGTTCGCAATACGAAATATAGAAATTGCAGAGCAAGAAAATCGACCAAACAACTAGCATAACAATCGAGATCCCTTCATAGAGCTTAACCATCGACAATTTATTAAGTTGTTTCGATTATCAAAAGATCTTGTTTTACATTTGATCGGATGTTTGGGAACCTTACATCCTCCGGAACTCGGCACTCGGCACTACGAATTATAGACTTCATTTTATAATTTTGCGTTTGTTTACCGCTAATTAATTGCGTTTTCCTTTTCACATAGCCCACGAGCAATTTTTTCTGCTTATCTGATGCATTCGCATCCCGTTTCTTCTTGTTTTACGGCATTTTTTTCATGAAGTAGAAATTTGTCAAATGTCGACAGTTTACATAACCTATTTTTTTCCGTCATTAGTACAAAAATCTATCAATTTGCAGTGTTGCCTGATCAACCTTACGTATTACCACTGCGAATGCTCAACTCAGACGTTTTTTGACTTGCGCATGTCATCCAAAAATTGGTACAAAAAAAGTAAACGTTTCATATCGTGCGCATCTTTGAGAATACGCAAATAAACGTGCATTCTCAAAAATTGGCCCCCAGGCAATTTTTGCAGCTCATTCTATCAGCCATCGATAAGCTGACATTTTGAAAAAAAAAAAAACGTGTGTACACGATGTTGGACCCGTGTAGAATTGTCAATGTTCTCAAATTTTTTATGAAGGAAAGCCTTGTGTTGCCAACATTGTTACTAAATTTTTGACTTGGGGAATTTCCTAACTCTATTATTTCTTTTTTTTTTTTAGTAACAGAACAATATTATTTATTTTTTTTGTGTTTGCGTTCGCCGGTCTATTGAGAAACGTGTACCTACATTATTTTTGCCACATGAACTTTTAGACTTAGCGTATGAGTCAGGGGGAAAGACGAAGGACAACAAAAAAAGGAGACGCGTATCTGCAATGACGTCACAAGGGTATCGGCGTTTGACAATAATAGGCATTCCTCCTTGTTTTCAAATCCTTGGTCTGGGTTAGTTGAAGGCCGACGAACGATTGTCATTTAGTCGGCCTTCATTGTCATTAGCTGTTTTTTTTTTTCGTCTCTCTACGTTATATCTTTCTTCTTTCTCGTGTAACGAAATTTCCCAAAACGTTACGTGAACTGACGCGTCCTTCAAATCACTCTCTATTTTCGACAAAATATACCGCAGCCTAAAAAAAAATTCACTTAAAAATAAATCCACTTTTATCGAAAATAAATCTCTCAAACATCAAGCTTTAGTAACGAAAATAAACCGAAAGTATTTCTTCACAAATTTGTATTACATCCCTAAGGCGGCGGGCGGTCTGATATGAAAGTGATATGAAAGACGCGTCACGTTTTGGCAAATTTCGTTACACCAGAGAGAAGAAAAATGTAAAGTTTTTTTTTTTTTTAAGATAATTCCCCAAGTCAAAAATTTAGTAACTATGTTGGCAACACAAGCCTTTTCTACATGAAAAATTTGAAAGCATTGATAATTTTACATTGTATTGCCAACATAATGTCATTTTAACTTTTATCTTTAAAAAAAAAATAGACTTTAACGTCGAGAGGAAGAGGAAGACAGCCAATGATAATGACAGCCGACAAACCATTGATACAAAGAGGATTGCCTATTATTGTCAAGCGCCGATACCCTTGTGACGTCACTACAGATACGCGTCTCTTTTTTGTGTGGTCCTTCCTTCATCTTTACCACGAATCTTTGACTCGATTCATACGCTAAGTATCTTAAAGTCAAAAAACTGTATTCCATTCCAACGCCCTCAATTTTGTACTTTATAGAGGGAATGGGGCGGCGAAAATTGTCTGGGCACACAGGCGGCCAACACCCTAGCGGCGCGGCGGCCCTGTTACACCTACATAAAAATGTATCTTGAAGATGCGATAATCAGATTCCCGAATTCAGGGCCAGCCCACGATTTATTATTCAAGTGCCCTGGTGATTACATATTACAATCTTGTTCTTTTTTAACTTCGATTATTTTACTATTCCCACTCATTAATGAAATCTACCAATCAGACAACGTCATTTCTCGAATAAATTTTGTTTAAATAAGTGATTATTCCACAAGATCCTATTGTAACATTTATGTGTTAAAATACAGGGTGAATCTGAAAGTGAGGCTTTTTTTTTAACAGGAAGTATATCTCACCAAAATAAGTTGTTTGGCAGAAAATTGTTTATATAAAAAATTTAAGATAACGGAGGTACAGGTATTTTGAAGTTGAAGAAGACTTCCACTGTAAATCATTTTGTTTGCATTTTCTCAAAAAAAAGCCGAAAAAAAACTATTATTACCTAGTCCAGCATAATGAGTCTTATTTCATAATAGGTACTCACAGTTGCATTATTTCATCAGAAACATTTTCATTTTCAACCTATCAATTTTCGTTTTAACGTGAAGCAAGCAGACAATATTTAGGAGGGAAATGAAGCATCAGACAAATGGGTATAATTTTGAACAATTTTTGTGATAATTTTTATCATATTTCCTCTACTAAATCTTAGATTATTGAAATTAGATTTTTAATGTACAAAACCCTAAAATACCTGTACCTCCGTTATCTTAAATTTTTTATATAAACTATTTTTTGCCAAACAACTTATTTTGGCGAGATATATACCCTGTTAAAAAAAAACCCTCACTTTCAGATTCACCCTGTAGTATATTTGGGTAGTGATTTAAAAATAGTCAAGTAGAATAAAACTGCATATTCAAATGTAATATTGTCTCAAATAAATCTATTTGCTAAATGAAAACACGAAAAACTTGACTGGCTTTATTTTATTGCAGTCATGGTTAATAAAGAAAATAAACTAAAACCGAAATTAAATCTAAAACAAAATGCACGCAAATTCAGTGCAATGGCACTGTACAAAATTTATGATATCAAAATAATAATAGTAACGTGTCAGTAGGTAATAGTTGAAGAAAATAACTAGAAAAATTAAACAATAAAAGTAATGTAAGTACTCACAGTTCGGAAACTCAATACTTGTGTTTTTCCATAGAAGACAATCCAAAATTGGCACCACAATTTGAAATGATACTTCACCTTCTTCCAAACAAAACAACCCAAGAATCTTCTGGTTTCTTGGCAACCTTTTACAACAGTTGTTTTCGTTAATTCGAAGGAGCACCCTTTTTTGCTAAATAAGGTTGAAGGGAATCTCACTTCGATCGAGAATTACGGGCTTTAAGTTTCAAAACAAAATATTTCTTCATTGTGATAGTAAACATAAGAAACAAGACTAATTTAAATACATTTTTAACGAGAAAAAAACAACATTATTAAACAACTCAAACTAAAGTTTATTGAGAGCCAAAAAAAATGGCACCTTTTCGCGAGCGTGTGTAGATAGTGTAAAAGAAGAGACTGGAGAGCCGCCGCGCCAAGGTCCAAGTCCTTTGCTTCGTAGTCTTCAATATTCCTACGGCCAATAGGAAACCAGTATTTTCAAAGTTCCCTTTGCTACGCCCAATAGCGAACCAGCATCTTCCAACTTTTTGTTCGAGCTTCTTTTTGGTGGCTCTACAGTTCTGAAATCACCAGATTTGTGATTATTTGGGGCGCGGCGTTGACAAATTTACGAATCGGAAATTGAAATTACACTTTTTTTAAAGTTACAACACTATAATATAATGTTCCCAGTGGCTCCATCTTTTTGCATATGTGCCAACCAAAACAAGTAACTGATGGTGCTATCTGGCTCAAAAATTTACCCAGAATTTGGATCTTCAAAATTTTAATTATATTGGATGACGCGTTCCAAAGTATCACCTGGGTAAAACGTCGTGGGCCCTGTATAATAATATACTTATGCATTTGCAGCATTTACAAAATAAGGTGTAGCAAAATCAAACCACACTTTTATTTTCAGTTGTTCAAAAATTCGTTTAAAAATAAGAAACCAAAAGACATACATAAATCAAATTTTAAATATAAAACAAAAAAAAAAAAGGAACATAGGAACGGAGATTTCTTTAGTTAAATTAGATTTAAGTTAAGTTCTATATTATGTTCAATTAAGATTTAATGGATTAAATGGAGTAACTCCTAGCAATAGAATCTAATTCGGACCTAAGAGTATTTATAAAAAAAAAAATATTCGTGGTCCTGCGCCCTGCGGAGCCCCCCAAATGACGGGGCTTCCCCGCGACTGCGGGCCCTTAGTTACGCCACTGCCTTGATCTAAGTCCAAGTACACTTGGACCGTGTCAACTTGGCTAAAAATTAATAATTTAGAATAATTAATCCATGTAATTTCTATTTTGGGGAAAAGTGGGAGTTTTGTTCAAGTGTGCGGGAGGCGGGAGGTTTAGTAAAAAAGCGGTAGCCTCCCGCCTAAATCGGGAGGGTTGGCAACCCTAAGATAAAGAAGTTTAATTTCTATATTATATCATTAATGTGCATACTATACTTAAACATCGGTTGGCAATATGTATAGGTATTACAAACCAAATGATTAATTATACATTCTTTGATTTTACCATGATTATAGCTTTAATCCATACTGCACTTTTACTAGAAAATATTTCTCCTATTTGAACTATTAGAATGTACGCATTTATCAACGAGAAGAACTGAAATAGGTAATAGAACTTAAGTCATGAAAATTATTGCATAAAAGATAAGATAAACAAAATTTATATCATATCATAGGACCATAGGTCACAAATTCAAATTACAAAAGTAAAGTACCTATAAAGACAAAAAAGATAAAGCTATGTGTGCAGTAGTTTATCAGGATTCCATGAAACGATGCGATGCTCATCTGAAAAGAAGGAAAATAAAGCTGGAGCAAACATCAATGACTTCAAAAATTAGTAGAACAGCAATCGAGAATCGAAGTCCAATCAATAACCAAAAGAATTTTCTAACAGAAATATGAATACTTTAAAGGCATGTTGTAATTTGTAATAGATGAGACAAATGATCTTAATTGTCCTCTGCCTTTACCAGTGGGTTCCGCTGATTATTTTTCACTGAGTTATTAAAATGAGCTTGAAAACCGAATTTCTGCGTTCGTACCATGCCATGCCCGTAGCGCGTTTAAGTGTTTCATCGCACGTCGCACGTCATCATCAAAAGTTAACAGCTGGAGCTTCCCCCGCGTCACCATTGATGATTCTATAATAATTATAATAAATTTTAGAAATTCTATTAATTTTAGGATTCTGAAAAAGTCGGTCTTCAATAAAAGCGTCAGATAATTATCACGTGAGGGTTGCGATCCTCACGTAACAGTGGATCATAATCATTGGATCATATCCATCAATCATCATTCGCTTTACAGTTGATCAGTTAAGACCCTACTGAAGACGTTTTGAACAGGAAAACTTTATCACGTCAATAAGGAACTACTCAGACTCTCAGCAACAAAATGCTCGTGGCGGCATCTTTCAGCTTGTCACAATACCGAACTGCCAGCGATTCATTGAATTGTCTGAAACACTCCTATGTAGCTACTAAGGTGTTATTGCATATTGTTTTTCTTACCTCTTAAATCGTTTATTGTTTTACAGCCCAACAAATATTTGGAACTTGTTAGCTAATTAGGTACTAGGATACATCCAGACATTCGGGTGAGTGCGTATACACCAATGACACTGTGACGAATGCAAAATTGGAAAAAAAGGAAAATTACCAAGACTTGAAAGATTCTCAGTCGTTCAGGTAGCTATAATAATCGATTATAGATCTAGGATTCTTTGGTCCATCTAGGTTATTGTTTTATTATATTGATTCTCGTCTATTATCTTTCTATATTAGAATTTATAAATTACTTTCTGTATTGTTGGTTAAATATTTACCTAGTTTTGTCTTTAAAATTTTGGGTCTGTTGTTTGTTGATTCTGCAACTCATTGCGCTATGCCCATATATTTGAAATAAATACATAAATAAATAAATGAAAAATTGAATGTTATTTAATATTAGACAGCCGTAAAACTATCAAGCTATAAATAAATAATAAATATATAAAACTTTTTATTTGAACAAAAAGCAAAAACTCACATAGCCATACTAATTCAAATAAAGTTGATGATAGTCAGCGATGATAGAAAATAGATACAATTGATGATACTGGATGATAAAGAAGGTTGACCCATTGATCATTGATGGTTAACATTGACATATCGTTGAAAGACATGGTCTAGAATTTCTAGAAAAATATAGAAACTTAAATATTTGTAGGTACCTAGTTTCTTTTGCTAAAATAATTTTTTCACAAATTAGTACATTGTTATGTACCAATGACCAAGGACCCGTCTTGTACCTACCAATGACCCATCATGTACAGATTGACATGGTGAACGAATGCCAAATCGAAATATTATTATAAAGAAATCATTCAGATAACAAATGAACCGGGTCAGTCAAGTTGCAAGTTTGAGGATTCTAGGGCAAAGGGATGCCTTATGGAAAGCAACCAAGTTCAAGAGGGATTTATTACAAAGTTATATGAACAATGATTGTATCCTTTTCCCCCATGACTTATTAGAAAGCAGAATTCTGATAGTTTGGCGAAATTGCTTTTAATAAGTTAAAGTTACTTGGTCTATTGTTTAATTCAAAGAATACATTTATTTGTTTTAAACAAAAATCTCTGCAAATAAATTGAAATAAGTTTTGCTCCCGTGCGCCAGCTCATAAATTGGCGGCAGATAGAAAGCAATTTCAGAATATCATTAAATAAAACAAATTTTGTGAGTCTTGGAGTTAACGTTTAGTCTTCGTTACTAGATGGCGCCAACCTCGACTAATTCCCAGTAGCATGCCTGCGTACCAATTGAGGAGAAAACTAGCTATTTATTATGCAATAGGTTGCGAGATGAGCATCTTTTAGGCACGCGACGTGAAAATTGCCCAACGAGGCTCAACACGTCGAGTGACTAAAAGACAAGCGTCAAGCGTCTGCGGATCACACGGAGGCAACGCCACGAATACAGAGCGCCCATAACGTTTTTGCTGTTTGTTATTTGACGCCTCCGCCTCCTTGTCCTGAATCCTGATGAATATTATTGTTATATTCTAGGATTATTTTGCAATTTCCATTTCATAAAATATCGATAATATTTAACTGAAAATTTTAGAAAAACTAATGAGAATTAATTTTTTCGGGATGGGGTATCAAGCTGGGACCCGGGTACAAAAAAATAATTGATGTCAGGCGGAACAATCCAATGATACATCGCCCTTCGCCCTTCACAGTTGATTTGTAGGCTGTATCACAACCAAGCTGTTTCTGTAAGATTTTGAAAGGCACAGTGTTCAATCTAGATTGTTGAATAATAGCTATTTATATAAATAACATTAAATAACAAGTACAGTACAATAAAGAAAGGATTTATTGTACGAATAATTTTATGACCGAGCGAGCTTGCGAGCAAGGCTATTAAATAATAAATCGATATTCGATAAAGCCTGTTTATGTAAGCGTAATACCTATACGTAATGTGAATTTAATGCGTTTATGTAAATTTCCATCTCGGTGAAAAATAAAATAAATAATTATTGTACCATTTTTCCTTTCAACAGTTCCATATTTTATAAACTGTGCTCTGATAGTAGGTATCTTGCTCTAATTTTCTTTTCCACTCAAAAAAGTCTTCCTTATTATTAAATGTTAAATTCTTGGCTTGGGGTCTAAGTTGTTACCGTGAACATTTTTGTAATATGTAAAACAATAATGTCTTTGCTGTCGGTAATAAAATCACAGTTTAATGGGCATCTTATGGACTTCATTATTTTTGTAGATGTATTTTTATTGTGAATTGTGTTTTCCATGTGTTTTTTTGGGTGAGACTTTCTTGAAAACACCCTTTCATGTCATTGATAATCAGAAAAACTATGGAATTATAATTAATAATTTTGTGTCAAATAAATAAAGAGACGGTAAACAAAAATGCTAAGGAGCCGCCGTTTGTCTCGTCGCGCCAAATTTTGAAAGTTTCGTTCGTACACTTTCGACCATATTCGTGGCGTTGCCTCCGTGTGATCCGCAGACGCTTGTCACTGCTACTCGTCTGTCACAGTCACAGCCTGCTCCAGTCCCACTCAAGTAGCAGTGACATTCTGTCACAGTCGCTTCGATCTCTCACCGATGCAGCGCGAACTAAACTCAAGTCAAAGTGATGTAAATAATGAAATATTTATTGTAAATCGCTTCGCAGTGACGCCAAACAGAAACTGCTACTGCAGAGGGCAAACTGGAACACACCTCTCTCGGCTGTGACTGCGAACTGGGCGGACTGCGATTATGTAATGTAGCATTTTTATGTATTACCAGCACGGTCAATCAATGTTAAACTGCTCCAAAAAATCACTGCTATTTGTCACCGTGACATGACTGGAGCAGTCACGTCTTGTCACAGCTCCAGTAAAATCGCAGGTTGGCCCACCTCTATCAAGGACCCGTCAATGGGTAAATACAAGTAATGTTGGCACAATGCTATAAATACGTGGAACGGGGGCGCCATATTGAGAAAAGACCTCCAGCCCTGACGTTGGAGAGGGGTGGGTTTTCCCGAATATCCTCCAATTGATGCATTACGTAGGCACGAGGCCAACGTGTGTGTTCTTGGCCGCTAACCGTATTGTGCAGAGTCTGAGTTGAGAAGTTTGGGTTTTATGACCCCTTGGATTCCTTGGAAGCTAATTAAAAAGAAGTCTTTTAGCTGCGTATTCACGTCGAGAATCAAGGGTAGAAGGAACTGTCTACTGTCTAGTCTAGCCAGTAGCAGCTGTAGCAACAGACGTTTGTCTTTGATATCGTTATGGTTGAATCTCTGTTTAAAATCAAAAATCACATTCCTTCGCATAGAATATAATGATGTAACCGAGGGACATTAGCTGGGTTGCAGGCGAGACCGGAATAGCACATGAGTCCTAAAAAACTTGATGTAGGTAGGCATGTGATACAAATAATAACAAATTGACTGAATTCCGTTGACAAAAATAGGCCAAAAATTAACCATTTTACGGACTGAATAAATGAGTTCGCAAGATAGGCGAGGAGCGTTTTAAAAAAATATATAATATTTTGTGTATAAACGCGGCATGGTAATGGAAACACCATTGACTGTTTCCTGTTTCTAAAAGCCGTTTTTGCTTCTACCTGGCAATTTTCCAAAAAAAACCAGATGTCAAATTTTTGACATAACGCTTCCTAGACAAATAACTACCTAATTAATGATTGTCATTGTCATTAATTGTCATTTCAAACCATATGAATTCATTTTAATAAATCTTGATATTTTTTCAGGTTTTAATGGGTGGTGTGAATAAAAACGAAGTATCTGCTACTACTACAAGTATTAGTAGATACTCCGTAGTAGGTATTTACTTAAAAACGAAGTAGATACTACATTTCGAAACCAGCGAAAATAAGTAAATGCTTCTTTTTGAAGTAAATACTGCGTAGCATATACTAATACTTGTAGTAGTAGCAAGTACTTCGTTTTTATTCATACCACCCAATATAATTTTTTTTCAATTTTTCAATTTAAAAAATGTCCCTATGAAACCTATTGAGATTTTTTTTTTATTTTTTTTTTTTTTTTTTTTTTTTTTTTTTTGTATTATATAAAGCAAAATGAGCCCTAACCAATCAATAAAAAAAAAAAGATGGCGTTCCCATTTAAAAAAAAGATCAATAACGTCATATCTTGGAGAGGATTTTTTTTTCCAATATCTCTGTGTAACTTTTCCCTACACGTCTTTTTATAATTTATTTACCTCTATTTCCAAAATTTCATCAAATTCGATCGAGCCGTTTTCTCAGAAAAATGCCAACACACATACATACATACATACATAGAAAATTTTGGATTAATTTTCTTTGCCCCAAGTAGCACTCCCATGTTGGGTCAATATTGGGACAATAACTACGATTTATTGGCCCAAGTCAGATTCTCTATGTTGGCCCAATAAAAGATGTGGACATTCTGCTATATTTGTCCAAGAACGTATGTCAATATATACCCAAAAACAAATACGAACGTTGGTACAATAACGTAACCAAATGTTGGCCCAAAAAGAAATAATCAATATCATATCAAGAACTTTATGCAATATAGAGCCAATTGAAATTACCAATATTGGCCCGGAGACGTATGTAAATCTTGGCTTTATATTATATTTAATTAAGGTAACGGACCAATTATAAGGACCGACTAAGAAGTGTTTTCTCTTTGCCGGACCATCCGTGGACCCGTTTCGCTGTATCACAAGTCATCAGCATGGTTAAGTCCCGCCAGGGTCCCGCAGAGAGAAAACAACCAATTTTTGGCTTCATCCTGGAACCAGGTTTAAGACAGGTAAAGTGAAGACAGAGTCTCCATCTATTTTTTGGTCGGCACACCAAGTGCGCACATTGAATACCCTATATTGGACCAACATTTTCAACTCAGAAAATCTAACCTTGGTAAAAATTAGTATGTAAATATTGGCCCTTTATTGGGCTTTTCAAAAAGTATCAATATTGCGAAAAAATTGGAAATAAATATTGGGTGTACAAAGTTTTTGAAGTGAATTTAAATATCAATAAAAAATTGAATGCCAATATTGAATTAATATTATATTACAATATTGTTTCAATAATGTAATATTTGGCCAATATTTCATAAATCAATATTGTAGTGAGAAGTCTTGGGCCAATATTCAAATTACTGAAGAGTTAATTAATCTATGAAAACAATATTGGTACAAGATTATTTTTAAATATTGTTTCCACATAGTTAAAACTAACGTTGCCCCAATATTGGTTCTGTGTTGATTTAGCAACAAAAATGAATAAATATTGGCCCAACTGAAAAACGATGTTTACCCCATATTATGTGCTACTTGGGGCTTTTCCATCCATAGACGCGTTTCGCTAAAAAATAACCCAAGTAACAACAGCACGTGAAAATGACGTTAAATACTGGTCATCAAGTGACGAGAAATGACGAGCTAAATGACTTAATTATGACGTGAAAATGACTTCCTAATGTCTGGGACGAATGACGTCATAGTTGGTACGTCATTTTTACGTGTTATTTGACGTCAAGTTTATGAGTTATTTAACGTGATATTGGCGTATTAATAGCGTTCCATTCGCGTGATATCTATTTTATAAATGACGTCATATTTACCTGATATATTTTCTATAAATCCTTGTTTTTTCAAATTTATATGACCTGTAACGAAAATGAACCAACACTATATCACTTGTGAGAAAAATATATTTAAAAAAAGACAATATAAATATTCTGTAGGCGTATTAAACATATTACTTGTAGTACTTGCTAGGTGAGGTAACAACCAGACACTTACCTGTTGGTCCATAAGTTGGCCCTTAGGTGAACAAGCAATAATAATAATGTATATTATAATATAAAATAAGGTATATTAAAACAAAAGACATATACTTACGGTTGGTGATTGTTATTAGTCTCAACACAAACACGTGAATAAAACTCACATTCATATAGAGGCGTTTCACTTGGATGCAGCAGGATGATTCTGAAGAGAAATTAAAACCGAAAAATATATCAAGAATTAATAATTCCACGCGATACTTGCGTAAAAAAGAAATGAGGGAAACTTGGAGGGAAATGAGAAAGCAAAAAGCGAGGGAAAACCAAATGAAACACGACCACGCCATGCTACAACCACAACATAACCTCAACAAACTCCCTCACAACAATCAACGTCAACAGTCACACACACAGTAGCGAATTGGAAGGGTTAGTGCGCACTGAGTGTGTTCGTGTCTTTTCTACCGACTTCTATAAGAAAGAGATAAAAAAACATTTTTCTGCACTGGTTCTACCAATAGAATTCGCTGAATAGCATATTCGTTTCCCCACGCGGCGATGCAATATTTATTGTTGTCCCTTACTAATACTAAACTAATGCTAGAATTTCGAAACAAAAAAAATACAGGAGTGAGTGTATTTGTATTTACTCTTTTCCTTTTTCCCGTTGAGTTACTCGGAGCTGCTCAAAGTCAGAAGCTTGAACGTTTTTCGTTCGGTGTTTGTTCGGTGTCACTCGATGTATAAAAGGAATACAGTAATTTCCGCATTCACCAAACCGTTGACCAAACACAAAAACAAACCAAATACGTCCCCTTTCTGGCCTTTCCACAGTTTCTACCGTTTATTTCTATACTATTTGAAAGTCAGAGATGGAACTATGAGTATGAACTATGGGAGTTTTCCATTTAATTTTTATTCAAAGATGTGTTTTCAAACGCATCAAAGTTTTGCTGTAGTAAAAATTAAAAAACAGGATGTCGAAAAAATGCGGGGGTAGGGGTATTATTCGCATTCGATTCGATCAAAATTTTCGTGAGTAGTTACAAATGCGAAAAAAAATAATGATTTGTATCATCACTTTGTCTCCTATTCACTATAGAATACAGTATACACGGCACAACCCTAGGAATTCTAGGAATACATTCAAAACACATTGAAAAAAAAAAACTAATTCAAAAAACCAGGTTTACTGAACCACAAGCAAAATACGTGAATATTACATGATATATATTGACGTCAATGTGTATTACATTTATCACCAGAAAAACGCGTCAATATTACGTGATAAAAAGCACGTCATTTGAACGGCATTTATCACACGTCAATATGTCGTCAGTTTTTGGTCAGGTGACGAGTATTGACGAATTATCACCATATAAGGACGTCAATATGACGTACCCTTGCTGGCTGGGAATTGGAAGATTGTTTTCAATCAGCGAATTAAAGTGGTTTTGTTTGTTGAATAAATTTATTTGTTGATATTCAAGATAATTTAAGTATGTAATTTTAAATTTTTATCTATTGAAAAGACCGTCTCCAATGGGCAATAATGCAAATCCAGAATGAAGAAGCTTTACAAATTTTATACTAAATAGCACCAGTCTTGACCTTCTACTGAAAAAAGTATGCATGCACTCATGATGAACTAGACATTTTTGACTCCTAGGAACTAGTTACCTAACAATTCGAAAACATTTCTCGATAGGTAAAATTATTAAGCGAAAAAGTGATCCGCGCGGTTGCCTGCTGCCGCATATACAGGGTGTATATTTTAAGTGATACCACTATTGCTATATCCGAAACGGTAAGATCAACAAGGTCGGTTAAATTAGAAAAAAGTTGCCTTTTTTGATACCCATTCAAGACTTGTTTACAGTGTTGCCAAATTCCTTTTAGTTTATGAAATACAGGATGATTTCCAAAAAACGCCCAAAACTATTTCATCAATTATTTTGAAAACTATTGATATTCGAGATCAAATTTAAATATGAAAGAAAAAATTTTTTATGTCATTTTTAGAAAGTGCCCTTTATTCCCTTTCTTAAAATGGCATAAAAAATCCAGGTCTATGTTTGAAAAAATGGAGTTGATGATGGTGGCTCAAAGGCGAAACGTCGGATTCAAAATTTGAAGATGCCATGTTGTAGAGCAAAAAGAATTAAAAAACTTTCAAATTTAAATTTTGTCTCAAATATTAATAGTTTTCGAAATAATTGATGAAATAGTTTTAGGCGTTTTTTGGAAATCACCCTGTATTTCATAAACTAAAAGGAATTTGGCAACACTGTAAACAATTCTTGAATGGGTATCAAAAAAGGCAATTTTTTTCTAATTTAACCGACCTTGTAGATCTTACTGTTTCGGATATAGCAATAGTGGTATCACTTGAAATATACACCCTGTATATTCTAAATCTTAATTTTGAATTCCGTAAAATGGCCCATCACAAAGACAGGCCTGAAAAAAATTCAGAATATACCCATTTATGTTGACCCTCTCCACGGAAATCTTTAGTAAAAGGCGAAAGATTTATTCGCTTTGAAGAGAGTCCAGGGTGCCGATGTTAAGTAAAGTTTTGGGCCAAACTCATTTATCACTTTTTATGGTGGCAAAAGTTTGACAATGGAGACATCTATTGCCGTGTAATCAAACTGAATTTATATATATATATAATTATCGATTTATAACGTTCTACGTCTTCCGATTCCCGATCTCCAACCATCTCTGTCAATCCAGGCATCCTCTTCTAGGCCTCTGTCTTTCATTTCCTCGTCTACTCCACTTCTCCAGCTTCTTCTTGGTCTGCCGCGTCTTCTTCTTCCCCCTGGCTTCCACTCGATTATTTGCTTGGGTATTCTTGTATCTGCCATTCTTTGTACATGTCCGAACCAAATCAGCTGTTTGTCCTTTATATCATCTATTATTGTGTGTTTTACGTCCATAATCTCCCTAATTCTCAGATTTGTTATCCTCTCCATTTTTGACCTGCCTGCCGATCTCCTCCAAAAGTCCATTTCAGTTGCTTCCAGCATTTTTGCGGTTCTGATCTTTAGTGGCCAGACTTCTGAACTATACGTGACTATGCTTTTGACTATGGTGTTGTATATTCTCGTTTTGTTAGTTTTGTTGATATTTTGATCCCACAGTACACCATTTAGTAGGGATATTGCCTTGCGTCCTTGTATATTCCTATCTTTAATTGCTTCGTCTAGGGTTCCCTCGTGTGAGATGCCTGTTTTTTTTTAAAGATAAACGTCAAAAAGACATTATGTTGGAAATTTCCCTTGTGCAAATTACACTGGAAATTTTGCATACAAATTTTCAAAATTAAAAAGTGGAAATTTTTGGAAATATCCCGGGAAAAATTTCCAGAATTGTCATTTTTGGCATTGAGACCAGCTTTTCCATTTAAAACGCATTGATGTCAGAAATCTGTCAAAGTGTATATTTTTGACAAACGCAATTTAAATGGGAAAGATCAATAACAATCACCATAATTAAAATAATCATCACAACATATAGTAAATAAACTTCAATCTCTGGAAATTTCCAGTAGTAATATAACTAGTGCATAAAATATTTCCGGAAATTTTTGAAAATTTTGTCTGAAGCCAATTTTTTAACAAAATCATGAGTGCATAGCGCCTGAAAAAATCCCTAACCCGAAGGGTGAGGGATTTTTTCTTTGGCGCTCTGCACGATGCTGATTGTTATTGATCTTTCCCATTTAAATTGCGTTTGTCAAAAATATACACTTTGACAGATTTCTGACATCAATGCATTTAAATAGAGAAGCGGGCATCAATGTCAAAAATGACAATTCTGGAAATTTTTCCCGGGATATTTCGAAAAATTTCCACTTATTAATTTTGACAATTTGTATGCAAAATTTCCAGTGTAATTTGCACAAGGGAAATTTCCTATCAAAATATAACACGTGCTTAAAATATTTCCTGAGGGAAATTTTATAAAATTTCGTCTTCAGCCAATTTTTTTAAATAAAACCATTCGTGCATAGCGCCAAAGAAAAAATCCCTCACCCTTCGGGTTCGGGATTTTTTCAGGCGCTATGCACTCATGATTTTGTTAAAAAATTGGCTTCAGACAAAATTTTCAAAAATTTCCGGAAATATTTTATGCACTAGTTATATTACTACTGGCAATACAATGTAAAATTGTCAATGCTTTCAAATTTTTAATGTAGAAAAGGCTTGTGTCAACATAGTTACTAAATTTTTGACATGGGTTAAAAAAAAAACAGACTTTGTAAAATGTAATTATATATTATTATATGTATGCGAGTATCTGATACCCCAAAAATAGAGACGTGACAGCGACGCAAAAAGGATTTGTCCAAAACCATAGTTGATCCCTTGGTTTTATTATTTAGGTTGTATGATTCACTGCTTATGACCCGACCCATTGTAACTTCGGTAACATTGAAAGGGCTCTTCAAAAAACAGTTAGGTTTTAGGCTAGGTAGTTTTAGTGATTTTCGACACGGACTTGCATTTTGTTCAGCTTCTTGAAAGCATCGTCGCCCTAATATTTTTGTGAATTTGAAATAAACTATTTTTATTGTCGAAAGTCTAGCGTTTTCTTACATCAGAAGTGGGATAAATTCACTAAAAGTACCACAAGTTTACTAGTGCCGAAAATTAAATTGCCAAGCGCGAGTTTTGTGATTATGAAGCAATTAGCGAAAGTGCTAGCCGCGACGCCCTAGAAAATAAAAGAAGTGTTTCCAAATTCGGATCCTGTGTTGGCGACCGAAATTCCTAGTGACATCTTTATGAAGCAAGCAAGCGAAGTGCCGCCAGTTTTTCAGGAGGAGGCCAAGGGATGGTTTTCTATGTAAAAGCCTGTGGAAAAATCATGGGGTGCGAGTTTTCTAGCCTTGTTCTACTAGACGGAATTGAAGAGTAAAGCTTTTCAAGTCACTATACCATTAAACCGAAATCCTTCTGTGAGTATGCTTGAAAAAAAGTATGTTTTTCCATTTATTAATTTCGATCCTTTGATTGACAGAAGATTAGAATTTGTTTTTAGAATTCGCCAATATTCACGTAAAAACTACAGCGTTCAGTAGTAATTAGGAACATTGGTTCACTCAGTGATTTATTTATCAATGATATTAGAATTGAGAAATGAGAAATGTCTGAGTCAAAAAAAAGAGCACAAAATTTCCTTGATTTTATGGGGGTCATTTTTACTCAGCTTTATTAACGTTAAATGGCATGGGGAATAGTTCAGTCTGGAAATTGAACTTAAACAGTTGCGCAATTTATTCCAGGATTTCCAGGTAACCAATTTTTGTTGAATAGATTGATTCGTTTACTGCAATATTATAATACCTAGAATGTTCGATCCTTTAGATCTAGAATTTGATGTTCGGGATTTTAACAAACCTCCCATTTATCTTGCTAATAGTTAGTCGATTAGCCCCATTAAGATTTTTCAGTTTTCACGACGAATGTGAAGCTGGTAATTGAAAAAAAAACCGTTTTCAAAATTAATCATTTATTCTTCCGGAAAATCACTGATTTTGAAATTTGTGAAAATGTAATGTGACCATTATTATCTCGAATGTATTGTAAACAAAGACAACATGGGTCCCATGAAGGGTTTATAGCATCCTATCGACAATGAGCCAATCCATTTTCAGGTAGTCTATGCGGACTGTGTAAAGCCTTTTCCAGTGACTATCAAAAGTTCTTGTTATTTTTTTTACATTTGAAAAATTTTACAGCTTTTGATTAACTTATTTACAAATTTTATATTTTTCTTCCATGTGAAACTTTTGCTGCACATTAAAGATGTGAGCTTTTAAACTAAAAAATTGAACGTTGGGACGTTTTGCGTCTTATTCTGTGTTGAAAGCTTGTACGCTTCCGATGATTATATTAGCGGAGGTGAACCATTGACTGTGTCTTGATAGTCTTGATACGAATGGTTCTTGGAAAAGTTTATCCAGTTCATCGGAAAATTGGTTTAGTCTATGCTGTGCCACGTTTAGATCATCGATGTTGATTTTAGATAGTTTAACAGGTTTCAACTCTGGGACATGAATATTCACCGGCAGGTGTTTGCAGCAGTCATAGGTGATTTCCACTGGATGGCTTTCATAGGTGACGTTTCTGTATTTTCCAGCTAGATGCCTAGCATGAATTCTGGAGTTTCTCACAAAGGAATTGTATGTTGGTTGGAGCTTGAGCACTGTGTTGGTGTTGATTGTTTTTGTCACACTGTTTTTGCCATCACATCTGATAATGATTGGAAGGGATGATGATAATGTTATGAGTCAGTAGTTTGTGTCTAGTTCTTGCACATTTTAGTCACTAGCGAGTGAGATTGAGTATATTAAGACATTGAAAGCTTGCACGCTTTGTGTGTTATTGTATGTTGAAAGCTTCTACGCTTTGCATGAATTATGGAAACGTTGAAAGCTCGGACGCTTCAGGTGTAGCTCTATGTTGAAAGCTTGTACGCTTTACATGAAGTATGGAAACGTTGAAAGCTTGCATGCTTTGCGTATTGTTATGTTTGTGTTGAAAGCTTATACGCTTTGTATGAAGTACGAAACTTTCAATGGTTTCGTACTGGATGATGTATGTTGTATGATAATTTGAGTTCTACGATGATATAAACTCTGATTTCTACGATGATATACTTTGAGTTCTACGATGATATATACTCTGATTGCTACGATGATATACTTTGAGTTCTACGATGATATATACTCTGATTTCTACGATGATATACTTTGAGTTCTACGATGATATATACTCTGATTTCTACGATGATATACTTTGAGTTCTACGATGATATATACTCTCATTTCTGCGATGATATACTTTGAGTTCTATGATGATATATACTCTGATTTCTACGATGATATACTTTGAGTTCTACGATAATATATACTCTGCTACGATGATATACTTTGAGTTCTACTATGATATATACTCTAATTTCTACGATGATATACTTTGAGTTCTACGATGATATATACTCTGATTTCTGCGATGATATACTTTGAGTTCTACGATGATATAAACTCTGATTTCTACGATGATATACTTTGAGTTCTACGATGATATATACTCTGATTGCTACGATGATATACTTTGAGTTCTACGATGATATATACTCTGATTTCTACGATGATATACTTTGAGTTCTACGATGATATATACTCTGATTTCTACGATGATATACTTTGAGTTCTACGATGATATATACTCTCATTTTTACGATGATATACTTTGAGTTCTACGATGATATATACTCTGATTTCTACTATGATATATTTTGATTTCTACGATGATTTAATTTTCAGTTACTGTGTAGATATGGTTTGAATTCTACGTATTTTCATTATCTTCGGTTGTGTCGTTCACGATCGGCCTCGTAGTCGGCTCACAGCTCCATAATTGCTTAATGACAAAACAAAACCGGAGCTGCTGTCTTTTTTTTATTGTTTCAGATTTTGGCAGTTCTCCTGTTAATTCGAGAGCGAATTATGTGTCAGGTTGGCCGTGCGAGTATCTGATACCCCAAAAATAGAGACGTGACAGCGACGCAAAAAGGATTTGTCCAAAACCATAGTTGATCCCTTGGTTTTATTATTTAGGTTGTATGATTCACTGCTTATGACCCGACCCATTGTAACTTCGGTAACATTGAAAGGGCTCTTCAAAAAACAGTTAGGTTTTAGGCTAGGTAGTTTTAGTGATTTTCGACACGGACTTGCATTTTGTTCAGCTTCTTGAAAGCATCGTCGCCCTAATATTTTTGTGAATTTGAAATAAACTATTTTTATTGTCGAAAGTCTAGCGTTTTCTTACATGTACATCATTTCTGTCTAAGTTCGATATACTTTTCCTTTTCTTTCGCCCAAACGTTAATAATTTATACAATTTTCATACAGTGGAAACGAGAGCCAACTGTACGATATTACCTATTTTTATTCTTTTTCTTTCTTTCGATAACGCAATCACCCTCAAAAGAGGGAAATTTTTCAATACAAGAAGAGAACCGTTTGCGATTTTCTCCAAACAGGAAGTTCTGTGAATATGAATGATTCTTTAGGTAGAGTCAAGTTCATTTACAGGCCGGTAATCGCGATAATAACGGTAATCCAGTAGCCGATTGAATTCAATGGAAGGCTACCACCATACATAAAACCGGCCGCGGTATTTCGACTTTGCTGAATAATGGGCTCTTTCACTAATTTTTGAAATTGGCATATTTGGATAAAGCAACTAAAAACAGAATTTTCTGTATTTTTACTTTTGAAAAATTCATAGTCCTTCTTGAGAAAACAGAAAAGAAAGAAATACCTCCAAATAAAAACCCAGAATTTATTTCTATGACGTCGCAGCTCGCTATTTGACCGTGTTGCCACTAATTGTCAACATTGAAAATTTGTAATAGATTTAATTCTGAAATGTTCGCAAAATATCATGAAAAGTAGTTAAATTAATCACTTATGGATTCAAGATTTTATAACTTTTTTATTGAAATTATGTTTAAACACAATTTAATACAATTTTTTATGTTTAGTTTTATTTTATTTTTTTACGTTGCACTACATCTAGTCACCACCGACAACAGCGCATTCGAACCTTTACCTGCTTTTACTACAGGGTACACAGCCGAGGCGGTAAGCTCCTTTGTAACAACAAGCGAAATGAAAAATATTTATGTGACGTCAGCAAATCGGCGCGTTTTAATTTAATTTGAATTTAGCCAATTTGAAATGCCTGTAAAAAACCTATTTAACCTTGTAGAACTTTTTTTTTTGGTATATATGCCTAAAATAGCCCCTCCTTTGGGATTTTATACTCAAATTACGTATTCAAATTTTAGTGAAAGACCCCATTATGATACACACTTAAGTAGAGCCGGAGCAGAGAGGTATACGGTATGGTATGAGGCCTAGAGGGATGGGAGTATGAGATATGGGTGGGTATTCTTGTGTTTAATTATTTAATCCGGGATAGGGATAACAAACTATCGATAGGAATATCGATACTATCGATAGTTTTTTAATTTTCGATAGTATCGATAGACCTGTACCAATATCGATAGTTCCAATGTAGCCGAAGGTAAATGAAAACATCTGTATATTGAGGGAATTATAAAGAAATCTGTAGTTTTTTTGAGAAATCTGTAATTATTTTTGGGGATAGACATGCTGTGCTGCCAATTTTTCGGTTAGGAGAAATGACGAGTGAATTTGATGGAGGTTGGAAGTTAATGTTTATCGTAATTAATTACAAATTTGGTTACTTTCGTCAGAGCAAACTATCGATAGTTACTATCGATGGGTAGGCCATTCTATCGATATCACTATCGATAGTTTGTCGACCCTAATCCGGGACAGCGCGTACGCGCCCGAGTTATCCGCATTAGGGATAATCGAAGGGGTCAGCCCAACCGTAGTGCAATGGAAAGGCCTCACCCCGGGGGAACCGCCTTGTTGATCACGGTAGCCCCTACGCCAGGTAAGTATAATTTGGACCAGACAATTTTTGCAGCTCATTCTATCAGCCATCGGTAGGCTGACATTTTATCGACTGTGCTGCCATCCCTAATTGAACAGGGGAATTTCATTTGGTTATTTTCATTTATTTTCGCTCACTAGACTTTGTGGAAAACATGATTGGCTTAATTATTATTGTCGTTCTTCGACATTGTCGTGATCAATAATAGTTGCTGGTGCCAGTTAGGTTAGAATTTCATTTTTTCCAGCTATATTATTTTTCTTATAACTACACCTACGATACATCTATTATTAAAAATCATGAATTCAGCTTCAACACGTAGCGCATTCGCCATGTCACCAAGAATACGAAAGAACCTATCTGTCTTGCCTCTGTCATTATTAGTATTTGAATATTTTCATACATAATATCACAAGAGAAAAAATTTTGTCGGCAAAATTTTCGAAAGGTATGAAAGTTTGTTGCTTGGCGTCGGCGATTTGATTTTATCAAAAATGTCATAAGCGAAAGTTATTGTACATAAAACTATTTGCCAAAAAGCAAAATATTGAAAAAAATATTTGGATAGTTTAATTCGTTTAAATTTATAAGGTCGAGTGATATACAGCTAGATTATTTCCTGAATAATTGGGTTTAAAGCCAGCAACAAAGAGTTCTATTTATGACAAAATATGAGAATATTTCTATCAAAATTCTGTCAAAAAAAAGTAAACAAAAATTTAATCGCGAATAAACAGGTCTTGTGCAATAATCACTTATTTAAACAAAATGTTTTCAAAAAATTACGTCTGATTCGTCTATTATGTCATGAATGAAATAATCACCTCTAATTTAATATAAAATTAAGTTCATTGGACTAAACAGCCTCTATAGAGTAGTGATGGGACTTGAACATCGATGTATCGTGAACATCGATGTTATTGCCTTCGATATTCGATGTTTTAGCATCGATGTCAGAAGTTACGAAACATCGACATATCGATGCTTGAAGTATCGATATTGGATATTGTGAAAAGTACGCCAAACCTACACTCAGAAAAGAAATATATTGAAAGGGCAAGGAAAAAATTATCAGCCTTGTTATTTGCAGTTTGTTGTAGGTCGTACTTTCTGGAAACTCGAGGAGTTTTGGTGTTTATATCATTTGATTCCTATTCATGCTGTAATTATTTTATTCGTGTTTTTGCTTTTTTTTCAGAAAAATGTTTATTTTTGTCTTGTATCTTTATTCTATAAATGTTAATAAGTTTTCAATCAGTATCAGTATTTTTAATTTTGACAAAAACACCAAAAAGTAACCAGAGAAATGTAATCTCAACATTGAACATCGATGTTTCAAATCATCGATATTTTTCAATCGATGTTTTATTGACATCGATAGTATTGACCGATATCACAACCGATGTTCAACATCGATGTCTCAGCACCGATGTCACATCACTACTATAGAGGCTCACAAAAATTGCCTTAGCGCACGGTTTTTCACGTGCACGTGGCGGGGTATTGGTTAAAGTTTTCAACTAGCAATAATCGCACCTCGGATAAACCTCATTGGTTACGATAATGCCACTGCGCAAAGCTGACGATTTTCTTCTAAAAGTTTCGAGCTGGTTCGAATGTCTAACATTTCGTCGGTAGCGAAGAAACTGTGGCGTCATCTGGTTGCAAACCGACACATTAATGAATGTACAAAACACCTACCATTTACATACAGAACGTAGATCATATTACTGTTGCATTGTAAGTTATATTACTATACATAAATGTTCGACAATTTGACAGTCAAACAAAATTCGTTCTTAGTACATAGGTACATATTGAACATAGGGGGTAACTAATTTCTTCTTCCTTAATTCTCCAATCTCTTATTTTTTCAATAACAGATCATTATTAATTTGATTTTATAGTGGTTACGACTTTATCTTTGCGTTCGCCAGTCTATCGAGAAACGCGCACATTATTTTGCCACATGAACTTAGTCCTAATATTAGTACTCAATACCTGGAGTACCTACAATAAAAATATGAGTAGATGCGATACTCAGATATCCGAATGCAGACCATCATTTATTATCCACGTCACGAAAAATATTACTTGGTGAATGATTATTACAATCTTGTTCATTTTTAACTTTAATTAATTAAATGAGAGGACGCCACCGTATTTATGAGACCAGCACTTCGAGTACTTCTCGTCTTTCCTAGAAAAATATGTCAGGTAAACGGCAAGATCATACTTCACAGGATCATTTCTGTAGTATATCTTCGCATACTCTCTACTCAAAAGTAGAGTTGTCGCAACCATGAGGATGAGATAAAGTCTTATTTCCTGAGCGTGAGATATGACTCCGAGTCGACCTTCGTGGTATGCTCGGTGGTCGCCGATGATCGTTCAACTTGTCGCTTGCGACAGGCTACGGAAACTAGACATTCTGAGTGGTTGCTTCTTTTTATATTTTAAATAATAACAGTTATTTAGGTATTAAGCTCTCATTGCCATTCATCACATTATACTTTTGATATTAAATCGTGAAATACTAATACTACTCGAGTCTTGAATCCAAACTTTTTACCGCGCACGAGTCCCGAGGGGACAAGTCAAAGGATCCACAAAAAAAAATCGGTTTCGAAATTAATGACCGATTTATGTCCGTTTGCACCGACCATTTTAAGGGAGTCTCAACGATAATTATTCCTTAAAATGACATTTTTACATAGAGCAAAGACAAATGCCACTTTGAGCAATACTTATCGCTAAGGCTTCCTTAAAATGGTCGGTGCAAACGGCCATTATTACCTATATATTGTAAATCTACTTGAGGTCGTGCTGAAAATTTCGTTCCCGAACTAGGGATGCGCACGATGTATCGATGTTTCAAAAACATCGATTTTCCTATTTCGATGTTCGATGTTTATATCGATGTTTTTTTATTCGATATTTTTAGAGAACATCGATATTTTTTTTGCGATGTTCTTTCGATGTTTTCTTCTAAATAAAGGGTGTTTTTTTTAGAGGTTTGTTTTTCGATCTGGCAACACTGTTCCTAGTGACAGTAAATTTGAAAGGTGACAGCTCATTTTCGCTCATTATATCTTGCCATTTCAACATGAATAGACTCACGGCAGAACAACGCTTGCAAATTGTGCAAATTTATTTCGAAAGTCGTGGTTCAGTTCGCGAAACTTACCGTGCGCTACGTCCATTTTACGGTCGACATAATCGTCCATCCGAGCAAGTTATTCGGATGACCATGAATCGTTTTCGCACCACGCATACTTTGATTGATAATGTGCATCCGCAAAGACGTCGTACAGTGCGCACCGAAGAACGTATTGCTGCTGTGGAGCGTAGTGTTGAGGAGGACCCAAATGAGTCGATCCGACATCGTGCACAGCAATTGGAGCTGTGTCCATCCACTCTATGGGAGATTTTGCGGAAAGATCTTGGATTACGAGCTTACAAGATACAGCTCGTCCAAGAGCTGAAACCGCGTGACCATCATATGCGTCGTACGTTCGGAGAATGGGCCGAAAATAAGATTGTTCTTGATCCTCATTTTTACCAAAAGATTCTGTTCAGCGATGAGGCTCATTTCTGGCTTAATGGATATGTAAACAAACAAAATTGCCGGATTTGGAGCGGAGAAAATCCAGAGGCCATCATTGAGACGCCGTTACATCCAGAAAAACTTACTGTTTGGTGTGCTTTATGGGCTGGTGGAATCATTGGCCCATATTTCTTTAAAGATGATGCCGGCCAGAACGCGACATTCAATGGAGAACGGTATCGATCCATGATAACTGACTTTTTTGTGCCCCAGTTAAATGTCATCAACGTGAAGGAGCTTTGGTTCCAACAAGACGGCGCAACATGCCATACAGCGCGCGACACAATTAACTTATTGCAGGGAACATTCGATGACCGTATAATTTCGCGCAAGGGACCTGTGAATTGGCCTCCACGGTCGTGTGATCTCACACCTATGGATTATTTTCTGTGGGGATATGTGAAGTCGCTAGTCTACAGTAATAAACCAACAACGTTGGATCTGCTGGAAGCCAACATTCACCGCGTTATTGCCGATTTACGTCCCCAGGTGCTCGACAAAGTGGTCCAAAATTGGACTTCCAGATTGCCCTTCGTTCGAGCCAGCCGCGGCGCTCATATGCCCCAAATCATCTTTAAACACTAATGGCATTAAATTAGCTTTCTAATAAAGTCAATATCATAGCCGTTAATATGATTTTTATGAGTTTCATTCCAGTTCAAAGTTCTATACCTCTAAAAAAAACACCCTTTACTACACCTGTACTTTCAGTCCTTAGCAAAATTTGATGAAAATCTATTTGTTGAACATTGGGAAGAACAAGAAATAAAGAGTGTATATCTGCGACCGAGTCTGCGACTATCAAAGATAGCTTCAAAATACTTGAGCGTTGTAGCAGGTAGCAGTTTCTGTTCCATACTTGTTCCATATGGGAGACTTTTTTGAAATGCAGGACAAATTTTGACACAACACGAGAATTATATGGAAAAGGAACAAAATAGTCAAAATTGCTGTTCTTGGATAATAATTGTGATTCAAATATGATTGTTTCATATGACTTATAAGTTTTACTCCCTAGTGCTTAGTTCTTGCTATTGTTTGCTTTCAAATGTACTTTTTCTTCATTAAAAATCGCATATTTTACGTGTATGTATATTATTAATAGTTATTTATAGACCAAGTGAGTTAAATGAATGTTTATTCATGAGAAGAAACTTTAACCCACGAGCTCTAGCGAGTGGGTTAATTTTCTTCGAATGATTAAACATTTTAACTCACGTGATGTATACAAAATTTTATCCCATTTTGTGGAAATTCAAAAAATGAAGTACAAGGAAATGCCGAGAGTGAGTTAAAAATATTTTAAATCACTGAGGTTTCGGACTTTCAGTTGGGCAGAGTGATTTAAAATGCTAAGAGTGAGTTAAAATGTTTTTAAATCACTGATGTGATAAACGTCTACTTACCTTTATTGTTATGCGTTCAATAATGTCATTTTAAAACGTCAAAATGGGATAAAAATACATAAGTAGGTTAAGTGAAAATGATATTCTATTTATTAACAGTTCAATTTTTTCTTGCCATATTTTCAAAAACATCGATGTTTAGAAACATCGATATTTTCAAGCCGATGTTTTTACAACATCGATTGTGCATATTCGATGTATCATTTGATGTCAACATCGATGTTTTCAAAATTTTGCGCATCCCTATCCCGAACAACCTTATTCTCATTGACTTGGCGGCGAATGCGCTGCCCGTAATACATTTTTTGTGCTTTCTTTTTTCTCACTTCGATTGTGATTGTGATTCGTAGGTATTAACGTTACTGGTTGGTATTAATATTATTATCTGAAATCTTTCAGTAGTTGTTGAAAGTCAAAGTGGTTTATTTTCTCATAAGTTTCGTAACTTAGGTACATAATCTATATACATCCGCAAACTCATAAATCTTTTATCTATTTTATTTAGAGAACAGTTACAACTTAAAATTGTAGGTTGAAATAATAATAATTTGAAGACTATTAATCTATACTTCATGTTACAATTTTAAATTGTCACTAGCTCTCTGAAAATAAAAATAGACTTTATTGTTTTTTCCATTTTCGATAGCGAGATTGTGGTTCTTGCTTTCCATTCCTTGCGACAGATGGCGAAAAGATCTATATGAGAACGTTTTCGAACGTGCATTTTGAGACAGCCTCGAAAAGTTTTAGTATCGCTTTATCGCTTCTCGGCCTTTTGGCAGCCAGCACAGCCTGTCGTACACCCAGTGCAGCCTTCCGAACACCCAGAACAGCCTGCCCCACAGCAAGTTCATCTTGCTGCGTACCCAGTGCAGCCAGTCAAACCTGCCGAACACCCAGTGCAGCCTTCCGAACACACAGAACAGCCTGCCTCACACCATGTTCAACCTGCTGCGTATTCAGTACAGCCAGTCCAACCCACCGCAAACCCAGTGCAGCCAGCACAGCCTGTCGTGCACCCAGTGCAACCTTCCGAACACCCAGAGCAGCCTGCTCCGCGCCAAGTTCAACCCGCTGCGCACCCAGTGCAGCCAGTCCAGCCTGCCGAACACCCAGAACAGCCTGCCGCAAGCCCAGTTCAACCTGTCACACACCCAGTGCAACCTGCTACAAACCCAGTGCAGCCAGCACAGCCTGCCGAACACCTAGCGCAGCCTGTTGTACATCCAGTGCAGCCTTCCGAACACCCAGAACAGCTTGCCCCATACCGAGTTCAACCCGCTCCGCACCCAGTGCAGCCAGTGCAGCCCGTCGCAAATCCGGTACAGCCTACCGTACTCCTAGTACAGCCTGCCGCACACCCAGTACAGCTTGTCGAACCCCAGCCTCTCGCCGACACGCCTCAACGCAGAGCCAACCCACTCCAACGAGTAGAACTCGTCCAGGCGCCGCCGGCTGAGCCTCCGCCACCCCCCCTGGCGACAAGAACCCGCCCGCCCAGCCTCAGAACCCGCCATTGCACCCCAACGCTCGACCACAACCACAACGACAGAGAGTCCCGAATGCCGATCAGATCCGGTGGCTCCAATGGCTGGCTGCGGTCCGCGACTTTGAGGACTTGGAGGCGGCGTATTCCAGGATCGTCGCCGACATGAGGGAGAAAACGGCGCCGGCTGCAAGGCCCCAGAGACCCCGACCCCATGCAAACAGGCCGCCTAACCGCCCAAGACCGCCGCCCCCTCCACAACAAGTCCCGAATCGGTACAATCCTGCAGAAGCCGCCGAAATCCAAAAGCTCTACAGGAGAAGCAAAGCCAAGGCATTCCGTAAAACCACAACGGGAGACAACAACGAGCACTGCACCATAGAGAATGACAGGCTGGTGAACTACTTCACCGAAACCCACAGCCTGAAACCCCTCGACGGTCCACATCATGCAGTGCAACTGCCAGTTGGTCCCAACGGCCACACACTTACGCTGCCATTCGAGCCACAACACTTGGTGGAGCGCCTGAACCGCACGTCAAACACAGCCCCAGGCAACGATGGCATCCGCTACCATCAATTGAAAAAGCTAGACCCGGGGTGCGTGGCTATGACGTCACTCTTCAACCGAGTCCTCGAGTTCAGAAGAGTGCCAGAGGACTGGAAGCGTGCCGTGGTGATCCTCATTCACAAAAAGGGCGACCGCAATGATCCTGGCAACTGGCGGCCTATCTCCCTGTGCGGCTGCATATACAAGCTCTTCACATCCTGTCTGGCGCACAGGCTGTCAGCGTGGTGTAGGCAACACGGCTTGGTGTCGCCGGCCCAAAAAGGCTTTGGACAATTCGAAGGCTGTCTAGAACACAATTTTGTACTCCAAAGTATTCTGGATGAAACGCGAAGGGGACGCGGATCCTGCGCTGTCGCGTGGCTGGACCTGGCCAACGCTTTTGGCTCTGTCCCACACCAACACATGTTCGACGTACTTGCCAGTTTCGGCGTCGATCAATCCTTTGTGGACATCTGCAGGGACATCTACACAGACGGCACTGCAACAGTCAGAGTTTCGACCGGCGAGACGGACAGCTTCCCAATCCATGCTGGAGTCCGCCAGGGCTGTCCCTTGAGCCCAATAATCTTCAACCTGGCTCTGGAGCCCATTATCAGAGCGGCCAATGAGACTGGGCTTGGTTGCATGGTTGCTGATGGCCGACTCCCTTTGCTGGCTTTTGCTGACGACCTGGTAGTTATGGATAGTAGCCCGGAAGACCTCCAGACGCTCCTCGACACGGTGGCGACGGTCGCAAGCAGATGTGGCCTTACATTCAAGCCTGCTAAGTGCGCATCACTACACTTAGACTGCAGGCAAAGACACCAGTGCCTCAACACCGGTTTCCGTGTGCAGGGAGGCCGGATCCCGATTCTAGAGGAGGGCCAAGCCTACCAACACCTGGGGATCCCGACCGGCTACCACGTAGCTCAAAATCCCGAAGACACAGTGGCCCGCATGGCTGCCCAGACGGAACAGGTCGACTCCTCACTTCTTGCACCCTGGCAGAAGATCGACGCCATAAACACCTTCATAATGCCGCAACTCAGTTTCATCATGAGGGGTGCGCACGTCCAGAAAAACGCTGTCAAACCACTAGACCAGCTCATCAAGCGTAGCTGCAAGAAGTGGATGAACCTGCCTCAGCGCGCTAGTCCTGAGCTTCTCTTCGTCTCTGGAAAGAATGGTGGCACCGGCATCCTGCCGCTCGCGGACCTGACAGAGGTTGCAACCGTCGTCCAGGCCTATCGTATGCTGACGTGCCCTGAAATGCTGACTAGTCGCATCGCCCACTCTCAGCTCAACGAAGTGGTTCGACGAAGAATTGGCCGCCCACCTACGCAAGCCGACCTCGCTCGCTACCTGTCTGGGGACTTGACGGCAGAGTTTGGAAGAGACGGAGGCGACATCGCTACACTGTGGTCCCGAGCTCGTAACTCCACCAGACGCCTCAATAACCGGCTGATCACTGTTCATTGGACGGCGGAAGAAGAGGCTCTATGCATCAGGGTCGGAACGGCCCGTCAGCTTCAAACGATCACGCCGGCGACACGCTCCAAACTAGAGGGAGCCGTGAAAAATGCCATCCGGGCCATGTACAGCGCCAAACTGTCTAGAAAACCGGACCAGGGCAAGGTTTTTAGGGTCAGCTCTACCAGCGCAGCCAGCAACCACTTTGTCAGAGACGGCTTCGCAACCCGGTTTTGCGACTGGCGCTTCATCCATAGAGCCAGACTGGACTGCGTCCCCCTCAACGCAACTCAGAGGTGGGGCAATCGAGACAAGCGCTGCAGACGATGCGGCGGCCAGGATGAGACTCTGCCTCATGTTCTAAACCATTGCAGGGTCCACTCGGCTGCCTGGCAGCATCGACACAACGCGATTCAGGACAGACTGGTGAAGGCGCTTCCGGAGAGGTTGGGACAGGTAATGGTAAACCGAACCGTACCAAATACAATTACCAACGTCAGGCCTGACATTGTAGTGACTAAAGACAACCAAGTCACCATCATCGACGTCACAATACCATTCGAAAATGGCGTCGAGTCTCTGCAAAGAGCCAGGCAAACAAAACGAGAAAAATATCTGCCACTGGTTGCGGAGCTGGAGGCGCAGGGCAAAACCGTGACTCTGGATGCTTTTATTGTGGGTGCCCTTGGATCCTGGGACCAGGACAATGAGGCCGTCCTGCGTCAGTGCAATGTTTCTCAGCGATACGCCAAACTTATGCGTAAGCTAATGTGCAGTGATGTCATCAGGTGGTCTAGGGACATCTATGTGGAGCATATTACTGGCACACGCCAATACCAATTAGTCGAGCTGTGATTCTATGTCTTATTTAACTGCGTGATATTTTGTGTATTTGTTGATTTTATTTACCCTTTTTTTTTATATCTGTTTATTTTATTGTATTCTTTCTATATTTCTTTTAATCTGTTTATTTTATTGTGATTTTACATTTTACCCATTTTAGCCCTTTTTACTCTCTATTGTATACCAAACTTAAGCCCTGTGATATTTTGAATTTTTACCTCCATACCTGTGATTAATATGTTATAAAAATACTGTGATATTTGGGTCTAGAGAGAGACGGGTGATTCGCACCTACTCACGCTTGTTTTGTTTTATTTTTCCCTATAATACCTTTTCCAATGAGCTATATGTTTATAAATATTGAAATCTGCCTAAAAGGTTGAACTGGCTTCTTAGATCCCTAGAGCTAGTATAAATTTTAGATTTAAAACACATTGTATTTTGTAAATTTTTAAAATTGAATTTTAATAAACGTCTCAATCTGTTCTTATCAGCTTAATATCTGATACGTCCCGCATGCGGGACCAGTATATTAAACTGATTTTTGGAAATTGACGGAGGTTAGGGGCTTGCTCCACCTCCGTCACGGGTTGGCCTGGTATTGCAGTACCGCCGGGATCGGCCCATTTTAATCGTATTAAAATCAAAAGTTGTTCCATGAGCGTCCCGTTAACGGGCGTCGCGTCAACCGGCGTCGCGTCAACAGGCGTCGCGTCAACGTACGTCGAGATGGTCGCGTCAACTTGCGGCGCTTCAACGATGCGTCTAATTAAACAATGTATTTTTTCTATTTTGGTGTCATATCGAAGTCTTTTCGACACTAAAAGTAGTTTCGAAAAGAAGCTCTTTGTGACACTCCTTTTTTACTTATCGGAGGTTGGTTACACTGGCTGACTGATGGCCATCGAACTGTCATTCGCGATTTTATGATAGCAGATTTCTATATTTGGCATGCAGTGTTACCAACCTAAACATATGAAATCAGGAAATATGAGAATAAAATTTCCAAGAAAAATTTGTTTTTTTTAATTAAGCAATACCAAAATAGAAAAAATAGTATAAAATATTCGTTTCATAAGACATTTTATCGCACTCGCCCTTTAGAAAACTCGCCTCCGGCTCGTTTTCTAATATAGGGCTCGTGCGGTAAAATGACGTCTTATGAAACTTGTATTTTAATGTACTATTTTCTACAAACGTGTTAAAAATGCAATTTTTAACACCCCCTCGAAGCATTAAAAATGTTACTTTATTGCACTAGTGTTAAAAGTCTTTAAGGCACTAGTGTTAAAAATGAAACATCAAAATTTGAAAGCAAACGTCAAAAAAAGTTTGTATTTTTAATTATTTACATTAATATTAATGGTAAAATTTGAACAATTGAGGAAGCTCCATCGGCCGCCTCCTCTATATTTTTCAAGGGATTGATGCAACCCTCTTTTTCTTGTGTATTTTGTTGCATTTTTAGCAAAAAACTTACTGACCACGATAGACCATACGACAGACTTTCAAGAAACTGACGAGACATTTCATTACCTGTAAAACAAGGTGCTGGTTGTTTTTTTTGACAAATATCAAATTCAATAATTTTACGTAGGAAAGATGCTTCCAATTTATTATTCATTTAAAAATTCAATTTGTCACTGGTTATTGCTTGTTATTGCCGTTTGTAGAAAAAATATTGTATGATATTTGTGTTAAAAGTATTTTTAAGGCACTTATGTGAATTGCAGAATTCGCTTCGCTCATTCTGCAAACTTAACGTAAAGTGCACTTTACCGCACGTATTTGAAAATCGAAAGTATCACTTTTAACTGTACAGCATAGTGTGCGGTAAAGTTAACTTTACAGCTTAGTGTATGCGGTAAAGTGGACTACAAAGTGTGCGGTAAAGTGCACTTTACCGCATAGTGTGCGGTAAAGTAGTATTTGATATTTATAATCAAAATTCCTTTCTTTTTCAGAAAATGGATTTTTGATCATTTCTAAATTTAATCTTATTTCCGCTTCGCGTCGTTCGGTAAACTGCCGTTGCGTGCGGTAAAGTATCACTTTCCGCATTTGTTAGGTAAATAACTATTACTAGTGCAATCTGATTAGTTTAAATCAACAATCAAAACATGTCAGTTTATTGTTGGAATGGCAGTTTTTACAGATGTATGAAATGCTCAACTTAAGGTAGGCGCAGACCGACGCGGGACTGCGGTAGCGATGCGTTAGATGCGCAGCGGGGAGCAGGGCCATGGCCACGGGGGGGGCATTAGGGGGCAATGCCCTATATCTTTCAGATGATGATGCCCTACCTTTAAAACACAACATGCGTTAAGATTTCTCTAGGAAATTTAAGAGTAAATAATGAATAAGCCTGAAATCGAGTTGGTAGGTATAGTTATTTTACAAGTTCTGCGCGCCATTTTGTTTACTTGCTAGAGATGTTATTTATTGAAAAATTTGCTTTCGGCGCTATTACCACCATTTTGTTTATCTACGGTGTGTCCCACTTAAGGACTGACGGCCCTGCTAGAATTTTAATTTTTTAACCGATTCAATTCTTATTAGGCTCATAATTTTATTTTTGCGGCTTTACTAGTGTACAGGGTGTCCATATTTATAGGCTCAAATTTCAATTAGTACCATTAGGGGTTTTCTTAGAAAAAATCTGATAGGAAATTCTTATTTTGATTGAATCGGCTTTTACTTGGTGGAAATCCATTATCTAATAAAAGATTTTTTAAGTAAATTTTAATACTTATATATAGTACTTATATAAGTATTAAAATTTACTTAAAAAATCTTTTATTAGGAAATTCTTATTTAGAATAGTCTAAAACCCAAATGTACTAATTTTTGTTTCAATACAATACAGGGTGATCACAACAAATTTTAAAAATGTAATGGACCAAACCGCAAAAATGTCATATTTCGAGGCCTTGAGAACAACAAATGTCATATTCCTCCATAATATCATGACATTGTACCTTTTACGACCCTCGAATACTTTCCCAAATAATGTCTCGCCGTCGCCGAAAGCAATACTATTATATGACCCAGACTTTCTGTTAAAGAATATTGTATGTAAATAAATTAAACATTTGTCCACCATAAACCCCAAAATTCCCAAATATCCTTAATGGTCATTCTTTGGGCGAACAGACTGTCATTTATTGCCAATATTTATTTAGGGTTTTCCAGTTGTAATTATGTAGGTTTTAGAAACGTTTTAGAAGGGATGTAAAGGTCGATTTGTAAGAGATCTAGTGAAGCAAGAAGACAGTCTTAAGACAGCTTCAGTCGTAGTAACACATTTTGTTAAAACTCTCTCTAAAATAAGTCTTACTTTTGCTGTAGTTCAATTTCATTCTATATTCCATTACCTAATAAAGCTACAAGTTTCAAACCAAAAACAAAAGTAGTTTTAACCAAGGCAAAACACTGAAGGATCACAACAGATTTTGGCGCGGTCGGTACGATTCAGAAATATCTAGCAAGATCCAGCAGGATTTGGATACAAAGATTCAAGACATACCATAGTCAGCCAAAGCTATCATCAGCGTTGACCAGTATTGGATTGAATCACAGTTGTTGTGTAACCACTAGCTTTCAAGTTTTTTGGTAAGCGATTTTTGTCTCTTAATGAGGTTACTTTTGTTTGTCTAACTCCTTTATTAATACTTATATGCCACTATGACTCCTCCTGCCGTAAACCCAGACCTACAAACAATATTATTAGAAACTTTTCAAAACATTTTTAATCAACTTCCTTCGTCAAATTCCAACCCAAATAATGGTAGGTTTTCCGTAGATTTTTTATGCAAACTAATACCTAATAGTTTTAATGGCAATCGTCTTGAATTAGGGCAATTTTTAGCGAATTGTAATAATGCCAATGTATTAGCACAGGACGATCAGAAAAATCCTCTTTTATATTTTATTTTATCTCGAATCGGTGGCAAAGCTAAAGAACAGTTAGCTACCCAAAACTTTGATAATTGGGATACCTTAAAAGACGCTTTAAAAACTTTATATCAAGACAAAAAACATTACGTTCAATTAATGGAAGAGCTAAATAATTGCAAACAAAGTCCTAACGAATCAGTGAAAGACTTTTTTCAACGTTTGGAAACAATTAACTCGCGATTGATATCTACTACTCAACAAAATTGCACAGAACCGGAAGAGATTCCTGGAAAACTGAAAATGTTGAACGAAATTGTTTTAAATAGATTTATTTATCATTCGAAACCCGAAATTTCGCGAATGTTGAGATGGAAAGATTTTGATTCGATTAATTCTGCGTATAGTGCAGCTATTTCTGAAGAACGCGCTGTGGCTATGTCGCGCAGTTCAACTCAGTTTTGCAAAAATTGCAAAAACAACTCGCATTCTACAAATAATTGTTTCAAAACAAGAAATCATGATGCAAACGTAAGAACTTTGTTTACGAATAATCAGATATTTTGTCGTTACTGCAAAAAACAAGGGCATGTTATTGAAGAATGTAGAAAAAGACAATATAATAATAATGCAGGAAGATCTAATAATTCGATGAATTTCCATGTTAATCGACAGCATACTAAACAATCTCATCAAAACTCTAATTCCCAAAACTCAAACTATCAATGTAATAATAGAAATCAAAACTCTAATTCTCAAAACTTAAACCAAAACTCGAGCAATCAAATTAATAGAAGACCTTATCGAAATTCGACAAATCATAATCCAGTTTTTCGCGACTCACCTCATACGAATTCAAGGCAGAACGCGAACGTTAATTCAATTCAATACAATTCTAATGTACCAAATTATCAACCAAGTCATTCAAATTCTTTAAACTCCAACGCTCCTCCAATGACGAACACCTCACTGGAGGATCATCTCAAAACTTTAGCGGTGTTCGAGAACGACGAGAACTAACAATATTTCTTGCTGAAAATAGCTCAAGTTTCATTGAACTAGAAAGTAAATATTCAAAAAATCAAAACAAAAAACTCCGATTTTTACTTGATACTGGTGCAAGCTGCTCATTGATAAAAGCCAACAAACTCAATCCTGAGATAACTAAATTTGTTCCTTCAGAAAAAATATCTCTTCATGGACTCTGTCCTAATTCTCCAATTCAAACAGTTGGAACTACCACTATTCCTTTTAACATTAACAATCAGATTTTGAACATAAAATTCCACATACTAAATCAGGCTACAAACGTCCCTTATGACGGTCTAATTGGATTGGATTTTATTCAAGATCAAAACGCAAAAATCGATTTTAAAAAACGAACTCTATCTCTAAACTCATTGCCATTTCAAATCCCTATCGGATTAAACGCTAATCCTAACACTGGTTCTTATTTTGTTCTCAAATCTCGTACGGAAACAATAATAGAAATCAACGTTCTAAACCCGGAAATAAAAGAAGGGATCATACCAGATATGGAAATATCTAAGGGAATCTATTTATCCCGAGCATTGACTAAAGTAAATTCAAATAATAAAGCTTTTGCAACAATCTTAAACTCAAAAGTAATTGATTTTCAATTAAAACCTATTTCAATCTATTTAGAACAGATTCCTAAAGAAAGCTACTGTTATTTTGCTTCGGAACAAATTACTGAAAATAATTTTATTATAAATAGGAGCCAACTATTGAAACAAAATCTTAGATTAGACCATTTAAACCAAGAAGAAAAGAGCTTCATAACTAATCTTTGTGAAAATTATGAAGATATTTTTTTTCTACCTGGAGATACCCTTGGTTGTACTAACACTATTAAACATGAAATAAACATCTCTGATTCTAAGCCCATTCATACAAAAACGTACAGATACCCAGAAATTCATAAAACCGAAGTTAATAAACAAATCAATAAAATGTTACAACAGGGAATAATTCAACCGTCTGCATCGCCTTGGTCTGCCCCTCTATGGGTAGTACCAAAAAAAATGGACGCTTCGGGGGAACAAAAATGGCGCGTAGTGGTTGATTTTAGAAAATTGAATGAAGTTACAGTTGGTGATGCATATCCAATGCCAAATATCGAAGAAATTTTAGATCAATTAGGCCATAGTAAATATTTCACCACACTCGATTTGGCTTCTGGTTTCCATCAGATTCCAATGAGAGAAGAAGATAAACCAAAAACCGCTTTCACTACACCTTTAGGTCACTGGGAATTTAATCGAATGCCTTTTGGATTAAAAAATGCACCCGCTTGTTTTCAAAGACTAATGAATGCAGTTCTTACTGGTTTACAAGGGTTACAGTGTTTCGTTTATCTAGACGACATAGTTATTTATGGATCAGATCTAAATCAACATGTCTCACGTCTTGAAGCGGTTTTCGACAGACTCGAAATAATAGTTTAAAGTTACAACCCGACAAATGTGAATTCCTCCGTAAAGAAATCTCTTATCTCGGTCATATCATTTCTGAATCAGGAGTAAAACCAAAACCAGAAAAAACTATAGCAATAAAAAACTTTCCCATTCCTAAAAATCAAAAAACAGTAAAAAGTTTCCTAGGTTTAATTGGATATTATCGTAAATTTATCAACAATTTTGCAAAAATTGCTAAACCATTGACTAATCTTCTAAAGAAAAATGTTGCTTTTATTTGGTCTCAAGAATGTCAAGAATCTTTCGACACCTTTAAAGAAATTCTAATAAATGAACCTTTACTTCAATATCCAGATTTTTCAAGAGAATTTATTTTGACGACCGATGCTTCAGACTATGCGATTGGTGCGGTCTTAAGTCAAGGTGAGATCGGGCAGGACCTACCTATTGCATACGCAAGTCGTACGTTAAATTCTGCCGAACAAAATTATACAACTATGGAAAAAGAATTATTAGCAGTAATTTGGAGCATTAAACATTTTAGATGCTACCTATATGGTAGAAAGTTTAAAATTGTAACCGATAATAAACCAATCACTTGGCTTTTAAACTGTAAAAATCCCGGAAGTAGACTGATTAGATGGGGATTATTACTTAATGAATACGAATTTGAGATTATTCATAAACCAGGAAAGTTTAATACTAACGCAGATGGTTTATCTCGATGTCTAAATATCAACATTATTTCTAAAAATGATACCTTTGAAAATTTTATAGAATATCATTACAAAACTTTAGATATCAATCCGCAACTTGAAATAAAAAATGGAAATCTATTCGATTTTTTTCCAAGCGCAGTTTATTTCTCTACTGATCTGGACGAAAGTAATCAGTTTTCAGAGTCCATAAAAAACAAATTCGATTTCAACGATAGCATAAAATCAAACTTTGAATTATATTCAACTTATAAGTTACAAAATAACAATAAAAAATCCTATTTAATGTTCGTGAAGACTTTTCATTTTGAAAATATTTCTTATAAAGACGTTTTTTATTCACTCCGGAACTTACGTACTGAACTAATCAGAGATAATATAAAATACTTCTATTTACCTGACATAACGAAAAATTCTCCAAATTTAAAACAATCAATGTATTTTGAAATGATACACTATCTTTTCAAAGACACGAATATAAAAATATGTGTTATTAGTTCAGAAAAAAATATTATTAGTTCAAAAGAGGAAATTTCCGCAATTCTAAAAGAAAATCACGATTTAAAACTAGCAGGACATTCAGGTTTTACAAGAACATATAAAAGAATAAAAGAACGTTATAAATGGCAGAACATGAAAACTGACATAAAAAAATATATAAAAAAATTTCCTTCTTGTCAAATAAACAAAACAAATTTCAAACCCAGTAAAGCTCCTATGATGATAACAACAACTAGCGAAAAGCCTTTCGAAAAACTTGCTATTGATATAGTTGGACCTCTTCCAATTACGGAAAACGGATCTAGATTTCTCCTTACGATGCAAGACGATTTAACGAAATATTCGTATGCCATTCCTATACCGAATCATGAAGCAATAACAGTATCAAATGAATTATGCAAATTTATAACTTTATTCAGTATTCCCAAAACTATTTTATCTGATCAAGGTACTGATTTTATGTCCAATTTAATAAAAGAACTCATAAAATTATTTAAAACTAAGAATGTCACAAGCACACCCTACCACCCTGAATCTAATGGCGCTTTGGAGCGTTCACACCTTACTTTGAAAGATTATTTAAAACACTACATTAACGACAAACAAAACAACTGGGACGAATTTATACCTTTTGCAATGTTCGCTTACAATACACATACTCACTCTTCTACTAACTATACACCATATGAACTATTATTTGGATCCAAACCATTTTTGCCAAGCTCTATAACTAGCAGACCCGAATTTAAATATTCATATGACGATTACATAGGCAACCTAAAACTCAAACTTAACATAACTCAAGAACAGGCACGTAACAACATCTTGAAATCAAAAGAAAAATCGAAGACTTATTACGATAACAAAATAAAAAAAAAGCATTATAAAATAGGAGATATGGTTTACATTGTAAATAAACATATTTCCCCTGGTCTAAATAAAAAACTGAGTCCTAACTTTAAAGGCCCATATAAAGTCACTAAAGTTTTCAATAACAATAATATTCAACTACAAATAGGAAAAAAAATTATTACGTATCATACTAATATGATAAAACCTTTTGTTTCAGATCAAAGCAACAATGATTAATAACGCTAATCTACTGTTCCTACTTGTACTAACTTCCATTTCCGTTTGTGTTGGAGGCGATAATTATCACATTACTAATCTCCACGATCATGCCGGTCTTTATTATAATAATCTTGGCCAAGTTAAACTTTCAAATTCTATTTGTCATATTTACTCATCTTAATGTAACTGGATATGAAAAGAAAATAAAATTTATTTCTGGAATATTGAAAAAGTCATTCGATCTATGTTATAGTAATGAAATTGTTGAATCTGAAAATTTTCTATGCAAAGATACTATAAAAGTCGTCCAATCTCGGTTTAATAAATTGCTCGGAAAATCTGAAGTTGTCAGCGAAATAATCGGTACTAATACGAAAAAGACTAAAAGAGGAATTTTTGATGGTGCTTCTTACGCATTCAATTGGCTATTTGGCATGCCTGATGCCGATGATGCTAAATTTTATGAAAACTCTAATTCAAAGTAATAGAAATACACAACTTTTGATGAAACAACAAATTGGCATAATTTCTAGTACGATATCTAATTTTAATTCTAGTATACGAAATTTTAAATCTAATCAAGAAACTCTAAACTCTAATATTAAAATTTTCAACTCCTTCTCAGCAGATACCAATAAACGTATTCACCTAAACAAACTGAAACTTATCATCAGTTCACATATTGCCTTACTCACACAAATATTAGAAGATCTGAACGAAGAATATGATTTATTAATCTCAGCTATAACAATGGCCAGACATAATATCCTACATCCGAAAGTTATAACACCAAAACAATTATTAAATGTACTTTCGGAAATCAAATTGAACAACGGACTTCAATTACCGTTCCCAATATCTTATTCAACTATTTACAAATATTTTGAGATCAGTAAACTAAAAGTTTTTCATTCTGATAACATAATTATTTTTGCAATTGAAATTCCATTGACTGACGAAATGACCTACAATCTGTTCAAATTATTGCCACTTCCAACACCTCATAATTTTTCTGATATTCATTCCTATATCCTACCTGATTTTCCTTACCTGCTGATAAGTATTAGTAAGGTTAGTTATGTGCAAATGAAAGACCTTACCAAGTGTACAAGGAATACAAGGATCACAGAAGAGGAATTCATCTGCCAAAACACTCAAGCTACAAGGATTCAAGAACCTCCTAAGTGCGAAGTCGCATTGTTTACATCATTTTCTACCAAAATCCTGGCTGACTGTCATACCGTTACTTCCAAAGCAGACTTCGAGATATGGCATCCACTGAGCGACAACTCTTGGCTTTTCGTACTATCGACGCCCTTACAGCTTACTCTGGCTTGTGATAATTTTCCAATCGAAGATATAAAAATTGCATCAACAGGGCTGTTAAGTTTGGAACCCAAATGCAGAGGCTATACTCAAAATATTATCTTGGAAAGCTCAGGAATCATTACACGGAATATTTCAAAACAAATTTCAGATATCAATATTGCACTTGACGATTGCTGCTATGCCAAAGAAGCCAGATTCAACAACACACCAATCACACTACAATCAATAAGACTTTCCAATATCAAATTGGACGATTTACAGTTTGCGAATCACAAACTTGGACAACTGGACCAATTGCTGGATGAAGAATTGAAGAAGCCATTTATTATTCAACACTCTCATTGGTTCATTATCATTATTTCTTTTATCGCGTCAGTTGTTCTTTTGGTAATAGTGTACAATTTTCTTAAGTGGTGCGGATTAATATCATGCATTAAAAGTATGTTTTGTTGTACTAAAAGCCCAAAGCACATATCGGATTCCTGCTGTATTAAGCTTTTCAATACAAATATAAATACCACTCCAGGGACAAGTCAAAACATATCAAGAATTCTAGAAGAAGAAGCCAGAACAAAAATGGGCGAAGGGATTGAACTAAATAACCTTCTAAGTTCCAATGAAGCAACCACATCCACTACGAATTCCATGTCCATGCGAAGATCAGTCACCCCAAGACCGTCCATAAAAATGTCTTAGTAAAAGATATGTTTGTATATTCTTAGGTATAAGTTAGTTTACATTTTATTTTTTTTTTCTCTCTTTCCTTTTTATTCCTACCTTTATATTAAGTTAAGCTTCATATTATTTTACGTTAGTTTTTTATAATTGTATTTCTTAAAGGATTTGTTTTGAAGAAATTTCTTTATGAAAATTTCTTTTTTTTTTCAAGGGGGGAAGTGTCATATTCCTCCATAATATCATGACATTGTACCTTTTACGACCCTCGAATACTTTCCCAAATAATGTCTCGCCGTCGCCGAAAGCAATACTATTATATGACCCAGACTTTCTGTTAAAGAACCCAAAGATATTGTATGTAAATAAATTAAACATTTGTCCACCATAAACCCGAAAATTCCCAAATATCCTTAATGGTCAATGTTTTGTTCCCTAGCCGATGGTGTCTTTTTCTTCCAGAATTAAAACAACCAATCGAAAATTAAGTGGACTGTATCATCAAATTAAACATTACTTTTTTATTCTTTTTTATAATTCTATGACAATTACAATTATTAATCAAAATGACAAATTGACAAACACCTAACAAATTTTGCTCACATAGGTAATGAGATGTAACATATCGCCCCCCTTGAAATCTTCTGATTTTCAACATTAAAAAATAAGTTCAAATTGTTCTATTCAAGGGGTAGCACACAAATTTCCGTGGTTCCGCGCTTAACGACACCGTTCAATGTTTTTATTGATACAACGCGACACTTATTGTCCTTGCCTGGATGTAAATCTACGATTCTGCCTAGATGCCAATACAATGGAGGCACATTACTTTCCTTTATAACAACCATTGTTCCCAACTTCAAACCATTTTCAGAATGGAACCATTTATTTCTTTGTTGTAGCTGTGTCAAGTACTCTAAGCTCCATTTATCCCAGAATGATTGCAACATCTGGGTGAGCAGCTGATATCTGTTCAAGCGACTCAGGTTTATGTCCCATAGGTCGTTTTGCGGCAAAGAAAACATAGACGAACCAATTAAAAAATGACCCGGGGTAAGTATGTTGAGGTCATCTGGATTCTCGGTAATAGGAGTAAGAGGTCGTGAATTTAGGCATGATTCCACTTGGATAAGTACGGTCTCAAACTCCTCATAAGTTAATTTTTGAATACCAACTACCCTTTTAATGTGATATTTAGCTGACTTTATTACTGACTCATAAATGCCCCCGAAATGTGGTGAACGTGGTGGAATGAAATGCCAACGCATATTCGAATTTGTAAAAAACTCTGAAAATTTATCTTGGATCTTTGGATCAGACAAAAAAGCAAAAAGCTCCTGTAACTCATTGTTGCAACCGACGAAATTTGTTCCGTTGTCTGAATACACGCTAGTGCAAAGTCCCCTTCGGCCTATAAAGCGTTTAAAGCAATTCAAGAAACTTGATGTGGATAAATCGCTCACCATCTCCAAATGTACTGCCTTAGTAGACAAGCACACAAAGGCACAAAAATAAGCTTTGACTGTTCGATAACCTCTAAGTTTACAGACTTTAATATCAAAAGGCCCAGCGTAATCCACCCCACAGTGACTGAAAGGTCTACTTGGTACTACCCTTTCCCGAGGGAGGTTACCCATTTGCGTAATGAAATCTCGCGGCCTTGCCCTAAAACAAACAACGCATTTACGCAAAATTTCTCTAATTATTCTTCTTCCCGTTAAAGGCCAATAGATTAACCGAATTGATGCTAATAATGCTTGTGGACCCTGATGTAAATTTGTATAATGAAAATGTAAAATCATTAGCCTTGTAAATATATGTTTATTGGACAAAATAATCGGATGTTTTTCCCCAAAGCTCAAATTAGCTGAAATGAGGCGTCCTCCCACTCTTAACACTCCATTTTGGTCAAGAAAAGCAGCCAATGAAATCAATTTACTGGTTTTAGATATATCTTTACCATTTTTAAGTGCATTTATCTCTGATTGAAACTCAACCTTTTGAGCTAATTTAATCAAAATCAAAGTAGAATATTCTATTTCTGACAACAATAACGGACCCGTTACAGCCTTTCTTCTGCAATTTTCCCTAAAGCGAAAGCAATAGGCCACCACTCTAATCAATTTTGAGAAGCTAGAATACTTGCTGAATATATCAAAATTATCCGTGAATAGAAATACCTTTTTTAAGACACGCCGCTCTTCCAAATCTAATAAAATTGTATAGTTTTTGAATTCGCTCCAATCGTCGCTACCATATAAAAACTTAGGGCCCTTCCACCAAATATCTGAATCCCCAATTTTACTAGAATCAATGCCCCTAGACAAAACATCCGCAGGATTGTTCTCAGATGCCACATGTAACCACTCATATTTTTCTGTCAATTTTAATATTTCAGAAGTCCTATTCGCGACAAATGTTTTCCATTCAACTGTCTCACTCGCCAGCCAGGACAAAACAATCGTCGAGTCCGTCCAGAAACAAACCCTATCTGGTGTAAAACGTATAGATTTCAAAACCTCTGAACCCAATTTAGCAGCAAGTAAAGCGCCGCATAACTCTAGCCTGGGCAATGATACCACCTTTAGAGGTGCAATACGTGATTTCGAGCATAAGAGACTACAATAGACCTCGTCTTGTCTATTGACCGCTCTCACATAAACACATGCCCCATATGACACCTGAGAAGCATCTGAAAAACAATGTATTTGGATATTTGTGACATCACAACAAATAGTTTTCCTATTAATTCTTAAATCGTTCAAATGATGCAATTCCGATTGAAAATGATCCCAAACTATTTTAAGCTCAGAAGGAACTTCAGTGTCCCAGTCAATTTTTAGACGCCATAATGATTGTAAAATTTATTTTGCTTTAACTAAAACGGAACCTATTATGCCCAATGGATCGAAAATTTGAGCGATTACCGACAAGATGTGCCTTTTGGTCACCTTGTTGTATTCCAAAAAATTCATATTTAACCGGGGTTGCAAAGTATCCTTAACAGAATTCCAACATATTCCTAAAGTTTTATGGTTTTCACCTACTTCTGCTATGTAATGCTCTATAACCTGATTCTGATTTCCTTCTAAAATCGAACATTCATTAGACATCCATTTTCTTAAGACCATACCCGCTGAGCTCAAAATTTCACTAATTTCATTTTTTAAAATTTTAGCTTCCTCCACCGTGTTCGAACCCGAGAGTAGATCATCCACGTAGAAATCTTCCAGTATAGACCTAGATGCTTCCCTATAAATACCACGAAAGTCTTCAGCCAATTGTACTAAACATCGTACAGACAAAAAAGAAGCCGGACCTGTTCCATAGGTTACCGTATTTAACTTATATATCTCCATCGGCCTCTCTGGAGAAAATCTAAATATTATCCTTTGGAGATCTCGTTGATCTTCTTTAACAAATACCTGCCTATACATCTTTTCTATATCGCCCGAAATAACAACCTGATATTGCCGAAACCGTATTAAAATATTAAATAAGTTGTCTTGTAATTTGGGTCCAACCAATAATATGTCATTTAATGAAACGCCACTGGCTGATGCTGCACTAGCATCAAAAACCGTTCTTAATTTTGTAGTTTCTGATGTTTCTTTTAAAACCCCGTGATGCGGCAAATAATATGTATTATTATCCCCACAAGATTCCAGATCTGTCAAATTCCCTTGACATATGACCCAAATCCAAGTAAGTTTTCATAAAATCACAATACTGCTCTTTCAAACATCTATCCCTAAAAAACCGTTTTTCTAATTTCTCAAACCTATTTAAAGCCGTATTCAAAAAATTACCCAAATTACCTCTATTTTCTTTCATTGGAAGTTCTACAATGAACCTACCATTTCCGTCCCTAACTGTAGTGTTCCTAAATATTTCCTCACACCGAATTTCATCCTTACTAAATTTCCTTTCATCAGGAAATTCTTCTAACATCCAAAATTTTTCGAGTTGCCCCTGTATTTCCAAATTGGTGCTCAAATGGCTCACTTGTTTATTTCGTCTACCCTGAAATTCAATGGGTCCCGCAATAACCCAACCAAGTTTCGTATTTTGAATTTTAGGCATATTTTTTTCCATAGAATGATGCCCTTCACTGATTAGGTCCCAAAACACTGCTGAACCTAAAAGAATATCAATTTTACCCGTATGTCCAAGCCTTGTATCGGCTAATTTTATATTTTTTGGAATATTTAATGCCGATAAATCAATTTTAAAAGAAGGAATATTATCAGAAATTTTATTAATTATAAGAAAACTGGCGACAATTTCGAAAGTCTCACAAATTGAACTCACCTTTGTTTGAACATATGAATTAATATTCGTACTATTTTCACCCAAACCTAAAATTGTGATGTTCATGCGCTTTCTAATAAGCCCTAGTACATTTTGTAATTCTGAAGTCATAAAATTTGACTGAGATCCCGAGTCCAATAGCGCCCTAACTCTATGCATTTTTCCATTAAAATCAAAAATATCAACCATTGCTGTAGATAATAAAATTTCCGAGTTTTTAGGTACACTCAAAAACAACGCCGAATTTGTATTTTTGCGCTCCCCTACCGAATTGTCCTTATCATTATTATTTTCCTGACTATCGACATGTAATAAAACATTATGTTTTTTATTACATTGTTGACATGCCCTATATGTACAATTACTTACTCCGTGTCCTGGTTTTAAGCAATTCCAACAAACTTTTGATTTTTCCACAGCCTCCCGCTTTCCCACTAAATTTAAACCCAAAAATTTCTTACAGAGATATAATTGATGGAATTCCTTGAATTTGCAAACCGGACAACTTGTGTTTTCTACAAAAAATGATCTAGATGTGCCCTTTTTACCCAAAAATTTATGTGAAAAATCTGTATTTCCTTTGGACATCCTTTTTTCCTGTAATCGCAACAACTCTGTATTATTTTCTGTATTTTCTGGCTGAATTAATTTGCACCTATGCGATAGAAAATTCAAGAATTTGTCCATAGTAGGAAATTCGTTCAACTTTATTTCTCTTTTCCATGCTCTTTTACTGTCTGGATCTAATTTCTTTTCTAAACTAAAGATCAGAATTGTGTCCCAATTATCTACGTTTTGCCCTAGAGCCTTCAAACCCCGAATATTTTTTCTAATTTCATTTAAAAACCTAGTCAACTGCTCGTGTGACTCTTTTTCGATTAATTGGAAATCAAGTAAAGCTTCTAAATAACTATAAGTAATAATTTTCTCATTTTCATAAGAATCCTTTAACAAGTCCCAAGCATTTGCATAATTATTAGACGTAATTTGCATATTGCTTAATAAATCCGCGGCCTGACCAATCAAAGCATTTTTTAAATAATGAAACTTTTGCAAAGTGTTCAGTTGTTTGTTATCATCAATCATAGAATTAAATGACTCTTTAAAACCGAACCATTCTTTACACGACCCATCAAATTTAGGAATATCAATAGGAGTTAATTGTACTTTGCCACCAGATGCCAAGCTACTTTGTCCTACATTTGAAGTTGAGAGTTGTGATTGGCCTTGAAGATTCTTTTGCACTTAACTTAACTTTGCTTTGGAAACTATATCAAAAAACTCGTCTTCGAATGACAACCTTTGTGCCTCTTGTCTCTCCAAATTCGCTGCATCCAACTCTTCAATGCAAAACTGAATGCTCTGAAAATCACTCCACCACTCATCACATTTCTCAACCCTTCCCTTAATTTGTCCCAATTTACTATTATCAAAATTTAAAACATGGCTCTCTAATCGCGTCAATTGGGATCTTATAATACCTCGTTTTCTAATTATTTCTGCCAAAGAAAAGTTTGAATACTCTGTCATTTTTTAGCTAGGTAATCAAAATCAAAATATCAAAATTAAAAAAGTATTTTTAGACCAATAAAATTATTGCCCAAACAAGGTCAATACTTACAATTGTCTCGTCCTGTTTTCCTTACCGTGACCCACAGCCGTACCTGTGAAACCCTAAAATACCCAACTGCTATTATCCGTACCATCCACTACCTAGGAGCCGATCTCCAATTCTTCAACTTTATTCAAGTATTTTTGTTCCAATAACCAATTATTAGGGTCGCCTGCCAAAAAGCACCTACAAATCCGGTTCGTATCGGACCAATGTTTTGTTCCCTAGCCGATGGTGTCTTTTTCTTCCAGAATTAAAACAACCAATCGAAAATTAAGTGGACTGTATCATCAAATTAAACATTACTTTTTTATTCTTTTTTATAATTCTATGACAATTACAATTATTAATCAAAATGACAAATTGACAAACACCTAACAAATTTTTCTCACATAGGTAATGAGATGTAACAGTCATTCTTTGGGCGAACAGACTGTCATTTATTGCCAATATTTATTTAGAGTTTTCCAGTTGTAATTATGTAGGTATTAGAAACGTTTTAGAAGGGATGTAAAGGTCGATTTGTAAGAGATCTAGTGAAGCAAGAAAACAGTCTTAAGACAGCTTCAGTCGTAGTAACACATTTTGTTAAAACTCTCTCTAAAATAAGTCTTACTTTTGCTGTAGTTCAATTTCATTCTATATTCCATTACCTAATAAAGCTACAAGTTTCAAACCAAAAACAAAAGTAGTTTTAACCAAGGCAAAACACTGAAGGATCACAACACAAAACTTGATATAACATAATTTTACAACATCTCTAACCAAACTTGTAGTAAGCTTGTCTCAAAATATGACATTTTTGCGGTTTAATTCATTTAATTTTGAAAATTTGTTGTGATCACTCTGTATCGTACTATTGGAACAAAAATTTGTTTATTTGGGTTTTAGACCATTCTAAACAAGAATTTGCTATAATGTAAACACCCAGTACACCAGTACAGCCGCAGAAATAAAATTATAGCTTAATAGGTGCCAAATTCAAAAAAAAAAAAAAAAAATTGAATCCGTTAAAAGATGAAAATTTTAGAAGAATGGTCAATTTTTAAGCTGTATACTGTATAAAAAATTTAAGGGGGAGGGCAAGTTAGAGCTAGTGGTGTATGCCCTATGTCAAATTTGTCATGCCCTATCACAAATTTGTCATGCCCTATCACAAATTTGACTCTAGCTACGGCCCTGGCGGGGAGTTTGCATAGCATGCACACCAACGCAATAGTTTCCGCCATACTCGACACACGTGGTAGCGTCCAAACACATACAACAACATCATCAAACTACTATGCGAACTGCGGGAAAACACTGCACGCTACGAACCGAAATTATTTCGCACACATCCCGCAAATCGCATGCGTTCTCTTCGTACCGGTAAGCACCCCTTCTTATCCCGCCGTTGATTTACGTCCCGCAAAAGTTTCGTTCCGGATCCCGCAGACCCGCGTCTGTCTGCGCCTATCTTAAAGCCAGGCGCAAACCAGAGTGGTGGCGGTGGCGGGCGTGGTGGCGGTGACGAAGCAAACTAGAATCCGCAAACCAACGCGTTTTTTTTGCGACTAATATTAGTACTTTTAGTATTTTCATTTTCGCTTCTGGATCAAAATTGGTTGCAGAGTTTGCTCAACTGGCATATTTTGATGAACTACTCTCTGTTCTTTTTTCATTTTTATTAATCTTTGTTTTACCAGGTGCTAATTGACTGTCATTTTTATCTTTAATTCTGACTGTAAAAGTACGCAATGAGTGCCCAAACATGGAAGAAAAAAGCCTCCGTTTTGCGCCTGGCTTAAATATTTGATATGTCCCGCATGCGGGACCAGTTCAGGTTCAGAGTGAGCGTCGCTACAACAGTAGGCGTCGCGTCAACGTTGCGTCGGTCGGTTCAACGAGCGTCGCGTCAACGTCGCGTCGGTCGGTTCAACGAGCGTCGCGTCAACGTTGCGTCGGTCGGTTCAACGAGCATCGCGTCAACGTTGCGTTTAGCACCGCGATGACTGTATAAGGTATGAGTAATGTCCAGAGTAGAAGCGGCGCGACGCTCGTCACTCCTAGACTTTGCTCCTACAGTACGTAAAACAACATAGCGTCGCGTCGCGATGCCTACTATCGTCAGCGACGGCAACAAACCGTGAAACTTTCAAAACGGAAAATCGTGCGAAACCGGAAAAGTAACTTTTCCGCAAGCTCATAGGAAAAAGAATGACTATATATTTAATTCACACGTTGTATCCGGATACTAAGTGAATTGGATTAAATCTCGAATTTAGGAAGTTTGCTGCTAACTTCAAGAAAAAATGACCTAAAACTAATAAAAACCTGAAAATGTATCAGCTGAATGTCTTCAATGAAGTTAGACACAAAGCAATTCGTGCTTGCGCTTAAACAAGGTTTGGCTTAAGAAACGATTAGCACTAATCAATCCTAATTCATTTGGTAGTTGTGAAATGAACGAAGAACGAATATGGATTAAAAATACTTAATCCGTATCCGGATACGACGTACTAGTGGGAAAGGAAAAAGCTCATTTCTGCGGCCGCCGGCGCATGTGGCGTATATTTAAATCTTGATTTTGAATTACGTAAAATGGGCCATCACAAAGACAGGCCTGAAAAAAATTCAGAATATCTAGAGGTGGGCTGCGATTTCACAAACTGTGACTTTGTCACTGCTACTTGTCTGTCACAGTCTGCTCCAGTCCCACTCAAGTAGCAGTGACATTCTGTCACAGTCGCTTCGATCTCTCACCGATGCAGCGCACTAAACTCAAGTCAAAGTGATGTAAATAATGAAATATTTATTGTAAATCGCTTCGCAGTGACGCCAAACAGAAACTGCTACTGCAGAGGGCAAACTGGAATACACCTCTCTCGGCTGTGACTGCGAACTGGGCGGACTGCGATTATGTAATGTAGCATTTTTATGTATTACCAGGCACGGTCAATCAATGTTAAACTGCTCCAAAAAATCACAGCTATTTGTCACCGTGACATGACTGGAGCAGTCACGTCTTGTCACAGCTCCAGTAAAATCGCAGGTTGGCCCACCTCTAGAATATACCCATTTATGTTGACCCTCTCCACGGAAATCTTTAGTAAAAGGCGAAAGATTTATTCGCTTTGGAGGGAGTCCAGGGTGCCGATTCTAAGTAAACTTTTCGGCCAGACTCATTCTTCACTTTTCACAGTGACAAAAGTTCGACAGTGGAGACATCTGTTGCCGTGTTATCAAACTCAATTTGCTTTGATACAAAAATTCTGACATTTAAAATCACAGTAACATCGCAGAAACGTTCTAGAAACGAAATACGTATACCTAGCATTTCTGCGTTTTATCGAATGCATTGCAAATGGATGAAAAGAATATCGGAATCAGACTCAGACCACAGATGATAATACGCATATAAGTATATATTATATAATTAAACTTTGCAGGGCATCTACCCTAATAAGTATTTTGTTTCTAGCATGCTGCGATGTAACTGTGATTTTAAATGTCAGAATTTTTGTATCAAAGCAAATTAAGTTTGATAACACGGCAACAGATGTCTCCACTGTCGAACTTTTGTCACTGTGAAAAGTGAAGAATGAGTCTGGCCGAAAAGTTTACTTAGATTCGGCACCCTGGACTCTCTTCAAAGCGAATAAATCTTTCGCCTTTTACTAAAGATTTCCGTGGAGAGGGTCAACATAAATGGGTATATACTGAATTTTTTTCAGGCCTGTCTTTGTGATGGGCCATTTTACGTAATTCAAAATCAAGATTTAAATATACGTCACATGCGCCGGCGGCCGCAGAAATGAGCTTTTTCCTTTCCCACTAGTACGTCGTATCCGGATACGGATTAAGTATTTTTAATCCATATTCGTTCTTCGTTCATTTCACAACTACCAAATGAATTAGGCTATCTGGAACGTTTAACAGCAGCACTGACAATCCAAATTTCACTTTTCCGAAGAATTCACTTTTTCGAACTTTCTTCAGTCTTTTGAAATTTTCGCGACGGATTACGACTGTATCAACTCCCGAAACTTAAGCACTCTGAGCATCCTACCGACTGCGCCAATTATATTTTCGATTCAGAAACTTGTATTTTAAAAAACATTTATTTTATTGATTAAAATACAGAGGTGACAAAAGAAAATATTCGGATCAAATTGCTACAGGCTAAAGCCAGAAAACAAATGAACGTTCCTTATGGGACGGCATCGGCTTAAATAAACATTTTACCTACGAGCGTGCGGTAAAGTGCACTTTACCGCACGTATTTGAAAATGGAAAATATTACTTTACCGCACACTATGCGGTAAAGTTAACTTTACCGCATAGTGTGCGGTAAAGTAGAATTTGATATTTATAATCAAAATTCCTTCCTTTTTCAGAAAATGGATTTTTGATCATTTCTAAATTTAATCTTATTTCATTAATTAATCTGATTCATTAATTAATTTTATCAATGCCTTTTTTTGGAGATGTAGATGCTCATAGGTAAAATTTTGTACCTAACACATGCGGAAAGTGCCTTTACCGCCCTTAACGGCTTGACCGAACTCCGCTTCGCGTCGTTCGGTCAACTGCCGTTGCGTGCGGTAAAGTATCACTTTCCGCATTTGTTAGGTAAATAACTATAATGCCGACATAGCAATTAGTAGATAGTCAAAGGGGGTATGACTACAAAAATCCGACCATAACCTCAATCTTTCATTCTTGACACGTGGTGGATGCGCCGCCGTTGACACGAAGGTGGATGCATCGTCGGCGCCATCTTGTCAAACGTCATGGCGCCATCTAGCGTACATAGTGTGAAGTTCGTAATACAGGATGCTGTAGTTGGGACCCGTAGGGCTCCGCCCCCCAAAAGGGGGCCCGCAGGGCTGCGCCCCCCGAAAAGGGGCTCCCCGGATTTTATCATGGGTACCAGAAAAAGGGGTGGGGGGAAACGTTTTCCCGCCATCTTGTCAAACGTCACCTGTCAAACGTCATCTGTCACCTTTGATGACGTCATACCGGGTTATTGCGGTGAATTCTTGCAATTGATCGACAGGAATGGTTCGGGGAATTACAGGTTCTTGTAATATGGAGTGTGCGTGGAAGGGATTGTTCCGAGTCGTTTCGAAATCGCTACGTATATGTATTTATGGTTCGGGGAATTACAGGTTCCTGTGATATGGAGTTTGCGTGGAAGGAATTGTTCCGAGTCGTTTCGAAATCGCTACGTATATGTAATTATGGTTCGGGCAATTACAGGTTCCTGTAATATGGAGTGTGCGTGGAAGGGATTGTTCCGAGTCGTTTCGAAATCGCTACGTATATGTAATTATGGCTCGGGGAATTACAGGTTCCTGTAATATGGAGTTTGCGTGGAAGGGATTGTTCCGAGTCGTTTCGAAATCGCTACGTATATTTAATTATGGTTCGGGTTCTGTGATGACGTCATAGCGACCTGGGTCACGTCCGTGGAGTCATTTAGAGTACATAGTGCAAAGTTTGATTCAGGGTTCGCGTTCTGTGATGACGTCATAGCGACCTGGGTCACGTCCGTGGCGCCATTTAGAGTACATAGTGCAAAGTTCGATTCATGATTCGGGTTCTGTGATGACGTCATAGCGACCTGGGTCACGTCCGTGGCGCCATTTAGAGTACATAGTGCAAAATTCGGGTTCTGTGATGACGTCATAGCGACCTGGGTCACGTCCGTGGCACCATCTAGCGTACATGTGTCAAGTTCGATGTGTCTTATAACAGGATGCTGTGGTGGAGACGTAACTATGAGGGTCCAGCAGCTAGCTTCATGTTGTACCTGGTAGAGGGTGTTCGAACTCAAGGATGATACACACCTACAGGATTGCTTATTGACCTCGTGTGTTACCATTTACGACGCCATAACTAAGCCATCAGCTGTTTAAACAACCTACGTCAAGGCGAGAAATAACATGCTGCTTACGTCACAACTGGTGATTTAACGTTGGGGAGAGAGTGGATTTGTTCCACACAGGCCTTATGAGGATAGGCTATCCTGTAGTAGTAGTGTGTATTATCCTTGGTTGGAACCAACGTTTGATGGGAAAGGGGCCTCGTTTTTTTATTAAAAACATACATTTTTTAAGACAACGATTTCAAAAAGCGAATATTTTCCATCAATAAACTGCTTAATGATCTAATCATTTTGGTGGTACGTCTTGGGAGAAACACTATGCGTTGTCGTCAAATTCAACGAGTATTTCAAATCCATAGCTAAAAATACGCCACAATTGTATCGATTACCTAAGTATATAAGATATTTACTTACTTGGGTAAAATAATAATTGCTGTGCAATAGTTTTATAATGACGAGAAAGAATACAACACTGTGGGCACCCCTTTTAATTCGAACTTCGCTTGACATCTGTTGATCTACCTTAATTTGTATAGTTTATTGGTTCCAGTAAAGATTTGCAATTATTTTGAGGTCTGTATCGTAGAAAATATTGGGAACTTTCACTTTATACGAGGACTTATAATTTTCTCAGCGTTTTTGATCCTTTGTTATAAAAAGACAGGCCTTGTTGATTGATTTCAAATCCATATCTAAAATATTCATAATTGTATCGATATTAGTAGGTATATAAGATATTCACTTACTTGGTTAAAATGATAATTGTTGTGCAATAATTTTATTGTTGTTGACGAGTCTCAAACAAGACTGAAAGAGCTTAATTATTATAAAATCCGATTCAAACCTCGAATTAACAACATAACATACAAAAAACGCTGCCAAAATATTGGGAATTTCACTTTCTATGAGGCTTCAGGTCTTGTAATTTTCTCAGTGTTTTTAATCCTTTGCTATAAAAAAACAGGTCTTGTTGTTGATTGATATTAGTATATAAGATATTTACTTACTTGGTTAAAATCAAATTAATTGTTGTGCAATAATTTTATATTTTTCACTGGTGACCAGTTTGAGCGAGACTGAAAGAAGCTTGTTATTATAAAATCCGATTTAAACTTCGAAGTATCACATACAAAAAGCACCGCCAAATGTAAAAACTTATTCGGCAGTTTTTTTATCTGAATTATATCAGGACCGTTCGCAGAAATCGCCCGAGAAAAACAACAACACATTTTAAAGATAATTTTTTAGTGTAAGGCGTAATTATTAAGTTAGATATTTGATATGTCCATTTTTATTTTAAAAAAGGTGACAAATTCAATCGATTTATCAAAATTTAAAAGAATAGATTTAAATTAGCATCGTTGACATTTTATGAGCCAATAACCCTATGCAATACAAAATTTAAGTGGATACATTGTTACCTGTTAAAGATGAGGATTCAATTTTTATTCTTTGTACAAAAAACGCAGCATCCAGTACCAGTACTTTGAACCTGGATTTTCAAAGTTTAGTTTCTTGTGCGATAAGTGTCGGTTTCGAAAAACTGTAAGTACTATTTTTAAATATCTAAGTGATGTAGGATAAATCATGCCCTGAGACATATTTTAAATTAACACAAACCTCGATTATTGAATTATTTTTATTTTCCTTAACACATAAACATATTGTTTGTTTTTTAAAAATACAGACAACCCTGAGTACCTATTTCTTAATTTAATTCCAATAGTTTTTTTCGGAGCAACTTGAATTTACTTTTACACTTACATTTGCACAAAACTCAAATTTCTTTTTCTAAAATTTAGGTAGGTTCTTTAACCAATTTAAACTGGTTTTATTTTTTCATTTACTTTAAAACAAACCTCCATAAACAGCGAATTTTTAATTTTGTGCACAAAATGGTTCACCAGGAAGGAGATAACCTGAAACGTCATGGGATTGCTAATCATCTTCCAAGATCTGTAACCAATGTGGTGGGATTTTTGAAGCAGAGGGGGCTATCCAACACCACCTAAACACCCAGCTCCAAGAGAGCCTCCAAACGAAAGGCTGGAGATCCCGCCGCCCCCATGATGAAGCAAGCTAGACTTTTGCTGGTAAGTTGACATTAAGCGAATTTTTTAAATATAATTCAATTATTTTCAGGACCTTCAATATCAGCCACATGCCGGTGGTGTGAGTATTGCGAGTTGGAGGCACCGATAAATCAATGGGTTGGTCATCTTCGGTGTCTCTAGCACCGAGCCAACACCTGGTGAAGCAGGAGGAAGACGTTAGTCTTGTCAAAACATCTTTCAAGAACCGAATTGCAACATAGCGGCTTTCATCAAAGCAGGACCCTATCAGCGTGAAGCACGTTTTGAAATTAGCTGTGGCATACCTATCCAGTATTAGGACGGACGGAGGACTGAATGATTTTATGACACAATTACCAGGATAGCAGAAAATGCGTTTGCGAAAATATAATTTAGAGCAAACATTTAAATAGCGCAAGGATATGAGAAAACTAACTTCGCACATTCTTGAGCAACCGACCCACCGAATTCAGCAAACATGCGTACACGTAAACGAGAAGAAGGGGTTTTAGAACTGGTTTTTCCTTCAACAAATCACGGTAACTATGGAATAACATAATAGAGGACTAAAATATGACACAACCACTTTCAAGTTGAAACTGGAAGTAGCCTATAAGGGGCCCAAATAGCCTCAGTAAAGTGCTAGAAAGATACCGGTTGCCACTACCACCCCCTGCTCATAAATAAATTTGGTCATTTGGGTTTTCAGGCATCCTGAACAAAAAGTTCACAGAATTCCAGGAAAAAGAAAGCGGTGTGTATCATTTCAATTGCAGTGTTATATACTAAACAATGTCTCTTACAGGCTGGACGCTCCAACAACTTTAAGCTCTAAATATAAGTATCAATAGGATCATAACCCTCTAAAAGCCTATTCATATCTGCCAGTACCAGGATAACCTGTAACGTCATGGGAGTTGCCGAACATCTGCAATCAATGTGGTGGAATTTTTAATTCATTTCATCCACAAATAACATGGGTTGAGGAAAAAAGTATGCGGAAATTTGGGATCTGTTTCTATTTAAATACTCAATATCTATTGAAAAAAAAAATATTCAAGGGTGACGATAAAGACGTATTTCATTTTTATGATTATGAATATTGCTACAATTTAGATGGTAGTCGCACTCACAGTCCTATTAACCATATTGGCAATGATTGTTGAGAATAAAAATAAGCTTTAGTATAAACTATGTTTTATTCTCCTGAGAATGACAGAGATGAAGCCACCATTGATCTCTGTATACCACCAACTCACAGTCAAATAGCGCCAGCACACACTTAACATATCCTACAACTTTTATTTATGTTCCAAAATTGTATCAAGATTATTTTCATTTCAATAATTTTTGAAAAGAAACTTCTTAAACGGCTTTCTGCTATTTGAACGACAATGGAGAGTGATTTGAAAAACGCGTCACGGGCAAATTTCGTTACTCGAGAGAGAAGAAAGATGTAACGTAAAGGAACAGAGAAAGACAGCTATTGATTGACACAAACCAAGGATTATAAGCGTCGAGAGGAGTGCCCATTATTGACAAGCGCCGATATTGACGCAAACCAAGGATTATAAGCGTAAGGAGGATTGCCTATTATTGACAAGCGTTATTGGAAAAATAAAATCATTTCTGGCGAATTTCGAGGTTTTCCGGATATCTCTGGACAGCACTCGGAATTTTTGAAATATCAAAGCAGCATAATAATGAGCACAAAGTTGCACTATACTTTTTTCTGATTCAACAGACATCGGGTCTCTTTCCGTAGGATTCCAATACAGGATTCGAATAGGATTCAAAATAGCTAGTATTCGAATGATACCCAAGTCTCCCAAAGTACCAAGTGTTATCACAGGAGTTTATTCAAAACATGCCACATTAGTAACAATTATCAAACTTCAAAATTGTATAACAGGAGACTTTCTCATTGAAATGAAGCATTACGTTGATAGACTTGATACTGTTTACAATGCCAATCCCCATTAAGTATACATGCCCCAGATGTAAGGGTGAAACTGATATACCTAATCGACTTTGTTTGCCTTGCGAATTTTCACAATTTGTTGAACAAAAAAGGATACCATCTCATTATTTTGCAAAACCCGAACGTAGAACCTAAATTATGAAGTTGTAAATTTTCTGCTAAATAAAACTTTTGTTATTATATTTTTCTGCTTTTTATTTATGACCTCTAGACTAGGTTAGGCTATAATAATTTAAACAAAATTCAACGAGAGCATTGTGCTCAATATTAGGATAGGCCATCGAATACTATATTGTTAAGCTTTTTTAAGTCGACACTTTCCGTATGGGGAGCAAAAGAAGGAAGGATACGTTAAAAAACAGGTGTGAGATCAGGTGACCATTGACGTACAATCGTAGGGAGTCACACCAACTCATATTGGAGTATCAGCTAGGGGATTCTTATCTTGTCACAAGTCGCTATGGCTCGCTAGCTGTCATTCGATACCTATTTCGATATCGGATGGAGAGTGATTCATATGTATTATTATCGAATTTCGTATCGACATCAAATAGACGGTGGTATGAAAAACGAGAGAAAAATCGACCTTCAAATTTGAATGATAGATGATAGATTATGTTTATCATTTTATAATTTATTTTTCGCTTCAATTCAAACTATTTTTACTTCTAAAGATTCTTTTCGCGTTGAAAATAATTTCAATTTTTAATTATTATGTTGCAACGAAATCTTAAGGCAGCACCGTCAACAGCAAAACCTTCACTTTAGACGCACGACTCGTAGGGTAGGATAAACTTGATTTACATTTTTCGTCTCGTCTCTCAACTCCACACTCCCGTATTCCTTATGTGAGAATGACCGCGTTCACCAGCACTCAACATGTTGAGTGATTAGTCAGCGGCTTTGTTGAAAAAGATGAAATATAACGAAGGATAACATACACAAACGACAAACATAAAACATAAACACAACACATGACGCCACAACTTGTCACTTCAAAATAAAAAAGGATAGCCAATCATTCGAACAAAGATCAGCAAATCGAAAAGCCGAAACGGGACCTCTTACTTACGTCAGAGAGTCGATCCGAACTAGCATAAGAATCAGCAATTCGACATCGAATTGGTCTTAAGAATTCCGCAGGATTATAAATGATGGACTGTATACGCATGCAATTTAATTCATTTTACCTACTCATCAATAACTGATAGACTGTGCCTGACTCATCCATATAATATTATAGGTCCTGCAAAATATTAATGAAACCGAACAAACACACTGCATACATAAAACGTCCATTTTATGTCATATTCACGTTCATACGTCCATATGACCTATTCACTGATCTCGAAAATAAATGGATAAACAAAGAACGCTACTAATGCTGCTAATTCACGAGGTCAAAATCTAAACAAAAACAACTGACTGGGACAGCTGTGAGCATGCGCAGTAGATACATGTATTGTGCGTACACAAAATCTGGCCAATGAAAATGAAGGAATTTCGAAATTTAGAACAGTTGTTCGAAAGATAAGACACTGCGCAGGCGTAAGGCTGTTCCGTTGCACAACTGTTCGTAGAATATTGATCCCAAACTTTCGCACAAATTATGCAAATCAAGCCGTATGAATTGTTTATCCATTTATTTTTTAGATCAGTGGACCTATTCAGAACGTACATTAGACGTACATTTTAGTAAAAACATTCATATTACGTACATTTACATCCACCATTTTGGTTTTATGTTAGTGTAAAATACAAACACTGTTTATTTATTTAATTCCTCGTGTCTAAGTTTAACTTTGTTTGAATCTCTATTAATCCTAGTAATTCAAATCATTGGCTTAGAAAATCGTGTGTTTATTTTAGTGGCAATCAGACGTAATAATTAAAAATTGATAAAAACATTTCTTGCCTCGACTGGAATTTAAACCCAGGACCCCTGAATTTCCAGTGCAACGCTCTAACCAACTAAGCTACCAGGAGCTGTTTCATTTCTACCTTTTCGAATGTCGATCAAATCTGGAACGCAAAATAAATGGAAAATAGTATAAAAGGACTAACCACACAGCGTTTTTATGGCTAGGGAGTTTAGCGATACCGTGGGAAAAATCTAGATCGACGATGCATTTGATCTGAAATTTCGGGGTTTGACCCGAACCAAACCCAAATTTTTGGGGAGTTTCCCGGAATTCGACCGCAGCTCCTTATCTCATGCTATCATCCTCAAAACACAGTTATCGTCCCGCCATCGAGCGTCATCTTCGTCGTCGTCTCGTCATCGATCGATTGCAAAAATTCTAGCCGGGGAATCGAGTCCTCAGACCATCACACCAAAATCCAGCACTGTAGACAAGGCACTAGATCCTTGAGTAATTATTGATAAAAAATGTTTGTAAGTAAAGTCTATACCAAGTCACTTGGACTAGCATAAAAACTAACTAAATCCCGGCATCCATCAGCTTTTTCTTTGTCAAACATGGACGGCGTAATTTCAAAAAAACAGTACTAAAATTAATAATCAATAGACAGTATGTCAATCAATCATGATCGGCAATGGCCAATCAGATCTATTGCGTCCACGTTTACTGGTATCGAACGTGTACATGGAGGATGAAGCCAATCAGATAATATACCTATCCATTCTTACTTGTCTGGCTTCCAACGGGTACGAGGATCAATCAGTATAAATTTTGCTATATTTTTCAATATGTGATGCAGTATATTGACCATACGTTTATTTTAGGCTTGGTCCAAGTAACTTCGTATAGACTATAAAACGTTCTAACTATACAGGTCCAGAGACAGGTCCGATTCAGCTTTTCGAGACAGATCTGTCTACACAGACTGCTTTTCGAGACAGCTTTTCGAGACAGGTCTGTCTACATAGACTGCTTTTCGAGACAGGTCTGTCTACACAGACAGCTTTTCGAGACAGGTCTGTCTACACAGGCAGCTTTTCGAGACTGGCCTGTCTACACAGATAGCTTTTCGAGACAGGTTAGTAGTAACGGGGGCACCTGAGCCTGAGAAATTTTTCGATACCGTGGAAAAATCTCTAAATCGGCGGTGCCTTTGATCTGAAACAGCTATACAGGTCTAGAGATAGGGTTGTATACACCTATACAGGGCTAGAGACAGGCCTGTATACAGCAATGGTAAGCAAGGGTTAGTTTGGGTTAGTTATAGGTTAGCATAGGACCCCCCACGTCGTTGGGTCAGTTACGAATCTTCCCTAACTGACCCAACGACGTGGGGGGTCCTATGCTAACCTATAACTAACCCAAACTAACCCTTGCTTACCATTGCTGTATACAGGCCTGTCTCTAGCCCTGTATAGGTGTATACAACCCTATCTCTAGACCTGTATAGCTGTTTCAGATCAAAGGCACCGCCGATTTAGAGATTTTTCCACGGTATCGAAAAATTTCTCAGGCTCAGGTGCCCCCGTTACTACTAACCTGTCTCGAAAAGCTATCTGTGTAGACACGCCAGTCTCGAAAAGCTGCCTGTGTAGACAGACCTGTCTCGAAAAGCTGTCTGTGTAGACAGACCTGTCTCGAAAAGCAGTCTATGTAGACAGACCTGTCTCGAAAAGCTGTCTCGAAAAGCAGTCTGTGTAGACAGATCTGTCTCGAAAAGCTGAATCGGACCTGTCTCTGGACCTGTATAGTTAGAACGTTTTATAGTCTATACGAAGTTACTTGGACCAAGCCTAAAATAAACGTATGGTCAATATACTGCATCACATATTGAAAAATATAGCAAAATTTATACTGATTGATCCTCGTACCCGTTGGAAGCCAGACAAGTAAGAATGGATAGGTATATTATCTGATTGGCTTCATCCTCCATGTACACGTTCGATACCAGTAAACGTGGACGCAATAGATCTGATTGGCCATTGCCGATCATGATTGATTGACATACTGTCTATTGATTATTAATTTTAGTACTGTTTTTTTGAAATTACGCCGTCCATGTTTGACAAAGAAAAAGCTGATGGATGCCGGGATTTAGTTAGTTTTTATGCTAGTCCAAGTGACTTGGTATAGACTTTACTTACAAACATTTTTTATCAATAATTACTCAAGGATCTAGTGCCTTGTCTACAGTGCTGGATTTTGGTGTGATGGTCTGAGGACTCGATTCCCCGGCTAGAATTTTTGCAATCGATCGATGACGAGACGACGACGAAGATGACGCTCGATGGCGGGACGATAACTGTGTTTTGAGGATGATAGCATGAGATAAGGAGCTGCGGTCGAATTCCGGGAAACTCCCCAAAAATTTGGGTTTGGTTCGGGTCAAACCCCGAAATTTCAGATCAAATGCATCGTCGATCTAGATTTTTCCCACGGTATCGCTAAACTCCCTAGCCATAAAAACGCTGTGTGGTTAGTCCTTTTATACTATTTTCCATTTATTTTGCGTTCCAGATTTGATCGACATTCGAAAAGGTAGAAATGAAACAGCTCCTGGTAGCTTAGTTGGTTAGAGCGTTGCACTGGAAATTCAGGGGTCCTGGGTTTAAATTCCAGTCGAGGCAAGAAATGTTTTTATCAATTTTTAATTATTACGTCTGATTGCCACTAAAATAAACACACGATTTTCTAAGCCAATGATTTGAATTACTAGGATTAATAGAGATTCAAACAAAGTTAAACTTAGACACGAGGAATTAAATAAATAAACAGTGTTTGTATTTTACACTAACATAAAACCAAAATGGTGGATGTAAATGTACGTAATATGAATGTTTTTACTAAAATGTACGTCTAATGTACGTTCTGAATAGGTCCACTGATCTAAAAAATAAATGGATAAACAATTCATACGGCTTGATTTGCATAATTTGTGCGAAAGTTTGGGATCAATATTCTACGAACAGTTGTGCAACGGAACAGCCTTACGCCTGCGCAGTGTCTTATCTTTCGAACAACTGTTCTAAATTTCGAAATTCCTTCATTTTCATTGGCCAGATTTTGTGTACGCACAATACATGTATCTACTGCGCATGCTCACAGCTGTCCCAGTCAGTTGTTTTTGTTTAGATTTTGACCTCGTGAATTAGCAGCATTAGTAGCGTTCTTTGTTTATCCATTTATTTTCGAGATCAGTGAATAGGTCATATGGACGTATGAACGTGAATATGACATAAAATGGACGTTTTATGTATGCAGTGTGTTTGTTCGGTTTCATTAATATTTTGCAGGACCTATAATATTATATGGATGAGTCAGGCACAGTCTATCAGTTATTGATGAGTAGGTAAAATGAATTAAATTGCATGCGTATACAGTCCATCATTTATAATCCTGCGGAATTCTTAAGACCAATTCGATGTCGAATTGCTGATTCTTATGCTAGTTCGGATCGACTCTCTGACGTAAGTAAGAGGTCCCGTTTCGGCTTTTCGATTTGCTGATCTTTGTTCGAATGATTGGCTATCCTTTTTTATTTTGAAGTGACAAGTTGTGGCGTCATGTGTTGTGTTTATGTTTTATGTTTGTCGTTTGTGTATGTTATCCTTCGTTATATTTCATCTTTTTCAACAAAGCCGCTGACTAATCACTCAACATGTTGAGTGCTGGTGAACGCGGTCATTCTCACATAAGGAATACGGGAGTGTGGAGTTGAGAGACGAGACGAAAAATGTAAATCAAGTTTATCCTACCCTACGAGTCGTGCGTCTAAAGTGAAGGTTTTGCTGTTGACGGTGCTGCCTTAAGATTTCGTTGCAACATAATAATTAAAAATTGAAATTATTTTCAACGCGAAAAGAATCTTTAGAAGTAAAAATAGTTTGAATTGAAGCGAAAAATAAATTATAAAATGATAAACATAATCTATCATCTATCATTCAAATTTGAAGGTCGATTTTTCTCTCGTTTTTCATACCACCGTCTATTTGATGTCGATACGAAATTCGATAATAATACATATGAATCACTCTCCATCCGATATCGAAATAGGTATCGAATGACAGCTAGCGAGCCATAGCGACTTGTGACAAGATAAGAATCCCCTAGCTGATACTCCAATATGAGTTGGTGTGACTCCCTACGATTGTACGTCAATGGTCACCTGATCTCACACCTGTTTTTTAACGTATCCTTCCTTCTTTTGCTCCCCATACGGAAAGTGTCGACTTAAAAAAGCTTAACAATATAGTATTCGATGGCCTATCCTAATATTGAGCACAATGCTCTCGTTGAATTTTGTTTAAATTATTATAGCCTAACCTAGTCTAGAGGTCATAAATAAAAAGCAGAAAAATATAATAACAAAAGTTTTATTTAGCAGAAAATTTACAACTTCATAATTTAGGTTCTACGTTCGGGTTTTGCAAAATAATGAGATGGTATCCTTTTTTGTTCAACAAATTGTGAAAATTCGCAAGGCAAACAAAATCGATTAGGTATATCAGTTTCACCCTTACATCTGGGGCATGTATACTTAATGGGGATTGGCATTGTAAACAGTATCAAGTCTATCAACGTAATGCTTCATTTCAATGAGAAAGTCTCCTGTTATACAATTTTGAAGTTTGATAATTGTTACTAATGTGGCATGTTTTGAATAAACTCCTGTGATAACACTTGGTACTTTGGGAGACTTGGGTATCATTCGAATACTAGCTATTTTGAATCCTATTCGAATCCTGTATTGGAATCCTACGGAAAGAGACCCGATGTCTGTTGAATCAGAAAAAAGTATAGTGCAACTTTGTGCTCATTATTATGCTGCTTTGATATTTCAAAAATTCCGAGTGCTGTCCAGAGATATCCGGAAAACCTCGAAATTCGCCAGAAATGATTTTATTTTTCCAATAACGCTTGTCAATAATAGGCAATCCTCCTTACGCTTATAATCCTTGGTTTGCGTCAATATCGGCGCTTGTCAATAATGGGCACTCCTCTCGACGCTTATAATCCTTGGTTTGTGTCAATCAATAGCTGTCTTTCTCTGTTCCTTTACGTTACATCTTTCTTCTCTCTCGAGTAACGAAATTTGCCCGTGACGCGTTTTTCAAATCACTCTCCATTGTCGTTCAAATAGCAGAAAGCCGTTTAAGAAGTTTCTTTTCAAAAATTATTGAAATGAAAATAATCTTGATACAATTTTGGAACATAAATAAAAGTTGTAGGATATGTTAAGTGTGTGCTGGCGCTATTTGACTGTGAGTTGGTGGTATACAGAGATCAATGGTGGCTTCATCTCTGTCATTCTCAGGAGAATAAAACATAGTTTATACTAAAGCTTATTTTTATTCTCAACAATCATTGCCAATATGGTTAATAGGACTGTGAGTGCGACTACCATCTAAATTGTAGCAATATTCATAATCATAAAAATGAAATACGTCTTTATCGTCACCCTTGAATATTTTTTTTTTCAATAGATATTGAGTATTTAAATAGAAACAGATCCCAAATTTCCGCATACTTTTTTCCTCAACCCATGTTATTTGTGGATGAAATGAATTAAAAATTCCACCACATTGATTGCAGATGTTCGGCAACTCCCATGACGTTACAGGTTATCCTGGTACTGGCAGATATGAATAGGCTTTTAGAGGGTTATGATCCTATTGATACTTATATTTAGAGCTTAAAGTTGTTGGAGCGTCCAGCCTGTAAGAGACATTGTTTAGTATATAACACTGCAATTGAAATGATACACACCGCTTTCTTTTTCCTGGAATTCTGTGAACTTTTTGTTCAGGATGCCTGAAAACCCAAATGACCAAATTTATTTATGAGCAGGGGGTGGTAGTGGCAACCGGTATCTTTCTAGCACTTTACTGAGGCTATTTGGGCCCCTTATAGGCTACTTCCAGTTTCAACTTGAAAGTGGTTGTGTCATATTTTAGTCCTCTATTATGTTATTCCATAGTTACCGTGATTTGTTGAAGGAAAAACCAGTTCTAAAACCCCTTCTTCTCGTTTACGTGTACGCATGTTTGCTGAATTCGGTGGGTCGGTTGCTCAAGAATGTGCGAAGTTAGTTTTCTCATATCCTTGCGCTATTTAAATGTTTGCTCTAAATTATATTTTCGCAAACGCATTTTCTGCTATCCTGGTAATTGTGTCATAAAATCATTCAGTCCTCCGTCCGTCCTAATACTGGATAGGTATGCCACAGCTAATTTCAAAACGTGCTTCACGCTGATAGGGTCCTGCTTTGATGAAAGCCGCTATGTTGCAATTCGGTTCTTGAAAGATGTTTTGACAAGACTAACGTCTTCCTCCTGCTTCACCAGGTGTTGGCTCGGTGCTAGAGACACCGAAGATGACCAACCCATTGATTTATCGGTGCCTCCAACTCGCAATACTCACACCACCGGCATGTGGCTGATATTGAAGGTCCTGAAAATAATTGAATTATATTTAAAAAATTCGCTTAATGTCAACTTACCAGCAAAAGTCTAGCTTGCTTCATCATGGGGGCGGCGGGATCTCCAGCCTTTCGTTTGGAGGCTCTCTTGGAGCTGGGTGTTTAGGTGGTGTTGGATAGCCCCCTCTGCTTCAAAAATCCCACCACATTGGTTACAGATCTTGGAAGATGATTAGCAATCCCATGACGTTTCAGGTTATCTCCTTCCTGGTGAACCATTTTGTGCACAAAATTAAAAATTCGCTGTTTATGGAGGTTTGTTTTAAAATAAATGAAAAAATAAAACCAGTTTAAATTGGTTAAAGAACCTACCTAAATTTTAGAAAAAGAAATTTGAGTTTTGTGCAAATGTAAGTGAAAAAGTAAATTCAAGTTGCTCCGAAAAAAACTATTGGAATTAAATTAAAAAATAGGTACTCAGGGTTGTCTGTATTTTTAAAAAACAAACAATATGTTTATGTGTTAAGGAAAATAAAAATAATTCAATAATCGAGGTTTGTGTTAATTTAAAATATGTCTCAGGGCATGATTTATCCTACATCACTTAGATATTTAAAAATAGTACTTACAGTTTTTCGAAACCGACACTTATCGCACAAGAAACTAAACTTTGAAAATCCAGGTTCAAAGTACTGGTACTGGATGCTGCGTTTTTTGTACAAAGAATAAAAATTGAATCCTCATCTTTTACAGGTAACAATGTATCCACTGAAATTTTGTATTGCATAGGGTTATTGGCTCATAAAATGTCAACGATGCTAATTTAAATCTATTCTTTTAAATTTTGATAAATCGATTGAATTTGTCACCTTTTTTAAAATAAAAATGGACATATCAAATATCTAACTTAATAATTACGCCTTACACTAAAAAATTATCTTTAAAATGTGTTGTTGTTTTTCTCGGGCGATTTCTGCGAACGGTCCTGATATAATTCAGATAAAAAAACTGCCGAATAAGTTTTTACATTTGGCGGTGCTTTTTGTATGTGATACTTCGAAGTTTAAATCGGATTTTATAATAACAAGCTTCTTTCAGTCTCGCTCAAACTGGTCACCAGTGAAAAATATAAAATTATTGCACAACAATTAATTTGATTTTAACCAAGTAAGTAAATATCTTATATACTAATATCAATCAACAACAAGACCTGTTTTTTTATAGCAAAGGATTAAAAACACTGAGAAAATTACAAGACCTGAAGCCTCATAGAAAGTGAAATTCCCAATATTTTGGCAGCGTTTTTTGTATGTTATGTTGTTAATTCGAAGTTTGAATCGGATTTTATAATAATTAAGCTCTTTCAGTCTTGTTTGAGACTCGTCAACAACAATAAAATTATTGCACAACAATTATCATTTTAACCAAGTAAGTGAATATCTTATATACCTACTAATATCGATACAATTATGAATATTTTAGATATGGATTTGAAATCAATCAACAAGGCCTGTCTTTTTATAACAAAGGATCAAAAACGCTGAGAAAATTATAAGTCCTCGTATAAAGTGAAAGTTCCCAATATTTTCTACGATACAGACCTCAAAATAATTGCAAATCTTTACTGGAACCAATAAACTATACAAATTAAGGTAGATCAACAGATGTCAAGCGAAGTTCGAATTAAAAGGGGTGCCCACAGTGTTGTATTCTTTCTCGTCATTATAAAACTATTGCACAGCAATTATTATTTTACCCAAGTAAGTAAATATCTTATATACTTAGGTAATCGATACAATTGTGGCGTATTTTTAGCTATGGATTTGAAATACTCGTTGAATTTGACGACAACGCATAGTGTTTCTCCCAAGACGTACCACCAAAATGATTAGATCATTAAGCAGTTTATTGATGGAAAATATTCGCTTTTTGAAATCGTTGTCTTAAAAAATGTATGTTTTTAATAAAAAAACGAGGCCCCTTTCCCATCAAACGTTGGTTCCAACCAAGGATAATACACACTACTACTACAGGATAGCCTATCCTCATAAGGCCTGTGTGGAACAAATCCACTCTCTCCCCAACGTTAAATCACCAGTTGTGACGTAAGCAGCATGTTATTTCTCGCCTTGACGTAGGTTGTTTAAACAGCTGATGGCTTAGTTATGGCGTCGTAAATGGTAACACACGAGGTCAATAAGCAATCCTGTAGGTGTGTATCATCCTTGAGTTCGAACACCCTCTACCAGGTACAACATGAAGCTAGCTGCTGGACCCTCATAGTTACGTCTCCACCACAGCATCCTGTTATAAGACACATCGAACTTGACACATGTACGCTAGATGGTGCCACGGACGTGACCCAGGTCGCTATGACGTCATCACAGAACCCGAATTTTGCACTATGTACTCTAAATGGCGCCACGGACGTGACCCAGGTCGCTATGACGTCATCACAGAACCCGAATCATGAATCGAACTTTGCACTATGTACTCTAAATGGCGCCACGGACGTGACCCAGGTCGCTATGACGTCATCACAGAACGCGAACCCTGAATCAAACTTTGCACTATGTACTCTAAATGACTCCACGGACGTGACCCAGGTCGCTATGACGTCATCACAGAACCCGAAACGACTCAAAACTCCCGCTATGACGTCATGACGTTTGACAGGTGACGTTTGACAGGTGACGTTTGACAGATGACGTTCAAAAGCTGACGGTTGACAAAATGGCGGGAAAACATTTCCCCCCCCCCCACCCCTTTTTCTGGTACCCATGATAAAATCCGGGGAGCCCCTTTTTGGGGGGCGCAGCCCTGCGGGCTCCCTTTTTTGGTGGGGGCGGAGCCCTGCGGGCCCCCAACTACAGCATCCTGTATTACGAACTTCACACTATGTACGCTAGATGGCGCCATGACGTTTGACAAGATGGCGCCGACGATGCATCCACCTTCGTGTCAACGACGGCGCATCCACCACGTGTCAAGAATGAAAGATTGAGGTTATGGTCGGATTTTTGTAGTCATACCCCCTTTGATTATCTACTGCAATTTGATGTTTACTTTACAACAATGTATTTAAAAAGTCCTAGAGGAAAGGGGTAAGCATATTAAAGCATATAAAAAATAGATAATTGATTATAAATCAGCATGGCAATTGGTTAATATAACTGACTCACGCATAATGTGTTTACTCTTTACATATCCATCATAAGATCGCAATTTTTTTTATATTTCCTAAATAATTTTGCTTTGTTTTTTCAAAATGTCCATTTTTGTTCCCAATTCACGTAATTCTGCAAGAATTATTACTAATCGTCCAACAGAACTGGATGAATACTCCCGCTAACAATATTACCAACTTTTTTGGTACCAAAGACTTCCAAGTGCAGGTGGGTATACATGGTATGTTATGTAGGTAAGTATTACGAATTACGACTAGGGACTGGGGTGTCTTGATTTTCCACAGGGCCCTATTTTCTACTTTCGTACCCAGGCCCAAGCCCAGACCCTACTTAGTTTTAGGATAGTATTTGTTATTATTGATCACCACTCATCTGCATTTAAACAACTCATAGAAAACAAATATGGTCCAAACAAGTTTTTTTTTTCAACTCTAAACGCCCAAAAACGTTCATTTTGAGGCTCGAAATGAACGCTTTTGGGCGTGGCACCCGAAAAAAAATTCTACAAGGAGGGCTATTATATCTGTATGGGGCGGCGCAATTGCCCTTGACATTAGTATAGTAAAAATAATTTCAAATTTTCCCAAAATTTCAACTGCGAGTAAGTCAAATTCAAATAAGTATAGCATAATCTTGCAGCAAAACCTTTCTCAGTTCCCCTGGAAACGACAAATACTTAAGTATGCAAATAATTCATTTTAAATGTAAGTTTTATTCAATATAAGAAGAAATTAAATTAAAATAACTCTAAAACCATTTGGAATAAATGCTTTTTTTATTTAATTGAAAGCTAGGAAAACTCCAAGCAAGTATAGATATTTTTTGAAGCATAATTTCATGAATCCCAGAGCAAAACTAAATAGACTTAAAATGAGAATAAAAATAATTATATTAGTAATAGGAAAAGTTAAGTTTAATATAACTTTAATTTTTTTTAATACCGTCTGCATTTCATTCAAGTATAGTAAAACTTAGTTGGATACAGATATATTCTCAAAAAAAATCCTATTCTTCTTCTTTTAAAGCTAAAAATATCAGCTGTAACCATGCTAATTTTGACGAAGAAATCCCAGAAGCACTCTATCTATATAGCAATGTAGCATATATCGCCTGGATGAGTTGAAGATAGTAGTGAAGTCCAGTAATGAACCAGATACCTAGAAATAACAAATCAAAAAATATGAGTACCTTATCTTTGAAAAATTAGTATACCTACCTACCGGGTGACCACGAGATTACTGACCAAGCTCTAGTTCAGGCATGAATATCAATATCGATTTCAAGTTTTGAGGATGTATATTATTGATATCGATGCAGAATTTCGCTATAAAAACAATCGACTATCGGTTTTGGTTTGACCGCAAGTGCCATCAACTTCTTTATTTCAACTAGATCACCCCCTGTATTATTACATTTTTGGATTCTATGAGAAATTCTAAGCATATTTTATGTATAATATCCTATACCTAACTTAAACAGTTTCCAAGAAAATCGCGATTGAAAATGTCAAAAAATAATTTCTATTTTAGTTTTGACAGCAAACAATGGATAGTAGGTTGGAACTTTTACGATATTTTTGACTCATTTTAGAAGCACTAAAGGGTCCCACAACAAAAATAAAACTTCCGGTTCAATCGAAGGTTTTCGGTCGATCTACTTTTGAGGTTATGTTACTGCAATAATTTCAATGGATACCATACTTAGAACTAAAAATTCGTATTCTAAGAACAATTTTGAATTTTTTTTGTGTACGCTTTCCTATACCTAAAGTCTACTGTTTTTGAGATATTTGACACTTGATGTAAGGATGTCTTCGGAACAACGAATACCAAAAACAGTATAGGTAGCATTAATTTTAAACCTTTTTATAAAGGACCCCGCACATTTCTTATGGAAAAGTGATCTATGTGGAATTTTGCTGAATTTTTGATATTGTGTATAGGGAGTCGTCCTTAACAAAAGTGATCATTGCGCTAATGTTCAATACCCAACAGTTTTCAAGATTTTAATCAAAAACTTTTTTAATAATACTCTTCAGTATGACGTCACTCACAGCAACGAAAATTATTACTATCCTTTCCACTTTTGACTTTGACTTTACTCTTCTCCTTTTAACATTAGGAAAAAAAAAAGATAGCGATAGCGATTAGTGACAAATAGGTAGGTATGCAAACAACACCTATATGGTGGGTTATCGGCGAGGTTATCGGTTTAAACGAGAATGTCCAATGGTAAATTTTTTACCATAATTTTTTATTCAAAACTGAGGCCTTTATTAGAGAACGGAACCCCGTCTATTTTTTTATAAACATAAAACTACCTAGGTAATATAGGTATCCTTTTAAAGCTAACCTAAAAAAAAAAACATAAATAGTATCGGGTGTTCAAAAAAAAAAACCAATTAAAGATTGCTATTGATCAGTACCACCACCACCATCCAGGACATTCAAAATGCCATTATTCAGTATTGTATTTTTACTTTTACAAACTATAAAATGGCTGTATCAATAGGCAAAGCGGCAAGGCATACGTACAGGTGAAACTGTGCTTATAGAAGGTACTTACCGTTGAATACTGGTATCAAGTCTTCCAGCTCTTATTTTCGTAGGAGCTCCTCCATTTTTTCAATATAACCAACACAACTCACAAATGAAACTATTTAAATTTAACCTGTAGCTCTAAAAAGATTGACACGGCACAAGGCACAAGCAGTACAGTACAACGAATAACGTAATGACCGGTCTTGGTCATGCCGTCTTGCAATCACACTTTATCCCCACTTTATCGACGGAGAGTTTATAAACTTCACTCAAGTATAAAATAACACTGGCCGACAAGATTTTTGTAACACGGGTTAGATCTTTATTGTTAAAATGGAAATACCCTTCTAATAATGCAAAAAATATTCCTAAAGCCCTAACACGTACCACTTCTCAATAACTTAATAAGATGATTTTACATTAGCAGGTAGTCAATTTTATCAGGAGAGGGTAAAATGGATGCATTTTATAACAAAAAATTACCTCAACTGATATAAAAGGCACAATGGAAATTCAAGATCAAGGTCGATGGATCTAGCCATGATGTGTGATTACTGGTTTTCGAAGGAAGAAGATATGACCCATCATAGAAGGAAAAATAGAATAGAGGTACATAATAAGTGTTTTCAGGACATTTTTTGTGCAGTGACGTCGGATCCTTCCCTTTTGAAAATGTCATCGTTTCTTCTTTTCCTACATTATCTTCCATATTAGCTCTATTTCCATTTCGCTGCAAATTTTTCACATAAGTTTTCAGCTCGTCTAGCTCCCTTTCCAGGTTTCTTACTTTTTTCATCAACTCTTTTTCTTCCTTCTGTATCGCATACTCAGCATCAATATCTTCATCATACATTTGGATTTGCTTCTCAAAAGCGTACATAGAGTTGTTCTGCCAATCTACTGTAGTATAACATACCCAGGTTCGCTCAGTAAGATTGAACGATGTGAATTTTTATTACCTTTTAAACAACAAATCTTCTGAAAAATGGAATGAAAAACAAATAGGACCTACGTTGTGGAAACTTACACAATTTTACTTACTGGACATGCGACCGACATAGCAAATATTAGGGAAATTTAAGGGAGGTTGTGATATGTAAAAGAAACGAAAAATTTGTGAAACGTCTACTTTATTATTAAAGTAAATCGTACCGTTCTCGACCTATAATTCTCGAGGGGAAAGAGAACAGCAGAGAAAACCTCGATCTAACATTCCTCAAAAATCGAAACATAGGTACTGTGTCATTTTAATAATAATTGTGAGTCAATAATCAATAATTTAAGTCAATAAAAGTTTAAATTAGGTACCGTCTTTGGTCTGAGTGCTGAAATTTTAATAACACACACTACATTCAATCAACACTACCAATATTCAATACTGAAGAGTTTTTTTGTTAGTTAGCCAGTGTAATGATCCAGAAATTAGACCCGATAATTACAGTGTCTTTACTGTAAAAATTAAATTTAATCAAACAATCAAAAACTGAATTTCCGACATCTCAAATCCGTATCGATAAATTAAAAAAGGAACAAATTAACGTTTAATATTATATTAGGTGTGTATATTTCGTCATCAAGCCCAGTGTCATCACCCGATCGATGAACTTTTTTTAGCGAGGCCAAGCAAGTAATTATAAATGATTTATGGCATTCTTGAACCAATAATGTTTTGACCTCGATAAATCACGGTATTGCGACATAATTATTTGATTTATTTAACTTAAAATGATAAAAATTTCAAGGAAATTGCATCATTATTTTTAATAATATTTAGGTCGGCCAATGAAAGTGTCTGATTGAGAGTCAAACGACCGCCTATATTGACGATTTGGGGGATAATTAATAATATTTTGCGGGGAGATCGAATTAATATAAAAACCGCGGTTTCAGTTGCCAGTTAACAGTCCAGTTGAGTAAAAGTCTACAGAAACAAATGGGTTTGACCAGTTGAAAAGTCGCGAAGCTGCCTCGGAAAACGGGTTTAATTTTATAGAAAAAGTACAAAAAAATTTGTGCAAGAAATAACATTTGAAATTCGTTCAATAATTATGTGCGGGCTCTAAGTAATCAAAAGAATTAAATTAGATTAGTTTTGTGTTTTATGGACAAAATGTAAGTACTCTATAGTGGCAAGATTTATTTTTGATGAACATGACTTTGTGTGAATTTTACTAGAAAAACTTTAAACTTTTGAATTTTAATCACTGTGGAACTTTATTACATTAAAATTAATAACTCGAGTGTTTTATGAATGGAACATTATTGTATAACTTTAATTGCCTTCAGATATAATGACATTCTAATTTAATTGTGCAAAGAAAATATGAAGGGAATTTATAATGCATTTAACAGAACATAAATAGTTTCGATTTGAGTAGGGATTATTAAAGAAGTTTAAACTGGATTGTCCAATTGAAGATTAAGGGCTTTAATGACGAACTGATAAGAATTTAAATAATTTTGTATGTTAGCCAGTAAGGCGATAAATAGTAATTGTTCTAATTAAATGGAATAGGAAATTTTGAAAAGAATCTTGATGTCATGAAATAAAATTGTCTTAAAATATTGGAAAGTTGTTAAAGGAAACTTATGATAGTAATTTGTTCTGTTAAAAAAGGAAATAGGATGTTTCGAAAAGAAACTTGTTCATGAAATAGAATTGTCTTAAAATATTGGAAAGATGTTAAAGGAAACTTATAATAGAATTTGTTCTGATTAAATAAACTATTAAAGGGAATAGAAAATTTTGAAAAGAAACTTGAAGTTCATGAAATAGAATTGTCTTAAAATATTGGAAAGTTGTTAAAGGAAATTTAATGTTGAATTGAAATAAACTTTTAAATTAGGGATTTTATTTTTCAAGTAGAAGTTATTGAAATGAGTTAATTTATAAGTTATGAGGAATATGAGGAATAGGGCGTTTCTTATTTAGTAGGGATATTTCAGTGGTCCGTAAAATAACAACCTAGAACGGATGTGAAGTAATTGATTTTATAGAAATAAAGAAGGATGTAAAGGATTGGAAGATATTTGGCTGAAATTGGGTTTTATGGATAATAAAATATAATTTATTACACCTCATTAGTTTGTTTCTCTCTCTTGCAAATAGACCCTTCCACAGATTAGATAGCAGCTCAAAGTATATAATAACACCTTCAATATACCGCTCGCCATTTACCATCTAACTAATTAAATAGAGTACTTGGGGCGTTTTGCACACCAGTTTCCCAGCGGATACCGAGGTCCCATACGGGAAGCTACGCAGCTATAGTTGTTTTTGAGCCAATATCTCTAGATTGATTATTTCAATTTGTTAGGATATTCTCTCGTCAGGGTAGGAAAATGTTAGTAAATTCAACAAGGCTCTAATGCACGCTCTAAATCCACAAAATCAAAATCTGAGCACAAAAAGACAAAAGACAGCACATAATTTCTTAGGTTTACTCTCTATCCGTGTTGTTTACAGCATGAAACGATTTTGGTTAAATACATAAACAATGCACATGTTATAAAAAATTGTTATAAACAAACAAAAAAAACATAAAAATTGGGGAAAAAAAAATACTTGCGTAAATTGAACTCCCAAAAACAAAATAATAATTACAAGTGAGATGAAGACAGAGTCTCCATCTATTTTCTGATCGGCACACTAAAAATTGCAACCAACAACTGTATAAAACTAGTAGTACTTAGTTGGTTGCAATTTTTAGTGTGCCGATCAGAAAATAGATGGAGACTCTGTCTTCATCTCACTTGTATCAAACCCAGTTCCGGGACGGAACCAAAAATGGGTTGTGTTTTCTCTCTGCGGGACGTAACCGAGCTTATGAGCTGTGATACAGCGAAACGCGTCCACGGATGGTCTTGCATAGAGAAAACACTTCTCAATCGGTCCTTAATTGGGCCGTTACCTAATTAAAATAATAATTATTTAACTGACCTGGTGATCGCTCCTTGACACACACACTAATAACAAATTGGATTGAACAATTAATTTTAATGCAATATAGAGATGAAAATTGAATAATGAATAATTACAGACACGCGACACGTTTTCTAACGGAACCAGTCTAGCTTCTTCTGTAGTCTAATTGCCTATTCTCTTCTCTCCTCTTCGGTTTCGGTACTTTCGTTTTTCTGTGGCGCGCTCGTTCAATCCTAAACTTGAGGGCGCATACATGCTGATGGTTGCAACATTTAATTTTATTCAGTAAACATTTTTTTAAAAAGTTAAGATTTGTAGAAATAATATTTTAAATAGGTGGTTTTCCTCACTACTTTAATACCATATTGGCGCAGAAAATTTATTCCCAATAGTAAATCTACCCTTAACGAATCTGTATCAACCACAATAAAATTGTGTCTCACAACGATGTCTCCGTCGAACATCACAGGTATATTTGCCATACCTCTTACAGGAATTTTATTGTCCTGTATATCCACCAAATTTACATCACATTGTTCCTTTTTGAACTCCTTGGCAATCTCGGGCTTAACTAGGGATACTACAGCTCCAGAATCTATTAAGGCTAGGTACGACTTATCATTAACCCTAATCCTTAGTACATTACAACTTTCTGGGGTTCTCACCTTGGAGCATGTACATATTCCTACCCATTTCTCTTCATTTAATCGCAACTTGCCTCGTTGGCAGCCACGTCTCGGTTGATAGGGGGCTGCGTTCGAGTTTAAATAAGTCTGCCTATTTCCCGATTGCTGGGTAAAAGCGCTGACTTCCGTGCAGCAATTTTTAGCAAAATGCCCTTCCTTGTGGCATCTGAAACAAACAAGCGTACCTCTGTTACCTTGTCTGTTCACGTCCCTTAGTTTCGGACAATTTGGTCTTACGTGACCTTCCTGGTTGCAATTGTAGCACATCATTTTTCTAGCTTGCCACGTTTTTTGGTTCCAACGGTTCTGACGGCTTGGGCCTGCTGTCTTATTTTGATTCATAATTCCGGGGCATTCTCGACTGTGTGGCTTCAGAAAATTTTCGATTGATTCCTCCCTTTCCGCTATTTCTAATGCTTCATCCAAAGTGGCTGGATTTTCTGAGAGTACACGTTGTTTAATCGGCATCAACAATCCTAGGGTAGCAATGTCCCAGAGCAATTTCTCTTCCAACAATTTATCTGTTGCTGGATTTCCGGTGAATGTAGCGGTCCGGTGCCCCAATACCTTCAATCTAGTAAGGTACTGTCTACAAGCTTCGTTTTTTGCATTCAATGAAATGCTTCATAGCGGTCCTCTTCACATAATGCCTGCCAAACTGTGTTTTCAAACTGTCCTTGAGTAGAGCTCAGCTTGTTGGTCTTTCAGGGTTGACTCTCATTCTTTGTACGGCTTGGCTCGATATCTCAGTTTCAATAGGGCTACTGAAAATTTCTGTGTGTCTGTCCAGTCAGCTAAAATAATGGTTTCTTCTAGAACATTTAGAAATTCTTCAGCACTGGTAGTTCCATCATAGGTAGGTATGGAATCTAATCCTATAAACAGGTTAGGCATGGTGGTGTTGAATTGTGGTACAGGGCTCGGAGGGTTGGACATCTTTAACGTCGCTTGGTGGTTCCCAACTAATAAAATTAGAGTTTCTCTCAATTCAAAAATTATTTTTGTCCCTAACGATGCTCTCACAATACAATTACAATAACCTCACAGTTGCTCTCAATGTACAAATAATAGACCCCACACCTGACACCAATGTAGCAAAACGCCCCAACGCCCCTATGTAATTGGTTAGATGGTAAATGGCGAGCGGTATATTGATGGTGTTTATTTCCTTGGAGCGGCTACCTATAAAATTGTGGAAGGGCCTATTCGCAAAAGAGAGAAACAAACTATCGAGGTTTACTAAATTATATTTTATTATACATAAAACCAAAAATTTAAATCAGCAAAATATCTTTCAATTCTGACAGCCTCATCTATTTTTCTAAATTCAATTACTTCACATCCGTTCAAATGTCATTATTACGGACCAGGAAATATCCATACAAATAAAGAAACGCCTTATTCCTACTATTCCTAATAACTTATAAGTTTATTCATTTCAACACTTCCGATTCGTTCCTATTAAACTACCCTTCACCTATTTCTATAAATTCTTAAAAATTCCTGAGTCCTTTATCGACTGCTTATGCCAAATCAAAATAATTGTTTGTTTATTAATATAGGTATTACTAACTTATTCATAAAAAACCTTACAATAATTTCTACATGAAAAATAAAAACCCTAATTCAAAATTTCGGCACTCAAAATCATCAAAGTTTCTTCATGAACAACAAATTTCAAATAAATCTTCCAATACTTCTAATAATTATCGACAGCAATTTTATTTTATGAAGAACAACAAGTTTTTTTTCGAACTTCTATTTTATTTAATGGTTCATTTAATCAGAACAATTTCTATTTCCGGATTTCTAGCCAACAAATACAACTATTTATTTATTTATTTTATACTTATTAGTCCGTTACTATAGCCCTTAAACTTCGATTGGACAATCCAATTCAAAATTCTTTATTAATTCCTACTCGAAATCGATACTTGTTAAGTGCATTATAAATTTCTCTTTTAATTCTTTGCCAAATTAATTAAAATGTCATTATACTCGAAGGCAATTAAATTTATGCAATAATGTTCCATAGTCAAAACACTCGAATTATTGATATTTTTGCAATAAAGTTCCAAAGTTAATTCACTTCATAGTCATTCATCATTATTAAAGTCAAAATTTTTACGAGTCAAAATCACTCAAGTTTTTAGGCATTAAGTCATTGTCAATTTCACTTCTCATCATTCAGAATCATTGTTAAAAGTCAAAAAAACATTAATAACCACTAAAGTACTTACATTTAAATTGTCACTCGATAAAATACTTAATTAATTACTAAAAACTTTAGCTAGAGCACGCACATAATATTTGAACGAATTTAATTGTTCCTTCTTTCAAATGTTCCGTTACTATTTCAAAGACCTTTTCCCGAGGCAATAAAGGAAACTTTTCGCGAATTTTACTCGGACTGACACATTAGGTACTGTAGACTTTAACTCAAACTGGACTGGACTGCGAACTCATCTGACCACTGATGATCTCAACTAAAACCGCTGTATTTATATTATTCGATCCTCCCAAAATTTCTTTGTCCATAACAATTAAGATGATGTAATCTCCTTGAAATTTTTGTCATTTTTATTTGGTTAAAATCGAATAATTATGTCGCAATTTTCTGATTTATAGGGGACAACACATTGGTTCAAGAATGTGAGAACAACACAAAGAAACCGACACACGTGTGCCATAAATCTTCGATTTAATTATTATGGCCTTGCTTTTAATTAAGGAATTTTAGATGATGACACAGGCTTGATGACGAAATACCTAATATAATATTGAACGTTAATTTGTTTCCTTCTCAATTTATTGATACTGATTTGAAATACCGGAAATTCAGTTTTTGATTATTTGATTACATTTAATTTTTTACAGTAAAGCCATTGTAATTATCGGGAATATTTTTCCGGATCATTACATCTTGAATTGTCTATTTGAAATTCAAGGGCTCTAGTAGCTAATTAAGAGAATTTTAATAACTTGTGTAATGTTGACCTGGAACTCGAAAAATAATATTGTTCTGTTTAGGTATATGACCCTTAGTAAAAGATTTAATCAATAAAAGTAGTGAGTGGAAAGATTGGGTTTAGCATAATAAAGTATAATTTTGTAAACCTTAATAGTTGTTATTCTCTCATTTGCGAATAGACCCCCTCCACAATTTTATTGGTAGCCGCCCAAGAAAACAAACACCATCAATAAAACCGCTGGCCATTTACCATCTAACTAATTAAAAGAGTACTTGGGCGCGTTTTGTTACAATGCGTTTATTTAATTATAATTTATACCATAGTGCACTAATTAATTATTTGTTGGTTTATAAATATCTATATCACAAAATATAATAAATACTAATTAAATATTCATCCATTATAATCCAGTGCAAAAGTTAATTATTGTTTGTTTGTTTTTTAGTTTTACGTGCTACAATTATCTCTACAAAAAATATAACAAGCGCCATTATGAATCCATAAACAAAGAACAGCAAAACTTGCGCACAATCCAAAATCCTTACAGATTGAAAATTACCAGCTTGATTGTTGCACTTTGGCTTAATCAATGTGCGTCTTTTTAATCTCTCGTTTAGGCCACGTTCACGTTGAACCAATAACCTGAAATAAGAATCTTTAGTCACCCACTAAAAATTATTTGAAGTCTACATATTCAGCAATTATGACTTGCCAAGGTTTTAAAATGTTGCTATATCCAGACGATTTCGGTACCGACAAGTACAATTTGAACTAAAAATTATTTTAATAAACATTGCAACTAACTAAAGCAAAATGCTAAGTAAAATTACTTCCATGAATCCCGGTATTTCTTGTAACGAGCAAATATCGTAGTTGGTAAAGTTACGCAAAAAATACTTATAGGCAGGGGCAGTTTGAGCGAAAAATGCAAAATTGCCTCGTTGCACTTTTTCCAATCCTTCCGTCTCTTCAAAATAACTGTCAGGCCTGATTTTTTTCAAATAAAATTTACGTAAAATACCACTTTTAGGACTCTAAAAATTAAAAACGCACACGTAAATCTTTAAACCATTCAATTTTAAGGCCCATTTACCTGGAAAAAGTATTTGACGTAACGTGATTTGAAGCCTCCAACCACGAAACGACTTTCCATTAAGTCGTTTAAATTGTTAATGTTGCTTGTGGTTTGTAAGAGCACCAGAAGACCAGCGGAATAAGCAACATAAACGAACATAAACATTAATAAAAGTAGGAACAGTAAAAATCTGCCTGTTATTTTTTGCGAAATAGTTTCTGTCCCTGAAATTGTTTTATTTGTTGATTTATTTGATTATTTAATTTGTTGTTACCTTGTTGACTGATTGCTTCAATTGAAAGAAGGACCATGTCACTGATGGTTACTTTTTGAGAGTTTTTGTCCTAAAAATTTTATTTGCATAGAAGTTTTAAAAAGTTGGGCTGTAATTAATTTCCCAAAACTTACCATATTTTCTGTGGAACGTCTCTCCCAATTCAAGCTGACATACAAAAAGGCCATGAATAGAATCGTTATTAAAAAGGTAACAATCAACACCGAGTTCGATAAGGTTACGACGTAGATATTTTTAACGTAACTCAAGGAGGGCTTTTTGAGAAAAAATTGTAATCCTGAAAAATCTAGGGGCGCTAGAGCATGACAGAATTCAATCCGTTCTGACGTTAGATACATTGGAGCTAAAACATATGTATGGATTTTAAATCCAAGTCGGAAAATAAGTTGTGCCCTTACCTGATAAATCGACGTTCCCTTCAGCCAAATCTTTCATCATACCTTCCAGATTAAATTTATTAGTAGTTTTATTGAATTTACCATAACCATGATTATCATAAACTATAATTTGCATTGTGGCATTGAGACTTTGAAGCAAATTCTTAACAATAGGTGCTGTTTCTACGTAGTTATAATCGGTAGTTGTAGTTCTAAAATAAACCATTAATTAGTTGTATATAAAGGGGCGCCGACTACGTGGGTGCTTGGGGGCTCGAGCACCCATGAGACGTAAACAGTAAGCATATACATAAAAACTGATAATCCTAATGATGGTTTCATTTGGTCCGAATATAACTGGGGTTGTGATTTCGTAGTCTGAAGGTAATCAAATTACTCTGGTTCCTGGAAAAGTGGTAACTTTTGGACCTCGGTTTCCTGAAATGGTACTCCAAATGTCAAAATAGTTACCGGCCATCGCATGTCGGTTCTCTTGGTTTTAACTGTAATTTCTGTCAATCATTTTTTATTTTATATTTGCGTTCCCCAAGTAACCGGAATTTTCAGTAACCTGTCAAACGATACGGTTACTTTGGTTATATTCGTATCACCATAGCATTTTATAAACGTTTTTGGGCGTGGCACCCAATTAAATTTTCTCGCCACCGGCGGGCTGTTTACCCCCCCCCCCACATGTTGGTAGCCCTGATTCAAATTGAGCTTCCACATTACAATTTCGAATATTTTTGGAGCGCCACTGTACTAATCAACGGCAATGGGATATTTCTAATCTGGAAACATAGACAAAATTAGTCATGGAGCAATTCATCATGGAACAACACGTCAAAATTATCCAAACCTATATTATAAAAATGCGTGTGCGAAATTAAAACTGGAAAGTCCACAGGTTGCTGATGGAATGATAATCGATTAAAGATTTTAAATTGAAATTGGAAGATATCGAAACTGAAAAGGATATTTTTTCACCTTACCTGGTTTTACTTTCAAACTCCACTCAGCTGGCCAACTCTTCCAGGAAGTTCAAGTCCAATGCAAAAAAGTACAAACGAAACCGTCTTGATTGAAACTGGTCGCGGCAAGCGAAAAACCGCAGGTCTATTTTCTCGGACCACACAAAACAGACGAAGTGTTTTTGGCGACTGAATTTACTCGTTAGTGTAAGGAATTTGCAGTTATCCTTTTTCAGTACTAGGTCATGAGCGCGCTTCGCGCGCTTTTTTTTTAAATCAAGTCCATCAAAATAATTATAAAATGGAAAATATTTATTAGGTGTTGTACAAAAAACAGTATAATTTTTGATTTAAATGTTACGAAGGCGTAGAAGGAACATTTATTAAATTTTTATTTGCTGGTAGTGATGCACAATTAATTCCGTGTTAACTAACTCGGAATTAATCCCCTCCTATTTAATTCCGTATTAACTAACTCGGACTCAATTTCCTCTTAGTTAATTTCGTGTTAAGTAACAGGGAATTAATCTGCTCTTATTTTATTTCGTGTTAGGTAACTGGGAATTAATCCCCTCTTATTTAATTCCGTCTTATTTAATTCTGAGTTGATTATCACGGAATTAAATAAGAGCAGATTAATTCCCTGTTACTTAACACGAAATTAACTAAGAGGAAATTGATTCCGAGTTAGTTAATACGGAATTAAATAGCAGGGGATTAATTCCGAGTTAGTTAACACGGAATTAAATAGGAGGGGAATAATTCCGAATTATACATTAAATGTTAGAGTGAGATAAGTTGTATAGATGTTATTTTAGTGAAGAAATTTCAAATGCGATGGATGGAGTTGGTGACTAATTATTTTTGTATGGTATATCATAATGATTTTAAATCAATCACATTTCTTGAATGTACGGTGTGCATATGTCTACTTATCTCATTCTGTTTTATGGAACTCGTAGGTATACATTTTTCGAAGTGGTTTAATTAAAACAGAATAATCATAACCATAATCAAGGTGTTATTATAAACCGAGTTATTAACTATTTATGTGCTGTGGTATAATACGAGATATCGAGTCTTAAATTTTTTTTTACATTTTCATGAAGTTCCTTTTTTTGTATTAGGCCAGTTATTGAAGTCTACTCGATCAACATTTTACTGCAAACAATCGAAAAATTTTTTTTTTTTAAAGATTTTAAATTCAATTGCTCAATTATTCAACTTACATTTTTTGTTTGTACCTACGTGGTAGACATAAATTTTAAATGTGATCAAAGTAGTTGGTGAATTATTACTTTTGCGGTACATCGTAATGACTTTAAATCGATCTTATTTTTTTAATATACGGTGTGCATATGTCCAGTGCATCTTATTCTGTTTTATGGAACTCATAAGAATCCAAAGTTTAAAGAGTGCTAAGTCTTCATGCCGTTCTTCGTTATTTTCAATCATTTATGTTTATCGTGTTCAGGTTTTTGTCTTGTGATCTTCAAATATCTTGTAAATAAGTTGTAAAGATCTTCTGAAATCACCTATGACTGCAAAATTTCAAAATTAAATTATCAAAAAAACAATTCTTTAAAAACATGGTTTTTGACAACACTATTGCTTCTTTGTTTCCCTGAATAAACTTTCATAGAGTCCCACGAACGAACTCTGAAAAGCGCCACATAAAGTTGTCCGTGACTAAATACATCCTTTCTGGAGATCAATTGACAATTACTATCCTATCAAATGTTTGTCCTTGAGATTTGTTAATCGTCATTAATTGCAAAGGCTAATTTTATTTTAAAATTGCCTTCGTTTGAACGTAAAGGGGTAGACGTTTTCGCAGTAGAGTGTTATTCGATTTATGAATACTATTTCTCCATGTTTATCTACAGTCAATATCTCACAGCGTAACAGATTAACCCCAAGTTCTAGAACTAAAGGCCTTGTACCATTGCAAAGGCCTGCACTGATGCTTAGATTTCTAATAAGCATACAATAGAATTCGTTTTCAATCGTAATTCATGGAGCGGGAATTCGGCGGATTAAGCGAATTTAAATATTTTGGAAGAATAGCATCATTTAGATCACTATTATCACAGTTCTCGACACTATCTATACAGAAGCCCGATCCTCGGGCCAGGGAGAAGAGCTCCCCGATAGAACGAATGTTTTGTCTTTGCCAACGTAATCGAAAAGTAAATGAGAATGATAAAGACGAAAAATGTGTTCTCTCGAGGAGCTCTACTCCCTGGCTCGAGGATCGGCCCGCTGGTGTAGAGTTTTTCGGTCTTGACGTCCAACAGTTCGACAACTTATTCGTTTATTTCTTCGACATCAACATTTCTTGCAGAAAGTATTGCAGATTTGGTCAAGTCCCTGAATCTTCCTTCTTTTAGTATTGTTCGTCGAATTTTTGGTATGAGGAGCGAGGGGGTGAAGTATATGGCAAAAACCAAGGGTGACGTTAGGTGACCATTGGCGTTCAAATGTAGGGTGCCACCAGCTCACATTCCTTTCGAGTATTAGATTAAAATCGACGGACTTTACTTCTCCATAGATGTTTTCAACAATATCCGAATTATCAATACATTTCTCCGACAATTTTAGATTGCCGTTAGAATCATTTAGTGTTCGTTATCGCATAAAAATGCCTCAATTTCAGCAATAAGTGCTTAATGTTGGCCTTTAAGGCGGCAACCGTTCGAGGTTTGTCAACATAGACTTTGGATTTTAGAATGCCTAGAGAAAAAAATCCAGTGACGTTAGGTCGGCCAATTGTGGATTCTGAAGGACGATCGTTGACATCATAAATTGCACGGAGTGCACGAAACGTTTTCCGAATAGAACATTGGTTTTGATAATGATAATAATTTTTAACAATTCCGACGCGTTGCTCAATCGTGTAGCGCTCCATAATAAAATGCAGAGACTAATTGAATACGACTGCCAAAGATAGCACCTGTGTGACTATCGAATTTTTCATGGGCTATTGTCAAACATCGAGCGTTACTATTGGAAAACGCTATACATACCTAGATTCTTCTATTGGAACTCGAAAAAATATTAAACCACTTCCTTGCTCTGAGAAACAACCATCTACAGAGAAATATCTAATAGCACAGCTAATAGGCATATTGTCAGAGAATTGTCACATAAATAAAAAATTCACAGTCCTTCACAAAGATGCAACCGAGGAGAACATTGAAAATGCCGAAGCAAACTTCAACGCTAATGCTTGTGATTATTGTGAGCTTTGAGATCCGCTAAAATTCAACCCTTTCCAGATTTTCCAGAATTTTTCCGACCCAATCCAGAAATTTTCATGCGTTTTCCAGACGTTTCCAGAAATTTCCAGACTTTATCCAGATTTTTCTAGACTTAGCTAGAGTTTATTCAGACTTGTCTAAATTTCTCCAGACCTTATCAAGCCTTTTCCAGAGGTTTCCAGAAATTTCCAGACTTTCCCACACTTTATCCAGACTTTTCTAGACTTAGCTGGATTTTTCAGACTTTATCCAGACTTGTCTAGATTTCTCCAGACCTAATAGAGCCTTTTCCAGACGTTTCCAGAAATTTTCTGGCTTTTCAAGACTGTATCCAAACTTATCCAGACTTTTCCAGATTTAGCTGGGCTTTATCCAGACTTGTCTAGATTTCTCCAGACCTTATCCAGCCCTTTCCTGACCTCTCCGGACTTCTTCCAAACACTTTCCCTACTTCAAATACACTTTTTCAGACTTTATCCAGACTTGTCTGAATTACTCCAGACCTTATCAAGCCTTTTCTAGACGTTACCAGAAATTTCCAGGCTTTTCCAGACTTTTCTAGACTTAGCTAGATTTTTCCAGACTTTATCCAGACTTGTCTAGATTTCTCCAGACCTAATAGAGCCTTTTCCAGACGTTTCCAGACATTTTCTGGCTTTTTTCCAGACTTTATCCAAACTTATCCAGACTTTTCCAGACTTAGCTAGACTTTATCCAGACTTATCCAGACTTGTCTGAATTTCTCCAGACCTTATTAAGCCTTTTCCAGACGTTTCCAGACATTTTCTGGCTTTTTTCCAGACTTTATCCAAACTTATCCAGACTTTTCCAGGCTTAGCTAGACTTTATCCAGACTTATCCAGACTTGTCTTAGATTTCTCCAGACCTTATCCAGCCCTTTGACCTCTCCGGACTTCTTCCAAACACTTTCCCGACTTCAAATACACTTTTCCAGACCTTATCCAGACTTGTCTGAACTTCTTCAGACCTTATCCAGCCTTTTTCCGACGTTTCCAGAAATTTCCAGGCTTTTCCAGACTTTATCCAGACTTGGGTAGATTTTTCCAGACTTTATCCAGACTTGTCTAGATTTCTCCAGACCTAATAGAGCCTTTTCCAGACGTTTCCAGAAATTTTCTGGCTTTTCCAGACTTTATCCAAGCTTATCCAAACTTTTCCAGACTTGGCTAGACTTTATCCAGCCTTGTCCAGACTTTATCCAGACTTGTCTAGATTTCTCCAGACCTTATCCAGCCCTTTCCTGACCTCTCCGGACTTCTTCCAAACACTTACCCGACTTCAATTATGTATAAGTAATTGCCTATCTATGAGTCAGCACTTAATGTATGCAAAAGCGGTGACAACCTTGAACTAACTAACATAAATAACATATCGATTTTATATTCAGATTCACAGCCTCATTTGCATAATTAAAGCGGTGACAACCTTGAACTAACATCTCGATTTTATAGTCAGATTTAACGCGCACATTCTTAAAAGCCAAATTAAGCAAAGCCGTATCAATTCTTAGGCATATACAGTGTGATTTTTTAAGTGTGCAACATATGGGGATTTTTTTTAGTAATAGCACAACGCAAATACAAACAAGGCCAAAAGTTGGTGCATGTCTGATAATCATATTAGGTGCACTTAGAATGGTTGCAAGTCCAACAGCATACAGGGTAGCTCAAACAATATCAAAGCTGGTACTGTAAAGTACCTTTATTTTAGGAAATTCAGCAAAATGTTATAGAGAAAAGTTGTTTGGAATTAAAAGTTATGCCTAAATACCAAAACATAGCCTCCTAAGATTTTTTTTATTTTCTTTCGAAAAAAATCTATAATTTCTATATTTTTTTTATTTTTTATTTCCGCCCTTAAGACTTTCAAAAATTAATTAAAATCAAATCAGTTTTACATAACTTTGTTCAAATTCAAGCATATTTTTTTTTTAACAAGTTAAAACATTACGAATGATAATAGCCATATTAAAAAAACTCTCCTTAAAGTGCAAAAGTTTTATTTTATATAAGTAAATATTAGTAGAATTTTGATATTTTTTGAGCCACCCTGTATGCTGTTTGACTTGCAACAATTCTAAGTGCACCTAATATGATTATAAGACATGCACCAACTTTTGGCCTTGTTTGTATTTTGATTGTGCTATTACTAAAAAAAAATCCCATATGTTGCACACTTAAGTAATGACACTGTATATGACATATAGCACGCGCAATTCAATTGGAATTTAAAAAAAAAAAAATAATAAAGAGAAAAAAAAACGAATCAATTTCCATTCCCAAATAGTATTTGACATCCTAAATACTCAATTTAACCTACAACTATACAGGGCGCGTAGGCGAGACTGAACAGGGCGATCGAGGAAGAATACATTTCGTGCTCTGCTTGAATTTTTTGTTGACGCAAAATCCACAATTTGGATTGCGGTCCAAAAATTCGAGCAAACTCAATTCGTAGCGAATATCAAAACCCTCAGCATGCTCGTAGAGGTCGATTTTGCGTCACCAAAAAAAAAGTAAAGTACGAAATGTATTCTGCCTCAATCGCCCATTTTCATAATAGAATTGGATAATTTTGACGCGTTCTTTCGTGGTGTATTGCTCCATGACTAGTTTTGTCCATAGCCGTTTTCTCGCGTCCACTTTTTTCAAAACAGGTTTGAAACGGGCAATGGTAACACCATTGCCGTTTCAAAAAATGTTTCAAACCAATGTCAAAAAAGTGGCCGCGAGAAAACGGCTCATGTTTCTAGATTAGAAATATCCCATTGTCGTTGATAAATACAGTGGCGTTCCAAAAATATTTGCGATTGTAATGTGGAAACCTAATTTGAATCACCCTTTATATATAGGTATTATTGAACCAAAATGCTTACATTATATCATCCAAATTGTGGTTTATAATAGTTTTATCTCCAAAAATTACTGCAGCAAATTTAAAGCTTCGCCCCTTCAAATTGCGTCGGGTATAGGAAATTGACGTTTTCTTAATGGGTTGAAGGCCTTCACTTACAGTCCAAGCGTTATAATGTTTTTTTACTGAAACGATTAAAAATTACTAAAAAGGGACTTGACACAAATTGTATTTCTTTTCACCAAATTCAGCCTGATTAGCAACTTTATAAATGTCAATTAAAGCCGCAGTTTTGCTGCTTGTGTTGATCGCAGCAACAATTACTTCGCTCATTGGTAAAATTTGATAAACTTTTAATTGTCGTAATAAAGATTCTTGGTTTTTTGGTGTTGTTATTATCAAATGTTTGAATTTTAATCGAAACATGCCATAATCGTTTATCTAGAAGAATTCAGCATTACCTACATAGTTTAATACTCCCTTGTTTTATTAATTTTTTATGGTTTTTTGGACTTTCTGTATTTGTCTACCTCTTTTAAATACAAATTTATATCACAATCAATCTCATCTGCAACCAACCAACTTATCTTGTCAATTTCTTTCAAGGTTTTCACTGATTTTATAAAATTTACCCTATTCGAACCATTTCTAGTGAAATCAAAGCGTTCTTCTGCAATATTTAATTTTGATTGAATTGAATTTTTAATCAAAAATACACTTACTTTTAGTTAGGCAGCCAAAAATATTGAAAATGTCGCATTTTTCTTGCCGAAAAAAATCCAAAACAAATTGCTGCTGTATGTTTAAATAACCCTTGCAAGTTAGTATAAAAAATCCACAGAATACAGCAATAATTATTGGATTCATTTTTGCTGCAATAATGCCACACTGACACGCAAAATGGACCTTTTATAATAAAGAACCGTGACATTTGATGAGAAAAATCCATGCAATTTCTGTATAAATCTTAAATGTAATGAGGGCTTTTGAGATACATCGCTGACATATTTTGATTAGTTTAACCATACATTTTGTAATTATTGTGCAACTAGACAGAAAAAATGAAACTCTACAAATACTTCATATTAGGCATGTATTTTTATCTCTTAATACATTTATGGAGAAATCTCTCAAACTAACATTCTTTTCTATACCTTTTCGTCACACGAATATGCATATAGCAAACAATCAAATCAAAATACAATTACAATAAAAAACTGATAAAAAAAACACAAAATAAAAAAATCCTAGAAAAAAAAAACAAACAGAGAACTTATATCCTAATAATTTGTTGTAACAAATTTGGTGGCACTATATTCTCAACTTTTTCATAAAGATAGAATAAGGGCAAAGAGATCCAATTAACTACCGATTTGGCAAAAACGCCCATCAGGTCGGGATACTGATGGGTTAAGAGAGCAAGTAACGCCGTAAAAGAACACAAGCCTGCCGTAAAAATTATAAAAAATGGCAGTTCTTTCTTTGGGTAAACTGAAACTTCGTGAAACGCTGGCAATAGCTCCCTATCGGCACATTCTGTACAAGTGGGATAAGGATAAAACAAGTGACCTCTTTCCAGTGGATAAGGAAGCATTCTGAATGTGCCTTCCCAAGTACAATGTAACAAATTTAGGGCTCCGTCAATGGCTTTCCAATGTGACAAATGAAAGAAACTGTATGACAACGCTTCAGAGTCTCCCCTCTTGAGAATATGCTCGGGTGGCAAGATGAGCGGCTTCATTTCTAATAAATACTTTGGTACGTGTGGATTGAATTCTACTGCTCGGTGGATCGCTTCCACTGCTTGTAGTTCCGCGTTATTGAGGCCCCTTTTGCTCGCAATGTCTGGTGAAAATTTATCTGCCACGCTTCTGCAAAAGAAAAAATGAAAAGTGAAAGATCACAAAGTTATAAGAGAGATATTGATTCAACGAATACTTGATGGTAATACATCATAGGCAAAAAAAAAAATTAAATGAAATTCTAGCATGTTTGACAACACAGTGCAATATTTTTTTTTTTGTCTTCTGTCACCATTTTTCAATAAATTATGGTCTAATGCAAAACTTTAACTCTGATAGTGTACACACAAAAATATCAAAATATCTACCTGGCTTTCAACAAAGCTGCTGTATAACATATTGTAGCAGACTTTGGTAAGGAAATGTCATCATATTTCGCCAAAACCGCCTGAACATCGGCATAAGCTTGCATCTGCAACAGTACCTCGATAAGATTCTCATGTATGTTGAGCACATTCATTATCGGTGGTACTTCTTTAGTCAAATCTCTGAACATTTTCACAGCCTCTTTAAGTTTCCCCAGCCTTCTACAACACATTGCTAAACGCCTTTTAATGTATATCAAGACATTTGTATCTCTACAATAAAAATTAAAAAATAAAATAATTCAGTCTCAAAAAAGATTAACAAACCTTCTGTGTTGTGCCTCCATGAGCGCTCCCTGGTGCAGAAGAGCCTGCGACTTTTTATAATTCGATTCTGCGACTTTGTATGCTTGCTTGAGTATCTTTTCAGCCTCCGTAATGGTGGTCGCTTCTTCTTCAGCTAATAAAATATATGCAGTAGCACAATCTGGATTTTTTTCAATAGCACTATGAGCTGCTTTCAGTCTTACTTGAGGATTTCTTTCTCGCCAAGCTGTCTGCATTATTTCATATTCGGCTTTACCTAAAGATTATTCAAAATTGTTATAAATTCTATTCACAATAATGATCCATATGATGGTGTGACAACTTTTCGATTAATGATTTCTATCAATTGTTGAATCAAGAATTAAAATCTATCTTTATCATCATAAGCAGTAGTTCTTACCAGCATCAGCTTCACAAGTAAAAAAAGTCTGATGATCTTGCGCCGACAAATTCATATCGTAATACGTCAAAGGTTCTTTATTGGTGGCCCAGTAGAATCTTTGGTACTCCGCTCCCCGATACAAACTTAGTGGATTCCGCCATACTTTGCACTCGGGCACTGGCGACTGGGCTGGCTGAGAGCTATTTGCAGATGGAGAGTCGTCTCTATAATCCCCACTGATCCAAGGGCTAATGTGATTAATCGAGACCTACAAGACCATTTACCTGTTATTACCAAGAAATTAGTCTAATAATTTAATCAAATACAGTTAAGATGAATTATGCACTGAGAAAATTGACAACAAAAATTTGCTTATGTTTGGCTGAGAGCAAACATGTTTTTCTGAAATTGAAAAATGGCCAGCAACTTTTAAAGTTAGCTTCTGGAATTTCATAGTAATTCCAGAAGTTAAGTTTTAGTTTTTTGTCAAAATAGTTTTATAATAACCACCCAGTCCTAGCAACCCTTGAACTTAACTTTGATCTTTATCCAGAGACATAAGGAAATTTTTCTCATTCTTATTTTTTTCATTTTAATTTTGGTTTATTCCGAGATTTTCTTTATGTTTTTCATCTAACTAATCTAACCTAAACTGTTTGTAATACTGTCTGTCAAGGAAAGAAAAATTTTGTTTAGTAACATTTATATACCTCGTCAATCTTCAGTGGACATCTTTGAAGCCTAAAATCAATCGAGGAAGTTTCAAGCAAGATCAATTGTGATAGGATCTGTTTGTGTGGTGACTTTAATCTTCCTGAAATTAAGTGGCTGTATGATGATGACTAGGGGTGTCTCAGTATTGAATGGTATTTCGCACCTGTAATTGTTGATTTTGTAGCCTACTTAAACTTATTTCGAAGGAATAATATTCCAAATGCTCGGGTATTTGTGCTGGACCTTGTTTTTTATAACTCTTAAAATGTAATGATTGATATTTGTAATAGTCCACTATTACCAATGACAGACTACAAAGGACCACGCACAAATCTTATGAGAAAAAATAAATTTCACGATTGTCATGAAATTGAAATACGTTATGCTTCTCGACCTCCTGAACGTAAGTTCTCGTAGGCCCAAAAAGATCCTAATGATCAGTTTCGGAGATACAGGACCGATAAAAAAAAGTAGTATAAGAAAAATCTCCAGAATCTGCTGGTACATCAATTTAATTCATAACCAAAAATTACATATTTTTGGCATTTTTCGACAAGTTTTCAACCTTCAAAACTTCAGATGACATAACTTTGGCATTTTTCCACCCGTTTTTAACCAAGAATATGTCATTGCCTGAAATGTTTATTTTTTGTCAAAATTTTGTATGTTAACCTGGCCCTGTATCTCTGAAACTAATCATAGGATCTTTTTGTGCCTACGAAGACTTACGTTCAGGATGTCAAGAAGCATTACATATTTCAATTTCATGACAATCGTGAAATTTATTTTTTCTCATAAGATCCGTGCGCGGTCCTTTCTAGGAATACATTTTGATTGGGATCTGGAATAGAGGGAACACTTGAATAAAATTACAAAGAAGTTATCATCAGTAATATTTGCTCTGAGAACTGTCACCATCGAACTGTATAACATTTCAATCAGTAAGGAAGTTTATCATGGTCTCTTTGAATCCAGTTTAAGATATTGCATTATTTTTTGGGGATTTATGACTTGTGGCCATTTGCATCGACCATTTTGAGGAAGCCCTAGTGATAAGTATTAAGTATTCCTTAAAATAACATTTTATTTTTTTTTTTTTTTTTTATTTATTCCATTATTCAACAACATATAATACACAGCAAGAAGATGATGATGAAACAATATGCATATAATGGACGTGAGCGTCTGTGTGAATGCATATTGGGCTCATCAATAAATTTTACAATTACATTAACCTATAACATAAAAAAAAAAAAAAAATACATTGACACATAATACCAATAAAGGCCGAGAAGAAAAAAAAGAGAAAAAATTGAAAAAAAACAAATATGTTTTACTGTAATTTAATGAAGCGTTTAATGGTATTTGTGTTATCCCTAATCCATACGTGTAACTGTTTCTTAATCCTACTATATTTTCTGTTTTTATATTGTTCTGGTAACATATTCAATAATTTGGGTGCTATATAAGTAATACATCTTTGTGTCGCACTATAATGGGTAATGGGCAATATAATATTATGATTTGCATTTGCTCTTGTTTGAATGCCATGACTGATAAAATTCTGAAAGTTTTTGCTGGAAATTGAAAATCTTAGGACATTTTTGATATATAGTTGAGCAACAGTGAAAACGCCAGACTCCATGAACAATAGGTCAGATGGGAATTGCTTATGTTTAAACAAAATAACTTTCAATATATATTTTTGTACAATGGTAATGTTCTTCAAAACATCATTGTAAGCGGAACCCCAGCATATTATGCCATAGCTCAAGCAGGATTCAGCTAATGCTTTGTACACTCTTATGATTGTTTTTTTATCTAGTATATTACGTAATTCATAAAATTTGTATATGAGTTTTTTTAGTTTGTTTTTAGCGTAATCAGTATGATGCTGCCATTTCAAGTGATTATCAAAGTAAACACCCAAATATTTAATTTTATTTGCTGATTTGATGTTATCAGAACATGTACAGTCGTTTTTCATATTACAATCAGTGGTGTGCACCCTAAGTACATGCCTGTTTGGTAACCCCCTCGCGCTCATTGAAAAACACATGAAGTTAGTTTTTTTAACATTCACTGTGAGGGAATTCATGTCCATCCATGCCCGAACACTGCACATTGCACTTTCAGCTCTCGAAAAGGTTTCGTCCCAACAAACCCCTTTACATAAAAGAACCGTGTCATCCGCGAAACATACTACTTTTACTTCAGGGATTACATGTGAAAGACTATTAATATATATTAAGAATAGTATGGGTCCAAGCACTGTACCCTGTGGAACACCGCACTTTAGATCTATAAGTGAACTTGAAACCGCATCAAGATTAACTCTCTGAGTCCTATTTGTTAGATACGACTCGAATAGCTCAAGCACTCTGCCTCTTATACCACTGTTATATAATTTGTTCAATAAAGTGCGATGATCCACAGTATCGAACGCTTTGGTAAGGTCCAGAAAAACAGCGAGAGGCTTCCAACCATTATCGAAACAATCTACAATGAAAGTGGTGACTTCATTCAAGGCATCATCTGTACCAACCCCCCCCCCGTGAAACCATACTGTGACTCTGACAAAACTTTATTTACATACAAAAAATTGCATAATCGCTTTTTAATGCATTTCTCAATAATTTTACAGATGGGGCTAGTGAGTGCAATGGGTCTATAGTTGCCCGGATCGGTTTTATCACCTCCTTTATGTAGTGGGACAATCACTGCCCTTTTGAAAATATCTGGAAAAATACCATTAACATATATCAAATTCACAATATGTACAAGGGGGGAAAGCAGAACCCTAAAATTTGATTTTACAATCTGGTTAGAGACGCCAAAATCATCAGCAGAAGACCATGGCTTCAGTGATGTCACAGCATTTATAATTTCGTCCTCATTAACAGGGTGCAAAAACATGGAAGGAAACTGCCGCTGTCTAACCACACCACCTGGAACATTTTTTGGCTTAGTTATTTTACTGGCCAGCTTAGCACCTACAGAACTAAAGAACACATTCAATTCATTTGCTACCTGCCCCTGATCATAGACTTCTTGATTATTGCCATTCCTAATACATGGAATATTAGTTTTTATGTTACAGTCATTTGTAGCTTGTTTTATTACTTCCCAAGTTTTTCTCGGATCACCACTTGCAACCTCCAATCTATGTTTATAGTAATTAGCTTTTGTATTTCTAATAAGTTTGGTTAACATATTTCTATAGTTTCTATAATTAATACGGACCGTTTCATCTAATGGATTACGGACACAGAGTTTATATAATTTATCTCTGTTTCTGATGGAAGCAAGTAAGCCTGCAGTAATCCATGGTTTGAGACGATATTTTTTATTTGAGATTGTTTTCACATTTGTTGCAGCAAATATATGTTTCTTTAAGGTATTCATAAAAATTTCAAGGCAGTATTGGGATCATGACATAACAAAATTTTTTCCCAATTTTGGGTTTGAAGTGAATTTTTAACTTGTTCGTAGTCAACCTTACTAAAAGACCTATTGTTCTTTTGTTGAGCATAGGAATTTACTTTATTTGTCAAGTTAACATTAAACAATAAGGAATGATGATCCGAAACAGAACTGGTTAGTATTATCAGGTTACTTTTATATTTTGTTTTGCTCTTCATGAATATATGGTCTATACATGTCTTACTACACCCATCAATCCTAGTAGGTTTATCAACTTTAGAAATATAACCATAGCTATTGAGACAACTAACATATTCATTGACAATCATTGACTTAGAATTCAATAAATTAAAATTTATGTCACCGACAAAAAGCTCAATATCACAAGCAGTATAATGAGCTTGTCCAAAGAGACCTATCAGAGAGGGGATATAATCAACTTCTTTAAGGGAAGGAGACCTATAATGGGAAATCACCCCTATACTAGTATTGTCCTTAGTGAGTGTAACTCTCAAGAATTTATAGTCATTTATTTCAATTACATTGCTCGTTTTTACTATTGCGCTCTTACAATAAATCAAACTGCCATCACACTTGTTAATTTTGCTTTCATTATAAAATAAATCATAGTCTTTAATACGAAAGTTTAATACATTATGGAGAATGTTGGTCTCTGACAACACAATTAAATCGAAATGACTGTTCAGTGATTCAAGAAAAATTACAAGGTTATCAAAATTCTTATTAAGACTCCTAATGTTAACATGCAATAAATTAAAATTTTGCGTTGAGGCTTTAAAAAAATTTATGTTATCCAATGTATCGCATACTCTAATGCTACTGCAACCAGTATTATAATCGTCCAATATAGAATTAAAGTCCATAACGAAAAAAAGAAAGACATACCTATATCCTACTATTTTACTGCCAAGTTTATGATTCTGTTCAATCGCCTTGCTTTATTTTCTCAATATCTTCCATGCTATTGATTCTTAAAACTGGATCATTCTCTTTCTTCCTCACAAATATTTTTCCATCCTTAGCCCAGATAAATTTAAACCCATGTCCATTGAGAGTTCTAGCTGACATAAACAACTCTTTGGTTTCCTTGGGCATATCATCATTTAGATATATAAGGTGCGATCCGGTCATGTTACATTTGTTGCTGACAATTTTTCCAATTTGTTTTCTCTTCTGCATAACTTGATGCTTTACATCAACTGACCGAAATATTGCCAATATTGGGGTGTTATCTTTAGTTGGAGATAGAATTTTCAATTTAACATCTTCAGATTTTAGTGTAGGATCAACATACTTTCGAACTTTTTCAGCCCTTATTTCAACTTCTCTTGGTCCATTTCTAATTTCATCCAGACTACTTTTAATACCAATAATGACAATATTATTGGCTCTATTTTCAATATCCTTGACTATGGATTGACCTTTAAGTTTAACTAGTTCTCGACTCATGTCCTCATTCACTTTTTTTAGTGCCAGGATTTCCTTGCTAAACATACTATTTTTCTCTTTTTGAACTTCATACTGTTCAGCATAGAATTTTAGATCATTTCTGAGATCACGTATTTCCCTCCTAAGTTCATGTTTAAGTTTACATGGAGAAATGTCACTTTAAGGAATACTTATTGCTAATGCCTGTATGCACCGTCCACTTTTTTCTATTCTTAGTTTCCCTTTCAACTTAAGTTTTAAATTTCGTATGCACCGCCAATCAAATCTGATTAAGTTCTTCTCAAAGTTCAGTCATCGAAATCCTGGACTTAGGAAATAAAAATCTGTCTTTATTGCGATTGTGAGGTTAGGTTAGGACCTGTTAGGTTTGTTGACGTTATTTGTTTACGAGTTTGACGAGTGTCATGTAACATAACAACTATTGAACAAGATTTTTCATCCTTTGCTATGCAAAAAAATGGAATTCGACATGTTAGTTGAAGACGATTTTGATATTTTGGATATTTTCGAATATGGGTATCCAAGAATTTTCAGTTTTAACTAGGGTTGCCAACTTTGTTTTTAATTTTTCTGGATGAGGGTAACAAAATATCAGGTCATACGGTATAAATTCTGGACATTTTTTTTATTGCAGAGAAAAATACCATTCAAAAACTTAAATAAACAATCCGACAAAAAAAAAACATACTTCTACATATATAAACTAAAAAAAAAGAATTCTTTGGGTAAATAGAAACTAATAATTTAAAATTTTATTCCAAAATTATACGCAGATTAACAAATCATTTGAGGAACATAAAAAGTTGAAATCACAAACGAGTCAGAGTGAATTTCATTGGTTTAAACTAGTTTTCTGACTGTTTTCAACCAATGAAATTCGCTCGGATGGGTTTGTAATTGTTGTGCGAACAGACCTATAGATACAGCGCCTAAAATTATTTTCTGTTTTTTTTTTTTTTTGCAACTAGCATTAACTTCACCTCCTACAAAATCATGAAATTCTATGCAAGTATAAGAATAATTAATCTTTATTTGCAGTTCTGCCTTGATGTGTTTAATGCACAAAAGAAAATACAAGTTGCAAAATGATCCAGAAATTTTTCAACTAAGTTTTAGTCAAAAATAATAAATTCCATTTACAAGTATTGTATGATTTTCCTTATAATCCCGAACCAGGTTTACAGCCGGCCTAATTTGACAGAGTTCTTCATTAAGTTAAAAATTAAGTACAATAGGCGTCCTGCAATAGGTTGTTACAGGACGCTGGACAATGAACCCCAAATGGTGGACGTCCACCGAAATGCAGGACGGTTGGCAACCCTAGTTTTAACTTTCAATGGAGTAAAATTATTTTCAGTCAATGGATGGTTTGTCTTTTTTTCGGCGATTCAGGGTGAGAAAACCCACCGTCTTGCAAGTATTGTCTTCTCATTTTCAATTATATTAGCAAATTTGCTTATTATGGAAATGAACCGTTAATTTTCGTTTTGTGAAAAATTGAATTCAGACTGTTTTCTATCATTCATATTTGAAACAAGCCTTCAAAAAACACCTCGAGAAACATAAAACAGAGAGCGGCCTAGAATATTTTATAGGTCTATGAACAAGAAATAACAAATACATACATTAAAAAATACGCGAAAAGTGAATAATTTTTAAATTTTCAACCAACCATAGAATAAGGTTTATAGTGGATATAGAATGGACAGTCCCGTTATACGGGTCGGACAACCATTTGTGGCGCCATCTGTTGTCTATGAAATGAGCTCATCCCATTGTAGCAGCTTGTAGAGCAGTTTGCTTCTTATTTCTTTTAGATTTGCTTTTTATTTATTTTATAGTAAAGACACAGTTTGATACAAATTTAACAAATAACGGTTTATTACAAAGAAAGAAGAAAATTATGTTGTCTTTTCGAAACTTGTCAACAAAGTCAACACTTAACAGCACAGAATTAAATAACAATGATAGTCTTTAATGCCCGTATGCACCGTTCACTTTATTCTATTCTTAGTTTCCCTTTCAACTTAAGTTTTAAATTTCGTATGCACCGCCAATTAAATCTGCTTAAGTTCTTCCTAAAGTTCAGTCATCAAAATCCTCGACTTAAGAAATAAAAATCTGTCTTTATTGCGATTGTGAGGTTAGGTTAGGACCGGTTAGGTTTGTTGACGTTGTTTGTTTTCGAGTGTGACGAGTGTCGTGTAACATAACAACTATTGAACAAGTTTTTCATCCTTTGCTATACAAAAAAATGGAGTTCGACATGCTAGTTGAAGATGATTTTGATATTTTGGATTATGGGTTTCCAAGAATTTTTAGTTTCAACTTTCAATGAAGAAAATTATTTCCAGTCAATGGATGGTTTGTCATTTTTTCGGCGATTCTGGTTGAGAAAACCCACCGTCTTGCAATTATTGTCTACCTATTTTTAATTATATTAGCATGTTTGCTTAGTATGGAGATAAACAGTTATTTTTCGTTTTGTGAAAAAAATTCGGATTGTTTTCTATCATTCATATTTGAAACAAGTCTTGCCTTTAAAAAACACCTTGAGAAACATAAAACAAAGAGCGGCCTAGAATATTTTATAGCTTTAAATGCGAAATAACAAATACATACATTACAAAATACACGGAAAGTGAACAATTTTTAAATTTTCAACCAACGAACCAACCAAAACTGTCAAAGTCTAGCTGTAAAAACCTGTAAAAACTGACGAAAAATCAAAAGTCACCAAAAAATTGCAATGTTGCAAATTTTATCAGGTTCTTAGCTAAGAAAACAAAATTTGTTGACGGTGCATTCAAAATTATTTCTCAACTCTAGGAATACCTTTGCTCAGCCTTTCCTAATGATGGAACGGTGCATACGGGCATGAGTCTTTACACTAAACGTAACACTGTGAAAGTTCACAAATACACACAGATAACGCTCTATCACTACGAAACACTTTTGCAACGAACAGAAATATTAAAGCAACAATAATGAAGCACAACGTTTTCCAGTTCATCGTTTGTCATTTCATGAATTTATGTCGGTTCATGTCGAGATACCTTGGAGATACAATCAGCAACGCGTACGCAAATCAATTGATAGCGCCTCTACCGGGCATGAAACAAGTTTATCATCGAACCAAGTAGTACATTTGAAGATCGCGGGGTATGCAACCAACGAACTAACCAAAACTGTCAAACTCGAACTGTAAAAACTGACAAAAAATCAAAAGTCACCAAGAAATTACAATGTTGCAAATTTTATCAAGTTCTTAGCTAAGAAACCAAAATTTGTTGACGGTGCATTCAAAATTATTTCTCAAATCTAGGAATAACTTTGCTAAGCCTTTCCTAACGATGAAACGGTGCATACGGGCATATGGCTTCCTTAAAATGGTCGATGCCAACAGCCATGAGTCAAGCTTAGAGATGTAAAAAACGGTTTTTTTTCAGATTTGAAAAAAAACATTGAAAAAAAACCAGAAAAAAAACGTTTTTTTTGTTTTTTTTTTCTAAATGATTCAAAATGTAAAAAAACAGGTTTTTTTCAGATTAAAAAAAAAACATGAAAAAAAACTAGAAAAAAAAACAAGTTTTAGTGTTTTTTCTCAAAATAATTCAATTTTAAACTTCGTGAGTATCTCCAACCTCATCTTTAAGTGAAAAAAAACGGACATTTGACGACCCTAGGAGACGTAGTTACAGTCTGAAAATTCTTCATACAGCGAAAGTGTCTTATATCAGTGATGTTCTGTTCTAGTATGTATGTTGTATGAATATGATGAATGTATGATCTAATATAATAGTTCATTCATGGATGTACCATGTACCTGACCTGAAAACATGTTTCATTTATATAAGAATAGGTGTATTTCTGCAGAAATCACAAACCAGTCAGAGTGAATTTCATTGGTTGAAATTAGTTTTCTCACTGTTTCTGACTGTTTTCAACCAATGGAATTTGCTCTGACTGGTTTGTGATTTCTGCAGAAACAGACCCAATATTGTTCCTATGTTATTTCTATATAGGTGGTTAGATATGGGTAGGATGAGTAGCATGTGCTAGATCTCGCCACCCTACTTATTTCCAATTTGTATGGGTATTTTTTTGGAAGATGTAAATAAAGTCATATTATTATTATTATCATTATTATTATATAGAATTAGGCAAAATTTTACGTTTTATCCATATTTCACTGCTTAAAAACCAATTTTTTGTCCCAAGAAAAGTTTAATTGGCAAAAAAAGTAAAAAATGCGCATATGGTGCTAAGTTTAGAAAAAAAACACAAAATCTGAAAAAAAACCATTTGAAAAAAAACCATGAAAAAAAAACTTGAAAAAAAACGGATTGTTTTTTTTCACGTTACATCTCTAGTCAAGCTTACAGGCACTATTTAAATTACAGAAGAGAGCTTTGAGAATAGTATGTAGGCCTGATAGGCGTGCACACTGCAAACCATTATTTAAGGAGCACCAAATTTTCACTATCTACGACCTAATTGTTTATGAAAGTGTCTCATATCCACAGATCATATGGAAATGCTCTGGCAAATACTGAGGCAAATACTGCGGCAAATACTCATCCATACCAAACTAGATTTGGAGCCAATCTTAATTTGCCGCGTTCTCATCATGAACTTACCAGAAGAACCTTGTTGCATGTAGGCAAGAACTGGTTCAATGCTATTCCACTAAATGTTAGGGAACTGAATCACAATGGGTTTAAGAATAGTATAAGGAAAGCTTGCTAGCCTCAGCCAATTATTCATTTGACGAGTTTTTGAAAAAAATTTAATGCATAGTACAGGGTTATTGGTTATAAATGTCACCCCCCTCTATCTTTTTTATTTGACATTTTAGAAAAAAGTGTCCCAAATAAAAGTTTTATGGTTGAAATTAAATTTTTCGAAAAACTCCCTTTCGCATATACAGGGTGTTTCAGAAATGCTGGTCGTGCTCCAACTTTCTTATTTTAAATGGAACACCCTGCCCAACCAGCAATTTCAGTCGCCGCTACGTATCCTCGACTACAAAAAGAACTTTAGAGTTGGTGTTACTAGTATCGGGAACCGTTTAGGCACCGTTTCTTCACCACGTTGTTACCAAAATGGGGAATGATTTTGCAGTAACGTTTACGTGCCTGCATCGTCCTCGGAACTGTAAATTTACGTCCCGATACCGTTTCGGGAATGTGGCGAAACCGTAAATGTGTGGTAATACCAACCAAAATGGGACGTTTTCCCATACGCCTTCAACCTTGAAGATATTTATTTGATCTTTCTCTCTCTTTCAACTAAAATTATGTATATTATGTTACCGTTCATCCAGCTAGTACTTTAACTTACAATATGTCCACCTATATTTTGTTTACTTCATCATTATTACATACCTATATGAATATTGAAAGGCTTTGATTTTCGTACCCAAGCAGCTAAAACTCAAACGTGTGAAATTTTTCTGTGAAAATTAAGTATGCTAGATCTGAAAATAACAACGCGCCTTCAAACTAAAGCATTTTGATGATAAAAAAATTTAAAATAGAAGAAATACTATAATACAAAATTATTTATTTGAAGGAGTTAGCACTTTTAATAGGTCCATTTTAATTAGAAATCATAAAAGTCCAAAGTTTTTACTAGTAAACAGATAATATAAGGCGTGAATTTTCTACTTTCACACAAAATTAAGTTTTTCCAAAAAATGGCGTCTTAAATTTTCTATAAAACATGGCGTATATTATTCAATGCTACGTTGAAGTTACCTCTAGATTCGTTAAAGTAGAATTTACCTATGCATAAGTGGGGCTCACGAATCGGCTACTTTACGATATTACTTGGAAGTGGCGAACTCTAAAGTGTTTTCTATTATCTCTCTGCGGTTGTGGTTACCTTCAAAAACACTTTGTAGTCACGCCTACTCAAAAGTTGAATTTTTCACGTTACGGTGACAATTATTTGTTACTTTAAAGTTCTGGTATCGAATAAGTAGCTAAACCTTGATGCCCCATGGTTCCAGCAACCCTGAAACTTACCACAATGTAATGACACCATATAATCACCAAATTGGGTAAGTGTTACGGAAATTCCACTAATTCTTCTGACTTACTAGAGGTTTAAACTTCACTTTGTACCAATTACTATTTTTTACCCAATCATAGTAGCAGGGTCGATCAGTGAGGGTTTCTATAACTTTCAATTGTTTGGGTAGGATCGGAAAAAAAAAAACGCAGAAGTCTGGTTTTTAAAAAAGTCGACGTTTCGCAAAATTTATTTGCATCTTCAGGACACTGTAATGATAAAAAACACATGGACATGATTTTGAATATGACAATACAACAATTTTACAAACACAATCCAATTACAAAAAAAGGTTGATAGCGGAGATGATTGAGATCCAGAAAAATAAGAATTGTGTTAACAAAAGAACAGATATAGAACATCTTAGTAATGCATATTTTAATATATTAGCAACAATTAAATAACCCTCAAGATATTAGCGTTGGAATGTGTGGTATTCAGTTTTTTGTTTCCCATCCTATTAATGATGACGCTAAATAAAATCAGTACGTGTATGTAGCTGTTCTAATACACACACAATTGCGTCCTAAAAGCTTATTTTATAAAGATAATTTATGTTATTAATTTTTGAATAACATTTCCGTTTGATGAATGGTTAATTTTTGTTTTTTTTTATCTCTCATTTGAGGTGTGTAAAGTTTGTTGTTTTTGCTTTTTTAAATTTTAAATTGTTATTGTTGTGCTACGTAATTGTGTGTTTTTTTTAATTTTTTATCAACTATGTTTTCGAGAAACCTCTATACCTATGTGAATCTGTTAAACAACAATGACAAGGAAAGTCTAATTTAAATGTAAGTAATCAAGTCAATTTCACTACCCTTTGTTAACTATAAGTATTTTTTCTATGTTTTATGATGCTACTCTCCCCACTTACAATATAGCTATATATATTTTTATATACCTACGTATAATTTTTTTGAAGGTTTCATGTAATTCTGCTATTTTCTTTCTGTTTTTATGAAATATTTATTCAAGTAATGTAGTGCGAAATCGGAGGATAGCTCTGTTTTTTGTTTGTCTTTTGTATTTTTGTAGTTCATCATCTAAGTTTGTAAAGAACCCTTTTATTTTTTATCATTACAGTGTCCTGAAGATGCAAATAAATTTTGCGAAACGTCGACTTTTTTAAAAACCAGACTTCTGCGTTTTTTTTTTCCGATCCTACCCAAACAATTGAAAATTCCACTTTGAAAACCTACTCGGATGGACAAAACCACATTATTGGTTTCTATAACTTTGATGCTAGTTGGGTGTATATTATTGAATATTCGGATTCCATGTAAAATTCTGTGAAGATTTCATGTGACCACAGAAACTAATTACCAAAGTAGGATGATGGGTATCAATACCGGTAAAAGATGACATGTTATTTGATACAGATACCTTTGAGAAATTTGAGAAAACTGGGCCCAGCTTTGCATTATTAGAATTAGAAACATTATTGTACTGAACAAGACCATTAAAACATGTACAGTCATAAAGAATTTGTTCGCACTGATCACTGGAGGTGAATATTCTGTTGAAATCACCGTCACTAAACTCTGTCTAACCGAAATTGAACGTTGAAGGTCAGTTACTTGAATATTTCACAGACGTTGCTTTTTGCTGCTGTCCTTATTGCACGCGCACTGTGTTTATCAAACCAAAATAGGTCCGAACGTGTGAATCCTATGGTTACAAGGATGAGTAAGTGACCTTCAACGTTCAACTTTGGTTAGACAGAGTTTATCGGCAGCACATAGATTAAGGCAATTGTTATTAAAGGTATCAATTCCTTCACAAATTTCAACTTGAGCGAATGAGTTCGCATAATTAGGTAGATTGAAATCCCCCAGTAATAAAACGTTGGTCCTTGGAAAACGGTCTAGCAACTTACTGAAGTGACGAGGTTATCATAGACTTCCGCCTTGGATGATGGTGGTATATAGATCGCCGCCAAAAACTTGTTGGTATTTCCACACCGTACGCTGACCCAGACTTGTTCGATTTCGTTGTCCGGCACTGTGCAGATTGATGATTCAAAGGAACGTTCAACTGCGATAAGAACTCCGCCGCCCCTGAACTTATTTATTTGATCTGGGTTTCTGACTCTTCGATAAACAACATAGTTCGCAGAAAACAATTCTTCACTGGTGATTCCTTCATTCAGTCAAGTTTCTGTCAGGACAATGACATCATAATAACAATTTATTACTTCTTGCTGAAATGGTACCGTCTTGCATCTCAGTCTACGGACGTTCTGATATGAGACTGCGATTTGTCCATTATGTGAGATTACGGCATTAGGATGATTTGTTTCAGGGGACGCGACGGTACTATCTGATTCTGAGTCGCCTAATGTAGGATAGGCAAGTGATTGCTTGGAGGAAAATTTTGCAGGTTCTGTTCTGGGACCAGCAACCCGTTGCAGATATATTTGATTATCCTTCCTTTGATTTCGTAGTGTAGGTAACCGTTATAATTACGCTTATAGGTAGACATGAGGCTGTCACAGGATAGGTGAGAACAATTAATAATAATAATAATATGTTTATTTACGGAACCAGCTATTTTACAAATATAAATTTTACAAATATAATGTAATAATATAAATTAAACCTAATTTAGCTAAAAATGATAATAACAAATAAATAAATAACTTAGGGCATACTAACATCACAGTAAAACAGTCTATTTTTCATTGCAGTTTTTAGTAGAGGTAGACTAGAATTAAACATATCAACATTCGAACAGTAAGTTTTAAATAATTCACACGACCTATTTACAAACGATGATCTGCCATAGTTCGTTCTATGGTGTACAATCTTAAACAAGTCAAAACTACGGAGGTATCTCTGAGGTACATTTATCAGAATCATACTCAATAAAGGTGAACAATCAATACTACAGTTTATAATCTTATAAATAGTGTTTATATCTATAAATTTTCGTCTCTGTTCTAAAGATGGAAGATTAAGCAATTTTTGAACATCCGAACAAATAATGTGATCCGATGGTATAGACATTTTATAGGCACAGGAACTCAAAAACTTACGTTGTACTCTCTCTAAACCATTAATGTGGATATTGTAGCACAGTGACCAAACTTGGGATGCATATTCCAGCGTAGATCGGATGTAAGCACAATATAAAGCTTTGAAACACGACAAATCATAAAAATCTCTTAGCGTTCTCTTTAAAAATCCCAATTTTTTCAATGCTTTGTTAGTTATATAATCTATGTGGTCAGTAAATGTAAGTTCTTGATCAAAAATTACCCCTAGATCCTTTATAGTATTTACTTTTCCCAAGGGCACAGAGTTAGCCATGTATTCAAAATTTATCATTTTTTTTTCCTAGAAATAGTTATTTATTCTATCGCGAATGGTAAACTATCATTTAATCGACTCAAAACTCGTTGTTAAAGAAACACTTTATTTGGAGTAGTGAAATTGAACAATTTTTACCCACTCATTTGTCAATTTTACCCACTCATACGTCAATTTTACCCACTTATTCACTTATAATAATTATAGTGTTTTTGACAGAAATCTGGTTATGTTGCATGATTGACAACACCAGAAATGTGTCAGTTTGTTAGGTACTTTGTCAACTTGTCATAATCTATGTAAAATTTTAGCATATTTCAGTTCATGATTTTAGTAATTGTGATAAATAATAAGTTGCTCAAGAATAAAATAGAATATTACACACGATGGTAAAAAAGCTTTACCTGTTTGTGGAATTAATCCACTCGCTCCTTCGTCGCTCGTGAATCAACATTTTCCACTCACAGGTAAAGCATCTTTTTACCGTCTTGTATAATAAATAACTATTATTATACACGACGGTAAAAAGATGCTTTACCTGCGAGTGGAAAATGTTGATTCACGAGCGACGAAGGAGCGAGTGGATTAATTCCACGAACAGGTAAAGCTTTATTTTTACCATCGTGTGTAATATTCTATTTTATTCTTGAGCAACTTTATTTATCACAATTACTAAAATCATAAGCTAAAATGTGCTAAAATTTGACATAGATTATGACAAGTTGACAAAATACCTAACAAACTGACACATTTCTGGTGTTGTCAATCTTGCAACATAACAGATTTCTTTCAAAAACACTATAATGGCAGCAAATATCCAGTTAAGTTCCTCAAAATTTTGTAGAGGGCGCGAGTGAACTTGGAGTGTTTTAAATTTTGTCGGTAAATGTCAATAGTTTAGATAAGTTAAAATATCTTCTAAAGCGTTCAGTGGCCCTTAGAGAATATTTTTAAAAGTGTCAGCGTCAGCTTGTCTTGAAACCACACACATCAAACTTCAGTTTTGAGGTTAGAATTACAATCGAATTTTTACGGGCCAAAATTTAAAGAGATCCAAGTACAGAAACGCCCTCTTCAACTCAACTGTCAATATTACATGCCATTATTATAAAAGATTTGAACAAGTGGGTAAAATTGACGTATGAGTGGGTAAAATTGACAAATGAGTGGGTAAAAATTGTTTGATTTCACTACTTCAAATAAAGTGTTACTTTAACGAGTTTTGAGTCGATTAATTGATAGTTTACCATTCGCGATCGAATAAATTAATGATATTATTTTACATTTGGTAATGTTAAGTTGTATGCCATTTATTTCACACCACAATACCAAGCCATCTATATATTTTTGAATTTTTTGACAATATTCTACCGATGTAATATTTTTTAAAAATTTCAAGTCATCCGCATAAGAAAGAGACTCTGAGTATTTAATATATTCGGGGATAATACCACGAGAGCTTCAAAATTACCGATAATTTTTCACGATTGCGTGTTTTCTATAATTTCACGAGTCCGTAGGACGAGTGAAATTTGCAGAGAAAACACGCATGAGTGAAAAATTATCTGGTTCATTTTAAAGCTCAAGTGGTATTTAGAGGATTATTTCACGTATGAGAATGCAAAAAATATGGAAATAAATATGTATTAAACGATTTGAAGATCTTAACAATCAATACAAATAAATGGTTGCTATCAGGAATCGTTTGTTTGCATCAAAAATTAGCATGACAACCATATATACAATAACATGGGAGAATTATCGAATGTAATACCACAAGAGGTTTCAGGATTACCTACCGGATAATACTTTTACCTGTCACGAAACGCGTTACGCAGCAACACCACTCCTCCTTCGGAGCCGTGGTGTTGCTGCTAACGCGTTGAGTGTCAGGTAAAAGTATTAGGTAATCCTGAAATATCGAGTGGTATTCAAAAGGTTATACAACGAACTAAACTTCAATACTTCATTAATTTTTATTATTATTAATGCCAAATGAACAATAATATTGCCACCAAGCGCGATAATCCCAAAAGGCTTATCACTTATTAAGCCTCTCGTGTCTTATGGGAAAAATGTACAGTGAGTTGTATAATCGCTGTAATTCTCTCTAGTTAAACAAATGGAAAAGAGAATTTTCGCCGAAATTCTGAAAATCGTCACTTGTCTTATGGGATTTCTAACACATGAGTGGAATAATCTCGTATATAATTAATAAAAATATTGAATAATAATGGAGACAAATGGCTTCCCTGTGGAACACCAGATGTAACTAAAATTTCCCTGGAGCAAACATTTTTCAGTTTAACAATCTGATGTCTATTACAAAGATAATCCTCAACCCAGTTCAACATGCTTCCAAAAATACCAGCAGCTCTAAGCTTATTGATTAAGGTACCATGAATGACAGTATCAAATGCTTATCTAAAATTGGTATAAACTGCATCAACCTGCTTAAATGATTCTAAAGACTCAACCAAAAACTCCTTATAAACTAGTAAATTGGAAGCTGTAGATCTACCTCTCATAAAACCATGCTGACTTTCCATGATCATTCCATTCAAATGATAATTAGGTAATACCTCTCTGCCGCAGTTGTTTCTTGATGGCCAAATAAAATTCATAAATGAAGTTGTTGAGAACTTTCCTGTTGTCACAGTATGGAGGAGTGACTATTATTAAGTTAGTTCTTTTGGATATATCAGCGATTTTATCCCAACATGAGTCATCGATGATGACTCTCCCCTGCAGAGCGTTAACCAACCCAGCAAAGACGATGAAAAAATCATTTTTTGAGAACTTTTCACATATTGGACTGAACTGTTTGACGAGTGTTTGCAATGGTACGTTTTACTCGGAGTACTGGAAATTTATATCATATCTGTTGTGTGTGAATGATTTAGCCATTATCCCGGATCCACTTACACAGGTTTTATTACCAAACAGTAAAATCTGATGCTTGGTTATTTTATTTTAGACTCAGTAAGTTTTGGTTTGTTCAGGCTGGGAGTATGTAATTGATTTGGATTGTATCCACCAATGCCAATGTCCAATCCACATTAATTTAGAGTCTTTTTCTTTTATTTTTTCTTTATTATATTTACTATTATTTATGTGTATCTAATCTTATAAGTTAAGCACGGCAACGTCTCATTTTCGTTATCTAATTTCTAATGCGTCAGCACCAAACAAAAGGGAATTTTTTACAACCCTGCCTCCAGGCATTTTTATATTTTGTGTAATCCTCTCTCTCTTGATTTTTGGGCTTGGTGCGACACAGTTCGTTTGCTCCGCATTATTTTTTAGTTTAAAGTTTCACCTCTGAAGAATAAATAATTATTTTGAATGGGTGTTACTTATTTATCCCCAATTCAACTTAACAAGCCAGCATTTGCAACAAAGCGTCGATGTGAATCGTTTAATATTGCTGAAAACAACACATGATGCAACATTTGGTCCTTCGAGCCGGATTTCTGTTGAGTGGCAGAGCGTTTTTCCACCAAGCCGAAGAGCAATAAATACTAGTGGAAGCCTATTTCCATCATCAGCAGCAATAAATATCCAACTACAACTATTTATTTATTGCAACCACAAGCAACAAGGAGAAAACTGTGAGTTCTTTCCAATTTATTTATCCTCTATCAAACCTTTATCCTAAATTCTAATTATTTAATGGAGATTTGTCTGAGCTTTTATTGAATATAAAACTAGAATCAATTATTCAGTTTATACTTATACCTATTATTATCAAAGTCATTATTATTACCTACTATTGTCCACTAAATTAACTTATCAGTTATTATTATTATTGAATTAATTTATCTATTTTCAAAGGCATTTTTGCTGTTATAAAAATCATATTTTTAATATAATTTCTTTCTCCATTTGGGTAGAAAATATACAAGCAGACAGGTAGGTACTTGTTTATGAGGGATTCACCCTCAAGATTTACCACAAGCGTTATTTACGTGAGGTGGTCGATGACCTTTTGTGGAATTGCATGCCAATACACGGTTTTTGTCACTTTATTAAATTTATACATTTTTGTTGTTTTTGGCCGTAGCCGATTGTTTTTAAAAATTACAGCCACTCGGCTAGGTCAAGCATTTTACAGGTAGTCACGCTGTTTGGTTTATTATTATTGGCTTGATTGTTTTTCATATAAATCTGGGTTTTTTTTCAAATTTAATTTATTAACATTTTGGTACATCATGTCAGACAATGATGACGGCGATCATCAGATCGCTCAGAACGTGGCACGGCTTGTCGCTCGTCGCGGCCAGCTAAAAGCGCAGTTAACCCGTTTTAAAAGATTTATAAATGATCCACATAATCTACATAAGACAGCTGAAATCGAGTCTAGAGGTCAAAAACTCGAGCTAGTTTTTGATCAGTTTAATGTTATTCAATCTGAGTTAGAGCTCATTGACGCAAACGAGACGCTATATGAAGAGAGAGCTTCCTTCGAAGATGACTTTTATTTACATATTTCAAAGGCCAAACAAATTTTAATTGACGCTAATCAAACGCTCAATACGCAAAGCAATCAAAATGCCACAATTTCACAAACCGGTCCTAATCTGGGTGCACAACCTTCCACATCATCACAAAACTTTAAAGTTCAGTTACCTCCACTGGTTTTACCAGAATTTGACGGCACCTATGACAAGTGGACTACATTTTTTGATACCTTTTCAGCATTAATCCACAATAATCCTAATATCAACAATATCCAAAAATATTATTATTTGCAATCATCATTAAAAAAGGATGCTGCACATATAATAGATTCACTTGAGGTTACCGATGCAAATTACACGGTAGCGTGGGGATTATTGTCGGATCGATATGAAAACAAAAAATTTATTATTAAAAATCACATCAAGCTTATTTTTGATCTACCAAGCGTCACAAAAGATTCTTTTAGCTCTCTTAGGGCCTTTTTGGATAATTTTCAGAAACATTTCCGTGCTCTCAAGAATTTACAAGAACCAGTGGACTCTTGGAGTACGATGTTAATACATTTATTACTTTCAAAACTCGATTTACATACAAAAAAGGAGTGGGAAATAAAAACAAAGGACGATATTTCTCCAACAATTCAAATTTTTATCAAGTTCTTAACCGAGAGGTGTCATGTTTTGGAATCAGTTGATACCAACAAAGCAAAATCGTCCCCTCTTTCCTATCAACACTTTGATAACCGAAAACCGTCGTCTAACAAGATACAAGCCAATGTATTGACCAATAAAATTTGTATTTATTGCAAAGGCAATGACCATATTATTTATTATTGCAAGGCTTTTAAAAACTTATCCGCCTCTTCAAGGTTGGATGAAGTTAGAAAACTGAGGGCCTGCACTAACTGCTTGCGTTTGGGACATTTCAGTTCAACCTGTGAGTCGGGTTCTTGTCGAATTTGCAATAATAAACATAATTCCCTATTACATTTAGGTAAGCAGGCATCATCGACTGATAATAAGCACAAACATACGGCTACAGTGGCTACAAGGAGTAGCAATTCCAGTGGTGTTCGTGGCCAGGAAGGTCGTCTAGAAATGTCCACGAATTTAAATACTGAGAATGAGAATAATACATTTAGTGATAATCAAATTTCGACAGTTTCCAATGCGAGTGCTATTTCTTCAACTCAAAACTTGAACGTTTCTGCACGTTCCTGTGATAAATCATTTGTGATATTATCCACAGCTCTCGTTTATATTTTTGATTTCGAAAATAAGCCAATTATTTGTCGTGTTTTATTGGATGGAGGGTCTCAATCCAATTTCATCACTAGTGAATTGTTTAAAAAATTAAAAATCATGCCCTACAAGATAAATACTCAAGTTGTTGGTATTAATGGGCAACCATTTTCCATTTGTGAGATGGTAAAATCAAAAATTAAATCTTTAAATTCAAATTATACCTTTAACCTCAGCTTTCTTGTTACTGAACAAATTACTGGCAACACACCTCAATTTGATTTCGATTCATCGACTTTGAGAATTCCAACAAATATTGAGTTGGCCGATCCAACCTTTGCAAAATCTGACAAAATAGACTTGCTACTTGGAGCAGGTATATTTTATAATTTGCTATTGTCAGGTCAGATCGCGTTAGGTACTAAAAATCAACCTTTATTACAAAATACCAAGTTGGGATGGGTTGTTGCAGGTCCTTGTTCATCTTTTCCAACACAAAATGATAGTTATTGCAATCTTTCAAATTCTTCATCATGCTACCTTGACGATCAGGTCGAAAAATTTTGGTTACTTGAGGAATGCCAAGGTAGAGACGTTTCATACTCTTTGGAGGAATCTGAGGTGGAAGAACATTTCAAAAATACATATCAACGTGAAAAATCAGGTAAGTTTATCGTTCGATTACCATTTCGGGAAAATTACAACCTGTTAGGCGATTCTGAACAAATGGCCACGCAGAGATTTTTTACCTTGGAGAGAAAATTGTTGAAGAATGAGAAATTGCACAAAATGTATTGTAACTTTATGGATGAGTACAAGGAAATGGGGCATATGTCACCCATATTGTCATTTGAACAATCAAATGAAAAACTGAATAATTTCTTGCCTCACCATTCCGTAGTTAAGGAATCATCTTTAACTACAAAATTACGCGTGGTTTTCGACGCCAGTGCAAAAACCACAACAAATTTGTCTTTAAACGACGTACTCAAAATAGGTCCTTGTATCCAGAATTCAATTTTTAACATTCTCCTTGGATTTAGAGTGCACAATATTGTCTTTACAGCGGACATTGCGAAAATGTATCGTTGCGTAAAAATGCACGTAGAAGATCAACAATATCAAAACATTTTATGGCGGTCAAACCCGTCCGAGTCTTTGGTTCAATATAAGCTTGAAACTGTTACCTACGGCACTGCACCTGCTTCCTTTTTGGCGACGCGCTGCTTAAAGCAGCTGGCTCTGGACAATATCGAAAGCTATCCTGAAGCTTCTTCATCGATCATGCAGGACTTCTATATGGACGATTATTTGGCTGGTGCAAATGACATCGATTCGGCAGTTTCTTTAGCTACATCTGTGAGTAAGATATTAAACAGTGGAGGATTTCAGTTACGTAAATGGTCATCAAATAATAGCACAGTTTTAGATATTTTTAAAAATTCGAATGAATACAACGACACCCAACATATTATAAAGGATGAGCAGAACTCTAAAACTTTAGGTACTCTTTGGATTTCAACCACAGATTCTTTGAAATACACGACAAAAACAAATCACCATAAAATATTTACAAGACGCGTAGTTCTGTCAATTATCAGCCAAATATTCGACCCCCTTGGACTAATCAGTCCAGTTATCACCAAAGCCAAATTATTCGTACAGAAATTATGGCAATTGAAAACAAGTTGGGATGATCCTATCCCTGAGGAATTTTTGTTATCTTGGCTTCAATTCTATAACGAGATTTCCTTTCTTGATGACTTAGAATTTCCTAGGCAAATGGTCACAAAAAATTATAATCAAATTGATCTCCATGTATTTACTGACGCATCTCAATCTTGTTATGGTTCTTGTTTGTATATATGGTCCAGAAATGAATTTGGCGATATTCTTGTGCGTCTGGCATGTTCGAAATCGCGCGTGGCGCCTTTGAAAGTAGTATCGCTGCCTCGTCTAGAACTTTGCGGTGCACTTTTGGGTGCTCAGTTAGCTAGAACGGTACTTGATGCTCTTACAATTACATTTAATAATGTTTATTTCTGGTGCGATTCCACAATAGTGTTGGCTTGGATAAATTCTGAACCAAGTCGTCAAAAAACGTTCGTCTCCAATCGCGTTGCCAAAATTCAAAATTTATCTCAACCCTCGCAATGGCAGCATGTTCCAACCAATTTAAATCCAGCTGATTATGTTTCTCGAGGTATTTGGCCGCGGGAAATGAAATCTTTAGCAAGGTGGATAGATGGCCCTGAATATCTTCACAACAACAAGGAATATTGGCCACACTCAAAAATCTCAATAAGTGAAAACGAACTACCAGAAATGAAATTAAACAAAGCAGTTTTACTGACCAGAGAGCCTGTTAAAGGCGACATTATTTTAAAATATTCTTCAATGACAAAATTGTTGCGAATCATCGCATACATTCTTAGATTCAAGTTTAATTGTTTACAGGAGGACAAAATGTCTAGAATTATAGGTCCTGTTACGATAAGTGAGTTAAGTTCAGCTACGGAGACCGTTATTAAAATTGTACAAAGGGAATCTTTCTTACCAGAAATACAAGCCTTGAAAAAATCAAATTTTATTCCTAAAAACAGCCGGTTATTAACTTTAGATCCATTTTTGGACGAACATAACATTCTCCGTGTAGGTGGACGTCTCAAGAACGCTAAGTTAACATACAATGCAAAACACCCTGCAATTTTGCCCTCGAAAAATCATTTCACTGATATTTTAATTCGTCACGAACATTTCAAAAATTTGCACGCTGGACCTCAAGCTTTACTTGCGATAATTAGACAAAGTTATTGGCCGCTAAGTGGGCGGAGAGCTGTACGTGGAATTTTGCGAAAATGCTTCATTTGTTTTCGCGCTTCACCCCCTGTTTTGTGTCAGAAAATGGGCGATTTGCCCGCATCTCGTGTGAATCCATCACGACCCTTTTCTATATGTGGCGTAGATTACGCAGGGCCATATCAAATTAAAAACAGTTACCTGCGTAACACTAAATTTGTAAAGGCTTGGATATGCGTTTTTATATGCTTTTCTACGAAAGCTGTGCACCTAGAATTAGTAACGGAACTATCTACGGACTCTTTTTTAAATGCATTTAAAAGGTTTATTGCGAGAAGGGGTCTTTGTTCTGATATTTACTCGGATAACGCGTCCAATTTTGTTGGAGCGAATAATTTTTTAAATAGGGTACAGGAGCAAGAGTTTCAAGGGTTTTTAACAGATTCCAAAATACAGTGGCACTTCATTCCGTCGAGATCTCCTCACGTGGGTGGCTTGTGGGAATCCGCTGTTAGATTAACGAAATACCATCTTAAGCGTATCTTGCAAAACGTTTCTCTGAATTATGAAGAATTTTATTCAATGCTAGCTCAGGTGGAATCCATTATAAACTCACGTCCCCTCCTACCCCTCACCGAAGACCCGGAAGATCTGGATGTACTGACGCCGGGACACTTTTTAATTGGCACCGCACTACGTACTTTTCCTGAACCACCTGTCGACGATTCGAGACATACCCATGTTAATCGCTACCGATTTCTAAAATTATTGATGCAGCAGTTTTGGGCGAAATGGTCGCAAGGCTATTTGCATTCAGTGCAGCAAAGATCCAAATGGCAAAGACCTTGCGACATTTTCAAGGTTGGACAGTTAGTTCTTCTGAGAGAGGACAATACTCCTCCAATGTCCTGGAAGATCGGACGAATCAGTGAAGTTCACCCGGGCCAGGACGGTCACGTTCGTGTGGTGTCTGTGAAGACTTGTGATGGACTTTTCAAGCGGTCAGTGGCAAAAATGTGTGTATTGTCTCAAGAAGCTGACAAACCTGGTGAACAATAAAAAAAAACATTTGTTGATTTAAATTTATTCTTATATTATTATTGTATTTTCTTGTATTTTAGTTTTTAAGTTTGTTGAAAGTAGTTAGGTACTACCTTTCAAGGCAGGCGGTATGTCCAATCCACATTAATTTAGAGTCTTTTTCTTTTATTTTTTCTTTATTATATTTACTATTATTTATGTGTATCTAATCTTATAAGTTAAGCACGGCAACGTCTCATTTTCGTTATCTAATTTCTAATGCGTCAGCACCAAACAAAAGGGAATTTTTTACAACCCTGCCTCCAGGCATTTTTATATTTTGTGTAATCCTCTCTCTCTTGATTTTTGGGCTTGGTGCGACACAGTTCGTTTGCTCCGCATTATTTTTTAGTTTATAGTTTCACCTCTGAAGAATAAATAATTATTTTGAATGGGTGTTACTTATTTATCCCCAATTCAACTTAACAAGCCAGCATTTGCAACAAAGCGTCGATGTGAATCGTTTAATATTGCTGAAAACAACACATGATGCAACAGCCAACACACAATTCATTCTTTAGCTTCGTAATTTCATTCAAATGGAGACTATTCTGCTCTGTCAGGGTCTCTATTGAAGTGAGGAAGTTATTCTTCAAGATGGTGAGGTCGTTCAATTCATTTCTGTCATTTGTGAGTTAATTTCGACAGGTTTTCAGTTCCTCTTTGATAACGCCCTTCTCGATACTTATTCCAGGTGATTGCTCCGTGAAACTTACTGGGTTGTGATTAGATTTATCATTTTTTAAAACCTCAACAATAAAGTCTTTGACTTTTAGCTCATTTTGAACCTTTAAAAGTTCATTTCTCAAGTCGTTGCTTTCCGATGTCAGTCTACCATTCATGACCGTTTGCACTGACCATTTTATGGAAGCCTTAACGATAAGTATTCCTTAAAATGGCATTTCTCCATATAAAAATCTCATTTCAAGGAATACTTATAAGGCTTCCTTAAAATGATCGGTGCAAACAGCTATCAGTAAGTTTATTTCATGGTCCTTCTCTACATTTTGATAGTTGATGTATATGTTTGTCAAGTTCCGAGACCTTTTCGTCATATTTCTGTTCCGAATCTTCATAATGTTGATCTTTGTTTATACTTTCTAACTTCAATTCGTTGTACTGTTCAGTCAGTTCTCCCCTCGGTTCTCCTAGTTTAGGCAGATCTCCTAAATTATGTTTGCAATCTATGCAGTAAAACAGTAGAATTCGTTTTTGCGTCAGAGCCATTGAGTGGGCTTCAGTAGTACTAAGGTCAGAACATTTTCTGCGCCATACAACTTTGCAGGAGTCGCAAGGTGCACCAAATATTTTATCATCTTTGGGTCTTGGTTCAAAGATACAGGGCTGCTTGCATTTCTTACACTCCAAGAGAGGCATGGCTAGTGTTGTAACAAGCGAATTTTATCGAGCGAACCGTAATTTACGGTAATGTTCGCTCGATTTCTGAATATTTTTATTATTAATTTTTTATTTTATAACTAATAAAACATATAAAAGCTTTGCCAGTATTAAGTCTAATGCAGCAGGAAGTGATGACTTAACACTCTTCATGCTCAAGTTGTGCCTCCCCATAATTGTAAATCATGTTACCCACATATTAAATTGCTGTCTAGAAATGGGATATTTTCCACAATGTTGGAAAAAATCAGTGGTTACTCCAGTCCCCAAAGTGAAAAACCCTGTTGGTGTCACTGACTTGCGCCCAATTAGTTTGCTACCAGTTTTGTCTAAGGTTTTAGAAAGGGTTGTTCAACTGCAAGCTTCAAATTTTTTGAAGAATAACAGTTTGGTTCCAATCCATCAGTCTGGTTTCATAGAAGGCCGTAGCACAACATCGGCTTTATTCAATATCACCGACAACATTGTTCGAGCTCTAGATGAAAAACAGGCATCCATACTAGTGCTTCTGGACTATTCAAAGGCCTTTGACCTGATCGACCATGACCTATTGTGTGCCAAACTGTCTTTTTATGGGTTCGATGAGATTTCTACTTCATTCTTTAGGTCCTATTTATACAATAGATCCCAAGTTGTACGAATTAAAGATAATCTCTCACAACCTCGAACTGTGATTTCTGGAGTACCCCAAGGGTCCATTCTTGGTCCCCTGCTTTTTGTTATCTATACATCTGATATCTTCTCGGTGGTCTCAAACTCTCATTTGCAAGCATATGCCGACGACACCCAGCTTCTATTAAATTTCGATCCCTTATACCCTGAAAATGCTGCAATGGAGTTAAACCAGGACTTGGAGAGAGTTGTAAAGTTTTCCACAGAACATAATCTTAATATTAACCCTAAAAAGACAGAAGTTCTCCTTTTCTGTTCCGAAAGACTACGAGACTTTCTGACTGATCGTTTGAAAATACAGATTGGCACTGATGTACTTGGTTTTTCCAACTGTGCCAAAAATCTGGGATTACACCTGGATGTTCATCTAAGGTTTCATAAACATGTACAAAGTTTGCTGCAAAATAGTTATATTAAGATGAAGCTCCTATATACAAGCAGGTACATACTTAATTTTAAAATGAGAAAAAAATTGTGTGAAGCACTTGTATTATCAATTTTTAACTATTGTTTTATAGTCTACTATCCATTTCTAGATTTAGTCACTAAAAAAAGAATCCAATATGTACAGAATACATGTTGTAGGTTTGTTTTTAGTTTGAGGAAATATGATTCTGTGTCAGTTAATATTAAACGGATTGGTTGGCTGAAATGTGATAATATGTATAAATTATATTCATTGATTTTCTTTAAAAAATTATTAGATTGTAAGGAGCCTGTATATTTGTATAAAAAAATAGAGTGTAGAGCTGATGCACATAATGTTCATAGTTTAAACTTAAGAAATGGTACAACTTTCACAGTGCCTAAACACAGAACTTCACTATTTCAGAGAAGTTTCTCTTATTGTATGGTAAAACTGTTGAACTCAGTTAATTTGCCATTCAGAGAATACAGTGTATATAAACTGAGACTAGAATATAATAAGCGATTGTTACAAAATAGCTAATGTTACCTATCTAGATGATAGATGCTACAATACCTGTTATTTTTGTTTTACCTTTAAAATGTTGGCCCAATGTGGGGCACAGATGGTTGAGTGGAAGAATGGCCATTGGCTAAACTTCGCCACCTGTGTTCTGTATGCGTGAATCATATATTATATTATATTATATATTATGAATGTATGAATATGCAAATAAAGACGTTTATTATTATTATTATTATTATAATTGTGTTATTACCATTACCTACAGAAAGTTCGTTTTTTAAGATCCTTTTTTTTTAGAGTTTCTATTTTTATCTTCAAATTTATATTTTATTTTATTATTTGTTTTGACTCAACACTTTATGTAGTTACCTATGTTATGTAGGTAGCATTTAAAGATTTTTGAGTTTTATTTTTTGGTGCTACCGCTGCTACCTACATCCTACATCTACGTTGTTTTTTAGTTTGTTTTTTATTAGGTACGCCAACTTACAAGACTTGTATTGGTTTTATAAATATTATCATTTTCTGATTTTCTTCACAATAAATTAGTAATACTTAGACAAGGGTTATATCTACATTTATGGAAAATTCACCTACCCCTACCAGAGAAATAAAATTTAGTGAAACTTTTTTTTCTCCAAACGTCAAAAAAACGTCACTTTGTTAACCCCTGTCAAGATGTCAGAAATTTAATTTCTATGCTGCTAAGTAAATCTAGCGTGTTAACACCTGTCGAGGTGGTAGAAGTTTAATTTCTATGCTGCTTGGCAACCCCAGCGACAGCAAAAGTACTTTTAGTGCTGCTCGTACTTTTACTGCTGCTCAACCAGCCACTTGCCCCCAAGCTTACCCCATTAGTTTGGAGAAAAAATAGTGTGTTGCATACGGAGTAGACGCACTTTTTTGTGCTTCAGCAGTATTGCAAGCCTCACTACGTTCAGCTCTCAAACCTACTGCTTCAGCACAAAAAAGTAAAGCTTCTACTCCTAATACAACAATATACTATTATTAGACATTTTTACGAGCCCTACATTAAAAAGCCGAATTTAAAGGTGCGTTTGCAACATTCTCCAAAGTTCTCGAAAATTCTCAAACAGTCCTGAAAGGTCGGTAACGTTTGAAAATTACCGAGAATTTTACAACACTAGGCATGGCACAACAAAGAAAAATTATTTTATTTTATCTGCCAACATTCAATGAACAGTTGTTGTTTATTTATATACAGACTCGGGATGTTTAGAATAGACCTATCTATTTTACCAGACAAAGAGGTAATAATACGAAAACTTTATTAGATAGAAAAAGACGCAGAATGCTTATTGCGAAAGACGAGGCAAAACGTACCAAATTATGTTAGACTTACTTATAGCAATCCGTTCTTATTATTTGCACGGGATAAAAAAGGAAGGAGGAAAACCGCGTGATGTGCAACGTATTTGTCAATCAAAAACACAAACAATTGAAAATCGATCACTTATCAAGCTACGTCAAGTTGAATATCAAGCATAAATTTATCCTTGTCAGACCACGGACAATGAACAAGGACAAGGAGATACTCAGCCTGCAAAAGGATTACTTCACACCTGTACTAGTTAGCCAATAAAATACTGTTCGGTTCATTTGTTTGCGGATGATACGCTCATATATTATTACTCAAAGGATTTGCAATATTTGGTGGATAAAATTAATTTAGATATGAAGGAATTAAATAAGTGGTTCGATTCAAATTCGCTCAAGTTGAACAACAGCAAGTCAAAATTTATGTTGATCGGGAATTCCAGATACCAAAATGAGTACAGGGCAAGTTATCTTCACATATTAATTGATGGGAAAGAAGTGGAGAATTGGTGGAGAAAATAAAGTATGTGGGCTTTATAGTTGACAGAGCACTTAACTTTAAGGAACATATTATAAGTATAATTGACAAATTAACAAAAAACATTATTTTTTGTATAGAGTGTCCAGGTTTTTAACACAGTGGTCAAGAATGACGGTTTTCAATACTTTGGTGCTGCCCCACTTAATGTATAGTTCAACTGTTCTGTATCTGGCAAACAAAAATGAAATTAGTAGATTACAAAAATTGCAGAATAGATCCATGAGGATAATTTTGGGAGAAAGGAGAGATACACCAATAAAACTAATGCTAGATAAGTTAAAGTGGCTCTCTATAGAAAAGTTTTTAGAATTTCAAGTGTTGGTGTTTATTTATAAAATAAAAAATGGACTAGCGCCGAATTATTTGACTGATAGACTAGTTACTAATGAAATAATTCATGACTATCCAACACGAAATAAAGATAATTTTTATGTTCACAAAAAGAACAAAAGTTGTTCAGAAAGGGCAGTCTATCATAAGGGGTTAATTGCCTACAATTCATTGCACAGTTGCATAAAGAATGCGGGTAGTCTGCAAATTTTCAAAAATAGATTGAAGTGTCGCTTGCTGGGTGAATGATATACCTAGTTGACTTTTTTGTTTCTATTTTAGTTTTGTAATTATTGTCTGTTGGTGATTTTTAGGAGTAGGGAGTATATACTGTATACCTATATTGTTTAATTTTATTTATTTTTTTTTAAATATTTTTTTTAGGTTTGTAATGTAAGAATATGTACCTAATTGTATTTTGTTTTATGTATTAGCCAGGTGCTAAATAAAGGATTATTATTATATAAAAATGCATTGCCTCGTGTTGCATGCGCATACAGGTAAAAATAGATAGGTCTATTGGAGTATGCAAATTCGTATTCATATTTTTTTTTATAATGTAGATTGTAGGATTGTGTCTACTTTAATCAAATATGCCAGTGGAAATATAGATTTTATTTCTGAGAAAAATTACGTTTGTATGAAATTTTCTTACAATGTGAGACAGATCACGTTATCACTCACAAGTACATACTGAACTCTGAACTCACTAATATACTGCACTTTAAAGTATTACAAAAACGCATATTTTACGGAGTGCAATGAAACACAACTGATCACAGCAAATTCTTGTTGATTACTCAAAATTCAAAATGCACTATTTGTAGGGATGTAAAATGACTGATTTATTTTTTGTGATAAATGACAGTCATTTCTTTTGTCATTTTTGTCATTTATTGTCATTTATGGTCATTTACTGTCAATGTAGAACATAACATAACTTAAATCAATAATCAGATATCTGATTGGTTGACTAAAGTTCTGCTTTAGTTTCACAGTCATCAGCATCAAAAGTCATCTAATGAGTTAGAAAGTACAGCTTCCATCTCCTTCATAAGATTGACACTCAAAATCGAAAGTCAGCCAATATTTTTGTGACCCTGTCATATATTTCAATGACGTTCATATATTTTAATGACGGTCAGTTATTATTTTGACTGTCAGAAAATGTAAGTGATAAAAAAATAAATAACAAAGGTGTCGTAAAAATAAATGACATGACCATCATTTTCATTTTGACTGTGACATGACATTGTCAGAAAAATTCGCTTACATCCGAACGTTAAACAAACAATTCTTAGGCCAGAGTCTCATGCATCCGTTTTCCGACAAAAGATGTCCGAAAAAACCTTCTATTCTGACATATTTATATACGATTATGTCAGAATAAAAGGTTTTTTGGACATCTTTCATAGGAAATCGAATGCATGAGACTCCGGCTTTATTCAAACATACTATTTTAGGTGACCAGGCTATACTGCACTTTTACCTTTTTTCTGTGGTCTACACCTGAATGGTTTGAATGTATTTTTATGCATATTGATCAAAAAATTGAATTGAATTGGAATAAAAGAAATATAATAAAGAAAACGACGAAAAAATGAAAAATAGAGTGGAAAATATTTTTTTCAAAAATCTTACGTTGATCCAGTACAATGCTGCTGACCTGTTCTGTTTAAGAGGATCTTGCTGCTTGCCCATTTTTGTAAATTGGTTTATTGTTAAAATGAATTTTCTAAAAACTAGAACTATGACAGGAACAGTAACTGACACTAACTAATTGTTGACAAGTGTAGGGTAGGGTCAAGTTCTCGTGACTCAAAACCAGTTTTGAAAAAATAACCATAAAGATAAATGTTGAGCAAAGCAATTTTTTTGAAATACCGTTTATTCAACCAAATATTACAATAGAATTTATTTAATGTAACGGTTCCCAAATCAATGCCTATAAACTTCATCAATAGACAAATAATTGGAAAGGCATGTATGGAATGTAGTCTCCACTCTTTTACTTAAAATAGTCTCGACTCCTAGTCTTACTTACCTGTTCAATAAAAGAAGTTCCATACTTTCTGAAGTACCACCATTCAAAAATCAATATCAGTCCTGAGATCAACGAAGAAGTTCCAGTCAACGCAACATAGAATTTAGGCGTCAAAGTACTTAGAAACATCGAGTCCCACATTTCGAGTGAGAATCTTTTCCTCTTGTACCCAGCACTGCCCCGAACCCGACTGAAGAAAACTTTCTTTTCGTGTATTAAACCTGAATAACAGCTGAAGCTGAAATGCAGATTATTCAATGTACATTTGAATCGGAAATGCTACTTTATTAATCAATAACAACCAGAGAAGGAAAATTGAATTTGGCTTCACTAGTGTTTTTGTTTTTAGGAACGAGGTTGATTGTTTACAAAAAATCCAAAATCCTGTTTTTGAAGTTTGACTTATATGAAAAATAAAATTTGACTACTTGATAGCGTTTTCAAACAGCCCGGCTAAATTTACACTAGGAAAATGGATCGTTCGAAATGACACTTGTAGAATAATCTAGCAGCTGGATTCGACCATTGAGATTCGACTGTTCAACCCAGAGTCGGGTTAAAGTCAGAGCAGAGTGTGGGTGAGGTGATACTTTCGGAGTGTGCTCCAATTACTCGAATCCATTCCGTATAACCGAACGTGAATGTGGTTACTCTATATTGAAAAGGCATACCCGAACATTCGAAGTACTTGGAATGCACATTGTTCCCTAATCAGAGTGACGTACTCCGACTAGGGTAGGATGCGTTCATTGCGTTCACTTCCCAGCAACCCAAAAACAAAAGTTAGGTTAAAAACCCTTCAACTTCAGAAAAGTTACACAAACGAAACGAAATTTTAAAATAAAATTAAATTAAATAAAAATGAATTTTTTGACTATAAGAAAACTTCTACCCGTTTTCAATAATGGTAATGCTCATTATATTTTCTCCAATTCAATATCTATAATGCTCATTTTCAGTAATAATACGAACAAGTACAATATCCACAACTCCTGGACGTTTATCAAAGGACCAAGAAGATCAGCCAAATTTCGACATGGACAACCCATTCGAAAAAGTCCAAATGAAGTGCATTCTCTGTAAACACAATATTCAAGTGGACTACAAAAATGTTAAACTGCTATCACAGTTTCAATCGCCATACACTGGAAGGATATATGGAAGACACATAACAGGCCTTTGTAAGACCCAACAGGAACTTGTCCAAAGTGAAATTACTAAAGCACAAAGTGCTGGTTTGATGGCCACTTATTTAAAAGAGTCTTGCTTTTTGGAGGATCCTCAGCTATTTGATACAGAGAATCCTATAAGACCTCACAAATATTAATTACATTGTAGAACTTTTAAAGTAAAATGGTCAAGAAGTAATCAAAATGAGTAAATGAGGAACAGAAATATGTAAATACTAAAAAGGTTACTCTTTCAATATATTAAATTTGTAATTTCATTTTCATATTGACAATAATTCACACTGTAGTCAAACAATCCTTATCCAATTTAGATATGAAAATTGCCAACTGTTCACTGGAGAAAGACTTTTGAAAGTTTTTGAGATATCCCCTTTCAGAATCACTATGATTACACAATATAACGCTAATACCCTTTTGGGCAGCATCCAACACATCGTGATGCAACATTTCTCCTGTTAAGTACAAATCAGCCTCGGTGCCTGCTAGTACTCCTGTTCCAGAGCCAGCACAAAGTGCCACAGTCGTTATTGGAGAGTCTGAAATTTTAAATTATTAGATTATGCCATTTTTTGGACAGTCGTTCACCTAAAGTTTTGCCTTTCCCTAGACCTAGCCTCAAATGAGGTATTTCAATGAGCTTCTTTACAGCAATAATGACTTGTTCCAAAGGTGTTGGTTCTTTGAGTATCAAAAAACGACCCATTCCAATTGGTGAGTCTTCTGTTTTAGTTAAAATAGGTTTACTAGAGGAAGTGGGTAAAAATGATCCTAGCCAATCGTTTACACCATTTTGCATAGCATCCCATGAAGTATGAGGGCTAAATACTGCAATATTATTCTTGATACATTGGATTATTATTCTTTCTTTCCAAGAACTACAAATATATGTTTGAATAAAAACAAAAGTGAATTATTTTGATTTGGGAAACAGAAATTTTACTTACTTTTGTGTAACAGTCTTCAAGGGTTTAAATATGTTCGGATGGTACGAAACAATAAGTTGAGCCCCAATTTCAACAGCTTCTTGGACTACTTCTTCTGTAAGATCAATTGTTAACAACACAGTGTTAATATTAGCATTGCTATCCGGCTCCACTAAAAGGCCTACATTATCCCAAGATTCGGCAGTTTTCAATGGGGCTATACTCTCAAAGTTTTTGAGGATTTCTTTCAGTTGAAGTCCCACCATATTCTTGTCAACTTTTAAAGAGAAGTTTTTGTGCTGGAAATTTGATAATGTTGTCGAAACTTTACGAAAACTGTTGGTGAAGTAAAATAATGTTTTGAAAATTTTCATCGCAGTAATTTTCTAACCTCAAAAAACCTCGGGATTTGTAGCGAATTCGTTTGGCGAAAAAAGAGTGATAGCTGGCACACACTACCATGACCCACACATTTCCTTTGATGTTTGATTATAAAGTGGAAATTGAATGATGGAATGGATATAGAAAATTAATGATTCTAAGCTGGAACAATAAATACGGAGCTTATTGCACTGAACTCGGGCAGAAAGTGCAGCTCCAGTTTTTGAGAAGCATCGGAAAACCAGCTCGTCCTCTCTTAGACCCTTTGTCAAATACCTACACTCCACCTGTTATTTGGGTAACTATGACGTCATGAATCGTAGTATGTGTAGCATGATGTTTACCTGTCGCTAAAATACGCCTAAAGCCCTAGTCTTCATGGACGCGAAATCGCGAATTTTTTTTTGCGGATATTTTCCGATTGGTTGGAATTTGACATTTAACATTTGATTTTTTTATGGCGGGAAAAATTCGCGAATTTTTTAACTTCTTGCGGCGTCGCAAAAAAGTTAACTATTTTTTAACTTTCCGCGAAATTTCGCCAAAAAAAATGAGGTTATGTGGTGTTACTTTCAGTTTAGTTTTGTTTATGTTTTTGTCGGTATGTGCTCTGTTCTCTGTGAGTCGTTGATGTGTTTTGTACTTGTAGATACCTAATAAAGAATGGATACTGCCAAAGAATTGAATATTGTAGACCCGAAAACAGACATAAATTACAGCTTGCTGGTTGATGAGGAAGATTATAATAGGGCCTTAAATGTAATTAAGACAACACCAAGACACATATCGAGGGCTGGAACGCAGGACCTCGTAACTAACATTTTCGACGAAATCGGGTTTTTGATGTAGTTGTCTTCTTTTATGTGAGCGCCATCTATTTTCGAAAGGACAAAATTCTACAAAAATTATTTATTTGTGAAAATAAATGAAAACAGTAACTCGTAACTTATTGCGCTGGGTTTCCCGAAGCATAACCTCGTAAATACAACACTGTTCAGGTTGGCGCCATTTAGGTATTGTCAAGGTAAGTGCTTTTGAGAATTCTTAGTATCAAAATATTATGAAAACTAATGTGTAGGGTTGAATTTTGCTATTAATTGTTTAATTAGACAATAATCTTTATTCTGGCATAATAATTTTCCGGATATGGAAATCATTTTAGGTGAAATTTCACATTTAATTACAGGTGTTAGATACGAGGTCCTACTCCATAATATTTTCGTCAAGGAAGACCTCGTAACTACAACAATGTTAAGTTTGGGCCATTTAAGACTAGTCAAGGTGAGTGGTTTTGTGAATAGTATGTGAATAATGTGAAATAACTAATGTGTAGGGTTAAATTTTGCTGATAATTATCAAGGTAAACAATAATCTTAATAGTCCCATAGTGAATTTCCTGGATTGTTGATGATTTTACGTGAAATTTTCCATTTCTAATTGCAGATGTTAGTTACGAGGTCATGTTCCACATTGCTCTAGAGAAGATACGAGGTACTGCTGCCTAAAAATGTCTAGTCGCACGAAAAAAATTTTGGAATTGGCCAAACTAGCTCATTCTAGCGAAAATAATACTGAAGAAAATGATTATTCTCTTCAAGAAATCAGTGAAATTGAACTATCAGGAAATATTCTTTTAAAGAAAGCCTTATCTCCAGAAGATATTTCTAATATCATCAGAGAAGTCGAGAATGTCTTTGATAACGATAATGCCAGCGATAATCCTGATAATAGTATTAATAGTGCTGAAAATCACAATCACAATGAACAATACCATCCCGGAATCGGAAATAATGAAACCATACACGAGGTTAACGAAATTGGAACACGACAACTAGATGAAGCCTTAAGTTCAGAAGATATAATTACTATTATCAATGAAGCCGAGATTGTCTTTGATATTAACGAAAATCCAAGCGATTGTCATAATAACAGTGCTGTTTTGTCAGACATAACAAACGTGGTTAGTTGGCAAAAAGAAAATCAAACTCACGATAAACAATCTCATCTCGTAAGTAATGATATCAAACAAAAGGTAAATGAAATTGAGACACGATACATGGGGATGACATTAATATTGCGAATATTATCACAAAATCTGGAGAAGAAAATATAGAAGAACCCGTTGTTCTAGATTTAGCATGCAAAGCTCATAGACCAGAACAAACTGACGTTTATGACAATGATGACTACAGCCCAGAAAGTGAAACAGACAGCGAAGAAAGTATGGAAATCGATGAAGATGAAATACAGCTACAGGTCAATGTTATTGAAGATGAAACTGAGAATGAAAATGGAACAGTGAAGAGAAATGAAAAAAGAACAAATAAGAGGTATATCAATAAGCAATTAAGAATGGCGGGAAAGCGGTATTTAGGGTTTAGAAAGCCACGGAATCAAAGCAATACGTTTCATGATACAACAAGAACAGAGAGAAAATTAGGTGCCAGGTGCAGCTGTAAACAAAAAGCCAAAGATCCGACAAGAAAATGTTTCAAGGTGACGGAAGGAATGCGCCAAGCTATTTTTCAAAACTTTTGGTCTAACGTGACGTGGGATCAACGAAAAGTGAACGTCAGTAATACTGCTAAAGTGACTGAAAAGGCTAGACCAAAAGAAGCAGAAAGCTCTCGACGAAATATAACCATCAAATATTTTTTGATTTGTGGAAATGAAGAAGTACCCGTGTGTAAAATCATGTACTCACACACTCTTTCTTTGGGAGAATGGACTATCAGATCATGGACAACCCAAAGCAATAATAGGATGAATAAGAGTACTCAGATAGAATTAAGTCAACATAATCCAAGAAATTATTTGTTTAAAGAAGATCGAGATTTCCTCATAGAATTTCTCACTAGTTTAAACAAACTTCCCTCGCATTATTGCAGGAAGGATACTGATAAGCTTTATTTAGAACAAAATTTTCAATCTTTTGCTCAACTTCACAGGGTCTACGAAATTAAGTGCCAGGAGAATGAAAAAAAACCTTTATCTACTAAGACATTAACAAAAATGGCTGAAGAAATGAATCTAGCGCTATTTCGTCCAAGGCAAGACCAATGCGATATCTGTTTCAAATACAAAAATGGCAATTTATCTGAAATGGACTACAGTGAACATATTAACATGAAAAATAGCGCCCGAAAGGAGAAAGAAGAAGATAAAAAAAAAGGCCTTAGAAGGACAGTGCAATGTTATTGTAATGGATGTTCAGTCTGTCAAGTTAGCACCACAGCTAAAAGCTAGCGCTCTTTATTACAGAACAAAATTGTGCTGCCATAATTACACAATCTATAACCTTAAAGATAGACGAGCTACTTGTTACTGGTACGACGAGACTAACGCGGACGGTCAAGCATCTACCTACGCATCATTTCTTGTAGACTACCTGGAAGAGAATTTTCTGAACCCAAGTAATCCAATGATTCCTATCGTCATTTACTCCGATGGGTGTACTGCTCAGAATCGCAATTGTGTAATATCTAACGCTCTACTTCACGTGTCAGAAAAATACAAAGTGTGTATAACCCAAAAGTATCTAGAAAAGGGTCACACTCAAATGGAGGTTGACTCTGTTCACAGTGCTATAGAGACCTCACTCAAAAATAAAGAGATTTACTTGCCCTGTGATTACCTACGGGTTACTAAAGAATCTCGTCAGAAGAATCCTTACATAGCCAAAAGCATGGACTATTCGTTTTTCAAAAATTACGCTCATAAGGATTACTTGAAGTATAGTTCAATTCGGCCTAGCAGAACGGGTGGAGACAGCAATGTTGTTGATATACGTGTACTTCAGTATTACGAAGATAAAATTAGATTCAAGCTGAACTTTGAATCTGAATTTAAAGATTTACCAATCAGACCAAAGATCATACAGTTAGGCAACGTCATATTTCCCCAACTTTTCAGGCAAAGGCTACCTATTTCAAGCATCAAATACTCGCACCTGCAAGCGATTAAGCAAGTGATACCAAAAGACTGCTGGGGGTTTTATGACTCCCTTCCTCACAAATAGAATAATGGATTTTCTTTCATTTGTTGAAAAAACAAATACTTATTTATAATATCCTAAAAGTTTTTGAATGAATTTTTAAGTTTGTTTATTTATTTTAGCATTTTATTCAGCTATAATGGATTTTCTTTTATTTGTGCAGAAAAACCAAATATTTTGTAATAGCTAGGATTAAATTTTTTGAAGAATCTTTAAGTTTATTCAATTTGTTTTGCCATTTTGTTGAACTGGTAGTTAATAAAAATAATTATTTTTATTCCTATTTCAAATTCCTTATTTCCTCAATATTATTGCATAACCACGTAACTGACATACTTTTTACAACATTAACTCGTAAGTGACGGTTATTTCTGAAAATCCCTACTGAAGTTTTTTTTTTCTCACTGCATTTATTTATTCGAAGTTTTTTCGAATAAAAAAATATCCCAACTTCGATAATTAATTCCCATTTATATTTTAAACAGTTTTTTGGTGCTCCTGCACATTTTATGATTTGTGAGATACGAGGTCCTGCGTTTCAGCCCTCGATATCTTTTTTTGTTTTTTAGTAATCACTTTCATGGTTTTCAAAGATTAGTGTTTGAAATTCAAAGCATTTAAATCGAATTCAAATTGAAATTGATTACGAACAACAACACATAGGTAACCTTAACCTGTTAAATAAAACGCGAATTTCGCGCTTATGGAGACATGGGAATAATTTGCTCGGAAATAGCCACCAAAAAATGACACTTAAAAAATTCGCTTTCCGCGATTTCGCGTCTATGGAGACTAGACTTAAAGCCTAGTACTCATAACTGCGAAATTCGCATTTTTTTGACATTGCGTTGACAATTTGACGTTTTATGCGTGTAACAAACGTCAAATTGTCGAAGCTTGTCAAACAAATGCGAATTTCGCAGTTATGAGTACTAGGCTTAAGGATTCCCTCAATAAGGTTACTGCTCATAGGCGCCGGCAGCAGGGTGCACTTGCACCCCCCTGTCAGATATACATTGAAAAAATTATTTTTATTTTATTAATATATTTTTTTAATAGTTACTGTTTGAAAAAATTGGCGAAACGTGAAACGATGTCCCCTTCGCATTCTTTGATCCCCGCGACATTCCTCGGGGTCACTTCCGGCTCGGATCGGGTTTTTTTATTTTTATTTCGCACGCCATCAACCTGTAGAATGGCGAGAATTTCGAATTAACTTAAATTCTATTTTATTGATATAAATTGATATTGATATTAACTTCTACGATTTAATAGCTCGAAAAAAGTAATAAATTGCGAGAAGCCCGTGCCCCAGGAGCGGACATAACATATCATCGGGCAGTTCGGTGCGCCGCCGGGCCCCACGGTCCGAAAGCGTACCGATACAGTTGAAACCGGAAGTCAGCAAAAGTTGTCATAAATGCATAAAAATGGCGTTTGGTTAGAATATCAACCCTACCAAATTTCGTTGATATCGATGAACAAATAAAAAAATGGCAGCCGGAAAGTAATCTCGTGGGCACACTGGCGTAGCCAGGGGGGGGGGGGGCATGGGGGCATTTGCCCCCCCCAAGACCCTTAAATTTTATGAATATTTCTTCAAAATTAAGATAAACAGTCCCAAAAATAGCGTAAAGAAACCTGAAAAAGGGGCGTGGCACCCAAAAATTTCGCGCCTGCGGCGCTTTGCCTCCGGCAGCGGTCGCGGTAGGGCCGCAAAAGACGCTTCCTGCAAATTTGCCCCCCCCAAGACAAAATCCTGGCTACGCCACTGCGTGGGCACCCGGTATAAACGATAAAACAGTCAAGTACACAAAAATCGCGAATAACACGGAAAGCAAGACACTCTTAAGCCGAATTTCAAATTGATGAATTTTCCGGTTACTTTTCAATTTACTGAATAATTTCAGTCAAAAAACTTCTCTCCTTTTTTTGTAATACAATCCTGTTGCATGTCTCGTTTGACAGTTATTTCTCGCAGGTTCTCACCCAAGCTATCTCTATCTCTTTTTTGCGTGCAGGATTGGAAAGAGACATGTATATGCCGAACTGCTTTTTCAATTTGAGAGATTTGTTCACTCATTGAGCGCATGCGCAAGATATGGGACAAAATGCTCCTATTGGTTAGAGAATTTGGCCTCAAAAAATATGGAGAGTTGTACAACTGTAACGGTACGGTATGAACTGTGCCGAAAGGGCCCCACGATGCTGCGGAAAATTTCGAATTTGTAGAAAAAATGTCATACATGCAAATCAATAGTAGATTATACCACGAGTCAATAATGATAGCTATTATGCCCGAGGATTATTACGAACTGAGCCGCGTTAGCGGCGAGGGAGTAACATTCCGAGGGAATAATAGCCATTATTGCGAGTAGTATACTCTACTTTATTTACGACAAATTAATTTATTTGAGATTTTCAATAAACAAAGTTCATCCGTCTCATAATTTTCAATACAAATCCACAAGTACTACACGTTTGACACTGACACTTTTGTGGAATAATGACCATTAATCCCGCTACTCGTCATTAATCCCTGGAGGAATAACATATGTCATTATACTGCCAAAATCACAAATATAATACGCACATTATACATTAGTCGTAAATAAATATAATAACATTTTAATGAAGCTACATTCAATAAGGACTCAATTCCTATCTTCTAAAATATCATCGACCATACCGCCCATGCCTAATAATATTCGTTTCTGTGGTTGAGAGCATCTGGAAACGCTGAGCGTGCTTCCGAAGTATTCCGAATATATCCGATCAGAATTCCGAGAAACACAGACCGACCCAACCGTCCATATATTGTGATTTGATTACCACTATTTCTAGGTCGCATTTTTGATTTTCCTACTTTTCACGTGACGCTCAAGGGCAGTGGCGCACCCATGGGAAGGCATCGGTCCAGCCCCCCCCCCTAGGCCGCCCGTCCAAAACTGTATTTTTACGTACAAAAAAATTTGACATCATGGCGTGGCACCCTGACACGTCAATTTTTTATTCAGATTTCTAGACACAAGCCACAACCTTTGTAGGGTCCCCCCATTCCCCAAACATATTTTCTAGGTGCGCCACTGCTCAAGGGATAGGTTAGGCCTAGGGGCCCCCAAATATATTTTGCCCTGAGGGCCACTCGTCCCTAGATCCGCCACTGCCTGTGCCACTTTCCACCGAGGTGAGAACATCATATAACTTACTTCACCTAGAAAAATTATTTTTTTGAAAGCTCAAAATAACCGTTTTTGGGCGAGGCAACCGGAAAAAATTTTGCGCTTCCGCCAGCTCCTGCGTCGGGCATTCACCTTCTTAAATTAGTAATTTGAACCAATATAACAATCCACGCGCCGCCACTGCCCGTATGCACCTCCCTGAAACTAATCCTGCGGCGCCCGTTACTGCTTAGTTCTTTTCACGTGGCTCCGGTTTAACTAACCGGGTTACAAAACGGTTAGAGAAATGACATACCGTTTTCTAACCCGGTTACAAAGTAACGTGATGGATACCTATCACTCGAATTTGAGCGGTATGTTGCGGTTTGTTAAAACGGAGCCACGTGAAAAAAGTTCTTGTCTTTATTTGTGTATGGTTAGTGCGAGGCAGTAAACTTCCCTTATTTCAAATTTCTGACATTTTGAACGACTTTGATGTTTCGCTTTTCGACGGTGACGTAATTTTACTTGAAAATTTCATTTTTTACAATAGTTCTCCATTTTACTGTGAGTAACATCAAAAAATGGGTATCAGCAGAAAATCACAAACAAAAATAAACACTTTTTGAAGCTGGAATTTATAAACATAGCTCAGCTGTCAAAATTATGAATACAAAATAAGGTAATACCACGGGTAATACTAGCACCTACTACAGTCTTCCAATAACTGTTTTTTTCCTGGAAAAATAGTACTGATGCACTAATAAAATAACGTAGATCCTTAATACTGCGAGGCAGTATTTAGTAGTTCCAATAACTCTCTATTAACATAATAGGCAGAGGAAGATGTAAACGAGATCTAAATAAGCGTAAAGCGTAGTTTTGGAATGTTAATCAATGAACTAAAACCCAGTATGCATAAAGCAAAAGCTCGCGGAATCATAACCTGTGGGGCAAACACCCTACGTCAGGGCGAGAAACGACACGCTCTCTACATCATCACTGGTTCTTTGGCGTGGTGGGCCCTGTGGGCATGAGATTTGATCTACACAAGCCCTATGAGGATAAGCTATCCAGTAGTAGAAGTGTGTACTATCCTTGACATGGAGCAACCAAAAATATTGACATTGACAGATATCATGACAGATAAGATCTTAGAGCAGGTAAAGCGCTGTCCTACGGACATATGGAGTAGGAACCCGCCATTCTGCTTATGAAACTAAAGTGAAGCCAAGTTTTTGGCAAATGTTTGGCACCAAAATACAGGTAAAGCATTGAATTGCCTATACCGCCATTTTTTTGGTGTCAAAATACCTGGAAAAAAACGGCTTCATTTTCCAAATCCAGGTTACTCCTTCTCACCTTTACCTGCTCTAAGGATAAGATTGTTCTGTGATAGATAAGATTCATTAGTTCTTTTCACGTGGCTCCGGTTCAACTAACCGGGTTACAAAACGGTTAGAGAAATGACATACCGTTTTCTAACCCGGTTACGAAGTAACGTGATGGATACCTACCACTCGAATTTGAGCGGTATGTGGCGGTTTGTTAAACCGGAGCCACGTGAAAAGGGTTATTTAATTTGCAATTGATATGCAATACCAAGAACCCGCCGCCGAAAAGGATTGCTTCAAGAACAGTCCACTAAATAGGATTACTACAAGAACACTCCACCAAATAGGATTGCTCCAAGCACACACCACCAAACGGGATTGCATAACTAATTAAGGGTGTACGTTCGCCAGTTCTCGAGTCGGCAGCTGGGCCGGTATTCTCGTTCTCGAAAACGCTCACCGCTTTTCAATCGCTCGGCACTTTCAATGTAAATTTGCATTTAAAGTGCCGAGCGACTAGAAAGCGGTGAGCGTTTTTGAGAACCAGAATACCGGCCCTGGTCTGCGGGTGACGTCACCTCTATAAGAAGCTGATGCTGATAGTGGTCAAGGATAATACACACTACTGAGGATTGCTTATCGGCCTCGTTTTTGGTGATTCACGACAATATTGCTATGGCATCATTGCCAACGTCATTAACTAAATCATCAGCTGTTTGCGCCAGCCGTCGTAGTTTATTAGACATTAAATTTATGATGAAAAATATTATTCAATTTTGATGGACATAATAGGTGAAGAGGAAGATGCAAACGAGATCTGAAGAAAGAGTTGTTTTTACACCCGTATGTACCGTATAAACTTGGGAGATTAATCTCGCTTAATTCGAAAATTTGCATATAAATAAGAAGTCCCAATCTGGTTTCAACAACTAATCTGGATTAAGGTCCAGTTATACAATCTTGGTTCAAAACAGAGTTCAGCTAAACTCCACTGGTACTTGAACTTCCCCATTTGAAATGCATTGCTGTCAAAATTCAAGGATGATACACACTACTAAGGATGGCTTATCCTCATAAGGCCCATGTGTAACAATTCCCCCCCTACCTCACCGCTCCAAAAAACCAGTTGTGACGTAAGCATCATGGCGTTTTTCGCCTTGACGTAGGCTGTTTGCACCACAGGTTGCCTATGTTATAATCTGGCTGGAAATTACGGAACTACACCATTTCAACCTCAATTTCGGAAAAAGTAACTCTTATTTAGGAAAATGTAAAGTCATTTTCGGAAAAAGTCAAATCAATTTCAGAAAAAGTAAAGTTAATTTCGGAAAAAGTAAATTCAAATTCGGAAAATAATACTTCAAATTCGGAAAAAGTGAATTCGCATTATGACGTCAGCAGTGGTTGGAAACAGTTGAAAACCAATATGGCGCCGATTACCAAAAACGAGGCCGATAAGCACTCCTTAGAAAGTTTATTCTCCTTGGTCAAAATTGACCTTTTGTTTGGACGCCATATTGCGGTGCGCGAACATAGTTGCCAAAAGTAGAAAAAAAAAATTACTAGCGTACTTGTCAACATTAAAAACAAAAGTTACTGAATAAATTACATTTGAAATATAAATTTGCCGCCTATTACGAATGTTTTTGAAAAGAAAAGCCATCAATTTTAGCTTGTATATTGGGCAGAATAGAAATAATAAAATATCTACCTACTTACTTCCATTGTCTTTCATTAATCAGAGAGAGAAAGTGAACGTTGAGTGAACAAACAAAAAGGATAGCGAGAGTCAATCATTTAATTACTTTTGTTTTTAATGTTGACAGCCCGCTAGTAATTTCTGTTTTCTTCTTTTGGCAACTATGTTCGCGCACCGCAATCCGCGTGTTGCTAAATTCACCAAAATGGTGCACCGCCACGGATGCGGTGATTAAAATTCACTAATGCCGATGCCAAACCACAGCTTGTCAAATCCTGTTTAATTTAGCAACACTGGTTGTTCTACCATTCCACCAAGGTGCCTACACCAGCTGAATTCAGCCACACGCCGAATATGGCGTTCAAACAAAAGGTCAATTGATGGAATTTGATTAATAGCTGACAGCAATGCATTTTAAATGGGAAAGCTCAAGTACCAGTCGAGTTCAGTTTCAGTTTAACTCTGTTTTGAACCAAGATTGTACAACTGGGCCTAAGGGCCTCTTTCTGTAAGGAACGAACCGTTCGATTCGGTAGAATTTCTTCGATTGTGACGTCATTTTCAGTTTGGTAGGGCGAAAAACAAACCAAAAATGACGTCACAATCGAAGAAATTCTTCCGAATCGAACGGTTCGTTCTTACAGAATAAGGGCCTAAGTCCTTACGGTACATTTGGGCATTGAAATCAGGGACCCGGACCAAAATGAAATATCGGTTCAGTTCCGGTCCACAGCGTCATGACAAATATCGGCTCCGGTTCTAAGAGAAATATTTCAATTCGGTTCTGACCAATAATTTCAGGTTTAACGGTTCATCCCGGTATAGATTTTCACAAATATCTAACAAAAAATGTATGTTCCTGTAATTTGTGGTTTATTTTTTATTGGATTTCTCTGCCTGCAACAATTTTAATAGGTAATAATAATTATTATTGACAATAATAAATTTTTGTGTTCTCGATGAGTTAATTACAGTTTGTATTTTTTAACTTGATGTATTATTTAAATATTAAATATTATTAGTATAAAAATAAATAAAAAATCTCAAGCCCCTCACCACACCAAAGTACCAGTGATGACGTCCCAGCGTGTCGTTTCTCGCCTTGACAACCGTGCGTTCGTTATTTTGGTCCGAGTTCTCCGAGCTTGACTTTACCGTTCGTTTATTTAAAAAGTGTCCTCGGTGCAGCCTCATTCGCATTCGTTTATTAAAATTTCTGGCACTTTTATACAGCGTTCAACTGCTCTGTTCGCTCACTGGTCACGTGATTCGGCTCCTCTCAGCAAGCTCTGCTCTTTGAGCAAAATACCGAACGCAAGGTATGGGTCGGTTTCTCAATAGCCAGTCACCTTCGAGTTAGCTTTAACTCCAGGGTGAACGAGTTCAGTAGTCCAGTTGCAATGTCTGTTCCCCCTGGAGTTAAGCTTAACTCGGGGTTGACAGGATGACTTGCAATTGTGAAACCCAGGACCAGTTTCTCAATAGCGAGTCACCCCCGGATTGGTTTTAATTCTAGGGTTAACGTGTAAAATTACAATATTTACCCTGGAGTTAGCTTAACCCGGAGGTGACCTGCTATTGAGAAACCGGCCCTTAGAGCCAGTTTCTCAATAGTTGTATTCCTTTCAAGAGTTTGAAACACTCGAGCTACTCGCTCCGGTGTTCAGGAGCCCCCAATTTGCAGGGAACAGATGCGTGGTGCAACAAACACTTTTCGAAAGGAATAGGGGCGTGAAGCCCCGGAGCTGTTCCGGAGCTCCTCCTAGGTGTGAAAGGAATACAACTAATAGCAGGTCACCCCGGGTTAAACATAACTCCAGGCTGAACATAGCAACTGGACACACTTACCCTGAAGTTAAAACCAGCCCGGAGGTGACTCGCTAATAGTTGTATTCCTTTCAAGAGCTTGAAACACTCGAGCTACTCGCTTCGGTGCTTAGTCGCCCCCCAATTTGCAGGGAACATATGCGTGGTGCAACAAACACTTTTCTAAAAGAATAAGCGCGTGAAGCCCCGGAGCTGTTCCGGAGCTCCTCCTAGGTGTGAAAGGAATACAACTATTGAGAAACCGGCCCTTAGTGAAACCGACCCTAATTAAGAGTTGTTCACTGTTCAGACCTACCCAGAGTACTCTTGCGCCTTGTGATCCAAATCAAATACAGAGGTGCTTTCCAGTGACCCATTTGAATTACTCCTGAGCAGCTCAGGAGTGCTCAACCATTACTTTGCGCATTCCAGTCACAGCTTATTCCAGTGCTTAGAGTGTCGTACACTTGAACTACTCATTTCTGTTATCCCCTGCCCTCTCGTGCAACAACCTTTATTTCGGTGTTTCATGCTCCTGAAGTGCGAAATGGCGGGGGTTAAGACGAGAGCGTTCCAGTGTAGCCTACGTCGAACAGTAAAAGAGCATCGCACTCCAGGAGCATGATACTCTAACAATTTAGGCACTGGAAAGCAGCTCAGGAGGATATTATAGGCTTTTTCAAGGAAACTTTGATGGAAGTTAATAGTTAATAACGTTAATTATGCGAAGCATTTGAAAAATGCGTTAAATTTTTTTATCGGAGTGTCTATTTATGTCTATTAATTAAAGGGTTGCTGCTTGCTGGGGACGGGGACCCGAAGGAATTTGTAGTAAAAGTCCTTCGACATCCCTGATGAAATACTCGACCACAAGCTGTTTGTTTTTCATCTTTTTCCAGAGAACACGATTGAAAAAAGACAAATTACATCCATTAGCTGTGATCGGGTTAACCGGATCAGCGTTGCCATGCGTTGTTGTAATGGCCTTAAGTGGACTGTGACCTGGAACGCAGCGCCTTAGGGCCGGTTTCCCAATAGCGAGTCACCCCCGGGTTGGTTTTAACTCCAGGGTTAACGTGTCAAATTGCAATGTTCACCCTAACCCGAGGGTAACTTGCTATAGCGAGTCACCTCCAGGTTAAGCATAACTCCAGGGTAAACATAGCAACTGCACACGTGTACCCTGGAGTTAAAACTAACCCGGAGGTGACTCGCTATTGAGAAACCGGCCCTTGGGTGTTTACCCCACAGGTTATTGCGCTGTTTTTTGCTCTATGCATATTTGGTTTCAGTACATTTATGTAATATTCTAAAACAACCCTTGTTTAGAATGATCCCGTTTGCATCTTCCTCATTGCCTATTATGTGAATCAAAATGAAATAATATTTTCCATCAAATGTATATTCTTACCAATGACCGCTGGCGCAAACCGCTAACGACGCCATTGATGACGTCGCAACGGTGCAACACCTATTGTTTGTTTGTTTGTGTTGTTCAGGGCAGCACTTCCTGCTTTGGGGCGTTCGTTTGTGAGCGTTTTATATGGGTGTATCGTGTATCTGCCATAATCTGAAATTTTACAGCTTAGTTCAAGTTATTGCGATACAAACAAACAAACCTCATATGAACTTGAATCCAAAAATCGAAGCCGATGAGCAATAGTGTGTTTGGTGCAATGACCTATTAAGGGCGGGTATTATAAAACTGCTTTGACAGTTAACTTTTTGAATTACATGTAATCCCAGAAGTTAACTTTAAGTTAACTCTCAAAGTAGTTTTATAATACCCGCCCTAACACAGATAGACAGAACATCCCATTGATAAAATAGCTTTGTTTTGGTTGACTACATGTTTATGGGCTAGGGGGGGTGAGCTGTGAGAGCGGCTAGGAGTAGGGATTCAAATGATTCCGCTAACTCCGCCCCCATTTTACTATCGCATACTTGGCAACTCTGAAAATAAAACCAGTGCTACAAATTACAAAAGTTTATCTTTATCCTTATATTTTACATAATTTTAGAAAAAGATGCGGATACACTCACTGCGCACTGATTGACAAATGGAAATTGTCATAAAATACCTGCTCGTCGCATTTTGACATGACAATTGAATAGAAGCCGCTGATTGGTGGAAAGGTGGAATTCGAGGTGGGATTTATTTTTTTGCAGCGTTGCTTATTTTTATTGAAAAATAATCGCTTTTCACATGTTAGAGAAAGATACAAAATAACACAAGGATTAATAAGTAGTGGGGAGAGATGCCGGTTCCTGGCATGTAGTCAACCGATAATATGTCTGTTCGCAGAGAAATCACAAACCAGTCAGACTGAATCTCATTGGTTGAAACTAGTTTTCTGACTGTTTTCAACCAATGAAAATCGCTCTGACTGGTTTGTGATTGCTGTGCGAACAGGCCTATTATTATTAGGCCTATTCGGGTTTGGAAAAAGGACGGTTCTAGAACGGTTCAAAACAATCGTCCAGTTTATTGATCAACAAAATAACAACGACTCAACTATCACAAATTTCATTAATAAACTGTGCGATTCTTCTGGACCGTTCTAGAACCGTACTTTTTCCAAACCCGAATAGGCCTATTTGTTTATTGTTCTGTCTATCTGTGTTAATAGGTCATTGGTTTGGTGCAGCCTAGCCGAGTTCAGAAATGCGCGCTTTCCAACTGTCTGTTTTTTTAGAGTGTTAAATTTATTCACGATACGACGAAACGACCAAACAGCAAACAGCCTAATTTATGAAATCTTGAAACCGAAAAATACCGATAAGAACCGATTAATTTATATCGGTTCCGGTTCCCTTACACCATTTCTATGAATATGGGCTGTGGTATTAGCGTTAGCGGAGCCCGCTACGTAACGGGAGTTAGCGGATATCATACCGTAACGCTATAGTTCTTTTCACGTGGCTCCGGTTTAACTAACCGGGTTACAAAACGGTTAGAGAAATGATATAGGTACCGTTTTCTAACCCAGTTACAAAGTGACGTGTTGAATACCTACCACTCGAATTTGAGCGGTATGTTGCGGTTTGTTAAACCGGAGCCACGCGAAAAGGGTTTATGCTTTGTCAAAATTAGTTTATGCTCCATTTACGTCTGCAAGAACAGCAACTTCGAATAATTTTTCCATAAAAACACCAAGGGAAAATTAATCAAACTCAGGAATCTTCAGGATAAATAAAAGTTGGCAAACAAGCAAAAAAAAGTTGGGTTAGATCACTCATTTCAGCTGCCAAAATGTAAACAGAATAAAGCCTAGTGCTCATAACTGCGAAATTCGCATTTTTTTGACATTGCTTCGACAATTTGACGTTTGATACACGCATAAAACGTCAAATTGTCAACGCAATGTCAAAAAAATGCGAATTTCGCAGTTATGAGTACTAGGCTTAGGAGATTAGACGATTTTTGTGTCTTCGTGTCCGAGAACTATAAAATACCATTCAAAACACCGTATTGTTAGTGGCACCGTATAAGCGTAGCGTCTGAATCACGAGAACTTTCTAATATCGTTCCGGTCCGGAAGCTCGCGGAATCATAACCTGTGGTGCTAACACCGTACGTCAAGGCGAGAAACGACATGCTGCCTACCGATGTTGTTGTATATGGTTGTTCGGGAGAGGTGGTTGCCTGATCATTTTATGACGTCATCTGGTGTGTCTCAATAGGTTTGTTTCTGCTGGAATCATAAACCAATCAGAGTGAATTTCATTGGTTGAAACCAGAGATGGGCATCTACGCGTAAACAAAGATATTGTCTACGTCTGGTGTAAACAACGCATAGACAATGTAAACTATGTAATCTATGTCAACGTGGAAAATATGTAGGCAACGCGTAAAATATACAATCTTTGACAGTTGGCAGGCCTTTAAGGTTATGTTTCTGTTTTTGCTTTGTTTTGTTTTTTGCCTTGTAATGTTAATTAAACTGCAGATAATGTCTAATTTGATATAATATAAATTTAATGCAATGCAAACTTCCAAAAAAATTGCTCAAATTTCAAATTTTCTGTTGTCTACATAGTTTACATAGTCTACATGGAAAAAAATGGATGTAAACAATACGTAGACAACGAGTAGACAAACCGCGTAAAGTAGATTTCATAGTCTACGGCACATCCCTAGTTGAAACCAGAAACACTACTATTTCTGACTGTTTTTAACCAATAATATTCGCTGTGACTGGTTTGTGATTTCTGCAGAAACAGACCTATTATGTTGAGGAAATCTCCATAAGGCACCCCAGATCCGTCATCAAGTTATCCATGACAACCTATTAAATTTAAGTACCTTGGCTGCCTATGACATGCTTCCTACGTCATCATTGGTGCTTTGGCATGATAGGGGGCTTGAGATTGAACTACACAGGCCTTATGAGGATATGCTATCTTGTAGAAGTAGTGTGTAATAATTATCCTTGGATAGTGTTGACGTCCCGCAGACCTCGGTGTATTAATTGTATTGTATGCGATTCACTTTGTACATGTGAGCTAATTTTTTTGTCGATTTTGAATATAGAAAAGGTGATTTTAATATTTAGGAATTCGTTTTTTTGACCTATAGTATTTTAAACTCCGATAATGCCTTCTTCGTCAAGAGTTGAGGTCTATGGATGACGTCACCAATAGTGGAAAGTTGTCGCGTGGATATGGCAGACACTTAAGGGCGAGTCCCCCACCGGCGTAACTAGCGGAATCGGCATGAACGTCAATTCTACGTCAAATTTGGCGTAACATCCCGCATGTAATGCATCACAACCAAAACATTTTTTAACTCAAATATCTTGTTTATTTTTTGCCAGGTTGTAATTAAAATTTACTAATTTGTTGTTTTAGTTCTTCTCCTTTGGTTTTCTGTGATTGTTCTATCATATGTATCAGGAAAAACGAAGACCAACGTCACAACTTCGCCACGGTTACGCCAAAAAGTTCAACCAAACCCAACTTTTTGCCGTAGCGGCAGCGAAATAACAAAAATTCAAGATGACTGCACTGCCACCAATGAAATCGCACAAATAGGTTCGTTCCAACCCAGCCAAAAACCGTTCAATGTACGGTCACGGTCATGCGCCATAGGTTAAAGGCGTTCCAACCGAGAAATGATCGTTTACCGTACAGTTTCGTTGGCGTTCCAACCAAACCTGGGATCGTTCGAGAACTGGTTTTAGCACCGTCATTTCGATCCCGAGTGGAAAGCAAGAACCGCGTGGACTGATTCATGACTGACATGCGTAATTCAATTTTTGTCACCTGTTGTTGTTGTTCATGTTGTTGTTAAACAACCAATTTCCAATCTAACTTATAAAACTGTAGCATTTTTATTTTTTCAAGTGAAAAAAGTACAAATTTTTTTATCAGCTATTTGCTAATGCTTGATGTTATCAGCTTGCAAGGATTCAGTTTCAGATTCTTGATAATGAATCAGCGTTGGTGTTCGATTTTCATTTTTTATATATTATTTTGTAATCCTAATCCTATATTCTTCTATTTTAATTTGCAAACAAACAAATTTAGGGTTAAAGTTATTTGAACTGTCGTCATTACAAAAACCATCATGAAACCGTTCCAACTACCCGTTGTTTCTGTACCAAGATAAAACCGTGCAAGGTCAACGCATGCGCCTGCAATCGATCCTAACAGTTCCGAAACCGTTTCATGACGATACGAAAACGGGGGGTTGGAACGAACTATTAAATCATGTGATTAGTTACTGGGCGTCACACCGAGTGCATACACCAGCCATGTTTTATTCATGGCTGGTGGACATGGCAAAAATTTCCAGCTCAGTAGTAAGCAGTTCTTTGAGTCAGTGTTCTTGGCGTTTAACTGCAGAAAAAAATCGTAAATAAGCTAAAAATGGTTCAATCCGCAAGCTTTGATGTTTTTCCGTCAAAGGATTTTTTTCAAAAATCCTTTTGCAATCCGGAATTCTATGTCATGGGAACCTGAAGTACCAGTTCTCATCCCCGAATCACGGATACAGTATTTTGCGTAACCTTTTCCAGTGGTCGAAAATTTTGGGAATACCTAGATACATATTTTCAAATTTTCACGGTAAAAAATTAAAGCGGAATATTGCTTTTCTTGTCTTGCTTCAAGCAGATCTCAGCAGATTGGCGTTCACTTGTCCCTAGGGTTGCCACCTGTCCGGTTTTCACCCGGACTGTCCGGTTTTTCAAAGGTTTGTTCGGTGTCCGGATGCATGATGAAAATGTACGGGAATATCTGGATAACTATATAATTAATAATAATTAATACTTAATATAAAATTTATAAAGGCGATTGCCGATTGCCGAACGCCTTAGGATATACCCAACTAATTCCTGAACGTTCCTACTTCTTGAATAACGGGTGCGTCACGAACGTCTCCGGTTTCCAGTTAGCGACAGAAAAGTGGACTTTTTTTGCCTAGGCAGAAAAGTTCGTATTGCTTCCCATTCAACAAACGTTATCAGCGCAATTGATAAACATAAAAAAGATAAAATAGACCATAACTATGAGGAGTGGCGTTTGAAATTGAGTAGATACCTTTTTTAATTTTTTTCTAAAAATTTATTTTACAAATATGAGTGTAAATTATGCTACAAAAAAAAGTTAGCTTTGATTATGTACGGGTTTTCGCAAATCAAAAGGTGGCAACCCTACTTGTCCCATATATTATAAGCTCATAAATAGCAGCTCTTAGCAGATCTTTCTATTTTTCGAGCAGGTACAGCAAGTACAAAATGAACAACCTATTTCCTATTTGACTAGATTCGCATATCGTCGTAGATGAGAGTACTTGGTACTACTACTAACTAGTATCCACTGAATGCATCCGTCAGACCGTCAGGCGTCAATGTTACCAATAGAAGAACAGCAAAATACCCCACTTTTGACAGATAAAGTAGAAAAGGGAAAGGAAAATTCCCTTTTGCTTCCTGCCATTTCTTGAAGTTTTGGTCGGTTTCGAGGAAACGTTTTTTGCAACAATTTCCCAAAATTTTCCGGATTTTTAAACTACAAAGGCTTCTCCATCACATCTTTATAAATCAAATTACATTAATTCAGGTAAGTTTTGTCACTCAACATAATACCTTGAATTTTAATTAAATTTTGTGGTTAGATTGCATTGACCTTTCTATTTTCTGCGGATATTTCCTTAACTAGCCACACAAAAAAAAAGATAAAACGTATCAAATCATTCACGCTTTCTCGAAATTATCGTGCGGACACGTTTCAAATCGATATATCATTCAAAATTGTTGAATTGCACTAATTAATTCCAGACACAAATTTGAATCAAACCAAACATGCCATCTGATGCAAAAAAACGTGAACAGCAGCGCAAAAAGGATGCTGCAAAAGCAAGACAGACTGGAAAGAAAACACAGAAACCTGAAGAACTAAATGAAAAGCCCACCACCAACGGAACTAATGGTGCTACTAATGGTACTGTCGAGCTAACTGAAGAAGGTAAATTTACAATTATTTTATACAAATTCTTTATAGTTTTCCTAGGAATTTCAATCTAGGTTACACTAAAGAGCAATAATAATTGGTCTTTTATAAAAAATCAGTGGTTGATTTGAAATCAACTGGATATTAATTCATCCTCAAATTTATCAATATAAACTGGAAAAGCCTTTGTTCTGGTTTCCTATTTTAATTTAATAAACAAAGTATATGATGATAATAATAATAAGTTTGTTGAACAACTACCTATTTTACAATTTATACTTGGGAGAATTTACCTGTAATAATAATAATACATAATAATAATCCTTTATTTAGCACATGGCTAATACATAAAAAAAAAACACAAAAAAAAGGTACACATGCAAATTCCTACACACCTATTAAATCTCCTTAAAACTAAGTCATTGATAATTTCTCACAAAGGAAAGAAAAAACAATATATAAAGTATATACTCCCTACTCCTTAAAATTACTCACAGAAAATTACAAAACTAAAATATAAAAAAAAAAGTCAACCATGTCATCACCCTGCAAGTGACTCTTCAATCTATTTTTGAAAATTTGCAGACTACCTGCGTTCATTACGCAACTGTCCAATTAACCTCTTATGATAGACTGCCCTTTCTGACCAATTTTTATTTTTCCTGGGAACATAAAAATTATCCTTATTTCGTGTTTGATAGTCATGAATTATACTGATAGTGACCAATTCATCAGTCAAATAGTTCGGGGCTAGCCCATTTTTTATTTTGTAAATAAGCACCAACACCTGAAATTCCAGAAACTTTTCCATAGAAAGCCACTTAAACTTAATTTTATGGGTGTATCTCTCCTTTCTCCCAAAATTATCCTCATGGCTCTATTTTGCAATTATGAGCTTTGTTCCAACCCAGCAGGAAACCCTAATATTACCCTCAGGATTCTGCACAAAACCTAAAATTTTTGCATAGAAACAGAAATTCGTATACAGAGTGGTTCCGAAACCGTTCTGAGACGGTTTTTTGACGAGTTGGACCAAACCTTTTGTGATCTAAGTATTTATTTCATTCTTGTTCGCCAGATACAGCACAGTTGAACCCAATGAACTATAACCAAAAACTGGAATGCTAACACATAAGGACGAACTTGAAGCCTAGTGCGGCTGCTGCGGAGGGGATACCTGTTTTTGTCACACACATTATGTTAAATGGCGAAAATTGCGTATTCCAATAGACCTGTCTCGCATAAATAGAGAAAGAGAGCCTAATTGTGATAAATACAAGTTAGAAAGTAATAAAAGATGACATGCGCGCGCAACTCGTAGGTTCAGTGTAGCCAGATTGTATTATTGCAGAACAAATAAAGACAATACAAATCGAACATTATAACATTAAAGAAGTGATATAGTGTCAAGTGTTTTACAACGCCTTGAATCAGACAAAAGAAGCGCTTGAAAAGTTTATGTTAACATCGTTTACACTTTTATTTTGATAAATGTTTCATCCGGCAACATTGCACAATGAAATTGCAAAGGAATATGTCAAGTATAATCTGACAAAACCTTGAAAGACACTGCGGTGAGTTCAAGTAATATGTAAAGTATTAGTTTGCTCTTTGTCGAATTACACGTTACAAAGAAAGAAGGAACGATTCACTCTGAACTGGCCCCTGAATAAGAATATGACGCAAACCTGTACCAAACTTGCTTCTCATTGGACGCTCACCTGCAGCCTACAAGCGACGCGCGCAGGCCAGGTAATAGGAGATCGGTCTATTGATGAACCCTGTGAAGGGAAATATGACAAAACTTTCGAAAACGTCATATATCAGCGAGCAACAGAAAAAAAAAAACAACATTCCCCCTTGTGGCATCTGCCTTTCATGGCTTCATATTTTTGTCAGATATGGCAATGTGTGCGCATTCCAGTTTTTAGCTATAGTTCATTGGTTGAACCATACACTAAGTGGGGCAGCACCAAAGTATTGAAGACTCTCATCCTTGACCACTGTGTCAAAAACCTGGACATTATACAAAAAATTAATGTTTTTGGTTAATTTATCAATTGTACAGGGTGGCCCAAATTCGAGCCTCATCATTGGGATCTCGTTAACCGTAAGAGATACAGAATCAGTTCAATTATGGCAAAGTTGTGCAATTTTATGACTAATAGAGTGCCGTTTTGAAACTAGAAAGATTCCGAATACTTCCGGAGATATTTGGAAAAAACCGAAATTTTGTAAAATCGTTTTTTTTTTCCTAGGCTTATTTGAAGAGCAATTTTAAAATAAATGTCCCTTCATCATTGTCATTTTTTTCCCTTTAGAAGATGGTGCTACTAAATTTGAAATTCTACGTTTTGTCTTCAGGCCGCCATCCTCAACTTCCTTTTTTTAAATGCAGACCTGGATTTTTTTTTTGTGATTTTGTCATCTTTGGGCATCCTAAAACCGATACTGTTTATAATTTTTCAATAACACAGTAAAAAAAGCAGGTCCGTATTTAAAAAAAAAAAATTCATGATGATTCCAGAGGAACGAAACGTTGGATTTTAAATTTAATATCGCCACCTTGTAGAGAAGAAAAACTTACAACAGGAATGTGAAATTAGTTTTTCACAATCTTTTTAAATAAAATCAGGAAAAAATGAAAACTATACGAAAAAAACATGAATTTCTCGTTTTTCTTGAATTTTTTCCTGATTCCATTTAAAAAGATTTTGAAAAACTAATTGCACATTTCCTTTGTCACTTTTTCTTCTCTACAAGATGGTGGTACTTATTCAATTTAAAATCCAACATTTCGTTCCTCTGGAATCATCATCAATTTATTTTTTTACCGTGTTATTGAAAAATTATAAAAAGTATCGGTTTTAGGATGCCCAAAGATGACAAAATCGCAAATAAAAAATCTAGGTCTGTATTTAAAAAACGTAAGTTGAGGATGGCCGCCTGAAGACGAAACGTCGAATTTTAAATTTAGTAGCATCATCTTTTAAAGGGGTAAAAGTGACAATGATGAAGTGACATTTATTTTAAAATTGCTTTTAAATAAGCCCGGGAAAAAATAAAAACGATTTTACAAAATTTCGGTTTTTTTCGAATATCTCCGGAAGTATTCGGAATTTTTCTAGTTTCAAAACGGCATTCTATTGGTCATAAAATTGCGCAACTTTGCCTTAGTTAAACCGACCCCGTATCTCTTACGGTTACCGAGATCCCAATGATGAGGCTCGAATTTGGGCCACCCTGTACATAACATGTGCCTTTAAAAATGACTACAAAACTCGTGTATTAAGAACGAGTCGGTCTATGACCTCGTCGTACTAATCTTTCACACCCATTATTGTAATCATGTTCAGAAACGCACTTGTAATGTAAATAACTATTATACATTGTATGTACAGGGTGTTCCGAAATTAATGTACCAAATTTTTATGGCATATTCTCATATTCTACGTTGAAAATTAGCTCTAGTTTCCTGTATAAACATATGTTCGGAAAAGCTTCCTTTCCGTGATACATTTTTGATACGTTGAAAAAATCTATTTTTTTATCATAATTTTTGAACCACTTTAGATATTTCATTGAAATTTTGTACACTGCTTTCAAGCAGCAAAAGAAATTTTTTGATGTGAAATTATTTTTTTTTAAAATTACCTGTGACGTTCGTACCAGATTTGTATGAAATATTTTTTTAAAAAAATTGCTCCACTGCTTTTTCCGACAGATAGATAATTTATTCAAGTAAAATAATCAACAAGTTATTTGCAAAATTACATCCCACGTAAACACCGTGCTCCATACAATTTATTTTATCTTTCCATTTGAATGTCATTAACCCTACAAAATTTATCAATTAGCATCATTACAATTTACAAAGGGAAACTAAATTTAATTAACCTATCAAAGCAAAAGTACTTATTGGTACCTAAATAACAGAGTTATTTGTATGTACCAGATTCCATTTCTTTTTTTTTTTTAATAAGTAATAATACTTTTTTTAATAAGTAATAAGTATTTCCTTAATATTAGAATAATTACTTAAAAAGATATTCAAATTTCTTATATTCTTTATATAAAAATTTCTTGCAGTTAATCTTAAACCTATAAATATTATTAGTCACCTTCAAACTCCTTGATAACATATTGTAGATTTTAGGACCGAGGTATGCTACACTTCTTAGATTAATGTTATTAAAATTTAACGGAATTACAATGTCTGCATTTATCTTCCCCCGAGTTTCGTATTGATGGCTTATTATATTTTGAAGATATTTATTTAGATGGATAAATGCAGCTACCAATACCATATACAATGTTCTTATATTACATATTTCATCCGAAAAAAGTAACTCTGTAGGATACAACCTATTTTTGCCATACATAATTTTCAATATATATTTCTGTGCAACATTTAATTTTTGAAGAGCATTATCATATAATCCTCCCCATACCAAAATTCCGTACCTAATCAAAGACTCAAGAAGGGTTTTGTATATAACAGTTAACATTTGTCTGCTCAGAACCTGCTTAAGCAGGTAAAATTTACGAATTAATCCACAAATTTTATTTGATAGGTACTCAATATGTGGAAGCCACTTCAGAAACTGGTCAATTATTATGCCAAGATACTTTGTATGGGAAACTTCTTCAACTTTTTGATTATTGACTGTAATATTTGAGAAAGTAGGTCGGTTAGCACTTGTTAGAGAAAAAGCAATATAATTTGTTTTCTTCAAATTTAGAGATAATTTAAAACTTTCCAACCAATTTTTTGTAATCTTTAAACCCTGTATCATTTTATCTTTAACATCTTCCCAAGTATTGCCATTAAAAAGCAGTACAGTATCATCGGCGTATGATATTATAGATCCATTAACATTTAAAGAAAGTAGACCATTAATGTATGTGACAAACAAAACTGGACCAAGCACTGTTCCTTGTGGCACTCCCATCTTGATGACCCTTTCAACACTCAAAATATTATTAATTTTTACTACTTGAGATCTCTCATGAAGGTAGCTTTGAAACAATTTCCACACCGTTCCCCTGACTCCATATTGCCATAAGACATCTAGGAGTTTATCATGGGAAACAGTGTCGAATGCCTTGGCCAGGTCAATGAAAATTGCAGCACATTTTTTACCATTGTTCAAATGGCTGGTAATCTCCGATGTTAGTCTATGCATAGCATCTTCAGTACTACATCCCTGCAAAAAACCGTACTGGTTTCCTGACAGTATATTGTTAATTCTGAAAAACTCAACAAGTCTGTCTTTAACACACTTTTCAAACAGTTTGGCAAAGCCACTCACCAAACTTATAGGCCTATAGTTCTCTATCAGTGATTTTGAACCGCTCTTATGAACAGGTGTGACAACTGATGCTTTATAGTGGGAAGGCACAATTCCTGTTGCAAAACTTCTGTTAATTATATGTAACAACGGTTTCAAAATTTCAATATGTGTTTGTTTTATTAATTTAGAACTTACTCTGTCCAAACCTGGAGCACTTGTACTCTTTAACGACGAGATATGTTTGATTAACTCATTTTCGCATATTGGCGAAAGAAACATAGAATTTTTTAAACTAAAATCTGCTTTAATTGAAAATTTAGGTTTTGGAATTGTTTCTGCCATTTTTTCACCAACATTAATAAAATATTCGTTACAGTGATTGGCTATGTCTAAATCATTTTTCAGTTCAATACCAGCATTATCAGTTATTTTAATATTATTTATTTTGTCATTTGTATTTTCATATGTAACATCTTTGATTATTTCATATATTTTTTTGATGTTATTTTTTATTGTTATTAATCTGAGTTTTGTAATATTCATTTTTTTGTTTATCAATCAGTTTATTTAAATGGTTTCGATATCTTTTGTATTCGTTTTCCAGATCAGGATCATAATTTCGCAGTAACTTTCTTTTAAGCTTATCTCGGTGTTTAATGGAGGTGATTATTCCATTGGTTATCCATTTTTTTATTTTTTTATACTGTTTTACTTTTTTGCTGTGTTGAGTAGTTGCTTGTAACATCAAGTCTTTGTAAGTTGAAATAAATTTTGAATTTGACGACTCAGGGTCAGAGTCATCAAGAACCAAGGACCAATCCTGAGATATGCTATAAACTTGCACAGGTCAAATGAACTGGTTTTTATTACTTCATTATTGTTATAGATTTTAGCATCCCTTGAGACCACATTAAGCATGGTAGGTCCATGGTCCGTCATGTGAGAGTCTAAAATGTATGTTTCTAAGGTTAGGCAATTGAGCTTTCGCCTGCTGTTAACAAAAATATGATCAAGACAAGTATTACTATCAAATCTGGTCACATTATTTATGTACGACTCGAATCCCAACTGAGACATCATTGACAAATAGTTATACACCTCATTATTCCCTACATCTAACAAGTCCATGTTTATGTCACCCAAAAAAAATTCAAAATTGTTATCACTATAACTAGTTATGTTTCCCAGACAAGTTTGAACATCTTCAATAAAATCCGTCTTAGATATGGGTGGCGGTTTATATACCGCAGTTATACCAATCTTGAAACCATTTACAACACATGTTAATCTGCTTACAGTAGCTAAAGATATTGGTAGCCTGATAACTTGAAATTTGACATTATCAATATGATTCTTTACTAAAATTATAATACCTTCATTTTTGTTATAATCAGCATAATTGTAAAACATTTGATAACCAGGTATATTACATTGATCTATTGAGGAGATTTTAAATGTTTCACTTAAGACAATAATGTCATTATAATCCAATTCAAAAGTTTTCAAGAGCAGTATCAAATTATCAATATTTTTTACCATACTTCGAATGTTAGTATGCAATAAATTAAGAACAATATTATTTCTTTTTACTTTCTTTCGTAAACCATCACTATCCACTAAAATTGTTTTTTTATTAGTTTCAGCTTGCATGCCTTCTAAAAGTTCATCTTGCACTAATTGTACCATTATGGAAAGTCATAATTAGTTTTGCTTCTTATTAGGTCTATGTGGTACTTAGTGGAAGGACATTCTGGGTTTGATGCTGCATGATTTGTGTCATACTGTAATTTTAATTTGCTATTAGCATTACAGCAGTTTTTACATTTCTTTATTTGTTTTGTACATTCTTTACTATCATGGCGTTCAGCACAGTACTCACAGGTGACATTATTCTCGCAATTGCCACTTTTGTGAAAATATTCTTGGAATTTGAAACATCTACTTACACTTACATTCTCATATACACTGTATCTTTCCCATCCAATAGAGACTTTCTTCTGGTTCAACATTTTCCAATATAATTTTGGTGAGCATTCAAAAAATATAGTTGATGTTCCCTTGAATGTTACCTTCTTGATGAAATTTATTGTTAACTCCTCGCCATCTTCTATCCATTCATTTTGCTGTCTTATTGTATGCTCCAATTCATTTTGATCCAGATCACCGTTGTAACCCACAATTTTCATTCTGGGTGAATTCAATTTGGGTAGCTCAATATCATAACCGCCCCCAAGGCTATTTTCTGCGGCTTGTTTTAACTTTTCAATATCATTCTTCTCTGTGCACTTGACAACAACACACCCCCGTTTTGTTTCTCTCATGTTTTTAATTCCAATTTTCAGTAGGTTTGGTTGTATTTTTTCTTTTAAGTCATTTTTCGTTTTTTCAGAATTTTGTTTTTGTTTAGGTTTAATAATTAAAGATGGGGATTGTGCTTTAATTTGTGCATTCAGTCTTTCATCTCTGCTTTTTAAAGCTTCTGCAAATGTTTTCGATTGGATTGTTCCTATCATGCTATTTTTAACACCTGTTTCATTTCTTAACTCGTTTATTTCTTTTCTTAAATTGCTTAATTCATTTTTCATACCTTCCAATAGCTGAACCATAAGTGGTGTTCTGGCCAGCATCCCTTTACATTCATGGCATAGTAAAACCAGTAATCTCTTTTGGAGCGGCATACATTTTATTTCTGAACCCGATAGGGCTGCACAGTTTTTATGGATTTCTTGTATACATAAATCGCACTTATAGCATTGGCCTTCGCCAACTGTTTGTTTACAGTTGGGATAGTTGTTCTCGTTGCCATCCATCACATAAAAAAGATGAACACAAACAATAAATAACAATAACAATTATTTTTGAAATCCCCATTCAAGTTGGACCAAATCTGAACTCTTCACGTTTTTCCAAAAGATGCAACGTTTTCAAGTAAAAAAATAAAAAACCACACCTGTTTGGCTGGAATAGTATATTTCATTACCAGTCCAGAAAAAAGGATTTTTCCGTGCGCGCGTGACAAATTCTCGTGTGAGGCGCAGCCGAGCACGGGAAGTCATGCAAGAACGGAAAAATCCATTTCTGGACGTGTAATGAACGATATTTTTTATTATACTTATCTGAAAACGATAAAAACAGAAAATCCCAATTTTTTGAAATGCCATGAATTTTACAGAAAATAAAATGTCAAAAATAGGTACAGTCGTGAGCATTGAAAGTGGGAAACCCGACTCACAGGACTTGTCATTTTTCGCTATTTTGGGTAAATCAGTCTTTTCTTTACAATGTTTTTTTTTTTGTCAAATATGACAATCCCCGTCATTGCCGTAAGTATAGCTGGTGAGTTCGTTTTACAATAGGAAAAATCGGGTGTCCCACTTTCAATGCTCACGACTGTACGGGTGGGCCAATTTGGACACTTTCTTATGGAAACACCCTCTATTTTTAGAGATAGAAAAAAATGAACCCCCCACTCTGAGGCTCAAATTTCATGAAATTTTGATTGGTGCAAACCACATTTTGATATCTTAAACCGTTTAGCCGCTAGAGGGCGATTCTCGATTTTGAGCAATAATGTGAAACCATCATAACTTTTTTGTTAATGAAAATTATTGATTTCCGTAAAAACTTTCTTGAAGCACTTTTTCAAGCAGAATTCAGTGACTTTCTCAGTTTTTTTCTAGTTGGTCCCAACGTCGAGATATTGACCAAAGTCTGGTTTTTTTCAATAGGATAACCAATATATTAATAGCTCATTGGAAAGCTATGCTTTTTCTGATTTCAATGATATAAAGTTCGATAGGTTTATCTCTATCAGTTTTCGAGAAAAAAAATTATTTCGGTTTTTTTCATAAGAAGCAATGTGTAAGAAAAGGACTTCATATCTGTAAGGAAACTGAGAAAGGTCTCTTTCCAACACATTGTTTCTTATGACAAAAAACCGAAATATTTTTTTTCTCAAAAACTGTTAGAGATAAACCTATCGAACTTCATATAATTGAAATCGGAAAAAGCAGAGCTTTCTAATGAGCTATTAATATATAGGGTGTCCTATTGAAAAAAACCAGACTTTGGTCAATATCTCGACGTTGGGACCAATTAGAAAAAAACTGAGAACGTCACTGAATTCTGCTTGAAAAAGTGCTTCAAGAAAGTTTTTACGGAAATCAATAATTTCCATAAACAAAAAAGTTATGATGGTTTCACATTATTGCTCAAAATCGAGAATCGCCCTCTAGCGGCTAAACGGTTTAAGATATCAAAATGCGGTTTGCACCAATCAAAATTTCATGAAATTTGAGCCTCAGAGTGGGGGGTTCATTTTTTTCTATCTCTAAAAATAAAGGGTGTTTCCATAAGAAAGTGTCCAAATTGGCCCACCCTGTACATAGGTAAATGATGGTTGTCACAGAAACTTAAATCATTTTTAATTTGTCGGGGTGCATTTATAATAAGATATCTTTGTTCAATTTCGAATGAATGACAAGGATGCAATATTGACTGACGTCTAATCTGCTTAGCGCACGGAAACAGATATCGGGAAAAAATTTCCGTGCGCTGTTCTGGAAATGTCACCTTTACTTTATTGTAAAGACAGGTGGAAAAGAGGTGTTTTCAGGTAAGTATAATAAAAAAGTATATTTTGTGCTACCCATTCTGTAAGTTGACTTTTTTGACCTACGTCCATGAACTGTAAGTGTCACTTACAGTCCGGGTCAAAAAAGTTACTTTTTTGACCCGGTCAAAAAAGTGTTGATATGAAAGGTGAAAATTGCTTTCATATCTCTGTCAAAATAATGTGACAGAAACACTCGACTTCTTAAATAAAAAACCCAAAACAAATTAAGGATACTATTTTATTGAAACAAATAGAAAATACCTATGGCCATTTGGACCCACTATTTTAAGGTAGCCTAAGCGATAAGTATTCCTTAAAGTGACATTTTTTCCATCAAAAACTGTCATTTTAAAAGATACCTACTTATCGCTAAGGGTTCCTTAAAATGGTCAGTGCAAATGGCCATTAGACGTCCAAAAGTTGAAATTAGCATAAACAGATAGGTACCTACCTAGTAATATAAAAATGCGATACTTCATGGTTATTTACTTTTTAATTTTGAAAGTAAAAGAAACATTTGTACAATTAGTTACATTTAACATAGGCATACTTTCCTGTATTGAAGTCGAAGAACTTAAAATATTAGAATCCTTACTACTAAAGGAATCCTCGACTATCATAGAGGAACTTGTGCTGGGAGTTGCGGATTCAAATCTTATATTCTCGCTGCTACCTAGAATTCTTCTGGCCGTATCTACTTTATTTGCACTTGAGTCGGCCACATAACTTTCCGCGACTGTGGAAGATCGCCACCCTCCGTGCCTTTTTAAAGCGAGAACATTCGCACCCGTATCTGCCAAAAGTGTTGCCGAAGTTCTTCGAAATGAGTGTCCCGTGTAAGACTCAGGATTGTCCAAATTCAAGTACTTGGCAATATTATAAGGTACTTTTCCAAGGGTATTTTTACCAGCAACTTGATTGACACATTTCCCTACCTCATACCTCAAAAAGAGTCGTCTATGATCAGTGTTCTTGGGCCTTAAGTTAACATTTTCTGAATATACCAAGGCAATCAATATTATTTTCAGTATCATTGATAATTGTAAACGAACGTCTGGTTTTATTCTTGCTATCTGGAATTTTTATTATTATCACATCCCTCTTATCTTCAATGTCACTTAATGTCATCTTGAGCAATTCGTCTTTACGGCATGCTCCAGCAACGCCAATGAGTGCAACTACCTACAAAATAAAGACCACTGTTTTATGGAATAGTTCTAAAGCCATATTTATACCTTCATCAACAAATATTGACTGTCTGGTGCCTCCTTCAAAAATGTCTTTATTTCCTGCCTTGAAAACACATTTGATTTTTTGGGATTATAACCATCGTTTCTCCTTTTCAAAAAAGCTCTCAATTTTGGAAATTTAGAAATATCTATACTGTCATTAATGGATAATGTTGTCTTGAGCATAGAGTATTCACTCCACAAACTTGCTGGACTCTTCAAATGTTGGGAACGCTCAAAGAAATATGCCAAAAGTGCATTTTCATCAACAATATTCAAATGCTTCACCGCTTGCCACTCTTTAAACTTGGAATATATAAATGTGTACCTCTCTTTCGATTTTTCGGGCAGCAATAAAGCACAAGCATTCGCTGCTGCTTCTTCTACGCCGGTTTCTACTTTCTCGCACATTTTTTCACTAATAATAATTACACTTGACTATGACTTGAACTTTTTTTTTTTGTCAAAATAAACTTGACATTTTAATAAGAATTTCGTTGCCTGGCAATTTAAAAAAAAGGCAATTTAACGAATATGTTGACAACGCCAAATTTGTTCACAATTTTAATTGTAATGGTTGCTAGCATAGGGTGCATGGAATTAGTAGGTCAATTTAAACAATAATACAACAAACTGGACACCAGTTAAAATAATAGCTTTATTTGCGAAGACGATCCCAAACTAACCCTGAACGCTAAAGTAAGAATCACACCATAAAAAGCCATTAATATTGTTTCATATCAATGGCTTTTCATGATGTGATTCTTTCCTTATATTAGCATTCAGGATCAGTTTGGGATCTTCTTCGCGAACAAAGCAAATAGGTGCACCATCAAATTCATGATATTTATTATCTTGAATGTACGGTAGCACAAAAAATATCATATGCCTCAAATGCTTGCAAACCTCGGCCCTATGGGCCTCGGCTTGCAAACTGCATCCTCGGCCAAAAAAGTAACACTTACAAGCCTTGGTACATAAATAACTATTGGATGTTTTGCTGACATTCGGGACAGCTTATTAATGGCTGCACGCTGCATGTTATTAGCTTGCATGAGTCGTTGGATATACATTTTATTTCAATATACATATTCCTATCTGTTAAATAAGACATGAACCACTTGTCGGATATTCCGTAATGGCTCAGTTTTTCCAGGTGTATTGAATGGTCAATGCAATCAAACTCAAACCCTCTGGACAGGTCGCAGAATACTGTGAGTGGATGTTCTCATTGTTTTTTATGAGGTTAGGTATCCCTTGAGTGGTGTTTTGCTGCTTTTCAAAGTATGCAATTCTGTGTAACATGATCTGTGACCTGAAGTTTCACCACAATCTCCAAAATTTTCGAAATAGTTAGTTCTCGGTTACATTTTTTTGTCCTTTCTTGAAGAAAGGTTTTGCTTTTGCAATTTTGTAACAGTTTGGAAATGTTCCAGATCTTAGACACATGTTAACTAGATACACCAAAGGTGTTTTAAGAAGATTTATATTGTATTTGATTACCGTTAGTGGGATTTCATTGTAGCCAGCGCTGGAATTACTTTTCTATTGCTTAGCTTAGCTTAGTTATGCCAACAATTTCACTTTCTGCGACTTCTCTAAATCTAAATCTTTGTTGACTCTTGGTTGTGTTTCCTAGATATTCGCGGTGTGAAATTTTGCTGTTAATATTACCTGTTGAAGTATGAGCAATTGTCCTATAAAATTCTGCAAATTCATTAGCAACTTTCTGCCTGCTGATCATTGATTGTTTTGTTGTCTATTTCCAAGTTTACTTCTTTTAGGATTTTTTCTCTGTATGTTGTAGTTTATAGCTTCCCAAGTTGTTTTGATTTTGTTGTTAGAGTTTTCTTGATTTGAAGTATAGGTTTTTTGAGAATGTAATTAGATTTTCTAGAATTTTGGTGTATTCATTCACAAATTCTCTAAGAAAATCTGAGGAAGACAGGGGCACTATTCAAGTGATTTGATCAAGTTGATTGAAGGCAAATGACTTGCATTCAATTTTTTGTTTACATATGTTCCATTGTTCTGAATGAATGCATGTCAGTGGTTTTAAAATTAGTCCTAGCGGTACATGAAAAAAAACGGCAAATTGTGTTAAAAGCATGAATTTTGGTACACTTGGTCTTTGAACCATAACAATTGATTTGGCCCGTAGCACTACCCCACAACTGTCATTTGTTTATATTTGTTCAAACAATTCACTCGATCTGTTAAAAAAGTACAAAACAGGCTCACAGATGCCAATGCCAAATAAAATTTAGATTGGAAGTTGATAAAAAGGACGGAAAGTCATGCTGACCCATGCATAGGCCAATTCTGACCCAAGTCGCCACTTTGATTAATTGTTTAAACATATTGTTCACTTTTGTTTATGGCAAAATTATTGATTTTTCGGATATTGCATGTGGGGAATCGATTTCGACTAATTAGAGGTCAAATATCTCAAATAATAACATTAGAACTTAATAATAATAATAATAATAATAAGACGTTTATTAACTCAAAAAGTAAATACAAATAACATTTTACATCAGCTTACTTACACGACATGAGTTAAACGGCCCATATTTCAGCCTATTTTGCGAGGTCACGCATGATCTCACAAATGCTGTTGAGGCCTCAAATATAATAGCAACAAATTAAAACAGAATAAAAGAAAAATTAACCAGAGTACAGAGATTATTATTATCAACTAGAAAATAAAACTAAGCGAAAATAAATCGACAAGGAGTGTAGGTAAGGGACGGAGAGAGAGAGGGGTAAAGAGAGGTAAAGCACACATTTGCAGGAATGAAAAAAAAAATAGAAAATAAAATCAATTCACTATTAATAAAAATAATACTAAAAAAAAAAATTATCGTACATACATACGTATACCGAACAGAGTCAACAAATTTAATATCAAAACACTATATTCGTACGAGCTGCGATTTAAATAATTTAGTTTTAATTCGTTTTTTAAGAGATGCAATCGAAGTGGAAAAATCCACTATTTGAAATTTGTTTATTATGTTAGCAAAAGACTTTTTGAAACATTTTTTGTTATAGCGTGGTATCATTAAAATATGGCTACATCTAAGGTTGCGGTTATGGATTTGATTACGATATCGCACTTTTTCTACAAGATACCTAGGAGACTCTTTTTTTAAGAATTTTATAAAAAAATATTGCGGAATGCATCACTCTTCGACTATACATATTCAGCCAACCTGCATCCTGCAGTCTATACGTGATTCGTTCTCTTCTGCGTATTCCGTAAATTAGCCTTAGACAACAGTTTTGCAATTTCTGGATGCGCCTAGAATCGTAAGTAGTTAAGCAAGGACCATATATAACATCACAATAATTTAACTGTTCGCATCGCACAGCATTTTTTTGGCATCTTGATGTAAATATTTTCGATGCGAATAAAGCAATTTCAAGTTGCAGTACCCTAAACTAATCTTGCTTGAAACGTGTAGTAAATTTTAGTTTATTATCCATTATCAGACCTAGGTTTTTAGAATAATTCTGGAAGGGCAGATTTGTACCATCAATCTTCAATGACGTGTCACCAGCAATACCAGCCCGATGCACCTCGCTACAAAAAAGAAGTGCAATTGATTTAGAGGGATTAATTTGTAGTTGATGGTCCTTTGCCACCTGAGACAACGTTCCAAGGTCCTCATTCAAAAAAGTACAAGCTTGCTGACTCTGTGTGGGACTAAATGACAGTAGTATGACTACTGCAGTGTTGCAAGTATTTGTCGAATTGTGAGGTATAAATTGTGAACAGAAGAGGGCCCAAAATACTTCCCTGAGGAACTCCAGCGACCACCTCACAAGGATCCGACATTTTATTATCAAGGGTAACATACTGTTGACGATTTGATTAATATGACTGAACTAAACCAAAAGCAGTAAATTCTAAACCAATATACTTTAAAGCAGTCATATCCTTTACGAAATCCGGATTGGTTTGGTGGAAACAGTTCATTAGTATCCATGTAACTTCGAATTTGGTCTTCCATTACCTTTTCAAGGACTTTTCATAGAACTGGAAGTACCGATATATATTGAATTTGTGAAAAGGAGGAGGCATTTTGAACTTTTGGAAGAGGAATAATTTTGGCTTTTTTCCAGAGTAGTGGAAAATATGAATTTTCTATACAAAGATTAACAATGTGCAAAATAGGCTTAATTATGACAGGAAGAGCTAAAAGTATTATTGTTACATTTAAATTGTCCAAGCCGAATGCCTTACTCTTTATCTGAGTGATTAAGTCTTTAATATAATTCTCTGTAACCAACTGAAATTGAAATCTGCAGTTTCCTAGACTGTTTTGATTATAAAAATTAGAAATATTCTGATTTATTGGAGGTAGATTTTGAGCTACTTTAGAGAAATGTTTATTAATTTTATTCACATCTTTTAATTCTTGTGTCAGATTGAGTTTTTTAGATGGCTTACAAATATCTATTTTTTTAAATTCTTTCCACATTTGATGTTGCTTAGCATGAGATAATTTAAAGTTAAGATACGCTTTCTTCTCTTTTCTTATAGCTGTAGTTGTCATATTTCTCAAGTTTTTGTACGAAAGCCAGTTGTTATCATTTTTAGTTTCCCTGAATTTATTCAAAGCCTTATTTCTTAATTTTATCAATAAACTTGTTTGCAAGGCTTTTATAATTGTTTTTCTGTATTATAGAAGAAAATATTGAACAAAATTTGATGCTCAAGTGACAGTGGATGAATAACTGAGGATAAATGAAATAATAAAACCATTAAATAATAGCTATTTATGTAACAAGTTGTAAAATGAGCGTGTTTTTTGCACTAAATGTGAAGATTGAACAACGAGCGAAGCGAGTGGTTTAACACATTTTGCAGAACTTGTTCTCCGAGTTTTGCACCATTTTGCACCATAAATATTAAATTTTGCACCGCAACCCTCAGGCCTCTACAGGGGTTTGAAAGAGAAATAGTTGGCCTCCCCCACACGCCAAATTTCAATTTAAAATAGCACAAATTGTTTTCCGAGTTTTGCACCATAAATATTAAATTTTGCACCGCAACCTTTAGGCCTCTACAGGGGGTTGAAAGAGACATATTAACTTTGTTCCAATACAGCTGAAAACCCTATACAATTTACCCTCGAATTTACCCAAGGATAATACACACTACACACGGATTCCTTATCGGCCTCTTTTTGGATTTTTTCTAGGTCATCTGGTGTAGCACCAGACAGGCTGTTTGCGCCAGCGGTCGCAATTTAGCAGAATTATAGCCTGTGGTGCAAAAACCCTACGTCAAGGCGAGAAACGACACGCTACTACGTCATCACCGATACTTTGGCACTAATGGCACTATTTCTCTTTCATCCCCCTGTACATGCTTAAAGGTTGCTTTGCAATATTTAATACTTTGGTGCAAAACTCGGAGAACAATTTGTGCTATTATAAATTGAAATTTGGCGTGAGGGGGAAAACTATTTCTCTTTCAACCCCCTGTAACGGCTTAAGGGTTGCGGTGCAAAGTTTAATATTTATGGTGCAAAATGGTGCAATACTCAAGGTGTTCCGTGAGTATTGCCCAAATTGTTATTTGTAGTATTGCACAAATAACAAATTGTTATTTGTGCTATTTTAAATTGAAATTTGGCGTGTGGGGGGGGGGGGCAATTATTTCTCTTTCAACCCCCTGTAGCGTCCTAAGGGTTGCGGTGCAAAATTTAATATTCATAGTGCAAAATGGTGCAAAACTCAAGGAACAATTTGTGCTATCATAAATTGAAATTTGGCGTTCGCGATGGGCCAATTATTTCTCTTTCAACCCCCTGTAGAGGCCTAAGCGTTGCAAAATTTATTATTTATGGTGCAAAATGGTGCAAAACTCGAAAAACAATTTGTGCTATTTTAAATTGAAATTTGGCGTGTGGGGGGGCTAACTATTTCTCTTTCAACCCCCTGTAGTAGAGGTCTAAGGGTTGCGGTGCAAAATTTAATATTTATGGTGCAAAACTCGGAGAACAATTTATGCTATCATAAATTGAAATTCGGCGTGTGGGGGGGGGCCATGGTTAATTTGGCCCCCCCCAGTAATACTTCTATATAATCTCTCTCCTGAGGGGGTGCAAATTTTTTTTCGGGTGGTGCAAAACGGTGCAAAATGGGTGCAAAAAAATGGTATAGGTTTTAATGGATTTGGAAATATGGGGGGGCTAACTTAACTGACCTCTATATACCTAATCCTTGAACGTATATGTAGTATATGGACTTAACTGTTTGTTTTATAAAATATACTCCTGGACAAAATTATCGCACCACTGCACATAAGCACCACTATAAGCAGTGGTCAGTGGTGCGATAATTTTGTCCAGGAGTATATTCCCAAATTTACCAAAATTACCAAAATTACCGAAAAATTACCGGTAAATTACTGCTGAGAAAGAACAAATGAAAATTACCGGTAAACTTCAATCTCTAGCGATGAGTGCCCTAGAACCGTGCCGATTTTGGAAACAAAATTGACACAATGTTGATAAAGAAAGTATTAATCACCTATCAAAAGATTCATGTGGAACCCTATCGAAAATCTTCAGAAAAAAATAAAAGCTCAATTTGAAGCAAATTTTTTCATATTTTCAACCCATAAGGGCCATAAGTGCCCTAAAACCGTCCCATTTCTCAAAAGAATTGGACACAATGTTGATAAAGAAAGTATTAATCACCTGTTAAAAGATGAATGTGGAACCCTATCGAAAATCATCAGGAAAAACATAAAAACTTAATTTGAAGCAAATGTCTTCATATTTTCATTCCATAAGGGCCATAACTGCCCTAAAACCGTACCGATTTTGAAAATAAATAGACACATTGTTGATGGAGAAAGTTATAATCACCTGTCAAAAGATAAATGTGGAACTTTATCGAAAATCATCAGAAAAAAAAACTAAAAACTGAATTTTAAGCAAATTTTTTCATTTTTTCAATTCATAAGTGCCCTTAAACCGTACCGATTTCGAAAAAAAATGGACAAAATGCTATTAAAGTATTAATCACCTGTCAAAAGATAAATGTGGAACCCCATCGAAAATCATTAGAAAAAAAATAAAAACTCAATTTGAAGCAAATTTTTTCATATTTTCAACGCATAAGGGCCATAAGTGCCCTAAAACCGTACCGATTTCGAAAAATAAAAATGGACACAATGTTGATAAAGAAAGTAATAATCATCTATCATAAGATGAATGTGGAACCCTATCGAAAGTCTTCAGAAAAAAAATAAAAGCTCAATTTAAAGCCAATTTTTTCATATTTTCAACCCATAAAGGTCATAAGTGCCCTAAAACCGTACCGATTTTGGAAAAAAATAAACACAATGTTGATAAAGAAAGTATCATTCACCTGTCAAGGGATGAATGTGGAACCCTATCAAAAAACGTTCTCGCTCTCCTTTACTCTGGCACTGGAATTGTCGTTATTTCACATAAGAGCGGCGTATAGCATAATTTAAAAAAATAATAATTCAATAATTTGTATCATGAAAATATTAAAAATGCGCGGAAACGAGTTCTAATGTTAATAGTCGAGCTTCTTGACCCCTAATTAATTAGTCGAAATCGATTCCCCACATGCAATATTCGAAAAATCAATAACTTTGCATTAACTGAATTAGTAAACAATATGTATAAACAAAAAATCAAAATGGCGACTTGGGTCAGGATGGGCCTTTGGATGGATCAGCATGACTTTCCGTCCTTTTTATCAACTTCCAAGGTAAATTTTATTTGGCATTGGCATCTGGTGAGCCTATTTTGTGCTTTTTTAACAGATCGAGTGCATTGTTTAAACAAACATAAACAAATGACAGTGGTGGGGTAGTGCTACTGGCCAAATCAATTGTAATGGTTTAAATACCAAGTATACCAAAATTCATGCTTTTAACACAATTTGCAGTTTTTCACTAAATATCTATGTGTACCGCTAGCGCTAAAAGGGTAACACAGCCGAGCCGGTCAGCTCCTTGCAACAACATGAGCCAAATGAAAAATATTTATGTGACGTCATCAATCGGCGCGTTTTAAATCATTTTGAATTTAGCCAGTTTCAAGTGCATGTAAAAAACTTCTTTAACGTTGTAGAACTTTTTTTTTTTGGTATATATGCCTAAAATAATCTTTCCTTTGGGATTTTATACTTAAATTACATATTTAAATTTTAGTGAAACAGCCCATTGCTTAGCTTAGTTATGCCAACAATTTCACTTTCTGTGACTTCCCTAAATCTAAATCTTTGTTGACTCTTGGTTGCGTTTCCTAGATATTCGCGGTGTGAAATTTTGCTGTTAATATTGCCTGTTGAAGTATGAGCAATTGTCCTATAAAATTCTGCAAATTCATTAGCAACTTTCTGTCTGCTGATCATTGATTGTTTTGTTGTCTGTTTCCAGTTTTACTTCTTTTAGGATGTTTACTCTGTATGTTGTAGTTTATAGCTTCCCAAGTTGTTTTGATTTTGTTCTTAGAGTTTTCTGTTCTTGATTTGAAGTATAGGTTTTTTGAGAATGTAATTAGACTTTCTAGAATTTTGGTGTATTCTTTCACAAATTCTCTAAGAAAATCTGAGGAAGACGGGGGCGTTCACATTATTCAAGTGATTTGATCAAGGCAACAAGTAACTTGCATTCAATTTTTTGTTTACGTTACATTGTTCTGAATGAATGCATGTCAGTGGATTTAAAATAGCGAAAATCCTAGTTAGGAATGCTATTCTTGGAACAGTTTTAATTCTAGCTGGAAATTTAGCAGAAAATATTTGTAAGAAAAAACAACTGAGAAAGAGAATATGGGTTAGAGATTGGATTAGTCGCAGAGAAGAACAAGCTGTTTCAAATAACTACATGACCTTAAATTGGAAGATCCAAGGGATTACAAAAATTTTCTACGAATGAGTGACCAGCAATTTGATTATTTACTAGAAAAAGTTAAAGGCTTTTGGTATTCCACAAACACTCATATTTCTCGTACACATTGATAAATTTGCAGGATTTCTCCTCTGACCATCTAGATGCCGTCATTTTAAATATCTGTTTTTTATTCAATTGAATATAAAAAGTTGAACATGTTTCAACTAAGAAGCCATTCAATTAACGCGATCAAGTGACACGAATAAAGAGGTTTAAATATGCAATTCGCTGAGAAGTCACTTGAATTCAATTGACTTGATCACTTGAATAATGTAAGCGCCACATAAGGAAGAGTAATGATTTTTAATCATAATTAGTAATCTTTTATTTTTACATGATAGTCTTATTTTTATACCCTGGTTAACCACTGGAATGAATTTAGAATTTCCTCAAAAGCTGCTTTTTCGTGATTTTATCTTTCGAGATGTATGCTTTAATCGCCACATACAATGAGCTTTTGTTTTGGAAACCGCGCAGTGATTTCATCGCAGATATTGTAAAAATGCTCCAAAAAGTATTTATTTATTTATTTATTCATATACGGGATAATCCCATTAACTGTTGAATCATACAATACATATTGGTAAGGTACAAAAAAAAATTAATTAATAATCTAACAATGCATAATTAAGTCTAAATCTAAATATGACATAAAAAACAGGAGATAAAATCAAGTTAATTGATAAGCAAGGAATTTCTAAACAGACTGAGTGATGTGTTAAATATATACAGGGTGTCCCAAAAAGATACCGACAAACTTTAAGGGGTAGTAGGGGACATCAAAAGAAGCATTTTTGTTTATATAAACATATGTCCGCAAATGAGCCATTTGGGCTGTAGAGCAAAAAAACTGTTTGGTATCTAGTTTTATTCTCCGCAATAATTAAATCACTGTTTACTTATTAATTTTGCTTTAATAGCAAATAAATTATGGTTTACAATAATTGTTCAACTCGAGAACTCTTTGGAATATTCCGGGAATAGCTTCTACATGGGCCAGTTTCCTTGCTATCAGATCTTCCTCATTACGAAAAGGTGTTTCATAGACTAAACTTTTCAGTCAATGACCCGACGGTGTAATCTTTGCATTGAAGTAAATGGTCAATATTTTGAACAATTATTCTAAACCATAATTTATTTGATAATAAAGCAAAATTAATAAGTAAACAGTGATTTAATTATTGCGAAGAACAAAAGTATCAAACAGTTTTTTTGCTCTACAGCCCAAATGGCTCATTTGCGGACATATGTTTATATAAACAAAAATGCTTGTTTTGATGTCCCTTACTACCCCTTAAAATGTATCGGTATCTTTTTGGGACACCCTGTATATCGGGTCTTCAAAAAAAAAAAACAATCAAAGATTGCTATGGTTTTTTAAACTTATGTCTTAGCACTATTTTTTTTTAATTATGTCATTGAAATTCAATGTCAAAATGTCATGTCAAAAATCCTTACCAATAAAGAAACAATAATGCGACATACGTTTTCGTATTCAAAGCAATCTTTGATTGTTTTTTTTTTTAAATTTATCAACAGCATTTATATACCTGTTCAAAGAACTATTATTTCCACGTGGTTCTATGGTAAGGAAGATTAAAAATACATCGGTGTCGTAGACCCAGATAATATGGTACTCTGAGCTGGATCTGACTTAAGAGAACAGGACAATCTATTAGTATTAGACCATTGATAATCTTAAAAACAAAAATACCACCAAACATATCCCTACGTTTGCTCAAAGAAGTTAACATCAGCTGTTGTTCTTTGTCACTGTAATCATGATCATTAATAGGAATGCCACTTTTGAATGCACAAATTCTCAGGAACCTATGTTGACCTCGCTCTAATGTTTGAGAATGAATTTGGAAAAATGGTGTCCCGGTAACCGAACAATATTCCAATATTGACCGGACCAAAGAGCAGAAGACCACTTTAGTAGCATCAAGAGAAAAGTATTTGCAATTTCTCATTATAAAGCCCAAGTTGTAGTTGCTTTTCTACTCACTTTTCAATAATACTTTTTTGAAAGGGTCAGTAAAGGGGTATTGGCCTATAATTTGATGGAACGTTGAGATCTCTCCCCTTTTGTATAGGTCTTACTATGGCTTTTTTTAAACAAGATGAAAAGCTGCCAGACTCAAAAGAAAAATTTATGAAATCAGCAATAACGTTTAATGCTGGATCTGGCAAGTGTGAGAAAATTTTAATGAATATTTCATCCCAGCTAGATGAATTTCTATTCAAAATGTTACCAAAAATACGCTTCGGGCTTCGGTAGTTCAGAAAGATCAGTAGGAAACAATAATAATACAAATGAATCTACCACATTCAATCCAATTCATTTATTTAGTTGGCAATTATTAAATTGCGAGTTAAATTGTAATCATTGTTACTTGCCGAGTAACATGCATCAAAACTAAATTTAAAATAAAATGTGCCAGTGGCCAGTACACATGCTCTAGAATAATTAAGCTGAAATTCCATAATGCTGAAGTTCTAAAATTAAAATGTGGACGACACATAAGTAAAATTGTCTAAAAATACATACAATAGGATCACAAATTTTAACATCCAATACATTAACTCATCATCTGCCGATTGTTCACTCTTAAATAATCGTTTGAACTGTAGCAACTGGTATGATATTTTGTCTAGCCTCCTGTCAAAAAAGTTGCAAGAGAATTTTCAAATTATTTGTAAAAAATTCATTGTAGAGTATAAAATAATACTAATGGTGAATTGACAACCTTACAACATATGTGAGTTCATTATCTTAAAAATAAAATGCAAAAAAGTCCTCTTCTCACAATCCTTGGATTGACAAGGGTTGTGAGAATAGGACTTTTTTCATTTTTGCATTTAATTTTAAAATAATACTACTTGACATGATTTGGGTTTGACAACTCTAATGGTAAACTGTTATTAGTAACCAATAACAATAACTTAGCCTGCGAACCTGATCAAGAAATCCAAGGAACAATTACCTACCTTTAGTTTTATCAAAATTTTCACTTTGTGGTTTATGAAGGAATAAAACAATTTAATAATTTACCAAACAACATAAAAAGTAAAAACCTTTACAGAATATAGGCTTTTTCAGGTTCTTCTTAAGAGATTTTTAGTTAGGTGTACCAAGAATTGAACTCATAGTTAGATAACTCTACTCCAATAGATCGTTCAAGTAAATTATAAAAAAAGAGTCCTGAGGGTTAAATACAAAATATTAATTATTTTTTTTTTTTTGCAGAAGCGCTCTGTGCAAAACTCGAAGCCGACGCAAGACTAAACGCCGATGCCAGAGCAACTACCGGATCCCTTGCAGTACACCCCAAGTCGAGGGACGTCAAGATCGAGAACTTTTCTATTACTTTCCACGGTTCCGAAATGTTGCAGGACGCTATGCTCGAGTTGAACTGCGGCCGTCGTTACGGACTTATCGGTTTGAACGGTTGCGGAAAATCGACACTTTTGGCCGTGCTCGGTAACAGGGAAGTTCCAATTCCGGATCACATTGATATATTCCATCTAACAAGAGAAATGCCTGCTTCGGACAAATCCGCTCTGCAGTGTGTCATGGAAGTCGACCAGGAAAGGACGCGACTTGAAAAACTTGTCGAAACTTTGATTGCTTGCGAAGATGACGAATCTCAAGAGCAACTTATGGACATTTACGAACGTCTCGATGAAATATCGGCAGACACAGCTGAAGCTAGAGCGGCCAACATCCTGCACGGTTTAGGTTTTACCAAACAGATGCAGCAACAGAAAACTAGAGATTTCAGTGGAGGTTGGAGAATGCGTATCGCATTGGCTAGAGCTCTTTATGTCAAACCCCATTTGTTATTGCTTGATGAACCGACTAATCATTTAGATTTGGATGCTTGTGTATGGCTGGAGGAAGAATTAAAGAAGTGAGTTAGTTTTTTTGGGTATTTAAAAAAAAACTATATTTCTTTTTCTCCAATTTAGCTACAAGAGAATATTGGTTTTAATCTCGCATTCGCAAGATTTCCTTAATGGCGTTTGTACTAATATAATTCACATGGATAAGAAACGACTCAAGTATTATACGGGTAACTATGATGCTTTCATGAAAACTCGCATGGAACTCTTGGAAAACCAAATGAAACAGTATAATTGGGAACAGGATCAAATAAACCATATGAAAGTAAGCTAATTTAAATAAGAGTCGACGTTTGTTAATTTACGGAATTTCTAGAACTACATTGCAAGGTTCGGTCACGGTTCTGCTAAACTTGCCCGACAAGCCCAGTCCAAGGAAAAAACTTTAGCTAAAATGGTTGCTCAAGGGTTAACAGAAAAAGTGTCGAACGAAAAACTTGTTACATTTTATTTTCCTAGTTGTGGTACTATACCGCCTCCGGTAATTATGGTGCAAAATGTCAGCTTTAGGTAAGAGCATTTTTATTATTCAGATATTCCGGATTTGTTTAACCTTAGAAAAAAAATAGATACATAACAGTTTTTTTTTCCAGGTACAACGACGATACACCTTACATCTACAAAAACTTGGAATTCGGTATCGACTTGGATACAAGATTGGCTTTAGTAGGACCCAATGGTGCTGGAAAAAGTACCTTGCTGAAATTACTTTATGGAGATGTAAGCTCAAATTAATAATTAGTCATCCATTTTGAATTTTCATTAATGTTACACTTCTTATTGTAGCTCTTTCCTACTGAAGGTATGATCAGAAAAAATTCTCACTTGAGGATCGCCAGGTATCACCAACATTTGCACGAGTTATTAGATCTTGATTTGTCTCCTCTTGAATATATGATGAAATGTTTCCCGGATGTTAAGGAAAAAGAAGAAATGAGGAAAATTATCGGACGATATGGATTGACTGGCAGGCAACAGGTAAGAAGTTGTCCATCCATTAGCATTCTACTTATCTATCAATATTCAATGCCCCAATGAGCAGAAATATATAAATATATCATTTCATTTGGGTTTTATTATTGATTTGTAGTGACATACAAACACATGGATAATAAGATTTTTTTTTTTCTTGGACAATAAAGATTATTTTGATTTTATTGAAATTTTTCAGGTTTGTCCAATTAGACAACTTTCCGATGGACAAAGATGCAGAGTCGTGTTTGCATGGTTAGCTTGGCAAGCCCCTCACTTACTGCTACTTGATGAACCTACCAATCACTTGGACATGGAAACTATTGATGCCCTAGCAGAAGCTGTCAACGATTTCGAGGGCGGATTAGTTCTTGTTAGTCACGATTTCAGGCTTATTAGTCAGGTAAGAACAATTTGAAATTATTTCTTTATGTATTTGAATAAATGTATTGTAGGTTGCTGAAGAAATCTGGGTATGTGAGAAAGGAACGGTAACAAAATGGAAAGGTGGCATTTTGTCGTACAAAGAGCACTTGAAAACGAAACTATTAAAAGATGCTGAAAAGAGCGCCAAGCAGCAAAGATAATTTAATTGCACCTTAGAGAAAAATTACATCCTTAGAAAATAATTGATGCACCATCAATAATAAGGCAACTCATTGCGGTTAACATTTTAATAATTATGCAATTTATTGTTTCAATAAATAGCATTCTTTATTTTGATATGAGTGTTTTTTTTTCTGTATATTTATGCTATCCTGCTTCTGATATTAGTAAACAGTACATGGTTCAATTTTTAAATGAAAATTCTGGAATTTGGCGAATTGAACATTATATTACAACAAATTGAAGTTTAATTTCTGCGATTTATCATTATAACATATGTAATATCGGGTCTTCCCTCCACCAATTTTTGCCTATTTTTGGTCGTTTTGCAGTAGTTGTCGTTGTGTGTGTGCGTAAATTTAATTGTTTTCTTGTGTCATTTATGAACAGTACAGTTGTGTTTTATGTCTGTATCTTAGTGAAATTGTCATCTACATGAACAACCCCCAATTAAAAAATTGACAAGTAGGAAACCCGCCTTGTTAAGCAGTAGTCCTGATTTTCACTGAGGACAAAGGCAGGAATGCGACAACAATAATTCAACATACCTGAGGTAGCGTTCATCACTGTGTGAGCGAATGAATGCATTTTACTAAATAAACCAATTTTTATATGTCCTCATTTCTAAATCCCTCGGTAAAAAAAAAACAAAAATAAAATCCGCAGGCCAAACCCAGGGGCCTCATTCTGTAAAGAACGAACCGTTCGATTCGGTAGAATTTCTTCGATTGTGACGTCATTTTTGGCATTTTCGGAATAGCTTCCGCGCTAACAAACCGAAAATGACGTCACAGTCGAAGAAATTCTACCGAATCGAACGCTTCGTTCTTTACAGAATAAGGCCCCAGGGGCGGATGGGGAGCATAAAACCGGCCCGGGAAACAATTGGCACCGGCCCGGCCTGCCAGATCAGTATTTTATTTTGGGGGCTGTTGTGAATGAATCGTGTCGCAGCCGGTCACGCAGCTTAAAAACCTACTGGTCCCAATTTTTATTGGTATTATTTTATAGGGGTAGCACAAAAAACTCTGGATGGAACTTCCTGACTCAAACAGTCCAAACTCTTCATGGAAGGACCATCTAAGAACAGAACAGAAGAACTGCTTAGCTTAAGCAGGAGACAATTGAGAGATGTGGTTGGATTGTTGACAGGACACTGCTATCTTTATTTAGTTGTTGTAAAATGACGATGACCGACATAGAATGGGGAATCCATTGGTAAGATTTGATGAGAATAAAAACGCAGGGTCACTTAAAAACACTGAAGAAGAAAAATGCGAGTCTGGCTAACGAAATAGCTAAATATTAAATGAACTTTTATTAGTTATGATCAAGAACAAATGAAGAATGCTTTGTCTTATCCTGTGATATCGTCTTTTTAATGTGCTTCTATTAGTACGGGATACGAGGCCTATTTCATCAAATCATTTTACACCGTCTTGCATTGTTATCATCAGTTAGATAAAATGGTACTGAAACGCACTTGTGCAGGGAAATAGATGGGAGTGGGGGATTTCGCTGAAAAAAATGTTTCAGAAAATGTCATAAATTAGGAAAATATATAATTATACACCGTCTTGCATTTATTTACTGAGTTAGTTTGTACACAAACAAAATTGAATTACCACATGCAAGACGTTTTCATGGGGGTTTTGGGGTTGCAATAGAAGATGGAAATTGTCAATTTGTGAGAGGGGTGGATAATCATTTTACACCACTCCATTGTTGATTTAGATTAAAGCTTGAATATAGAATAGCTACTGGATACTGATACAAGACGTCCTGTGGAGGGATAACGGGCTGCAAGACGGATGTCAATGCGTTGTCTCACGAGGGAGTGAAAATTTATTTTACACCACTTCATGCTTATGTCCGCCGGAAGAATATATGTTAAAAAATGCTAATACATCAGTCCAAGACGTTTTTTCGGGGAAAAAAGTTAATAAATCCGTTTTCTTTTTTAACTGAACTGTTGAGTTATTTACTGAACCGTTCACAGTTCATTCTTTTCTAAATCATACAGATGGAAAAGGACAGTTGACATAGCAGCTCAACAGGGGAGTCTGCTGAATACAGGAATTATAATTTCTGTTTACAATTCCAGACAGATCATTTTTTTGCTGCTTTAAAATCAAACTTCTCAAATTTACCTATATAATACCTACCTACTTACAATCCGTTAGGTGTTATGACATATCCACCTCAAAAAAAAAAAAAAAAAATGATTATAAGCTGACAGAAAAAGAACAATTTTCAACCTTTTTTTTTTTTTGATGTCGGTAGAGACATTCAAATATACATATTGACAATTTCTATCCAATATAACAACCCCAAAACCTCCATGAAAACGTCTTGCATGTGTTGATCCAATTTTGTTTGTGTACAAATTAACTCAATAAATAAATGCAAGACGGTGTATAATAATATATTTTTTCTACGAGCGTGCGGGAAATGGCTCTTCCCGCACGATTTGCTGTGCGGGAAGACTTTTTTCTCGCACCGGTGCGGGAAGAGATTTCTTCCTGCACTCAGTGCGGGAACAGTTTGAAATAATCATTGTGACATGGAATTGTTTGTATTGTGGATACACCTATACCTGTACCTTTACCTTTTTATAAATACCTTTTAATACATTTTTAATAGGCTCGTTCAATGAAGTTTCATTAACCACGTTTTTTCATATTTTTATGGAGTATTACTCACATATAGCACACAAAAAAAAATCAGTTCAATTGGACAAATATTAAAAAAGTTATGCGTCTTTGACTTTGAATATTAAAACATTATAGTTGGGGAGCTGGCGTCAAAAACATGCAAGAGTTTTCGCAAGGCGGATATTTTCAAAATAGGTCGTACTTTAGTGCTAGAATGCTAGTGTAGCGTCAGCACTCACAGTTCCGGGACAGCTAGCTCTGGGACGCGGGCAAAGTTGTAATTTTAAGAAGCATCTAAACTGTTTTCTCAAAGCTCAAAATTTATAGAAATTTTGCACATTATCTGTTTGAAGGTCACAGATAACGTATGTAAATCGTCAGACGTCTAGTTCGTTGCTAAAAGGGGGTCAGACGTCCTCAAAGTTTTTATTTTATGGCATTTTCTTCAAATATATTTGTCAAATACCTGCAAAAATATATTTTGACAGGACACCGAAGAAAATGCCATAAAATAAAAACTTTGAGGACGTCTGACCCCCTTTTTGCAACGAACTAGACGTCTGACGATTTACATACGTTATCTGTGACCTTCAAACAGATAATGTGCAAAATTTCTATAAATTTTGAGCTTTGAGAAAACAGTTTAGATGGTTCTTAAAATTACAACTTTGCCCGCGTCCCAGAGCCAGCTGTCCCGGAACTGTGAGTGCTGACTGTACACTAGCATTCTAGCACTAAAGTACGACCTATTTTGAAAATATCCGTCTTGCGAAAACTCTTGCATATTTCTGGCGCCACCTCCTGGACTATTATGCCTCAGAAATTCATCGCTGAGAGATGGTATGACGTCATCTCTCGAGTCGAGACAGGCTAAAGGCCGTCACATACGGTTTTGCATAATGCAATGTCAACTGGGACACAGGTTTCCGAGTTTGCGAAAGTATCAATAATTTTACTTTTTGCATGCTACTTCCATAATTGTGCTTATAAAATATTGAAAGTCAGGGAATCAATCAAATATACTTTAATATGTTCGAAAGGAAAACACCCAGTTCTATCAAATAGAAAAAAATGCCAAACCATAGTGCCAAACTAAAACTTGTCAAAACAATGCCCGTAATGTCGTAGTGACGGGCGTACCAGGTGCGTATCAGCACCACCACGACCAACGTGAGAGATGCAGTGATGTCACTGCGTGTTTCAAATTTGAGGCGTTTTGATAATTTATTTAAGTACGAACAAGGGCTTGGAAAATTAGGAAATTTTGCACAACTGCTAAGCTCAATACGCTCTTAGAATATGAAATAAAAAAAATATGCTGTACGAGCCTATTCTACCTTCTGCATAATCGCATTTCATTTAAATTAAACTCTTCGTAACATCAGCTTTAGTATGCTCGTAGAAAAAATATAGTTCCTAACTCTTGCGGGAAGAAATTTCCGCAGCGAAATCCCCCAGTCCCATCTATTTCCCCGTGCAGGTGCGTTTCAGCATCATGTTATCTAACTGATGATAACAATGCAAGACGGTGTAAAATGATTTGATGAAATAGGCCTCGTATCCCGTAATATATTGAATATTTAAGGGATGAATTACCAGATTAACCAGATCCAATTAAAAATCAGATGGGGTATAAAAATATATTTTTTCTATATATGTATATAAAAATTATTATTAACAGAATAATCTCCAGTAGTATATGAATAAAAAAATACTATTTATATTGAATAAACAACAGATCTAAAACAAGTGTATAATAATATGTACTAACAATTTTGATATATAAAACAACATTTAACAAATTTGGAATGGTTTTGCATATTTTTGGGTATTTGCTTAGACAACATTGTTCATGAGTGGAAACTTGTTGAAGTTTTCTTGGCATAGTGAGGCTTCTCTTAAAAACTGAAACAAAAGGAATATGATTTATTTTTATTGCAATAAATTTTCTAGTAATGGTAGGATCACTCTTTTGGAAGTATAGTTGGGCGATCAGTTTATAACAAAAGAAACCGTAACATAAGAAATTTTTCATCGAACGTTTTCATCACATAATGATACATTATGTAAATTGTATTCAAGCTTCAAGTGACAAAATAGTATATTATATACCTAGGTAGAGAAGTTGGTCATTATATATACCGAGCGCTTTTATAAACCGAGGCGCAAAGCGCCGAGGTTTATAATGCGTGAGGTATATAATGACTTTCTCTACCGAGGAATATATAGAATTTTTTTTACTACTGCTAGTACAAAATAAAAAATTTGCTTAAAATCTGTGCTCTAATTATTTTTTTTTGAACGCCCTCTTGAAAGTGCTGCCCTCTATCAACAGCTTATGATAACTTCCTATGTACCTACAGAAACCTGTATTTTGTTTTAAATTGACGCATGAAATTGAAATTGGACCAATAGAAACATGACAATATACTTGCGTCATGACGTCATTTTCATTATTGACCTAGGGACTTTTTCATTATTCACCTAGGGAGAGAAATTAAATTTTTTCCTAGAAAAATAGATTGAATAATGACTATTTCTCAGGTAAGTAGTAAAAAAACTACAATAATTATTATACTAAGATTTTTGACAATGATTGCTTTGAAATTTATTTTATACAGGGTGAGTTACTAAGCGCGCGGTGGTCTATATCTCCTATACTAACGGAGATTGAAGAAAAAACTAAATACAAAACTAGTAGATAAACATGAGTACTACATTCCTAAATTATTTTCCAGTATAGAGGGTGGCCCAATAACTAGAAGTGACACAAAGTTATGTTTTTTCAAATGACTCCCCCTTCTAGACATATTTCATGTACAATGGCCGCGTTCACCAGATACAAACGTTGGTAAACGGTTTGCGATTATTCTGCTGAACGTTACGTTGAATTTGTGTTAAAACCAAACATGTTTTGCAAACGGTCGCCATTTTTGCAAGCATAATTTCAGCGTGTTTATAATTTTCAACGCTGTATTTTGTGTGGTGACCTGTCATTCAGAAGGTGACGTTCTTTCATTGAAAAGTTGAATCGTTCAGCAGAACCAAGAGTTTACCCAACATATTGTGTTGGTATTTGTAAACTGTTTACAATCCGTTTTGGTTCTGGTGAACGTAGCCAATGTCATGTACCTATCTTTAACTGTTTCGGAAATATTGACAGTTAAAAACTGACTTTTTTGCATCTTTGACAGACTGTAAAGCCTGAAAGGTTAATTTTACAAGAAAACGGATTTTACATCCCTATCTTAGTTTTTTATAAACTATCATTTGACACCAATCTTGAATTTAAACCATGATTAAAAATTCCGCCTAAATTATTAATCTTCAGTTAAATTCAATGTTGGTGTCAAATGATAGCTTATGAAACTCTAAGATAGGAATGTAAAATCGGCTTTCCTCTAAAATTAACCGTTTAGGTTTCACAGTCTGTCAAAGATGCAAAAAAGTCAATTTTCAACTGTCAATATTTCCGAAACAGTTGAGGAAAGGTATATGACATTGTACATGATATATGTCTAGAATTTTCCGCGGAATCCAGAAAAGTCATAATATACAGGGGGAGTCATTTAAAAAAACATAACTTCGTGCCACTTCTAGTTATTGAGCCACCCTGTATACCAGAAAATAATTTAGGAATGTAGTACTCATGTTTATCTACAAGTTTTATATTTAGTTTTTTCTTCGATCTCCGTTAGTATAGGAGATATGGACGACCGCACGCTTAGTAACTGACCCTGTATATGGCAAATGTTGATGCTTATAATAATACTACTATCTGCTCTGCCAATGGGAAGAGGCCTTAGTTCATATAAAGTTACTCAGAAGAAGCAAGTCTTCAAATTCTTTTAGTTTTGTCCAGCTTCTTTGGAAAATGAGCTTAGTTTCAAATGGAATATATAAATGTCTCGAGTCCAATTATTTATACAGGGTGTTCCGAAATTAATGCAACAAATTTTTATGGCATATTCTACGTCGAAAATAAACCCTAGTTTCCTATATAAACATATGTCCGGAAACGCTTCCTTTCCGAGATACAGGGTGTTGAAATTCTAAGAAAAAAACTATTTTTTTATCATAACTTTCAAACCACTCTAGATATTTCATTGAAATTTTGTACACCGGTTTCGAGCAGTAAAAGACATTTTTTGATAAAATTATTTAAAAAAAAAAATTACCAGTGACGTCCGTACCAGATTTCTATGGAATATTTTTCAAGAAAAAAATGGTGCGCCACTGCTTTTTTCTAAAATAAAAATCATTTTTGGAATCCCCATGCAATTTGGAACAAATTTGATTTCTACAATTTTTTCTGAAAGATGCACCATTTTCAAATAAAAAATAAAGAACCATTTTGGGGCATGGCGAAATCGTGAAAATTATGATTAAAATGCTAAACATTAAACACTTAAAGTTTCAAATTATTTCTGTGACGTCACTGATTTTTTTTTTCAAATATTTCACATGAAATAGCTATTTATACAATAAGTTACGAAATGAGCGTCTTTTAGGCACGCGACGTGAAAATTGTCCAACGAGGCAAAGCCGAGTTGGACAACACGTCGAGTGACTAAAAGACATCGTTTCGTAACAATACAAGATTTTTTCTACTGGCATTTTATAATAAAAAAACACAATTTTATTTCATGTGAATAAGTCGATTACACCCAAAATCTTTGTTACCTGCTTTTACTTGACACCTGACACTTTTCATGCGATTTTCTTTTCAAAATTCGACATCAATAATTAAAATCCTAGAAAGTAGGTAATAACACAAACTTCTGTTTTGAGTAACCCAAACGTTCAATTCAGTAATTCCATTTTCAATATTCATAATAAATACAAAACAAAATTCAAATATGTGTTTAGTGTGTTTTTTATTTCTGAATAATGAATGACACTTTTAGGCACTAGTGCTTAAAAATTACTTTTACGCACTCATAAGTCACTTTTACGCATTCAAAAGTCACTTTTACGCACTGAGTGCCTAAAAGTAACTTTCACGCACTCAGTGCCTAAAAGAATGTCGTTTCAAAACTGAAATGACAATCGAAAAGTTGCTATTATGAAACGTCAGTAGAAAAAAGTGTCTTTTGCTGCTTGAAAGCAGTGTACAAAATTTCAATGGAATATCTAGAGTGGTTTGAAAATTATGATAGAAAAATAGGTTTTTTTCTTAAAATTTCAACACCCTGTATCTCGGAAAGGAAGCGTTTCCAGACCTATGTTTATATAGGAAACTAGGGCTTATTTTCGACGTAGAATATGCCATAAAAATTTGGTGCATTAATTTCGGAACACCCTGTACATATAGAGATAAAAACATAACCTGCAGTGAAGGTACCCCATTAGGAAATCTTTTTATCAGTTGCCCTAATTATCTTATCCTACAGACCGTGTGAATGTCTTACCAAAACATGTCCATCCATATCTTGTAACAACTTGTCAATCCATGGAATACCATTTTTGTCTTTTTGTCCACATTCGTACTTAGCAATAAGTGCCAAGTGTGTAACTGCCAAAGTTAAAGCTGCAGCTCTAGCTTCCAACAATCTAGGGTCAAGCGGAGGATACATGCTCCGCACCATGTCATCAACTCTGCTAGAGATTCTTTTGGCACTGTCAACAATCTGACCAAAATTGCCTGACATTGGACTGGAATTCATTGCGAGCGTGGTCAGACGTTCGGTCAGGTATCTGCAAGTTTTCAAGATGGCCAAGCAATGGGGTATAAGGCCGGTGGCGTCATCGATCCATTGTTCATCGGTTAGGATGCTGTCAAAGTTCAGATTCACTTCTCCCAGTTCGAGTTCGGGTATGTCAGGTTCTATTAGTTGTTTTTCGGGCCTGAAACAAGCGCTGATTTGTAGTTTTAGGGATAAACATCGGAAAACATATTTATTTCCTACTGAACTATTATACCCATATAAAACCTTGGTTACGATAATCATAAACAGGGTCTTAACTCCCAAGGGAGTTAAAGATTTCCGTAACTCCCGCTTTTACCTTGAATAGGTGAAACTTTGACAAAAAATAGAAATTTTGGTTTATGGTTTATTTCTTTATAAAAATGGACAAAATACAGTGAATTCAGTGGGAAATAAAATTATCTATGTACCACGGGAATTATCAGGTGTTAATACCCACGGGCAATTGGTGTCCCTCGGGATACAAACTTTGCCCTGGGGTATTAACACCCTCATAATTCCCTTGATACATAAATAACTATTATGAGTGGCAGATTGGAAATACTAGATGAGTAAGTGATGATTATGTATTAACTAATCATAATAATTATGTAAGTTTGTTTCTAATAGACAGTGCAATTTCAGACCACCAACTGCAATACTTGAATTTTTAAACTTGAAAAAAATAATACGCAAAATGCAATAGTTATATAGTAACCACTTTAAATAAAGAAGCAGTTAAGGCAAATTTAGCTGAAATTGAAACCTTAAACTGTAATCCCAATTTATTGAGTGATCAAATAATACGTTCTCATAATAACAATTTGCATAACAGACAGTGAAGAAATAGATTTTGTTCTAAAAGTGCTCCTTGGTATAATGTGAGACACTTTGAATTGATGAGGAGGCGGAAATTTCACTATCAACGACATAAAATGTTTCCACACAGTGCTCATTTACTTGAACTTCACAAATTAACCTAAAAAGAATATAGAAAATCACTAATTGACTCAAAAAAAGCTTATTATAATGTCGAAATTAGTATAGCAGGAAATGATGTTAAACATATATGGAGACCACTAATCAACAACTCCAAACCCAGGAAAGACTGCTTGCTACCCAAGTTAGTACATGTAGGACTAGTGATGTAATATTTCCGAAATTTATTTTTTCTTCCGAATATTTCCGAAATATTCGTATTTTAGTGAAATTTATTGAAATTTAAGGGAACATTCAATTTTCTTCACTGTAAGTGTAAGGAACTGTTTTGAAATATAGTCAAGTTTATATGTATTGTATTCTTGGACAATAAAGCATATTATTTACTACTACCAAAGAATCTACTACTATCAGGAGAAAGGTATATTCTGTTAAAAAATGAACTTGAAATGCGTCAAGAAAAGAAAAATGATTTTATCAACTAAACATGTAGCATTTCGTACACTGGTACATATCTTTTTTTCCTTTTTTAAATATGTAAAGTGATCCTGACTCGACACTTTTGCTTCCCCATGTTCGGTAATAGAACAATAAAAAATAAAACACTGCGCCGGTGTTTTTCCGCAACGAAACCATAATAAAACTGCCACAGCACAGCTCGTTCCTTCAAAACTAAACACGCCCATACGCCGTTGATATCGAGGTTAGGGCCGATGTCTCAATAGCAAGTCAGCCTCGGGTTAAGCGTAACTCCAGGCTAAACATTGCAACTAGACAAGTTTAACCTGGAGTTAAAACTAATCCGGAGGTGACTCGCTATTGAGAAACCGGCCCGTAGAGGTTAGTTTGACAGCAACGCGCCGCTATTAGGTGATCCTGTGCCGCTGTGGTGGCGCGAAGCTACACGAAATGCTGGCGGGAAATTTAAAATCCGAAAATTCGCGCAATATTTCAACCTAATTTTCGTAAAGTTCCGAATGTTCCCAAAACAAATCCGAATATTTCCGAAATATCCGTAATTTACGGGAATGTTCTATATCATTTCCAGGATTATTTCACACTAGTGAAATTTGATTTCAAATTCATGAAAACTAAATTCACATCAGTGAAATCTAATTTCGCTCAAATGAAAATGGATTTCAAAGTAACGAAAACTAATTTCTCACAAACGAAATTTGATTTCACATTTTTGAAAATGAATTTCAAACTGACCCTAATTAATACTTATTTTTCAAATATTTATTATTTCAATTTGAAAAGACATCAACAACGTTATTTATTTCAACCTACTGAAATAATCCCACTGAGTTTAGAAAACTGTGGTTTAGATAACATAAAATACAATCATGAAACAATAATAATAATTATGAGTTATTTAAATAAATTAAACTTCTGTTTAGCAAATCACGTGGAAAGGTATAATGCAGTGCAGCTATCTCAAGAGTGAGAAGATTCAACTGAAGTTCAATTTATTTAAATAATTTATAATTATTATTGTTAATTGTTTCATGATTGTATTTTATCTAAGTGAACTTCGTGTCCTATCGGTATCCAATGAAGGGGGTGATTCCTCGGTTAAGATAAAAAAAAATAATAAAAAATTTGTCTTTTTACAATTTTATCAATGTATTGTGATTTTGTTATGTGCAATTGAATGTTCCATCCTGAAAAATCTCGCACTATTTTATATAATTCTAGCCACATAATTTTTCAAGTACAAGGCATGTAAACTTCAGTTTTTTGTTATCACTTTTTTGATGTTCCTAATATAAATTCTAGCTCTGATGAAACCCTAAACTTTTGGGCAAAACGTTGGCAAAGACTTGACAGGCCTTTTATGTTTTTTTTTTTTTTTGTCCTAACCAATGAATCACCCCCTGCATTGTATTTTATGTTATGTGAACTCAGTGGGTTTATTTCATTAGGGTGAAATAAATAACATTTGTTGATGTTTTTTTCAAATTAAAATAATAAATATTTGAAAAATTACTATTAATTATTATAGTCAGTTTGAAATTCATTTTCAAAAATGAGAAATCAAATTTCGTTTGTGAAAAATTTGTTTTCGTTACTTTGAAATCAATTTTCATTTGAGCGAAATTAGATTTCACTGATGTGAATTTAGTTTTCATTAATTTGAAATCAAATTTCACTAGTGTGAAATAATGCTGGAAATGGTATAGTTGAAATATTCGCTACTCACATCACTATATAGGACACACTGCGAAGAAGCCACAGGATGTTGCTAACTTGCTAAACCAATAATTTTTCGGAATTGCTGCAGAACTAGCAAAAAACATCCCCCCAACAATGTTGTCCCCTCAACTCCAGCCAACTTCTACTGCCTATATACATCAATGGGAACCTGTGACTACAAAGGAGGTCACTGCAGTTATAAACAAATTAAAACCAGGACAATCACCCGGAACTGACAGCTTAGGCATTGATACAAGATACAATCAAGAAATTGAAAAATGAAAAACGCCCACTTTATGTAAGTTGATAAATCCTGTTTTTAATACTGCACCTGTACCAAGTCTGTTTAAAATGGCAAAGGTTGTCCCTTTGTTTAATGATGATGATAGCACAGAACTTATAAACTACAGGCCCATTTCCTTGCTCCCAGCTATGTCTAAGTTATTGGAGACCTGTATAAATATGAGGTGAACCAGTTATTTGGATGGAATAAATTTTTGGTATGGGGGTCAATATAGATTCAGAAAACACAGTTATACCTCCTCAGCAACTACAGAGCTAATTACAAATATATTAGAGATATAAGTGTGTACTTGTCTCTCTGGACTTAAGAAAAGCTTTTGATACAGTAAGTGCCTTTTGCTTTCATTTGACAACCGTTAAAAATAATCAGGGTTTTGAATGCGCTCTAACTACCTATACCACCTATACCTATAGACCTGGACCCATGCAAAACTTTGACGACGAATCAAATTCGTTAATCGAGAGCAAAAGTATTGGCGCTTAATCACAAAATTCTCGTGGAGGTGCTTGAAAAAACTGGTATTGGAGGCTCAGCACTACTGTGGTTTAGTGTGCCTAAATCAATCGTTTGTTAAGTCCTAGTTAGTTAACAAAAACCTTAGATTGTGACAATATGGTATATTGAAATAATGTATGTGTGATATTGAATGACCCGCATAGTTTTCTAGCTCAGGCTAGTTTAGGTACATACATCTATTGTCGAGTCTATTGTTTAATTATCATGTTGAAATAAAGGAAAAAAAAAAAGTACGTTTAAGTGTTAAGTACTCTAAGATGTTTTTATATTCTAGCAAAAACGGTTTACAATCCATACTAACAGATTGATGTACCTACATGGGTTTCGGACTTGATTGAGTTTCCAATTTCAACAATAGAAAACTGCCACAAAAATACTATCATTTAAAAATATACTTAATTTTTCAATTTGTAGTGGTTTTAAGTAATTACTTGAACCTCATTCTGTTCGGAGAGAATTATACCGGGTGACAATGAAACTACTACCCATGGCGGAATTTCTTAACAGCTCGAGATAGAAATATGGAACTTATCGGATACCTCTTTGAATAAGGAGCAAATAACCATGATTTTTTTTTGTTCTGGCATACTCAGTTTTTACGTAAAATACTTTAGAGCAGGTAAAGCGCTGTCCTACAGACATATAAGGAGTAGCAACGCTATGAAAACTAAAGTGAAGCCAGTTTTTAGCCGGTGTTTGTACACCAAATAACAGGTGAAGCATTGAATTAGCTATACCGCCATTATTTTGGATCTCAAAATACCTGGAAAAAAACTGCTTCAATTTCCAACTTCATGTTCCTACTCCTCCCACCTAGGAAATTACCTGCTCTAAGTAAAATACAAACAAATAGGAATTACGACATATTTTTGAACCACTCTATGGCCGTGTTCGTTTTTGTCATCTTTTTCGTAGATTTGCTCCGAAATTTTGACAGGCACGTGATTGGATCAGACAGTTTGAATTTACAAATCACGTGGCTGTCAAAATTTCGGAGCAAATCGACGAAAAAGATGATAAAAACGAACACGGCTTATTTCAAATACCTACTATCAATTTTTGACATAGTTTATGTCAGACAAAAGTTATTAGAATTAGGCAATTCAAACCACGTGACTTTCAAGATGGCGTGGCGGCCACACATGAGCCAAAAAACACACAAAAATATCTAGATTCGGCCCGATTTATTAGTTTAGGTACCTAGTCAACAAATATTTTATTAAATAATCCAAATCAAAGTTGCAAGCAAAACTCTAAGCAAAATAATTTGAAATACGCATAAAAACACATTCAAAACAAACTTGCTTGGCCGCCACGCCATATTGAATTTTCCTATCTGACAGATGGATTGAATTGCCTAATAGGGCAAGTACACGATCTGACAGTTTGACACTATTGACAGTCGCCTTGAGGTAAAACAAGATATAATTTACAGTGGTTTTTTAGGTTTTTAGTTAGATTTTTTAAAATAAATACCTTTTGTGTGATCCAGAAGTTTCTTGGACATGCCTAGAGTTTGTTTAGTTGTTAATTGTGGCAGTATAGCGCAAGGGATACAATATTCTTCCATAGGTTTCCATCAATTTTAAACAGCAATGGGAGGTTTGATTTGTTAGCTCAAGAAAGAAGAGAAAAATTGATCAATGTTCTTAAAAGAGAAGATCTGACAGAAAAACAGATTGAATATAGAGTAACTATACTTATATATTTGTTCTTGTGACACTTGGTTTTGATATTTGTTGGAAAAAAACTGAATTTAATCCATTATAGGAAAACCTAGCAAACTTTTAGCTAAAAAACCAGATAGACTGGAACACAAACACTCCGCTCTAACTTTTTTAAAACAAAATAACACCAAAATTTGTAAAAAAGCTGTGAAAACCGCATAAAAAATCACCGACCTAATCTACACGAATGTAAATAAATGATTTTTTTTACCTCAGGGTGACTGTCAAACTCATTTATGACGTCACATGGACATGCCCTATTGTCCAGAGAGTCCAAAAAAAGATAATATACAGGGTGTCCCATTTAAAATAACAAAGTCAATGCCGTTTCCGGTGAGACCGGAAAAGCCATTCAATTGTTTTTATATTAAAATTGTTCAAAATTTTCAACCCTTTCGACATACGGAATTGCATATTTCTATCTCCAGCCGTTAAGAAATGCTGCTGTGGTAGTTTCATTGTCACCCGGTATTTTTAACTGAATTCAGGAATTTGACATTCCAAATCTTGGTGAACTTGTTACTGTTCAATTCTTTTTGGGTACCTTTTCCACTATATCACTATAGGCCAGGGCAGATAAATTTTTTCGTAACATAAAATTTAACAGCAAACTATCGATGCAGTATTGTTAAGGATCATTTATAGATGCTAAAAACCAAAAATGCAACATCTAATCACTTTTAGGGGATTTTATAATAGTTATTTATGATATAAGTGCTAAAAGTGACATTTTATTTTGTGAAAAGGGAAGTTTGGGACACGACGCCGAAGGCGGAGTGTTCCATCCCTTTGAACAAAATAAAATCACTTTTAGCACGAATATCATACACTATTTTTTCTACAAACACTGTTTAAAAGTCCAAATTAACGCATCCTTGAAATCCTCAATTTCAAATCTTTCATCTAATTTATTTATGAAATAGGTTGCTGGCAAGAAAAAAAAACGAATTTGTTTATTTTTATTTGTCATCTCTGTTTGTCATTGTTGATTAATAACGTCAAATAATCACGAATTTTTGCTTACGGTTTCTGCACAATTTTTGGTTTTTGCGTGGTTTCATCCAGTTTCATTGTAGTTTATTTTCTGGGCGATGGAAAGTGATCAAGACAATGAATTTCTCCCGGCGGAAATTGAAGAAGCTGCCAATAAAGCTACTTTCGAATTATTGCCTAGCAAGTCAAAGCAACAGTACGAGTTTTCATACAAAAGAACATTGCAGATCAAATTCTGCCCAAAAGTTCGGAGAATAACATTGCTCTTTACTCTCCTGGTACAAGTTTTACCAAAATAAATTCAGTATTTGCTACCAATGAGATTGGCCATGGAGTTTCTTATTCTAATTGCAGTTTCGCTAATTTTAATTTAATTAAATTAAAAATTTAAACGCTTTAAGATGAACAGCTCTGACGAGGATTTTTTAATTTATTTTTTTTTGTTACGTAATTTTTTGATAAATGCGTAGGTTCGCTCCAAGTTAATTAAAAATAATTGAACAAATTATCGTTTTTTTTTTTTAATTTTTGTTGTTACCTGCTTGATATGAAGCTCGTAGGAAAAATTTTGTTCCTAACACGTGCGCAAAGTGTCTTTTCCGCACGCAAACACTTATCCGAACTTTGCGTGCGGAAAAGTAACACTTTGCGCACTTGTTAGGAAAATAACTATTTCCTACAGCCGTGCGGAAAAATCGATTTTCCGCACTGATATGCGTGCGGAAAATGAGTTTTCCCGCACGGTGCGGTAAAACTTTTACCGCACGCATATCAGTGCGGAAAAAGTTTTTCCGCACGGCTGTCAGTGCGGAAAAAATTTTACTGCACTGATCTGTCAAAAAAAAAAAAGAAAAATTTACATTTTTACGCCTGTAGGAAAAATATTGTACCTAACACTTGCGGAAAAATTCATTTTCCGCACTTGTTAGGTAAATAGCTATTACTTTGATATAAAATTTCCTATGTTTTTATATTTTCTGATCAGTGCTAGAAGTGATTACTTTTAGCACTAGTGCTAAAAGTAATCACTTTTAACACCAGTGTCATAAAATGGCATTTTAGACACTGACAGCATCCGTTAAAAATGACACTTTTAGTGACGTTTGTAGAAAAACAATATTTAGTGCAAAAATAGAGCTTTTTTTTGTTTACTTCACTGTCTTTCGAAAACTAATGATCGGATGGTTTTGCAACTATGGCAATAGTTTTAGAGCATTGAACAAGCTTTAAAATGAGCCATTATACAACCCTGTAGGTCTTTTAGTCTTCGAGAAATGATTTTTTTTCCACAAAAAAAGAGATTTTCGTAAAAAATTCCTAACTTTTTTAATTTTCATGCTAGACAATTAATTTTTTACACATACATAGTAGATGAGGCAGGCTTTATTGAGCCCAAATTTGGGCCCGGTCCGATGGGTTGTTTCGGCATAATACCCTTGTCAAGCAAAATGGGGATGTTTCTAAAGCAGTCTGTTGAATTGAGGATAATTTTTTTATATTTATTTTGAAAAGTCCACTGATAAGTCGAAATGCCAAACTATCGATCCTTTATCTCAGATTTTCCATTTAATTTTTTTATCGCAAGTAAAACGGCTCCAAACATCACTGAAAATGGAAAAAAAATGTAATTTGCGTGGGCGGGGGGGCGCTCGCTGTCACTCCGTTTGAATTCCTGTCAATTTTTTCCATTTTCAGTCATGTTCGAAGCCGTTTTACTTGCGATAAAAAAATTAAATGGAAAATCTAAGATAGAGGATCGATAGTTTGGCATTTCGACTTATCAGTGGACTTTTCAAAATAAATATAAAAAAATTATCCTCAATTCGACAGACTGCTTTAGAAACATCCCCATTTTGCTTGACAAGGGTATTATGCCGAAACGACCCATCGGACCGGGCCCTAATTTGGGCTCAATAAAGCCTGCCTCATCTACTATGTATGTGTAAAAAATTAATTGTCTAGCATGAAAATCAAAAAAGTTAGGAATTTTTTACGAAAATCTCTTTTTTTGGGGGAAAACAATCATTTCTCGAAGACTAAAAGACCTACAGGGTTGTATGATGGCTCGTTGTAAAGCTTGTTCAATGCTCTAAAACTATTGCCACAGTAGCAAAACCATCCGATCATTAATTTTCGAAATACAGTGAAATAAACAAAAAAAAGCCCTGTTTTTGCACTAAATATTGTTTATAAAATCCCCTAAAAGTAATTAGATGTTGCATTTTTGGTTTTTAGCATCTATAAATGATCCTTAATATTATTGCATCGATAGTTTGCTGTTAAAGGATAACGCACACCTAACATGGGATTTCTGGGCTCTATGGATTTTGCCCATTTTTTGATATGTTGTAGAGGATTTAATTCTTAAAAACCTTTAAATGGGACGAAATCTTGTAGGCTTTATGGTTTTTAAGATATGAACATTGAAAGATGAACTTTTTTGCGACTTTTTGTGTGAAGAGTATACGAAAAACTGGTGTTTATCAGTCAAAATTTTGACAGGTTGACATATTTCACGTCACTAAGAAATGTCAACATAGGCTAAGGTCGGGACCGTACTGGCGCTAACATTGACCCCAGTGCAGACCTGGCCTTAACCTATGTTGACATTAATTTTTAGTGACGTAAAATATGTGAACCTGTCACTATTTTGACTGATAAACACCAGTATCTCGTATACTCTCCACACAAAAAGTCGCAAAAAAGTTCATTTTTCAACGCTCAAATCTCAAAGACCGTTATACCTACAAGATTTCGTCCCATTTAAAGGTTGTTTAGAATTAAATCCTCTACAACATATCAAAAAATGGGAAAAATCCATAGAGCCCAAAAATCCCATGTTAGGTGTGCGTTATCCTTTTATGATAAAATATGGCTGTTATTTTGCTAAGTGCCTTGGCCTACTATTTGGAGTCTGGATCAGTTGATGTGAGGTGTGACCGTGACATCATGTCGATAATCTATTATCTACCAATGAAGTAGTAAGAAGGTTGGAATAGCCCTTTGTCTATCTACTCAATACATATATTTGGCCAACATTGGAGTGAGAGAACAGGAGAGATCCGTGAAATTTTCCTGCCCTTACTAGCGCTATCTCATTCAGGGTTAGAGTGAGAGATATGGAAGATTCAATAGATTTTTTGCCCTTACTAGTGCTATCTTATTCTGGAATCAATTGAATGACATAAAGCTCATCCCAAACCTTCTTCCTATTTCATTGTTATCTACCCTCCTACAAGACACAACCTGAAGAGCTCCAGTTCATGAAAGTAAAACCCCAACAATTACTGAAGAGCTCCGGATTAGAACATTAACAATCTCACCAGAAAAACTGGTAACTATTTATACACGGTTATACACCTAAGTATAAATTGGAAAACTTCTATTTTAATAAAATTATTGTCAACCCTACATGAGACCACAGGTTATACCTAACCAAATTCAATACACTGAACCACTGCTTAAAACAAATAACTGCAACTAAGCAAGAAAACACAACCAGACTAATTAACCTAATTATAGTCAGCAAATATTGGATATAAAAGCCACTGCCACACTATGGCAAATCAGTCATGTCTCAGCGCTTTTCTGTATCAGTGGGTGTGTTTAGACACGTCTCAAAAGTTGGAAGCTATCTGGCCAAATAGGGATTGCGCATCGTATCTCTGTTCGAGCAGATTTCAACTGACGACTCAGACTCTGCGCTACAGTACAGGCTTCCTAGCTTCTATCGTGGTGTTGGATTGGTTTTCTTAGCAACTGCTGACCACAAAGATCAAGCTTGGGCTTATACCCGACGGATTCGCTCAGGTGCCCTTAGATCCTTTTCAGCCGGAAGGGACGTGCTGGCTTGGAATGGTAAGAATATGGTAATACTGGTGTGTTTTACACTAAATGCAATCTCTACTCTAACATTAAATATATTATATTTATCTAGCGTTATTCTGGTGTTCCCTTTCCCTTCCCGTTCTGATTTTCAGGGTGAATAGTCAAGCTACTTAGTAGAGCGATAGAGGCTTAGTGACATTATTATTTGTTGAAATTTGAGTGGTTTCATTTGCACATAGAAGGACTCGACTATACCGTTTTATTATCTCTGGATTTCACCACCCATTAGATTCTTGTGCTCTAGATTACTGAATTGAACTTCAAGTTAAAATTGAAGCAAAGTAGTACAAACAGTAATAGGAATTCATACCTGGATTCGTGATTATGAGCATCCAAATAAGCAGCCTTGTAAAACAGTCTTTGCCTTCGACAAATCACAATCAAAATCACAAAGGCGCTAACAAAAATTGCTGACAATACTCCAAAAGCGATAGCTGCTACCATTTCCGCATATTCTGGCGACATGATTGCGAGATTTAATTTGGTTTGGTATTGTTGTTCTAAAAAATCAGTTTACAGTTAATTGGTTAATATACCCACCAATACCGTATTATTATGCGACATTCAACAAAATGCTAAAAAAATTGTATCCACTTACCTTTTCGTAATTTTTTAGGTATTGGCGGGCATAAATACAATCATTTTGTAAATTAGAAAGAACTTGAATTTTTGGAAACTTTAAAATTAAAACAATATTGGGCTAAAATAATAAAAACAAAAATAGAATAACAAAATGTCGTTGACAGTGACAGATGTCAGCTGTAAATGTCACGAATGCGTAGCGCTTACAAATCTCAGGGGATGTTGGGTATAACATTAGTTTTGCACGGAGTGCTTTTGAAAACAATGCTGAGGGTTCGCGTTAAGGATTCAGAACTGTTCGCATGTGCGGTTCAAATTACGTCATTAACTGATGACGAAATTTCGGATTTTTAGCAATTCTACGTTTGCGGTGCGCGGTGCACTTGGAATTGGGTCCAGATCAGTTCCGAACCAAGTTTTAGCGCATCCGACTGGTTAACCAAAATGAAAAACCGGAACGCTTTCCTGATGATCGACAACACCGGTTTGACAGTGACAGAAAAACGACTTAACCTCAATTTTTCCATGATTTCATGAATGCAAATTGCATTATTTGCGATGCAATGATTGCGTGAAGTTCTATTTCTAATTTTCTTCAACAAATCTTCAGATAATTTATGATGACCTCAAGCAATTACAGGATATCTTTTTATTCTTTATTTATCAATAATAACTGAAGTGATTCATCTACACGATTTGCAACACATTATAGTAAGAAATTACTAATCGCTATGGCTCTGGTGATTCCTCGGAGACTTCTTGCCGTCAATTTGAGACCAACATTGGTGAAAACATTTGTGAGTCCGTATCACTGTGCTGGATTAACAAAACTGCAACGTAGATACAGTAAAGTCATACCGGAATGTTCTGTGTCCCTTGTGCAAGTAATAAATAACAATCTTCATAATAATTTATGCAATGGAGTAAGGCAGTTTTCGGCAGAAGGAAGCAATAAAAATGGGCAAAACGATGAAGCGCCGAAATTGTCATTATTTCAAAGAATGAGGCAGATGTATAGGGATTATTGGTATGTGTTGGTTCCGGTACATTTGGTCACTTCCGCAGCTTGGTTGGGAGGATTCTATTATTTAGCCAGCAGGTAATTATTAGTTTCATATAAGTTAGATCGAGAGTTAGATAGTAAGAGATTTTTTGTAAACTCTTGTATATGAATTAAGAGTCGCTTATGGAGCTGTTTTATGGCTCTCGCTGTTCGTATTGTTTAAATCTTTTCAAAAACTGAGAGTTGCAAACAAAAATGTTTAATTTGAATGGAAGGTTTTTAGCGGTTTTAAGTTTACATTTCATTACATTTACGTTTCATAAATAATAAATCCCCTATAAGGCCAAAAGGAATATACAGAGACAGCACAAGACTGGCTGGAAAAATGCTGATAGACACATACAAAAATACATGTCAACTACACTACAAACTTGGGAACAAATATGGTGGTAATGAGAGACTACAAAAAAGAAAAATTATAATAGAGATTGTAATCTCAAAATACAGCCAAATCATTAATTTTGGTTACTATTTTATATTTATTAAATAACAAATTACAATTTTTGTTTTTTTCATATAATCTAAGGCACAAGTTAAGCTATGTACTTTGTTATTCGCTCCTAAACAGCTAAACGCTGGTAACGGAGCACGGGGGACGGCAACGTCGCAAGGTGTTTGTTTATATTGTTTTCAATTAAAGTAAATTATTTTGGTGAAAAGTAATCAAATAAATATCGGAACATAGTGCAAAACAGTGATCAAAATACTGGCAAATAGTCTACTTGAAGGCAAGCCAAAAATAAAATAATAACTGAAATAAAACCTCATTGTTTGCTGTATTGGATACGACGCGAAACCATCGCGGAACGTGTCAGTCAGAGACATTGTTGCCGCGTTTAACAGCAGTTTTTCCGGTGTATCAGAAGACCTAAAATTTGTAATTTGTGATGTCGGACAACTGTGATGTCTGTCGTAAAAAAGTTAATGATAATGATGAAGCACTTCTCTGCGACAAATGCGAAAATTGGTCACACAGAATTTGTTTGAATTTAAGCAAAACAGCATACATAAGGCTAGAAAAGTCGAAAGACCCCTGGTTCTGTCAAAAATGCTCAATAAAGGAAAAGAACATTGGGAAAACAACCCAAATTAAAGATAACTATACCAATGCGGACATCATGGCAAAACTAATGGAGATGGACGAAAAATATAATAAACTATTTGCCAGATACGAGGAGCAACTGAAGATTAACGCAGATCTATCATGGCATAAAAAAACAATTGAATAACCAAGAACAATCTGCATTAAACAACAACATCGTAATTCAAGGAATACCCTACAATAAATCAGAAAATATTAAAACAATGGTTGACAATTTGGCCGCTACTCTGGGAGTGCAAGCCAACATTGAAAATGCGTACAGGTTAGGGAATCCTAAACAGGACGTCAAGGTGATACCGATAAGAGTTGTTTTTAAAAATGCAGAGGACAAAAGAAACTGGATGGTAGCAAAAAAACAGAAAAAACTTACTACTACAGACCTAAATTTGGGTACTGACAACAAGCAAATCTACATCAATCATGATCTCACGAGAAATAACTTGGAACTATTTAAATCAGCAAAACGATACCAGAAGGATAATGATTATAAATTCTTGTGGACAAGCAACGGAAAAATTTTACTACGTAAAAATGATACAAGCAGAACGGAATTATTATTATTATTATTATTATTATTATTATGATACAATAGTAAGCAGTTTACACTGATGAAACTATTGGATTACTTGTAAGTTTATCGTCGTGTTTTTGGTAAGAACTTATTGTCCATAATGAATATCCACATGGAGTAATGCACTCATATCGGTGTCGACCTTATTCTTGAAAGAATTCAGACTCTGGGCGGTGACTGTAGAATTTGACAGGCTGTTCCATGGGTAGACAATTTGATTTGCTATGAAGTTTCTTCTTGGAAGCTTGGCGGTTTTTTCCTTGCACAACTTCAAAGTATGACCTCGTAGATGGGGGTTGTTATTGAAGGTGAAGATGTCAAGGTTACAGGAGTAGCCATTTCGAATAATCTTGTATGTCTCGATCAGATCTCCTCTCTGACGCCTTTCCCTCAAAGAAGTGAGTCCCAGGGTGGATAGTCGAGTAAGGTAATCTTCATTACGGAGTGATGGTGGAATTTTTGTTACTCGTCTCTGCACTCGCTCTAGTATCTCGATATCCTTTATGAATTCAAATCTTTATTCATGTTTTTACATATTCAGTATGTTTACAATCGTCGACAAAGTAGTAAAATGATACATTAAGACAGGCAAAATACAATGTTTACATGAATATATAGTAATCCTACAATCTAATATACAAAACAGACACTAGTTAAAAAACTTGAGAAATAAATTCTTCAAAATTGTAAAAGGCATTACTTATTAAAATTTCCTTAATCCTATTTTTAAAATTTTTATAATCTAAGATTTTTATGTCATCAGGTAACACATTAAAAAATTTTATTGCCCAGTAACCAGGTCCAGTGTGACACCTCTTTAACCTCCAATAGGCAGGAACGAGGTTATCTTTATATCTAGTATTGTAGTCATGCTTGTCTTTGTGGCACTCAAAGGAATCCAGTCTTTGTTTAATATACAAGAGATTCTCAAGAATGTACTGAGATGGCAAAGTTAGAATTCCGAGTGTCTTAAAAGCATGTTTACACTCATCTCTGAAACGAAGTCCAGCTAGGATTCTTACTGCCCTCCGCTGTAGACTAAAGGCTCGACTGGTGTCAGCAGCATGGCCCCACACAAGAGTAGCATAAGAAAGATGCGAGTGAAAGATAGAGAAGTATGCTCTTCGCATTATGTCTTGAGTGACACAGTTTTTGAGGTTTCGCAGAACGAAGATGCCTCTACTTAGCTTACTGCATAGCTCATTGATGTGGGGTCCCCACTGTAGTTTTGGATCAAGCTGAACTCCTAGAAATCCAACACTGCCTGTCTGATTTATGTCCCCATGAAGTACGGATTCCAAACTGAGTGGGCGTATTCTAGTTTTGGACGTATGAAAGATTTATACAGTTTCATAATGGTGTTGCACGACTGGTCTTCAAAGGCCTTTTTCACAAGGTATATGTATGAGTTGGATTTTTTGGCAATTTTTGATATGTGCATCTCCCATTTCAGATTATAGGTTACTATGACACCTAGATCCAATTGCTCCCTCACATGCTTCAGCTCGACATTGTTTATTTTGTAGGCATACTCAGTGGTGTTGGTTCCAATGCTCAAGATAGTACATTTTTCTTCGTTTAGCCTCATTTTCCACGTATTGGACCACACTTCTATAGCTCTGAGATCTTCTTGCAATTTCTTGTGTTCTGCGGCCTTTGCATACAATTTCGTGTCGTCGGCAAAAAGTAGAACCCTGGTTTGGATATTAGATGTCATATCGCTGACATACAATAAAAAAAGTAGAGGACCCAGTACTGATCCCTGAGGCACCCCACTCTGCACTTTTCTTCTGTCTGAAAAGATTGCATTTATTCTTACTTGGTAGCATCGGTTTAATAGAAAATTTGATACAAATTGTAATAGGTTCCCAGCAATGCCAAAGTGATGTATTTTGTGCAGGAGATAACTGTGACACACTTTATCGAACGCCTTCTCAAAGTCGAGATATATCACATCCACTTGCTCGTTATTGTCAAAGTCCCTTGTCCAATCGTCCAAGCATAGTGTAAGGTTGGTTGTTGTAGAACGCCCTGGAAGAAAGCCATGTTGGTGCTTCAGTAATGGATTTTGCTCCAGTACAAATGGGGTTAACTGTTTCACCACAATTTTTTCCATACACTTGCATAGATTGCACGTCAAACTTATTGGACGATAGTTCGATGGAGCGGTTTTGTCTCCTTTTTTGTATATTGGAATCACAAACGATGTTGACCAAGTCTCAGGAAAGTTGTGAGCTTCAAAAATACTTTTCATGAGATCAGACAAGGGTTGGCTCAGGATGGCTGCACAATTTTGCAGGAACACTGCTGGAATTCCATCAGGGCCTGGGCTGGAATCCGTCTTCAACGATTTTATTGCTTCATACACCTTATCAGGAGATAAGTCAATATTTGACATCTTTGAAGTTGCACGTAGGTATTCCGGAATTAGTGGCATTTCGTTTTGATTTCCTTTGGTGAATACCTTTTCAAATTGGTTTGCAAAGCATTCCGCTACATCAAAGTCGTCAGTCAAAAGTTCATCCGCTTCATTCTTTAATGTTATTGTTGAAACTTTGGTTGATAGTGTTTTATTCACATACTTGAAAAATATTTTATCTGAGCTCTGAGAAGCAATGTTGCATTCATAGTCTTTTCTTGACTTTCTAATTACACTTGTTAGGTAGTTGTTTTGTTCGCGATATTTTTTGTAATTGTCATCTGTAGCTGATTTTTTGTATTTGTCCCATAGACCTCGTTTCTTTTCTATTTGTTTAAATATGAACTGGTTTAGCCACGGTTTCTGTGGGTTTGTTTTACATGGTTTCAAAGGAATGAACTTGTCTATAGCACTGTTTAAGACTGACATGCACGTGTGGAACACATCACCCGAGGCAGCAAAATTTTGCTCAGCCAGAAAACTATTGATTTTCTCATAGTCGGCACTGAAGAAGTTGCGTTTCAATACAGTTTTCGTTGGACGCAGTTCACACTTTAGTTGACTTTTTCCAATGATGACGACATGGTCGCTCTTTCCTATGGGTGGCTCGGGTTCCAAGTTATATAGCAGTTTCTTATCATTGGTGAAGACTAGATCAAGTAGTGAAACTTGGTCATTTCGGAAACGTGTTGGGAAATCAACCATTTGGTAAGCATTAGTTTCAAGATAGTTGTCCAAAAAAAGTCGATTTTGTTTGTCTGGGTTGGACAGATTAAGATTCTTCCAATCTATATACCGATAGTTGAAATCCCCCATAATATAAACGGGCATATCCAATGAACAGGCACGCTTAATTGAGTTGATCATAATATTATCATTTTCCTCACTAGAATAATCCGTTCTGTATATACAAGAGACCAGAAATTTGATGTTACAGACCTTTATATCAATCCACAATGACTGTATTGGGGCTAATGTATTAAATTGATTGTTTACTGTAGAATATACTTTGTGTCCATTCAGCTCATCCTTAACCAAAACACACACTCCACCTCCAGTTTGATTTTCTCTGTCTTGGCGGAATACACTATACCCATCAATCCCAACAATACTATCAACAATGTTCTCATTAAGCCAAGTCTCTGTTACTAAGATGCATGCAGGATTATGTTTCTGTATTGATACTGACCATTCATCTATTTTATTGGCAATAGATTGCAAGTTACTGTACCAAAAAGTGATTTCAATCTCCAAACTGCTACCCTGATTGTTGCTTATTAGTTTTTTGGACCTTGCTTGATCTTTATAATTTTTGGAATAGAGTTATGGTATTTAATTTTAAGGTTGGACTCACCGCTTTCCTTTCGGGCTTTTAGTTCGGCTACAACTTCCTTCAAGTACTTCTGTTGAAGGAGAGTTAGATCGCCCTTGATATATATTCCTTTCGATTCATCTAGTTTGCTTTTGCTCTTTAAAATTTTTAAAGCATCTTCCTTTGTTTCAAACATAACCTTTATAGGTCTAACCTTATTTAAATCATATCCTCCCAATCTGTACAATTTGATATTTTCAGTGGGTACGGATTCATCTAGTGAGTTTAGTATTGATACGGCCCCCTCCTTCTCTTTTATATTCCGTTCTTCCTTGTTCAGATTTTTTATTTCAGGAACCCCAAATACAATTATATTCAAGGACCGTTTCGCTCTTTCACTGATTTCATCAATTGCTGGAACCAAGTTTTCTTTGTCTTGGGATTTAAAATCCTCAACCTTTTTTTCGAGTTTATTAACACTTGTTCTTATCAATTCGGCTTCATTTATTATTTTGGTAACCTCAGCATATGTGCTCTTTGCTTTATTCAAGTTTTCTTTAATTTCATTAACTTCAGATTGAAGTTTTTTGAACTCATCCTTCAGCAGTGGAACCTCCTTAATCGATTCCTTCACTTCAACCTTAAGCAGAGGAAGTTGTTTGATGAAGTCCATACAATCCGCACAAAAAAACGGGAGAGTGCGCTTGGCAACCTGGATCAATGCACGCGTACATCTGTTGTTGAGAAGTTAGCACATCTTTTACACCAGACATCCTTGCACGCATCGCACGGAAACCCAAAAAGTTCGCTTTTGCTTTCCTTAAATATGCAATCCTCATGACACTTTGAACAAGTTCCGGACATGATATGGATAGTATTTTATCGCTCACTGTATATTTATTTGTTTATTTATTTACAAATATTCGAGTAGATAGGTATTGTTTATTTAGTTCTCGAATTGTTTATGATACCCAGCCGCCAGCAGATAAGAATTTAACTCGGAATTTAACTGTTTACAATAGTGCACTTTTTTTTTTCTCCTTTGAATTAATTTATTCCGCACGAACACAGTAGTTGTCAAAGCTGAATCACAGTATTTTGTCGTAACAAATTACGTACTTCAATCGAAAACACATTCGTCAGATAATAGATTTTATACGCTTTCTTTTGATGTTAAAATACACAATTATTTCCAACAACAAACAGCTCAAATAGCCAATACTTCAGAGAAACAAAAAAACACGACGCGTTCACTTGCTTGCTTTTTCATTTCGATCGAGGATGAGACCGATCTAAAAAACTAAATAATCAAAACAACAAAAAACTTAGCATAAAATTTATAAAAATTCAAAGCTTAAGAAACAAAATAGATGAGCTGCAATGTGGTGTCAAATCTGATGTTCTGGTGCTAGTGGAGACGTGGCTTTACAAAAGTGAAACACCGTTATACAACATCAAGGGCTATAATGCGACTCATTCATGTAGGGATTCAAGAGGTGGAGGCACAGTGATCTACATTAAGAAGTCAATTAAATATAGGGAAATAAGCTGTAGTTTCGGTAAGCAACATAATTGGATATGTATAAACATAGACAATACTTTAAATCTTAGCGTTGTTTATCGACCACCTTCATACCAGGTCAATGACTTTCTGCAGGAATTTGAAGCTTTATTACGTAACCAACACAGAAATCACATTGTAATCGGCGACATAAATATTAACTTACTAGATAACTGTAATATAACCAAAGAATACAAAAATTTAATAGCTTTAAATGGTTGCGCAATAGTTAATAAGATAGAGATAGGCCAGGCAACTAGAGTGACTGATACCACAGCCACTCTAATAGATCATGTGATTTGCTCTTCGGCAATAAAATATAGATGTAGTGTTAGGGTAGATGATAGTCCATTATCAGATCATAGGGAATTAAATCTAGAAATAAAAAAAACAGTAAAAAAATTTAAAAAAAAGGTAACTTACCAAAAATGTATCTTAAACTCAGAAAAATTTAAAAGCAGTTTTCAAGAAAATCTTGTCAATTCTAATATAAACTCTTTTCAGAAACTAATAAATATTATAAATAAATCAAAACAAGCATCACAGTCAATAATACAAATTAAATGTCATGAAGGTAATGAATGGATAAATAACGAAGTACTTCAATTAATAAAAGAAAAAAACCAAGCTTTTAAAAAATATAAACAAAACCCAAATAATATTCTAAATTTTCTCTCCTTTAAAAGACTAAAAAACAATGTCAACAATAAAATAAAGTCACTTAAGAATCAGCACTTCAAAAATAAATGGGAAAGGGCTGGAAATGATGCAAGAAAACAGTGGAACATCATTAACTCCTTTATAACAGGCAATTCAAAAGAAAGTTTCACTGAAGAATTGGAAATAGATGGAAGTATCATAACAAATACCAAAGACATTGTAACTTCTCTCAACTCATATTTTTCACAAATAGGGTCCAATATTATCAGGGATGTAGAGACTGAAAAAAATTATGTAAATAGCAACATGACTTTTCCTGAAGTATACAGTAATAATAGTTTATTTTTATCTACAACTAATGAGGAAGAAATTGAAAAGATACTTCTTACTCTTAAGCATGACGCAGCTGCAGGCCATGATAACATATTAGTCAAAGATCTCCTAACCCTTAAAAATTCTATAATTAAATTAATCGTTAAGTTAGTAAACAAAGTACTTGAAACTGGAGAGTTTCCTACAGAATTAAAAATTGCTAAAATTTGTCCTATTTACAAATCTGGTTCAAAAAAGCTAATGAACAATTATAGACCCATATCCTTGATAAGTGTATTTTCGAAAATTGTGGAGTCTGCTATTAAATTAAGAATGCTATCTTTTATAACCAAATATGTCGGTCATGATCCATTCCAATATGGTTTTCAGGAAAACAGTAGCACTCTAAGTGCTGCTGTCGATCTCATAAACCATGTATCAACTAAACTTGATGAGGGACATATAATAATAGCTGTGTTCATAGATCTGCGCAAGGCATTTGATGTTGTAAGCCATGAACTGTTGTTGAACAAGTTGCGACTCATGGGCTTCAGAGGTGTAATGTTGCGGCTTCTTAGGACGTACTTGCAAGATCGGCAACAATATATAGATTTGAACAATGAAAGAAGTCCAGTCATAAAAAATAACTGTGGAGTTCCCCAGGGTTCAGTCCTGGGTCCACTCCTCTACACATTGTTTGTATTGAGCTTAAGACTTGCAGGTTTGAGCGGACAGTATTACACCTTTGCAGACGATACAGTCCTGGTTTATGCGGATAGTGATCAGAATAATCTGGTCGAATTAGCGAATGGTGATTTGGATAGATATTATGATTGGCTGTTAGATAACAAATTAATGCTAAATATAGAAAAAACAAAATATATGGTACTTAAACAAAAAAATAAACATGTAAATAATATAATTATAAGTATAAAAGACTCAGAATTACAGAGAGTTGACAGTATTAAATATTTGGGGCTAGTGCTTGATGAAAACCTCACATGGGCAGAACATATTGAACATATAAAAAATAAGTTGGTTTCTTTTATGGGTGCTGTTTGTAGATGCAGACATTTTTTAAGCAATAATGCTAAATATAAAATTTATAATGCATATTTTTTGTCAGTCATGAGATACCTTATCCCAGTATGGGGTACTTGCAGCATATCATATTTCGAAAAAACCAAGACTCTGCAGAATAAAATACTTAAAACACTGTTTAATCTTGACTATCGCACTCATACTAAAGAGTTATATGAAATGCTAGGTCTGCGATCATTAAATCAGATCCTCAGTATCGAGCAGTCAAAATTAATGCATACAATTATTAATAATAAACTAAAATGTAATACACCCATTATTCACTCAAATCAGATTCATAACTATAACTTGAGAAATAGCAATGACATCCACCTGGCTAATGTAAGAACAAATATTGCACTTCGAAATCCCATTAGTGAGGCATCAAGAACTTTCAATTCCCTTCCTACAAGGTTAAAAGACGAAAAGTCAAAAAATAGGTTCGTAAAGAATGTAAAAAATTACTTTAAGTGAACAATACACTATATTTTGCTTTGTTAATTATTATGTAAGTAGGTGATGGATTACTATTTAAGATTTAAGATTAACGAACACCTTGTTAAAGTACTTAATATTCCGATACCAGAGCTTTTTGCACTGTTTAGGAGATTACCTTTAACTCAAGCAAGAAAAATATGGAATGCTATTTATTTGTAAAATTTATGTACAATAAAGCTTGAATAAAGGATTGTTAAAAAAAAAAAAAAAAAAAGATATAATTTGATTCAGACTACACAATATTCAGACTAATAAAACCTTAAAATTACCAAAGTTATACAGTAAAAAAAAACACTTATGTACATAAAAACATTCGCAACAATCACATTTATTTGTACGTTTATTTTGGCACCAAACTAATCTAATTTAGAATTTTTTTTTAAATTTTTTTTTGTTTTTTTTTTTTATTATTATCATTTTCATTTATTTTTTTTTTTCAGTTTATTCATCATTACTATTATTTATTTTTTTCAGAAATACATTTTTGTGTTTAAAAACTCCCTGAGTCTGTTCAAAAATATTTCAAATGTTGAAGCTTCTCTGACATGAATCGGTACCTGGTTATACATAAGTACTGCTCTGGTCAATGGATTAAAAAGTGCTTTATTTGTTCTTATGCTACTGACATGTAAATTACGATTTCCTCTTGTTTTGTAAAAGCTGGTAAACTTAAAACTTCAATATCTGCTGGTAACTGAGCCAAATAAGGAATAAGGGGGTGTAAGTTTTTAAAGTATGCACAATTATCTGTTTCTGCTCCCAAAAATCTGGACATTTGCTGACTTCTCAGTTTTTCACTAGGTCTAGGTTTTTCACTAATAACTCCTGACCTAAACGATGCATTTCTAGGAAAGTTTTACTCTTCTGTAAATTAAAGGTATACTTATAAAATTCTACATCGAATGAGTACCATATATTTAAACCTAAGTCTAGTGGTATGGACAGTATTCTTGTTCAAAAAACAACCATGTTTCTAATTTGTGGAGCAAAAATCATATTTTGGCCTTTTTCGCCTTACATAAAATGTTTTATAAAAAATCCTACATCTCTTCAAGATACCTATCCAAAAACCTTGACATGACTGCAGATGAACTTGCGGCTTAGTATGCCAGATCGCTTCTTCAATCTTCCTTTTTGAATGAAACTGTTTACAAAATCCATTTTTTTTTTCTCTCAGGCCTGTCCGACTTATCGTCCATTGTCCCCATGTAGCACTAAAGCCTGAGAAGGCTTAGTGTACCCTTTATTCCAACCACTCTAGTATTTTGGTGCCCTGTACAAGGTTTATTTATTTTATTTATTTATTTATTTATTAGAATGGAAAGCGGTCGAAATCGATGAGTCCGTTCACGGCAAGTCAAAATTTAGATTTTGCTCTTGGTTTTTTTTTTCATCTTTTTTCGTTATTTCTTTTTTTTATGGCACATAATGCTCATACAAAAACGCCATTCATCTCTTCCATTGCTGAGTCCAGACGATTTTTGAAGCTGTTGATGCTTGGGGCACTCACAATCTCCTCACTAGAGAGTTTCACTTATAGACAACTCTGTTGCTTAGAAAGTTTTTTCTCTGCAGTTTATTGACTCTTTCTTTGTTCAGTTTTTTAAAGTGTCCTCGGAGGTGTGGGTTTAATTCGGTGAGAAAGTTTCCTGGAGGTTGCGCTGTCATAGTAATTGTTCGAAATTTTGAAAGTGCCAATCAGATCTCCTCTTGTTCTTCTCTCTTCTAAGGATGTTAGCCATCATTCTATCCTCGTATGGGGTCTGGCAAAACTACTGTGGAATCTTGCTGAATCTTTGTTGCACTTCCTCCAACAAATTTCTATCCTTTATACAGGGTGTCCCAGCCAAGAGTGACCCATTTTAAATGCTTATAAAACTTTTGAACCAGGTGTGCTAGCTACCTGCGGTTTACGCCATTCAATTTCTCTTGACCCAAAGTTTTTTTTAATAGGTTGCAAATTTTTTTGAAATTTACCACTTTTGGAAGTTAGAAGGACTCAATTTGATATAATTACTTTGTTCAAAATTGTAAATGGCATGATTGATACTATTGATAGCCCTGAATTGTAAGGTAATATTAATATTAGAGTACCTCAAAGATTAACCCGCCAGCATGACTTATTTGCAATAGATTTTCATAGAACTAACTATGGGTTAAATAGTCCTATGTCCAGAATATGTGGGCTGGCAAATTCAAAGTGTGGTAGTGCTGATCTTTTCTGTACTGATCTTGCTTGTTTCAAGAGACTTATAAAGTTAAATTCTTTAAATTGTATCAAATTACTGGAAAGGCTGGGTGAATCTATTAATTATCCTATACTATTTTTTGTAGCTGTATTTTAGTTATTGTAATTTTAGTGGATTAAATGTAATTTATGATAGATTGTAAAAGCTAAATGGCAAGTCCGTTAATAAACAAATTAATTAATAAATTAAAATTAATTTATACAGGGCGATTAAAAAAAAATCCGTTTTTCAACATCGTAATTCTCCACTTTTTCTAATGGAACACCCTGCATATCACAAAGATTCATGTTCAAGGTATCCATGTACTAGGTGTTCGTTTATAACTGGAACACTCAGTAACTTTCTTATATCATTGAAAATAAAGGGCATGTTTAAGTTGGAAAATTTCTTGGTGAATTGCAACCTTAAGCTTAGCTTTAAAAGAGAGCTTAACTCTCTAATGTAATTCTCCTCGTTTGTTTGTGATACCAAGTTCGATAGCTAAGAATTTCTAGTCATCTTGATCAGTCATTATTTATGTTTGTCCTCTATTTTCTTATACCTATAACTGATTTAATGTTTTACTGTTAATAATTTATATGTATTTTTATCCTGTTACTACGCCAAGTATTACTGGCCTATGTTTATTTAGTTGTAAGGTACTTAATGTTTCTTGTTGTTTTTTTTTCTTTTGAAACTTTTAATGGGTCTTGCCCGTAAATAAATAAATAAGCGCTACAATGATATTTTTTCGTCGTCATAGGTTTACAGGGTTCGCCAAAAAGGTATTTTTTTAAAATGGAATGCCCAGTATATTTTTGTTATCCAAATAATATTTGATATGTTTGTGAAGCTAACTTTCTGAGAATTTCAAAAATGCAAAAATATACTGGGCTTTCCATTTGAAAAAATGACTTTTTTAGCGCACCCTGTATACCTATCGCGACAGAAAAAATCTGGTTGTAGCGATTAAGATCGTTGCAATTTACCAAGAAATTTTCCAATTTAAACATGCCCTTTATTCTCAATAATAAAAAAGTTATTGAGTGTTCCAGTTATAAACAAACACCCTGTACCAATAGACATCGTCCCTAAAACTTGAAGTTTTAGCTGTAAAAAATCAAAATCAAAATCTTGGTTTTTTACAAATCCATGCAACTTCATGTTGTAGGTACTTGATATCCCTATGGCAAGCAATTTTGTAACTGTCTAGTTAGATATCAATTAAGTAAAAATACATTTTCCAATAAAATTTAACGAGTTCCAGACTATTTTCTCTGGAACTCGTTAAGAGATACCCCAACAATAACAGTTCGTTGTGCAAGCTCTATTGAGAAAAAATATAGACCATTTTCATTGATGAAACAAACTATAACAGAAATTGTATACACTGATATGTTCTTTTGCCCACAGTTAAGACAGGAGGGTATTTCGGATGATATGTATTTTCAGCAGGATGGTGCCCCCACCTCATTATTCTTTAATATCAAGGGAATCACTAGATATAACATTTTGGGAAAGACAGATAAGGAGAGCTGGTCCTTTAGAATGGACACCTTACTCTCCTGACTTGAGAGTTCTCTGGGGTTATGTCAAGGAAAGATGCGGTAATCGGTAATACTTTGCTCAAATAGCCTAGAAGATCTTAAGCGGAACATATTTGATGTCATTCTCTAGGAAATGTTACACAATTCATTCAACCATTTACTGATCCATAAATGCCTGGAACAGAATGGCTAACATATACATACACAGCATTTTGTATAAGTTTAATGTAGTTTTTATTTACTTTTTATTAGGAAAACAAAAGCTACAAGCTTTCAAAAAATGCGTTTGCAAAAATACCAAGATTTCGATTTTGATTTTTTACAGGTAAGGAACGATGTCTATTGGTAGGTATAGTATTTTTAATTTGAATTGAAACACTAAAAAAACATCTAAGCCGTTTTCTCGCGTTCACTTCTTTGACATTGGTTCAAAACCAGTTTGAAACAGTCAATGGAAACACTATTGTTTGTTTCGAACCTGTTTTGTACCAATGTCAAAACAGTGAACGCGAGAAAACGGCTTAGATGTTTTTTTTTAGTGTTTCAATTCAAATTAGAAATACTTATACATGGATACCTTGAACATGAATCTTTTTTCTGACGTTGTGATATACAAGGTGTTCCATTAGAAATAGTCGAGAATTTCGATGTTGAAAAACGGATTTTTTTCTACTCGTCTTGTATAGGTTTCAAAAAAATTTGCAACCTACCTACTAAAAAAAACTTTAGGTCAAGAGAAATTGAATGGCGCAAACCGCAGGTAGCTACAGTGCCTCTATACAAGACAGTGGCGACAATAGTGCCTTAGCTCCGCCCATCCGCCATGTTTTGTCAAACTCAGTCAATAATGTTATTGTTTTTTCTTTTCTTTCTGTTCTAACTTTTTATCACAAAATAGTCAATAACAGGCACAAATAATCAAACACAAAATTGCATAAATCTCCATAGGATCAAATGGTTATCACAAATAACTTTAGCGCCTAAGCTCCGCCCACCCGCCATGATTTGTCGAACTCATTCAATAATGTATTTGTTCTTTCTTTTCTCTCTGTTCTAATTTTTTGTCACATAATAGTCAATAACAGGCACAAATAACAAAAACGAAAATATATTAACACAAAATTGCATAAATCTGCATAGAATCAAACGGTAAACACAAATAACTTTCAACAAAACATAGCCAATATTCTGCAGCCAATCAAAAATGAGCCCCTCTATTGTCGCCACTGTCTTGTGTAGAGGCACTGTACAGGTAGCTAAGCTAGCACACCCGGTTCAAAAGTTATAAGCATTTAAAATTGGTCACTCTCGGCTGGGACACCCTGTACATAAAATAAGCACTCCACAATGAGTGGGCATATTCAATCTTGGGCCTTATGTATGTTTTGTATAGCTGTAGTATCATCTCGGGACTAGTATTGCTGAACGCTATTCTTGCAAAGTATGTGAATGAGTTGGCTTTTTTCACAATTGAGGTGATGTATCTTTTCCATTTCAGGTCACTGGACACTATAATGCCCAAGTTCCCTTGCGAGCTTGCTTGCAAGTTGATGTGCTGCAGCAAATAATCATTTTTTATTTTTATTTATTATTTATTTATTTCCAGAAAATTATTACAATAAAAGATTTTTTAAGTAAATTTTAATACTTATATATTTCCACAATTTTTTGTTAAACTTTTAACATGTTTCAATTTCACTTTTATGTCTACATTTTATTTCTGATGAAGCTAAAGTTTAGCGAAACATGTTAAAAGTTTAACAAAAAAAAAATTGTGGAAATATATAAGTATTAAAATTTACTTAAAAAATCTTTTATTAGATAATGGATTTCCACCAAGTAAAAGCCGATTCAATCAAAATTATTACAATGTTAAACATTATAATACCTATAGAGGTAATCAGTTACCTATACATAGGACTGGTGAAACTTAAAAATTAAACTTAAAATCTACAAAAATCCACCATGTGCATAATGCCCCTATATAGCTATCACAGGGATATGTGCACCTAACTCAATTTTAGACATGCTCACAGTGTGAAGGAAATACCTACATATTAGGCATTGCTTCAAATAATAAAATATATGAAATACAAAAAAAAATCCATAATAATAACAATAGACAAAATCTTTAGAAAAATCATATAACAAAATAAATTAAAAAAAAAAATAACAAAATAATATGTATGTAGTTGATACTGAGGTTGATACTAATGCTTATGTTCTGGGGCGCTCCAGGATCGAGATTTTCTTGTGAGAGATGAAATTGTGGGAAATGTAATTATTAGCACACAGGTGCAATAAAGTTTCTTGTAAATTATGTAGTGGGATTTCCGCACAAGAAATTCGATGCTCTCTAGCACAGAGAAAGATGGTATTGGTGTGGTGCAGAGACTGCTTAGATCATTATACAGCAAACGAAGCTACTAACAGAGATGATATTGTCTCAGGTCTAAACCTTGATCAGTTCAAAAACTGTATTGGTGCCGCAGTCAATGAAGCAGTATCTAAAGTATTCAAAACTTTTGAATTAACCATAAATAACAAACTAAATATGGTGTCTCAAAAAATCGATGATTCCATGAAAGAACTGGTTGAAAGTTTGATGAATCAACAGTCCAATGGGATAAAGCAGGGTATTGATTCTGCATCGGAATGTGTTTCAACAGATTCTATTGCAACAGTCCAATGTGGAAAGCCCCCCATGCCAAATGGCTTAGACATTCAATTTGCAATCAATCACAATCAGGACACAAATCGTGTAACAGCTAGTCAAGTGTTGAGAGCTATAAATCAGGTAATGATTGAGGTTAATGATAAAAAGAATAGCGAAGACTGTTTTTCACGTGATTTTCCTCATACTCTGGGTCAGAGAGAGGTTGAAAGCAGACATAGCACACAGTCAATGGTAAATAATCAAAATACTTTGTATGGCAACCCACCTAGTAGAAATAACACTAACATATTGATAAACTCTCAGCCCTGGCTTAAGCAATTACCAGCTAATACTAATAGTTCACAGTTTGGGGTTCTTCCAGGACATAATAATATGTTAAATATGAGTACAATGACTGGTGCTATGAATCAATCCATACTTGCAACTCAGCAGAGGTCAGGGACCCTGGTTGGCACTGGTCAGTCAATTGAGGCATTGAAAATTGTTCCGTTCTCCAATAGATCCTGGCTGTACGTGGGTCGTTTCTCGGAAGAAGTTAGTGAAGATGTGGTGCATGAATTTGTGCAAAATAAACTTAAAGTGGATGATAGCAATCTTTCTGTTCAGAAGCTGGTGGTCAGAAACAGGATGAAATCTTTTAAGCTTGGTATTGCTAAAAACTACTTTGATACTATCAATGATTGTAACTTTTGGCCTCGTGGAGTGGTTTTTAAGGAATTTCAATTTAGACCACGGCAGTTTAGAAATGAGGGAGTGAAGCTGGATTCACAATTGAATGACAGGCAAGATAGAACACCTCGAAATGATCGACCATCAAATTTTGTTCAGGAGACACATATTCTGGCAACAGGGTAGCTCTAACAGGCTACTATCAAAATGTGCGGGGGTTGAGAACAAAACTAACCACCCTTATGTGCAATATTTCCACGGAAAACTATGATTTTGTGTTATTTACTGAGACTTTCCTGAATAAAGACATTTTGTCGAGCGAATTGGGAATGAGTAATTACTTAATATTTCGCTGTGATCGTTCTGATAGAACCAGTGTCCATAAGTCACAAGGGGGTGTCATGGTTGCAGTGAGGAAGTCTCTTAATTGTAGACAGATATCTACTCAATTTGAATCAGTGGAGCACATTTTTGTACTGGTTTCTTTGAAAGAGCATCATATTTTGTTGGGCAATGCTTATCTGCCCCCAGATTCTCCTATAGACTCCTATGAAAGTTACTGCTCATCCGTAACAGCTGCGTTGGAAATATGTAGTAGTTGTCAAAACTTGGAAATCTATTTATGTGGAGATTTTAATAGACCGGATGTGTCCTGGATCAATGATTTGCATGGGACTAGGGCTATTGGTAAACAATCTGAACAAACCACAGAGTTGGCTGACTGCATGGCTTTCCATAGCTTATATCAAGTGAATAATATTTCTAATATTTATGGGAACTTTCTGGATTTGATATTTTGTAGTAATAAGGATGTATGTACCTCAATATCAGCCGATCCACTTTTGAATTTGGACACACCTCATCCTGCTTTGGTTTTTGATGTATTAATTTCGGATAATAATTCTGATAAGTTGGAGTATGATTATTGTTTTCTGGATTATAAGAATTGTAATTTTAGGGATTTAAATGTTTATCTGTCTTGTATGGATTGGGACTCTTTTGTTGATATGGATGATATAAACTCTGCTGTCGATACTTTTTATAATCAAATTTATCATGCTATTGAGATCTTTACACCCATTTCAAAAAGAAAAACAGCAAAATTTCCAGGATGGATGGATAGTCATTTGAAATGTTTGATTTTGTCTAAAAAAAAGGCACATCAAAACTATAAAAATACTATGTCCGCTCAGGATTATGGAGTTTTTTCAGAAATTAGGAAAGAATGTAAAATTTATTCTCATATCAGCCATAGGAATTTCATTGAGAAAATCGAGTCCGAGACACAGGACAGAAATGGATTTTGGAGATATGTACGATCGAAAAATGAAAATCGTGGATATCCCAGTTCTATGTTTCTTGATGAGCATGAAGGTAGCACACCTCATGAAATTGTCAATCTCTTTAAGGATAGTTTTTCCTCGGTTTATACTGAGGTGAGTGTTGAGAGTGATCGAAACATTCCTGTCTCTAATTTATCTAGTTTGTCTAATTGCAGTATCAGTTCGGTTCTAATTACCCCTCTTGATATATTTAACAAGATACATTCATTGAAGAATGGATTGGGTTGTGGTCCTGATGACATCCCAGTATTATTTGTTAAGAATTGTAGTTGTATTCTTTCAGAAATATTATGTAAAATATTCAATAAGGCTTTAGAGTTGGGACGGTTTCCTGATATGTGGAAATTAAGCTATATAACTCCTGTGTTCAAAAGTGGAGAAAGAAATAATATTAAAAACTATAGGGCCATATCCAGAATGTCTATTTTTTCTAAGGTATTTGAGTCTATAATAACGGATTTTCTTACACCAATTTTGAAACATGTTATTGTACCGGAACAGCATGGCTTTATTAAGGGTAGATCTACATTGACTAATCTTCTGGTCTATGAGGAGGCTCTGTTGGAGGGCTTGGAGAATAAGTGTCAGATTGACTCGGTCTACACTGACTTCTCCAAGGCCTTTGACAGGGTTGACCATAAGATACTATTGGAGAAGGTGGCCGATGTGGGGCTGCATGGAGGTCTATTGAGCTTGATTGGAAGTCTTCTCACAGGTAGAAAACAGGCTGTAAAAATTGAGAATTACATCTCTTCAGTATTTTCGGTGACCTCGGGGGTGCCTCAGGGAGGACACCTGTCTCCTTTGCTGTTTAGTATATTTATTAATGATCTGTCAGGTGTCTTCAGAAATTCCGATTTTTTGCTCTTGGCTGATGACTTGAAGTGTTTTATGGTTGTTCGGGATGTCAGGGATGCTCAATTATTGCAAGTGGACTTGGATATGTTTCGGACTTGGTGTCAAAGAAACAAACTCCCCTTAAATGTTGAGAAGTGTAAGGTTATTACTTTTTCTCGGAAAAAAACACCATACTTACATAATTACGTTCTTAATAATTTGGAGATTAACAGGGTTGAAACTATTAGAGACTTGGGAGTCTATTTCAACACTAATGTAAGCTTCACAGAGCACATTGAAATAACTGCTAATAAAGCAATGAAATTACTAGGCTTTATGTTCAGGTCACTAAAAGAATTTACTAATATCTACACCCTAAGAAACATTTATTGTGCAATTGTTAGATCAGTTGTAGAATATGCTTGCCCTGTCTGGTCCCCTTATTATGCTGTGCACATCTCCCACTTGGAACGAATCCAAAAAAAGTTTTTAAGATCCATTGCATATCGATTGGGCATCCCAAGTGAATCTATAAATTATAATGAGTTAATGTCTGTCCTAAATCTTGAAAATCTGAACCAGAGGCGACAGTTTTTTGATATGTGTACTTTGTTTAAGATTGTTAATAATTCTATTGATTCTCCAGACTTACTTGCTAGAATTGGCTTACATGTACCATCTAGCAATTTAAGAGGAAACACATTGTTTAACCTTGATTTTCGTAGAACCAATTATGGTTACCATTCACCTTTACTTAGAAGCTGTCGTTCTCTGAATGATATTATTTTGAAGACTGATTTGGATGTTTTTAACATAAGTTTGGATAGATTCAAAAGAATTTTAAAGTCGATCCTAAAATGATCGTTTTTTCTATTTGTATTCAATTTTAAGCGTATTATGTTGTTTATGTTTTGATACCTACTACAAAATATTTGTTTAGGCTTATGTAATATTGTTTTTTTATACTAACTTGTCTGTTGCCTACTTGTTATTCCAAATATTTATTATTGCGTGTACCTACACTTTAAGTCTACCTTTGTAAAAATGGCATGTCCGTAAATAAAGAATTTATTTATTTATTTATTTAGCAAAAGACTATATTCTTAGCGGATTGCAAGCAATCCATTTTTTCAACTTTTGTTTTACAGCTGCTCTAGTATGCTGTAAGGTTTTATATTCGTTGGGAAGGTTATTGAAAGTTTTAATGGCAGTGATGTAGCTGCTCTTTGTAAATAACGTTCGATTAAATTTAGGTAGAATAATATTTTTACTTCTGGTGATGCTAATTGACTGCATAAAGTTACTCTTTAATTCCTCATAGAAATAGACAAGAGATTCCAGCATAAAGGACTGATGCAAATTCAATGGAACAGACAGATGTAAACTCGGATTTATGGCACCCCTGAGGACAATTTTCAACAATCTCCCTTGAAGCGCCTCCAACATACACTTAACATTGCCATAAGCACCTCCCCAGACTATAATACCATAATTACAAACACTATGAAAAAGGGCATAATAAATTGACAGCAGCGTCTTCGGAAGCATTATTTTAGCCAGTTTAGCAAAAACAAATAATAAATATTTGGTTTTATTGACAATACTTTCGATATGAACATCCCACCTAACTTTATAATCAATATGAACACCCAAGTACTTACAACTATCTACTCTCTTTATTTGTTTATCATTTATTTTTATGTTCAAAAAATTAGGGACACTGTCGCAATATGCACCAAAAGCTATATAAACTGTTTTTTGGACATTAAGAGATAACTGATTTAAACCCAGCCAAGTGCTAACATAGTTAAGCGAGTTGTTCATTCTGTTCTGGGCTTTGTTCCATGAATCATCACTACACAATATAACAGTGTCGTCAGCGTAGGAAACAATAGTTTCAGATGGTAATAGAGACAGTAAATCGTTGATATAAAGAATAAATAACAGAGGCCCAAGAATTGTGCCTTGAGGCACGCCATGTGTTACATACATAGGCTGACTGCAATAGTTAGCCAATCTAACTACTTGTTGTCTCTTTGACAAGTAACTTTCAAACAGTTTCAGTGCCACGCCTCTGATACCAATGCAATTCAATTTTTTCAACAGTATGCTATGGTCAACTGTATCAAAGGCCTTAGCCAGATCTAAAAAAGTTGCAATTGCAGGTTTACTTCCATCTAAACACCCGTAGACCTTACCCACAACATAGTTCAATGCATCGTTTGTACCACGACCCTTGACAAAACCAAACTGTTTTTCAGATACTAATTTGAATTTTGAGCAAAAGCCAAACAACCTAATATGTATTACCTTCTCCAGTATCTTTGCAATGTTTGATATCAAAGAGATTGGTCTATAATTGGTTTCACAGTGCCTATCACCTGCCTTAAATATAGGTATAATTACTGCTGATTTTAGTGTACTTGGCCATATTCCCAATTGAATGCATTTATTAAAAATTTGCTGTAATGGTTTAGCAATAAAGTCTTTGATTATCTTAATAGTTTTAACATTAATACCATCACCTCCCGCACATTTGACTTTCATTTGTGTTATAATTCTAGAAATTTTAATACTATCTGTAGGATTAATAAAGAAAGATTTTTCATTCCTGGGAATTTCCATTAAATCAGCTATCTTTGGCTTTACTATCTTTTTGGCCAGGGTGGAGCCTATATTGCAAAAAAAGTTATTGAAATGGGCAGCAATTTCCTCCTATTTAGAATATATTCATTTCCTAAATTTTCAGCACCCACAGACAGCACTACACATTTGTCAGCATTGAGTTTCATCTGCCATCTTCCATCTTTCAGACCATGTCTGATTTGCAGCCAGATCGTCTTTCATGTCCGAATATTGCCTCAGTGTATCACAGTACAGCTTGGTGTCGTCTGCAAAAAATGTGATGTTTCTCTTCATGTTCTCAGCCAGGTCACTAAGATACAGCAGAAACAGGAGAGGTTCCAGCATAGAGCCCTGCGGGACCCCACTAATTATGTTATGGAAAGAAGAGCAGACTCCGTTGACTCTCACTTCAAACACTCGATCTTGTATAAATTCTCCTATCCAGGTGTGTAGACCGCCTCTTACTCCAAAATGGCTCAACTTGTAGAGAAGCCTTTTGAATGGCACCTTGTCAAAGGCTTTCTCATAGTTCAGGTAGATAATATCGGTTTGTATCGGGTCTTCAAAAAAAAAAACTATCGAAGATTGCTTTGATTACGAAAACGTACGTCGCATTACTGTTTCTTTATTCGTCAGGATTTTTGACATGACATTTTGACATTAAATTTCATTGACAAAATTAAAGGCAAATATTGCTAAGACATACGTTTAAAAAACCATAGCAATCTTTGATTGGTTTTTTTTTTGGAGACCCGATATGTTCTTATCAGAGCTTGTAGTCGAGTCGTTTAGATATCTTTGCATGTTGGTTGTTGTCGATTTCTTCTTCTGGAAGCCGTCCTGCGAATCAGGTATAACCTCATATTACTTTGAGATTTCATCCGAACCCGGACTTGATTCAGTTTTTAGGCTTAGAATAGCGTTTTCCACCTTTAATGGTGTGAAGTCAATGGTGTTCAGCGAACTAACGTTTCTAGTGCTATCAGGCAAAACTGGAATCTGGTCATTCTCTTGTGCAAGCATGTTCATAAATTGTTTGGCAAACGTTTCCGATGTATCTTCATCGCTGGCAATAATGTTGTTAGTGTCGTCATCCTTTAATGTGATTGTTGACACTTTTGAGTTTAGACTTTGATTGTATTATTCTATCTTCATATAGTTATTTTCCTAACAAGTGCGCAAAGTGTTACTTTTCCGCTTCGCGTCGTTCGTATAACTGTGTTTGCGTGCGGAAAAGACACTTTGCGCACGTGTTAGGAACAAAATTTTTCCTACGAGCTTCATATCAGGTAGGTAACAACAAAAATTTAAAAAAAAAACGATAATTTGTTCAATTATTTTGAATTAACTTGAAGTGAACCTACGCATTTATCAAAAAATTATGTAACACAAAAAAAAATAACAGAAAATCCTCGTCAGAGCTGTTCATCTTAAAGCGTTTAAATTTGATGAGAAAGTTTGTAGATTCTTGCATATAAATAGAGAACAAATCTGACAATGTGTCAAAGTTAATTATATTCGGTGTTAGTCGAGGTGTTAGTATAGATGTTGGCTGATATAGAAACAGAGGAAAAATTTGCCATCATGTGTCAAAGTCAACAGGTATACTTATTGTTGCTTGAGAATTTCATACATCTGTCAAAACTGGTATTCCAACAATAAATTGACATGTTTTGATTGTTGATTTGAACCAATCAGATTGTAATTACGCGATAATTTGCACTAGTGCAAATTATCAGATAATTGACCATATTAGTTAGGTTAAGAAAAATCGGGCGCGAAATTTAAAATGGGTTCCTAAACACATTTCAACAAATTTGACAGCAATGTATTTCTTATGCGGGATTCAAAAGAGTGATTTTCAGACGGGAATATCTTGGGTTCTGGGCATTTCTTAGTATTGGAACCTATTGTACATCAAACTTTGAACATATTTCTCTATAATTCATGCTCTAATTGTTTTTTTAGACCTATGAATTAAAAATACAAATTATTTTAATTAAAAGTGTCTGTTTTCGGTGGACGTACGTCGAGTCTAAAACCAGCTGAGAGAAAGTGAGGTTGTGTGTTGTGTTATGATTGTTGGTGAATTGTTTATTTATTTATTTATCACTAGTTCAGTCATTTATTTTTCAATTTTTTTTTGAAGTACATTTACTAACCAAGTATGTAGGTGAACTTTTATTTTATTATAATTAGGTACTCATATATACTTATGAATCAAGCAAGGACATACGTATTTTATACAAACATCGGCTTCTTAAATTGGTAATATTTTTATTTTAACAATGTTTATTCAACTTTCAATCACTCTCTCAGTTAATTAACATATTAAAAAAACTATTTATACAATTCAATTCCGTAACAAACGTTCTATCACGACTACAGACGCTTTTAAAATTGAGTCCCCATAAGACATCAATGTATTAATTTTTGAACTAGGAACCCGCGCCAATTTGCGATTCTAACCTAACTAATATCATCAATTGCATACTAACTGGTGCGATAACTGGTGTTTTGACATTTTTTGACAAAAAATTTAAATTTTTGATTTATGAAATTCTCTCATTAAATACAACTCGTGGAATGGAAATATATTTATAATTTTCGACAAATTTGCACTCATGCGTTTTTAACTGAAAAAGGCAAATTTCCCAAAAATTATCAATAATATCCATTGCACTAGTTATATTACTATTGAGAATTTCATACATCTGTCAAAACTGGTATTCCAACAATAAATCGACATGTTTTGATTGTTGATTTGAACCAATCAGGGGGGCTTTATTTGAAATTGATGCAACTTTGCGTAACACGCAAATGTTATCATTTGCGATTGAAAATTGGTGCACGGCTTATTTGAAATGCACTGCGAGCGATATGACTTTGCACCAATCGCAACTTTTGCGCATGGGGGTATACCAATGACCTATTAACACATTAACTGTGTTGATAGGTCATTGGGGTATACCGATCGCAAGTCCATTTACGCATACGCAAATCATGTCAATTTGTCAATTTATTTTAATTTTGATAGTTCACTCCACGTTCACTCAAATAAGTTCGAATATTGTGGTGATTTTTATAAATATGAATTTTAATAACGTTCTTAACAACAATGTGCTGGCTCGTCTTGAACTAGCGAAGGCTTTTAACGAAAACCTCGCAGTAAGGCCGCGATTTTATGCCTTTGTGCCCTTTGTCCGTAGTGACCGGGCTTTCGTAAAAAAAAATCGGCTAAATTAAGCTATTTTTGAAGACCTATGATGCTGAAGAGGGCTATTTGGTGGCGCTAAGAAGAGCATCTGCCACCGGGCACTGTATTTAATACCGCTGAGGTTTCCTGTCACATTTTTTTACTTAACTTTTTGGTAAAGGTTGGGGCGGCGTGCTTTCACAAAAGGGACAAGAAGCCTTTTTTCCTCCGCATCGGCGTTTGCGAAGCTCTTTTTCTTACCAACAGGAACAGGGCTTGATGAAATAGTATTAATTTTTTTATGGTAAATTGCCAAGTTGGTAATGAAGAAACACGAAACATATTTTGAAAAATTCTAACCTTAAAATATCAAAAAATCATAATAAATAAATGTCATCGCAAAATATACGTCAGCGTCAACCAAAATATCATAAAATTCAAAAATCCACTCATTTTCATATGGTGGATTTTCAACATTTTGTAAAAAGAAAACTGGCAACGCGGCGAGCGAGTGCATCTTTTGCGTGCACGCAGAGAGAGATGCACACGTCCACAGCCACACGTCCAATGTCAATTTCAAATAAAGCTATTCGCACATAACAAGTTGCGCATACGAACAAATTGATGCAACTTTGCGTGTACGCAGATATTTGCGATCGATTTCAAATAAAGCCCCCCAGATTGTAATTACGCGATAATTTGCACTAGTGCAAATTATCAGATAATTGCATACTAACTGGTGCAAAAACTGGTGTTTTGACATTTTTTGACAAAAAATTTAAATTTTTGATTTATGAAATTCTCTCATTAAATACAACTCGTGCAATGGAAATATATTTATAATTTTCGACAAATTTGCACTCATGCGTTTTTAACTGAAAAAGGCACTCGTGCACTACGTGCACTCGTGCTCTTTTTCAACTAAAAATGCATTCGGTAAAATTTCCCAAAAATTATCAATAATTTCCATTGCACTAGTTATATTACTATTGACAATTATTTTTACTTTTCAACACTCAGTGCGGATAAGGCCTGTATCCGCACTGAGTGCGGAAAAGTGTAACTTTGAGTACCGAAATGCGTGCGGAAAAGTACTACTTTGCGCACGCTCGTAGGAGATAGTAGTTTTTCTACGAGTGTGCGCAAAGTAACTACTTTGCGCACACTATGCGGTAAAAAAATTTTCCCGCACACTTTTTTTCCTGGTACCCATAATAAAATCTGGGGACCCCCTATTTGGGGGGCAAAGCCCTGCGAGAGCCCCATATTTGGGGGGGCGGAGTCCCACGGGAGCCACTTTTTTGAGGGGCACAGCCTCGCGGGGGCCCCTGTTTAGGTGGCGAAGCCCTGCGAGAGCCCTATATTTGGCTGCGAGGGCCCCATATTTGGGGGGCGGAGCCCCGCGAAAGCCCCTTTTTGGGGGGGCACAGCCCTGCGGTACCCCTTTTTTAGGGGGCAAAGCCCTGCGGAGAGAGGCCGAATTTTTTTTGACCAATTTAGATATACATACCTAGTTAGTTACAACAAATTGTTTTTGATGCCTATAGAAATTAAAAATTTAAAAAGGAAGTATAGGTATGCGCAAAGTACTTTTTCCGCACTTAAAGCTTATCCGAACTCCGCTTCGCGTCGTTCGTGTAACTGCTTTCGCGTGCGGGAAAACATAACTTTGCGCACTGATTAGGAAATAGCTATTTACCTAACAAGTGCGGAAAATGAATTTTTCCGCACGCGGCTGCCGTTCACCAAACGACGCGTAGCGGAGTTCGGTGATGCAGCCGAGTGCGGAAAAATATTTTCCGCAAATGTTAGGTACAATATTTTTCCTACAGGCGTAAAAATGTAAAATTTTTCTTTTTTTTTTACATATCAGTGCGGTAAAATAAAACTCATTTTCCGCACGCATATCAGTGCGGAAAATCGATTTTTCCGCACGGCTGTAGGAAATAGTTATTTTCCTAACAAGTGCGCAAAGTGTTACTTTTCCGCACGCAAACACAGTTATACGAACGACGCGAAGCGGAGTTCGGATACGTGTTTGCGTGCGGAAAAGACACTTTGCGCACGTGTTAGGAACAAAATTTTTCCTACGAGCTTCATATCAGGTAGGTAACAACAAAAATTTAAAAAAAAAACGATAATTTGTTTAATTATTTTTAATTAACTTGAAGGGAACCTATGCATTTATCAAAAAATTACATAACAAAAAAAAAATATAACAGAAAATCATCGTCAGAGCTCTTCATCTTAAAGCGTTTAATGGCGATTTCCATTTGTCATCAGTGCCGCACTGAGTGCATCCGCATCTTTTTCTAAAAGCATGTAACATGTAAGGATAAGGATACATTTTTTTGCCCTGTTTCGACAAATGGAAAATGCTATAAATTTGATGAGAAAGTTTGTAGATGCATATATATATAGAAAACAAATCTGACAATGTGTTGAAGTTAATTAAATTTGGTGTTTGTAGGTATAGATGTTAGCTGGAACAGGAACAGAGGAAAAATTTGTCATCATGTGTCAAAGTCGACAGGTGTACTTATTGTTGCTTGACAATTATTTTTACTTTTCGGCACTCAGTGCGGATAAGGCCTGTATCCGCACTGAGTGCGGAAAAGTGCAACTTTGAGAACCGAAATGCGTGCGGAAAAGTACTACTTTGCGCACGCTCGTAGGAAATAGTTATTTTCCTAACAAGTGCGCAAAGTGTTACTTTTCCGCACGCAAACACAGTTATACGAACGACGCGAAGCGGAGTTCGGATACGTGTTTGCGTGCGGAAAAGACACTTTGCGCACGTGTTAGGAACAAAATTTTTCCTACGAGCTTCATATCAGGTAGGTAATAACAAAAATTTAAAAAAAAAACGATAATTTGTTTAATTATTTTTAATTAACTTGAATGGAACCTATGCATTTATCAAAAAATTACATAACAAAAAAATAACAGAAAATCCTCGTCAAAGCTGTTCATCTTAAAGCGTTTAAATTTGATGAGAAAGTTTGTAGATTTTTGCATATAAATAGAGAACAAATCTGACAATGTGTCAAATTAATTTATATTTGGTGTTTGTATAGATGTTGGCTGATATAGAAACAGAGAAAAAATTTGTCATCATGTGTCAAAGTCGACAGGTACACTTATTGTTGCTTGACAATTATAATTACTTTTCGGCACTCAGTGCGGATAAGGCCTGTATCCGCACTGAGTGCGGAAAAGTGTAACTTTGAGCCCGGAAATGCGTGCGGAAAAGTACTACTTTGCGCACGCTCGTAGGAAAAAATGTTTTTGCTTCAGATATTGTATTTTTTAATTTGTTACTCTAAAATCTGTAGAACTGATAGTTCTCATCTGTAATGCTTTCTCTATACCTATCCCAGAATCTACATTTTTTTTTTTTGTCTATTTCTTTGAATATGGCCTCATTTATCCATGGTTTCTGGGGGTTTTTCCTTGTGGATTTTAGAGGTATGAATTTATTAGAGATGCCACGAATATTCGGCTACTATTCGGTATTCGGCCTATTCGGCCATTTTTTTTGTATTCGGTATTCGGCCGAATAGTATTATCCGGCTGAATATTTGGCCGAATACCGAAAGCCTAATTGAAACACATTTTTATGCCATTGTTTCATTGTTTCTATAAGTAAAATTGCATTTTTCGTAGATAATTTCATGTCAGGTGAACAAAACATTTTAAAAAAATCATTAGAGCATTTTACTTTTTTGCTGGCATTACCAATAATTTGTAGATATTTGAAAAAATGTTGCTTTTGTTCCTTTTCCACCTCACGAGATTTTAATGTTACACAACAAACATACAGCCATTTTATATTTTCATTCTTGGGTGATTTTTTATTAATAACTGGTGCCATTTTGATAACTTTTAGATAAATATAAACAGTAGTATAAGTAATAACCTGCGATCAAAAGAATATAGCTAATAATGCGTATTGTGACACGATATATTCTCAAGTGAACCAAATTCTGTCGTTACCAGATGAGAATGAGACAGGTCCTGACCTGTTTTTAATGCACAAAACCCACAGATCTGCCACCGAATACTCGGCGCTACAAACGAGAGCGTGGCCGAATATTGGGTATTCGACCAAATCACTATTTGTGGCATCTCTAGAATTTATCAATGGTTGTTTTGATGATGTTTTCAGTGTTCATATTTGGTCAAGTTGGTGTTTGTCTTGTCAAAGTTTCGATTATGCAGGTGATTGTTGATCGCGTCGTAGTCTGCCTTCCAGAAGTTTCTTGTTAGTCTTTCAAATGTCTCCTTCCCTTTTGCCTTTATTTGCGATGTGCCAGTAATAACATGTTTGGTTGGTCGTTCGTGCCTTTCAAATGTAATTAGTAGTTGGAAACGTCGACAGAGTGAGATATTCAGTCTTTTATTTTATTTTCTGTCCTATTGACCGACGATCCCAACTACTAGTTATATTAAGTTCTTTTCACTTACCAATATCAGGTCTAATAGCGATTTTTGGTCTCCTCTTATTCTAGTGTGAAAGTTCACTAATTGGTAAGCATTTGTTTCTTTGAAACCATCTAAAAACTCCTCAGCTGAAATATCATGCTTGACTGTTTGGAGGGTATTCGTCTATTTCTCGATAGTTGAAGTCACCAAAAATAATTGTTTTATTTTGTTGGGAAAAAGCAGCTTTAATTGTGTTGACCAGTTCTGTATTGCTATCTGGTCTTACATAATCTGTTCTATATATGCAGCCTAGTAGTATTTTTGTACCGCCTATGCTGACATTAACCGATAGTGATTTTGCAGGAGCACAAGTATCATATTTTTTCTCATTTGATGAATGGATTTGAATATAATTTTCTATTTCCTTGATGTATATAAGTAAACCTCCACCTTCTTTATCTTTTCTATCTTCACGAAAGGTCCGATATCCTGGCAGACCTATAAGGCCGTCTGATATTTCTGCATCAAGCCAAGTTTCTGTGATACAAATGAAAGTAGGGTTGGTTTTCTGAATACTTGTTTTCCACTCATTAATCTTATTCTTAAAAGAATGCAAGTTCGAATACCAATAGGTGACTTCGACCTCAGATTTAGCAGCTGTTGTAGAAGTCTTTTACTAGGTGGTGTTTCATTATTGTTTCCGGGACTTAGTAGGTACATTTTTTTTTAATGGAAAATATCGTCGCTGTTTAACTTTGCGTATTTTCCGAATGACTTGGAGACAATTTCGAGTATATGATACTCATTCGATGCAGAATTTTGTGTACTTTTATTTATACAGGGCGTTTCTGTACTGGTTAAAATTTAAAAAAAGTTAATAGAAACATAGGTCTGCAAATGCTTAGTTTTCAAGATACAGGGTGAAAAAAAAAAGGTTTTTTAGCTTACAAATTCATTTCTTGATTTTCTTTGAACTTCGTTTGTTTTTTAATCTCAAAAGGTATCTTTTGTCCTTATTTGATTTACCGTAATTATTCCAGTGGCTCCTCAGAGGGCAACTACGTTGGTAAAAGTAGAAATAAAATGGCATGTCACTGTTTTTTTATACCTTTCAAATTTTGATATTTAAGTGAGCATGCTTTATTGTCAAAGATTACACAGATCCTTATTGACAAAGCTAAGTCTTAAATAGACTACAATAAAAAATCAATTAGACACTCCATATAGAGCACACAAGCAGAAAATTTCTGCAAATTTCCAAAACTTTTTTTACACGTAAATAAAAAGCTTGGAACCATTTCCAGCTTTCCGAGAATAAATTCGACTACAAACCCTATGTTGCCTATTTGTTGGAAAAACTGTTTTTTTTTTTTTAAGTTCAGAACTATGAAAGGATATTGTTAAGGAAATTGGAGTATGTCCAAGTCCCCTTGCGTGGGCGTGATTTGATTGATCTTCTTTCATTCATGTTTTTTTCAAATCAAATCGTTTATTTCCATAGACATATAGGTACAATGTATCGGAATTGTCAAATAAATAAAATAAAGGTAAAATATCATTCACAAAAAACAAAATCAATTTACAAAAATCTAAATGAAGTTATGATTGAAAAACTCAATCAAGGAGTAGAAAGGGCACTCAGCAAGCATGGCCTTAAGAGTCCCCTCAAAAATTTGAAAGCCCGCAGTGCTCTTAATGCGTTCAGGCAGATGATTATAAATTCTCAGTGATGTAACTTCAGGACCATCCCGCACCTGAGACAACCTAGCCAAAGGAACATACAATTTATCCGCGTTACGCGTTCTGTAGTAATTAACGTCGCCAAACCTTGCACAGCCACCAGACTTCTTAAAAACTCGACAAGCACACTGCAAAATATAGATATTTATGACAGTTGGTATTTTTTCCCTTCTAAAGGTTTCACGGCATGATTCCCTGAAAGGAAGTCTGAACATGGTTCGGATAATGCGTTTTTGACATATCAAAACCCTCTCGACACCGCAGGAGTTGCCCCAAGCGGACAATCCATAGGCCAGAGTAGAATGCACCGCTGCAAAGTAGAAGGTTTTTAAAGTATAAGTATCCACAAAATCTCTGAGCTGTAGGATGGCATAGTTGCTACGTGACAATTTAGTGCATACTGACTCAACTTGATCATCCCAAGACAAATGTCTGTCGATCACAATCCCCAAAAACCTGGAGGAGTCCTGCTGAGCCAGGCCAGTCGATCCCTCCCTGAGGAGTAGGCTTCTATCTTCGACCACTCGTATCGGAGTAAAAACCATTAAATTGGTCTTTAAGCTATTCAAACAAAGTCCATTTCTACGGCACCAGCCCGCAATCTCAGCTACACATTTGCTGCCCTTCCAGTGCAGTGATTCATAGTCACGCCCAGTGACGAGTGCTGACGTATCATCAGCAAAAAGTGTGATAAAGCTGTCATCAACCAAAAGAGGCAAGTCATTAATAAATAATAAAAATAGGATTGGTCCAAGGACACTCCCCTGAGGAACCCCAGTTTCAACGGCTGCCCAATCGGAGATTGCTACTCGACCCTCAACATTCATCCTCACAGCCTGGGTTCTACCTGACAAATATGATACCAGCCACCCGTAAGCTGGGCCTCTTATTCCATAGTGAAAGATTTTATTTAGAAGTATGCTGTGGTTGATGGTATCGAAAGCCTTAGTGAAATCGAAGAAAATACCCACTGATTTCAGCTTTGCATCGAAACCATCCAAAATTGCAGTATATAGGGAGACTATGGCATCCGTTGTAGAGAGCCCAGCTCTGAATCCAAATTGACGGCATGACAGAATGCCAAAAGCGTCCAAAAAAGCGACAAGTCTTCTCCCGAAGGACCTCTCAAAAATCTTAGAGAATACAGACAGCAGCGCAATGGGCCTATAGTTCTCAACCAGCGATGTCTGACCCTTTTTGTGAAGTGGTATCACAATGGCTGCCTTAAGCTCTTTAACAAAATATCCAAACTGAAAGGACACGTTCAGAAGATAGGTCAGTACAGGGAGAATATTAGAAGCACATTCACACAATAAATTACAAGGAATCTCATCAGCGCCACATGACCTTTTTCCTGAGACAGATTTAATAATCTCATGAGTTTCACTCTCAGTGAGAGGAGACAAGAAAATAGATTGAGATATTCCACTGCACGGCATATTAATGGTTGTAGGTGCCTGAAAATTGTCCAGGAGTTTAGCTACTGATCCGACAAAAAAGTCATTGAAGGTGTTAGCAATGTTCAGACTTCCGGTAACATCCCTGCCGTTTGCTGTAATCTTATCAGGAACAGACTTTGACTTGCAGTTTGAAAAGCCTGTAGTCGAATTAATGATATTCCAAGCGGTTCGCGTAACATTCCTAGAGGTTAATATTTTTTGAGAATTAATAGTTCTCTTAGCAGTGGCTATATGTTTAGTGTCGGTGTCGCAGTAGTCTAAGTTGGAGAGTACTAAAGGATCGCACAGTCTTAACTTCACACTTGAAAAGAAGATCTACTTAGGGGTGTCACTTGTTTTGCATAGGTTAGTTGTCCATGATAAGACCCAAGTTTCTAACATATTCACTAAATCTTATTGCTTCGCCGTCCAAACTAAGCTGAACAGCTAAGATATCTTTCACATTCTTTTTACCTTCAAACACAATGGCATCAGTTTTAGACACATTAACATCAAGACAGTTCACATGTCCAATGGATTAAGTTTTGTAGATCTTCGTGGATCAAACTGATTGCCTTGTCGATGTCTTGAATGCGATTTTTTGAAATAAAATTACTGCCTTATTTTAAATTAACACCCTGTATATTTTGTCATCGGTGGAAAGTCTGATTTTTCTACTTTACAGAAATGTATAATTTTTTCTATTATCTTGAAATTGCATCGTAAAACTTGCACTTTAATGAAGAGGGTACCATCGACTGGCAAAAAAAATATATAATTAATTTGTGTTGTAACAATTACTAATTTCGTTTTTGTAGTGAATCGGTTGCATAGGTCTCTGGTATAGGTACCTATACCTACTTGTCTGAGTGACAGTTATCAAGTAAAATATTTAGGAACATGTGACAAAAAAACAAATCGCCATAATAACTACTTAGCTTCCTTTATTATCAGTTGAAATTGTTTTGGAAAATTTGGGTAATATTTTTTGAAATAACATTTCCTAATTAAAAGGAAACCAAAACTAGTAAACATCTTAAAGTCTGGACAATGTATTGTTTGTAAACAGCTAGTTGCTTTCATGCCAAGTAGGTATGATTCATGTTTTGTATTGATAATAATTATTGTTCAAGTTTATCTGCATCTTTGCAGAAGATGATCACAATCAAGCAAACGTCTCTCTGCGTTTAATTGTTTTTTGCAAACCAGTTGTTGAGTTAAAAGCAATAATATGCTACCCAAGAGATCAAGAACTAACTGATTAATATTTTGCAGAAAAGCTTTGATGATATTGAATCCGATAAGAGAGAAGCTCTGGATTCAGAAACCGAAAAATTGAACCAGTTTCAATAACTTAATGTCAACTAGTAAATATATTATCAACTTGTACCTACTCTACTCTAAAACTGAGTCTAAAACCTCAGTCCTATCACTCTTATAGTCCTACCACTTCTACTAGCTACTCTCAAAAACTGGATCTAAATGTTCTATCTGAAGTTGGTAATGGCCACAGTTCATAAGTTTAATCTATTTTGAAGTTCAATTCCATCGTTTCCCCTTATGGAACCCCTCAGTGATCTGTAAAAATTGAAACATGGCAATACTTGTACAACTTTCTATCAGACTCCATTTTCAATTATCCACTGTTAATATAGTTATTTTCTTTTTCAGTGGCGTCGACATCCCCTCTCTGCTCGAAAGCATGAATTTTAATGAAAAAATCGTAAACTCGATGAGAAATTCGAGCATGGGCTACTTCGCCATAACCTACGCCCTATATAAAATCGCAACCCCTGCCAGGTATGCGGTAACTCTGGGCGGTACAACCCTGTCTATCAACTATCTGAAGCAATGGGGCTACATTCGACCAATGCCCAGTACAGAACGACTAAAGGAAATTTATGCTGAAACAAAAACGGGCATGAAAGAAAAGAAAGATAATTTGATAGAGAGCGTGCACCAATTACAACAAACCGTAAAAGAGACAAAAGATGGCATTAAAGAAAAGAAAAATAGTATTGTTTCGTCAGTAAAAGAGTCGCAAAAAAGTATTAAAGATATTAAAGAAAAAGTTATTCGCAATACTTCTCAAAAACTACCAGAAAAGAAATGAATGCTTTAATTGGGCGTGAAGTTACATAATATTATGGAAACCTTTAGAGACTGCTCTAGACTAGACAAAAAATGATGAGGTATTTTCTATGGACCTTGAAGAAGGCCCACTAATTGATTTTTGGACTACCTATGTGTAATAATACTATTCTATGTTTTCTAAAATTTAGAATGTAAGATTTAACAAGAGATCCAGCCAGGTGGCCACCAGGAGTCGTCTTTTTATTATTTGTAAAATTCAAGCCTTTTTTACTATTTGCAAAAAAAAAATATACCTGTGTTTTTTCTTCTTGTTAAGTTTACAAATTTGATGTTTACCTATATTTTATTTAAATATAAATTATGTATTTTATGTTGGCTATGTAAGGTTATTTTTCGCTTGCAATCCTATAAATAGGAAAATAACAATTTTGTTTATCATTATGAGAATGAGAAAAATGGCAAGGTTCAATAAATTTTAGCAATGCAGGCGCTTTTATAATGAATAGAATCAATAGTTTTACACTTTGTTAATTCTTCTTGTATTGAAATTTGTTCCAGAAAAAAAGGCAACAGAGTCCTCAGTTTTCCTTTACAGTGTTTTCATTTCCAATGAAAATTATAAAGAAATCAGCCTTGTATCAAATGATTTTTCAATCCATGATTGCTAATTTCTCTCCACTTAAAATAAACAATAAAATGTTTATCATTTCAAAATTATATTTTAAACAAAATAAAGTTAACAAAAACATATTCAAACAAGCTTCACATTCCGTGATCGTATAATAACCTAAAATCAATATTTTAGTAAGAAAAACAAAAATTAAAAAACATTGATACCGATATATAAAGTAGGAACTAACAACTATTTTGGTTAATTATAGAAATGCCTAGTAGTACCATAATGATAATAGACTTAACTTCACGAATAACCAAAAGATGTATAGGAAGTAATAATTACTCAACAGTGAAAATATTACAAGAAAAGATTTAATAGATCTAACTTCTATGATCTAACTTTAGCTTGACTAGAATAAGTGGACGACTTTTACAATACAAATATGGCCTATAGCAAGGAACCCAAAATAATTACTTATACATTTTCTACAGAAAACTGGAGAAATAATGTGAATATACAGCAAATAATACTGTTATAACTTTGCAAAACAGAATCAACTATATTATCCAAAATAACTAACCCAGATGAAATGTTCTATGACTAGTCAAGGATGATTCTCAGATATAAAAAAAGCTGGTTACAATCTAAATGATTGAAAAAATAGTACCTATTTTCCTCAACTAGCATTCCAAATAGCAAACTGTATTTATATAAATTTAATTGTCCCTTATTATTATTATATGAGGGTAACATAAACTGACTAGATTAATAGCAACGTTCACAGACTAAACTAGAGATCTTCCATGTCGTATTCTTCAAGCAAATCAAGATCGTCATCCGGCCTAGTGGTAGAGAAATAATCATAATCCAGCTCTTTATCTTCTAGCAATTCCATGTCTTGCATTTTACCAATAGCAGTAACTGGCCGGACAACAGCTTGACTCAGATACTCGGTATTTAAATATGGAGGAAGTTCGTCTTCGTCCTCTTCTTCTTCAGGTTCCAATTGCTGCGAGTCAACCATTTGCAACCACTGAGCATTGTGGTGTCTAAATTTCTCGATTCTTATGCGATCCGCCCAAGAAGTATCGTGTTCTGAGATTATGGTTAAGCACATGTTGCATATTTTCTGTATATTTTTGTTGTTGTCTTGAAGCAAATCTATTAAATAAGCAGGGACATCTGTTTTCGATATCAAATATTCAATACTGTTTTCAAACCATAGAGTTACGTAAAACACAAATACTATTTGTAAAACTATCTCATCGTCTTCCTGATGTGTTTTAAGCAAATCTATAAGTGCGATAATTATTCCACTTTCGCACATTAGTTGAGCGCAATTTTCATCAGCTCCTGCCGTGCCTAGTAAAACTATTACTTGCAAAACCAACTCGGGTTCCGTATTGCTTGTGGTTATAGTTTTCTTGATCCAATCCTGCATGCCGAAATGTTTAAATATCTCGGCCCAATCCAAGTCTGGCAAATGTAAGTTGCTTAAGATTCCAATGCATTCTGTGACGAAATCCAAATTTTTAGATTTCACAACGGCCTTGGCAATATCTCCTACAAATTCAATAAATGAGGGCGAAATAGATAAGTTATTTGATATATTGTGTACGAGTTTCATTAGCATACTATCCTCATAGGTGAATGCTCTCATTATAAGTGATTGTAATCTATTTTCTCTGACCAGTTGTTGGGATATTTCGACATGAGCTGCCAGATTCACACAAAGTGCTGTCATTATTTTATCGCCTTCATTGCCAACGTTTAATAAGAAAATATCTATAATAAGGCCTATTGATTCCACAAAGTAATGTTTTGAGTCTTCATCGTAGCTCAAATGATAAAGCAGCTTTAAAACAACTTCTTGATGCCTTTCATCTCCCATAAAATTAATTACCTTTGGTATAATGCCACTTCGAATCATTTTGGTCCTTAGTTTTTGGTCAAAGGACAAGTTGAATAAAAGTTTAAGTGTTAAATGAACCAAATCTGCACTTCTTGAATTCAACAGTTTTGGTAATTTTTCTATAATATTGTGATTAGCCATTGTATCTTTATTGCATTGCATTATTGATAGTTTTTTCAAAAAAGTTACAATAAGAATGAGTAGCTCATCATTGTTTCTTTCCAAAACTTTGATGAGCAAACCAGTAATATTTCTCTTCGACATTTTTTCTTCCACAATTTCATCTTCTGCAATATTTAACAGCAAATAATAAGCGACACGAAGTAAGTGCTCTTGTTTCTTTACTAAAGTCCTGAATCGCTTCATTTTTTGCTCAGGAGTAAGACGTTTATCGTCTAAACTTTCCATGGAAGTAGTTAAGTCATCGTATACGCTTCCATCTAAGCTTTTATTAGAATCTGTTGCTTTGATAGTAATGTCAGCAAAATGTCCAGATTTCGGACGGACAGGTTCTGGAATTCTACTGCGTGGTATCTCGGACATACTGGCACTATTTGGACAAGTTTTCTTAACTAGCGGCATGTCTGAAGGTACATCACCACCTTCTAATTCAGCCTTCCATTTGTCATATCTCCGGAGCTCAAAATCGATGATCTCCATGCAAATAGATCCAACTTTGCATTTCAAAATTATATGATGAAATTGTGAGTAGACTGAGAAACAAAAAAAAGTAAATACTAAATGGGTGCTTAAGGAAATGCTTCTTTTCCAATCTTCTCTCAGAACTCTTCCTAAAGCGCTTATTAAAGTTTCGTTTTTGGAAAGGGCTTCCAAATTTTCTGCATCTCGTGCCAGAGATTGTATTAGATGCGCACCTTTAACCTTTTCTGACATACCTTCATATAAAAGCTCAATGTAATCATTTAAATTATTGTAATTCGCTTCGGTGGCATTATTTGCTTCACCATTTTTTTCATGGTCCCCTTTAGCACCTCCGTGTAGCTTTCTTTTTTTGAGATAATAAATAGCCTGTTCTACTTCCGAAATGCGCGAATGATGGATTAAATTGCACTGATTAGCGACTTCCTTTGCTACTGCCAGGCAATCTGTTCTGCTACTGATCATTGGTAGTTCGATGGTTTTCTTCAATGTTTTTTTTTCGCCATGTAGAGGACTATCGTTTGGGCCCAATATTTGCACCTCAATGTCGTAGCTGAGGATAATTGCATCACAGTTAGGATGGACATCGATTGGCCCAGGTTTACGTTCGGTTCTAACGTACTTGGCGACTTGAGGATCCATGTTGTACCTGAAAAAGGAGAAAAATTATAGTAACACTTATTTTGTAACTATGTACAAAGCCTCAAGAGATACAATAACTATTTGTACGACAACAGACAGATTCCCTTGTGGAAAGCTTTGGACTTTCTAATCTCATTAAATCCTAGTTTGGTGATTATTGGACAGATTTTTGTGTATAATAAATACCTCGAATAATAGAAAAATTTTCTACCAAAGGCCATAGTGAAGTAATTCTCAGTCAGTATCACTTTTCGAAATTTATACTTTTTGTAAAATTTTGATCCCCATACAAACTTGCCGTTTAATCTATTTTTTATAGTATATTATATAATAAGTGTGGTAACTAGATTATTACCGCACGCGAGAGAAATTTGCAATCTCTAAGGGCGGTAATAACCTAATTACCATACGTATTATAAAGTATTTTATCTCCAAGCGTGCAGTAAGAAAATATCCGAAAGAAATTAAAAAAATTATAAAAAAAAAATCACCTTTGACAGCGGACAAGTAGAATTTAGGTGATAGGTAGGTAATTTATTTCTGGTAGGTAATTAAAGGTACGTACCTATGTAGGTAGAGCGTGCGGTAATAATATTACCGCACGCCGTGCGGCAATGTGGTATTTACCGCACGCAAAATCGTGTAATATATCTTAGTTACCGCACGCTTGTAGATAAAATCATTTATATTAATAAAAAGTTTGTATTGATTAAATAATTGTCAAGGAAATGTCAAACACTTATATCACCATGAAAATTTAGCTTTCTCAAACTAATTAGAATTTGATGTTTGATGCACTGGAAGAAGGGTATTACGTAGACATGAAATAATATACTGACGTCACCAAGGCGTTTGACAGAGTTAAATTCTGGAAAAAAAAATTTGAAAGTATAGGGTTTCATAAAGCCTTTTTTAAGTGGGCAACTTTTTAAGAAGAAAATAGAAAAAAAAAAGAAAACTCAGTGTCATCAGAAATTAACATGACTTCTGGGTCCTTATTCTTGAAACAGGGGAGCAGCGTTCCCAGGAGAAAGAGTGTTCCGTCTGTCTCAATGATATGCAAATCATAATATAAGTAACAAAGACGGAACTCTCGTTTTCCTGGGAACGCTGCTCCCCTATTTCAAGAATAAGGACATTGGGGCCTTGTTCTCAAACAGGGGAGCAGCTTTCTTATGAGAACGAAGGTTCTGTCTTAGTCTCCCATATTTTATATTTTCATAACACTGACAAAGACATAGCAATCGTTCTCGTGAGAACGCTGTTTCCCCATTTCGAGAATAGACACCCTGGTGTTTTGCAGGGTAAACATCTGTCCTCTCCCCTTTCCAGTCTTTTCTTGAACGATGTTAAAAATGTGTTTAAACACTGTACATTTATCAATTTAGCTGATTATAAGAAAGTCTTTGTCATTCCAAAAAATATCGATGACTGAAAATTTACAAGGGGAACTTGACAATTTCTTTAACTGCTGTGAAGATAATCATTGGGCACTAAGTATCGATAAGTGTAAAGTCAAGTCTTTCCATAGATCTAAAAATCCAAGATGTTGAATTCAATTTTTCCAAACATATTCAAAGGTTATCCAATAGAGCCACGGGATTATTGAGATTTGTAATGGGTTACTTGAAAGATTTTTGAGCAAATTTTATTTGATTTTAATAACATTTACCTACACCTTGAGAAATGATTGTTCAGCTATAGTTCCACAATTTTTTTTTGGAGAGGGTACAATGAAGATTCTTGAAATTTGCTGCTCACCTTGTTACAAACTATATCAGTTATGACTATTAATAATTATGATGATATCTTAAAACTCTTAAACATGGAAACTCTTACCCAAAAGAGACATCATCAGGACCTGTGTATTCTGTTCAAACTGGTGAATAATAAATAATTTAATCACCTCAGCTATCTTTGGTTGGTTTCAATGTACTACATGACTTAAGAAAAAATGGACTGTTTCTTTTATTAATGTACAGTATCATCGTACTAAAAAGAACAATTCTCCTATGACTAGATTTGACTAGATAATCCATGTTGATAAAAAAACTGTTTTTTTTTTTAAATGCCGAAAAAAGTACAACCATCTGCCAGTTAGTGTGAGAATCCTACATTGAGAAAGTTGACCATTATTTAAAACTTTAAAAGGTTTGCTTATTAGATTAATACGATGGATTTCAAGTGTAATCTGTCTGACATTCATCTTGACTCCTCAAACATCGGTAGTTGTGAACAAAGAAAATTTCTGGGATTACACATCGATAAATCCCTTAAGTTCGAGCATCACGTCATGGGGGTTGCAGGCAGGGTTTCCAGGGGTTGTTTTGCTGTGCGAACGGTCTCTCGTGAGCTTGGTGAGGCTACTGCAAGGTCCACCTATTTTGCATTGGTGTAATCTCACTTGCAATACGGCATTAGTTTCTGGGGTTCATGCAGCGAGTACCTCTTCAATTCAATTTTTGTGCTGCAGAATAGAGCAGTGCGTTACTTGTGCAGTGTCTCGCCATCGGAATCTTGCAGGCCGCTGTTTCTCTCTCGTAGGATCCTGACACTTTCCAACTTGCTTATACTGGAAATAATACCTCTAATACACCAAAAATATAGGCATGAGATTGAATCGACAAGTCACTATAATACCAGAAGCTGCAGTGTGACGTTTCCGTTGATTCCCTCATCAACTCTTATAAAAAAATCAATGATTTATAATGGCAAAACAAAATATTGCTGCTTTCTAAGGCTCACTATTCTCTGAAAGAATTCTTGAGTGATAGTATTGTGTGATAAAATTAAATAAATGAATAACCATGGTTCCTTCATACAATTTTATTTTGTGTTTGGTCTGTGAGAATTTTTTCTATATATGAAACTAGAGCTCGTTGTTACAATTTTAATAAATTTTAGTTTTGATTTTAAGGATTTTGCTTTGTTGACAATAGTATATTTCCTAACTAGGGCGGAAAGTACCACTTTTCCGCACGCGATTGCAATTTGCCAAACGACGCGCAACGCAGTTCGGCAAGCAATCAAGTGCGGAAAAGAGACGTTCCGCACGAGTTAGGAACACTATTTTTTCTACAAGATGAAAGGTAATATTTTTACCTACATATTTATCAATTTAAGATATTTTTTTTCACTTTTATTTACAACTAATGTATAATGTGCGTATTATATTTGTGATTTTGGTAGTATAATGACATATGTTATTCCTCCAGGGATTAATGACGAGTAGCGGGATTAATGGTCATTATTCCACAAAAGTGTCAGTGTCAAACGTGTAGTGCTTGTGGATTTGTATTGAAAATTATGAGACGGATGAAATTTGTTCATTGAAAATCTCAAATAAATTAATTTGTCGTAAATAAAGTAGAGTATACTACTCGCAATAATGGCTATTATTCCCTCGGAATGTTACTCCCTCGCCGCTAACGCGGCTCAGGTCGTAATAATCCTCGGGAATAATAGCTATCATTATTGACTCGTGGTATAATCTACTATTTCGTACCTGTACCTGTAGTATACCTGTTTACCTGTATACCTAAAACTTTCAGGTATTTTACTTTTCCGCACCGAGTGCGGAAAAAAACGGAAAAGCACTAGTGCGGAAAAGTGATACTTTCATGACCTAAAATGCGTGCGGAAAAGTACACTTTTTCGCACGCTCGTAGAAAAAATGTTTTTCCTACGAGCGTGCGCAAAGTAGTACTTTTCCGCACGCATTTCCGGGCTCAAAGTTACACTTTTCCGCACTCAGTGCGGATACAGGCCTTATCCGCACTGAGTGCCGAAAAGTAATTATAATTGTCAAGCAACAATAAGTGCACCTGTCGACTTTGACACATGATGACAAATTTTTCCTCTATTTCTATATCAGCCAACATCTATACAAACACCAATTATAAATTAACTTTGACCCATCAGATTTGTTCTCTATTTATATGCAAAAATCTATAAACTTTCTCATCAAATTTAAACGCTTTAAGATGAACAGCTCTGACGAGGATTTTCTGTTATTTGTTTCTGTTATGTAATTTTTTGATAAATGCATAGGTTCCTTTCAAGTTAATTAAAAATAATTAAACAAATTATCGTTTTTTTTTTTTTTAATTTTTGTTATTACCTACCTGATATGAAGCTCGTAGGAAAAATGTTGTTCCTAACACGTGCGCAAAGTGTCTTTTCCGCACGCAAACACGTATCCGAACTCCGCTTCGCGTCGTTCGTATAACTGTGTTTGCGTGCGGAAAAGTAACACTTTGCGCACTTGTTAGGAAAATAACTATTTCCACTTTTCTGACAATAAAGCCTATTTTGATTTGATTTGATTTGACAAGGCCTATTATACTTTAGGAGACTACTTTGCCAACGAATTTTAATTATGTTTTATGTTTGTCATTGTTTTATCTCCTCTATTTATAGTCTTTCTCAACAGTAATATTTTAATGTGCCTAGGATTTTTGGTTGTTTATATTGTATTCTGTCTTCGGTTACTCTGGCCCTTTAGACCATGGTTTATCCATAGTTGCTTAGATCATAAGGTCTGTTTACACAGAAATCACAAACCAGTCGCAGCGTTTTTTATTGGATTGGTCCAAATCGCCAACAACCAGTTTCCTATTTTTGACCAATGAAATTCGCTCTTACTAGTTTGAGATTTCTGTGAAAACAAACTCATAGTTGTGTTTTGCATACCTACTTTTTCAATTTTTCACCTTGATTTTTCTGTAAGATGCTATACTTATTTTGTTTTCTCATTTTTCATTAAGTATAACCATGTTTAGTTAAGTTTGTCATGAGAATCGTGTAAGGATCTTTTGGACAATAAAGCGATTTTAAAAGTAAAATAGAAAAGTATTATCAGAAGATCTTATTAATAACAGAACAGAAGAGAAACTAAAATAAAACTATGGCATAGTAGTAAGGATAGGCGATAACCCGAAAGACGTTTTTAATTTGTATGTTGTATATTGATCTTGAACTTTCATTCCTATAACATAACCGTTAATTAGAAAATAGCTGAGTTTTCTTTGGAAGTTGGATCGCTGATTTCTCTGAAGCTACCCTGAGGAGGCAACCGCATTTCAAGACTGCCCTTCTTAGTTCTTAGTATCTCGATTAGCATATAGATTGGCATTCATGCTACTTACAATAAACTAGTAAACTTGTAAAAGTTACAATGGGGCTTCCTTGCCTTTGAAATTTTTCTGGGATTGATCATAGAACTTCTAGAAGAAATACATCCCAAACATACACTTACCTTGGCACTATGGAACTTCAGTTAATAACACGGAAATCCTATAACTTTTGTAATGTTGTTGATTTTTCAAACCATCTTTAAAAGATATTTAACTAAAGAAATAGTTGGAAGAGCTCGTAGCTCCTATCCAGTGGAAATAGAAATAGAAATACGTAAAAAGCAAAAGTTTGACAATCAGCTGATTTGGTTCCATTGATTTTTTTTCTCACAAATGACAACAATCACAGCCTATTCATGACAACGACATACAATTGTGGTCAACTGACAGCAAAGGTCATAGGTTTGATCCCAGGGATGGTCCTGGGCGGATTCCGAACCCACAATTCGATAGTATTGTCTCTATCTATTTTATATGGACGATACTATCGAATCGTGAGTTCGGAATCCGGGCCCTGATCCAACCGGCAAAAAACCGTACCAAGAACGGTTTTGGAACCAACCATTCAGTTGAGTTCGGAACACATCTGTTCGGAATGGGATTTTAGTGCAGGGTTATATCATAGGTGAGTTCGGAATGGTAGAAAGTGTTGGCACTTTTTACACTATTTATGCACTGTGACGTTCGTTAATGGGTAGGAGTAAGTTTGATGCAAGGATGATATACACTACTACTACAGGATGTCCTATCCATAAGGCCTGTGTGTGTGTGTAACAAATCCCGCCCTTCCCCACCGCTGCGCCAAATCACCAGTTGTGACGTAGCCAGCATGTCATTTCTCGCCCCGACGTAGGCTGTTTAAACAGCTGACCACTTAGTTATGACGTCGGAAATGGTGACACACCAATGTGGCGGCGATTATCAAAAACGAGGCCGATAAGCAATCCTGTAGGTTTGTATGTTTGTATCATCTTTGAGTTTGATATACCTACACTTTATCTACGTTTGGAAATAATTTGGTGTCCGAATGGTGTGAACATGGTGGGACACTCTTTACTCGGTATAAAATGATGGAATATTCGACTAAAATCACTTTCCGAACTCAACTCATGTGATGAAGGTGTAATCGGCGGTGTAAGACCGAATACACCATCATTTTGTTCCGAGCAAACGGTGACCCACCATTTTCACACCATTCGGGGTGACTTTTTCAATTTTAAAGCCTCTCTCTCTCTGGCGTCAAACTGTCAGACGCCAAAAGAGTATAGAGAAAACAACGGTTGACAGCCGCTGACAGTGGTTTGTTGACAAGACTTTTGTATATGTGGAAACTGGAAACTATTATTTCCTCGGTTTTTTCGAAGTTTTTTCCTAACAATGGTGATTGTGTAGTGTGCCTTTTTGTAAAAATAATTCCTATTTACCGGCGGACGTGTCTTTCCATAAGTTTCCATCAAATCCTACATTTATCAAACTTTGGATACATAAAATCAGAAGAATACTCGCAAAAAAAAATGGAAATCCACGGCCTATCAAGTATACAAAGTAATCCACGTTCAAGTTCAGTTTGCGGCAGCTGTTTGCTTCCAAAATAATCCACCGCTTTCTCCATAGCGAAGTTCTGCAAATGAAATAGTGACTTTTCCCACATTTTCTTTCAAAACACCCAATACACACTGGCATTGACATTTGACAAGCAAGCAAATGTTGGCGGGAAAATGAGATTATTGTTTTCATACTTATTGTCCATCTCTTTTAATTGAAAACGGAACCCAAAAAAACGTACTGTGACCGTGACCAGTGGCGGATCTAGCATGAAGCAAACGACGCACTCGGCGTCGGGCCCCCAGAGCTGAGGGGCTCCCACACAACCAGATTCTAAAGGGACCGATTAAAAAAAAAAAAAAAACTCGTAGATATAAAAAAAAAATCGAAAATTGAATTTTGAAAGAGACGACAACGTTGTATACGGATGCCAATTCTCGAAACCGGGGAACTGCATTCTCACGAGAAAGAAGGATTGCCCTGTCTTTGTCAGTGCTATGGAAATAGAAATATATGGGCAACTAAGACGGAACCTTCGACCTTCGTTCTCATGATGGGAACGCTTAGATATCCTCTATTTCGCGAATAGAGGCCCTGTAGGAATTCCAGGGCTGGGAAGTCTGGGAACACGACAAGTAGAATTCCACTTTCATGACGTCATTTCATTCGCGCCCTATTTATCGGTACAGACTACAGTAAAGGCGATGGTGACAGTTGCTAGGCAACCTAACGTCATGAAAGTAGAATTCTAGTAGAATGTCGTGATCCCAGCCCTGTTGCGCCCGACGCGATTTTACGTAGATTTTTTAGCTATTTGTCTTCCAGACTCCAGAAATAATTCATGGTACTTTTCGGTGGAGTACGGACAGTATCAGTGCAGTGCGGTACTATACTATATTGTATTTCTTTTTATTTAGATAAAAAATTCCTGAATTTTTAGTATTTTTTTTTTCGTTAGCTTGTTTTCTCTCTCATATGTTCTTGATAAACTTGTTTTTTGATTAAATTTGTTTTTATATTTGGTTGTTAAAAACTTCAAAAATATAAATAGCTTTCGCACACTCACCTAACACCCCAACACCACATGAAAAATACCTAAAAAAAGCATGACAGGGCCCCTAAAAAAATTTTGCGTCGGGCCCCTAAGGTCCTAGGTCCGCCACTGACTGTGACGTGAATATTACCTTACCAAGAATCACAGAATAAAATAAGAACAGATTAACAATAAGTCTATTTTTATTTTTATCAATTACTTATTGATCAGACAATACATATTTTGAAATCCTAGATTGTTCTAGATCTGCTCTGCTCCAGATTTTTCATTCATACCTAATGTGTGTCGCAGAATGTGGTGGCCTAGAATGAAAAAAATAAATAATAGGAAATACATATTTCTAATTCTAATCAGCAATCCCGCTTAAATTGAAGCCAGTCGAGACTTGAATCCGAACCTTCGTGTTTTTTCTTTTTTCATTATTACCTGGCATTTCAAAGCATTTTCTTCACTGTCACACCAGTAGCTGGGCCCCCAGGTGCATGGATCACCTCCAACTAAGATAGGAGCCGTTGGGGCAGGGGCAGGAACAGTAATTACAAAAGCTAAAAATATATTTGGATAGTTTAAACTAAACTAAATTGTTGCTATACAGTATACAGTAATATACTTTGGCTTTAGCTAAGAGCTTTGAAAATCAAAAACGCTTTTGATCTACTTCTAATAGCAAATCAAGCATACTGTTAATATGTTGTGAATCTTTCAAGTTGAGTACATTGTGCACAATCTTGCAACACTGCCCAATGACTAGTAAATTCCTGAACTTTACCGCGCAATAACGATCATTCTAGAGGCAACGACGCGTTATAAAACAGAGTCGGCCACTGAGAAAAAAAGTTCAGTCAGTATGATAAATTAGACGCCAGTAGTGGTAGTGTATCCAGAATCAGTGAGTGGTGATTGGTGAATTGATTGCGAATAAGTTTGTAATCAGATAGGTAGGTAATTAGTGAAACGCCGGTCGATAGATAGTAACAGTGAGTCCTGATTTAGTTTTGTGTCTAGGTAATTGATCGTATAGTTAAACAAAGTGTTGTATTGATGCTAGTTGTGTCGTGATTTGTGTGTTATTTCCTTGAATAAAGGTATAAGAATTAATTTTGGAAAAGTAGTCTCACTGATCTACGAATTTGCCAGCAAGCCCCCAGCCTCCAAATAAGCTCTATCACGAAGGTAGCTGGGCCTTTCAAAACACGCCCTTATTTCAATTTTCAAACTTTTAACTTTAAGAAGAGGGTAAACGAGAGGAGGTTTACTTGACAAAGAACATTTCATCTGACTATAAGTAGTCACACTAAGCTTTGGTCACACTCACATATGCACTCGGAGAGTTGATTAACAAAAGATATGGAGGAAAGTACTATGTACTAGTACTCCAATCGAGACTACAATACTGTAGATGACAGTGGCGACGCGTAACAAGCAGCCGGGGGGGGGGGGGGGGTAAATTATACGTGGGCTCAGGGGCGCCTCCCCGCAAACGCGTCGCAGGCGAATTTTTTTTCAAATATCAAGGTCATTAACTTCTCCAGAACAATTATTTCCTGTTTGAGAAAAATAAAACAAAAAAAAAAATATTTTCTTCAATATATTGTGTATTTTCTTTTGGGAATCGTGATTTTTCTTTTGATTATTCGATTCTGGGGGGTGATTAGTGATTACCCCCCTCCCCCGACGCGACGCCCCTGGCAGATGAGTGAAACGCCTGGAGAATACAAGCAGCCAACTATAGCTAAAAAACACTTGAATGATAATGCAGAAGGAATCGAGCAATCGGAAATGGCAAATATGGCATTGTTTTTACAGAAACGGCTGCCTGACCAATTACCCTGATTCACGATGAGAATCTTATCCACATCAACAAAGTGGAAGATTCTATCGAAAAACTGCCTAGGGACTATGCAACGTGTAACGGAGTTACCAGATTTTTTCCGAAAAATGTGTGCGCCTCTGACTTCAAATTTAATTAATTAATTGACTTTAATTCAACTATTTGCTCTAGGTAACTTTCGGTCAATTCCGCGGTAATGATTTTAGCTGATTATCGTAATTTTAATTATTTGTGTAACTAAAGCTACACAACTTTTCTTTAATTTTAAGAAGAAGCGCGGCTTTTTTCAATTTCTCCGAAATAGTATTCATTTCTAAATATATTATTTGACGGGTGACCTCGGTGCAAATAGCAGTTTGGCTGATCGCACGCTCGAGGCGGCATCGGTGGCTTTAGACCTATGGTAGCCGAAGCGCGCACCGTGGTATTTTCTCCCACGAAGCTTGCCCCCCATCGTCGAGCGTTTTCCTTACAAACGAACGGCGTTACCGAATACCGAGGTAGGCCTTCTCTCCGAAATAACGACTGGTACCTGTTTCACCGCTACGCGAGTAAGTTATTTTTCATCAATACTTAGTTGGTAAATTATATTTTTGTTTTTATTGTCACGGTTCACTTGGACGGACAGAGTTTAAGATTCTATAGACTATCACGGTTTATGTGTACGGGTAGTTTTCGCTAAGATATTTATTTTTGCAAAGTAAAGTTCTATAAATTGTCACGGTTTATATGCACGGACAGTTTTCTCTAAGACATTCATTTTTACAAAGTAAAGTTCTATAAATTGTCACTGTTTATGTGTACGGACAGTTTTCTCTAAGACATTTATTTTCACAAATTTTAAAGTTCTCTAAACTATCACGGTTCATGTGTACGGATAGTTTTCTCTTAGATATTATTTATACTGGCACGGTTCATGTGTACGGACAGGGCTTTATTTCCACCGCCGTTGCGGTTGATTCTAACCGATTTAAGGTTACCATATTGACCAACCAAGTAAATTCATGTCTGTATCCGAAATGTCGTGATTTCATGTGTCTTCTTTTGCAGATTTCTGGAGGATTTACAGGAGGTATAGAAGGAATAACTTCCAGCATCTGATTCGACCCTTGATCTCCACTGTAACAAGCTACCTGGTGCACGTGGGCCCTCAACCACAATAATCCTGAGGGTGGCGCCCGAGATAACCGTTAAAGCAAGAAAAGGAAAAAACCGAAAGGGCGCTACAAACGAATAGAGATATTTTCTCTATTTCGATTGACGTCCCCTCTCTATTGATTCCGAAAAGACAGAAGAAGGCAACAAGTGCCATAGAGATAGAAATAACGGTCTCTATCCATAGTACTTCAGCTGGTTCCCATCAACTTTAAAAAAAGGCACCATGAAGATAAGCTCTCTTTTCTACACCGATAGAAACCTGCAGATGTGATCCCAAAAAGGCCAAGAAGTTCCCACAAAACTACCAAACCTTCAGCCTCCTCTATTTGTCCCAATCAAATTAGTTAAAAAAAGGCCGCTGGACTGAAATACAAGCCCCAAGATTAGTTAAAACTGGTACCGTGGCTCGCATTGCTATGCGAGCCAGTGAAAATTGACTCAAAAGAGACAGCTGGGGTGGTAGATAGAACTGTCCAGTTCCCACTGTTTTATCTTGTAGATATAAACCTATACTCGCACGATGAAAGATTCAAAAATACCAATGTTCGAGTTAAATTTTAGATAGGAATTTATATCAGAGACAGAAATACCGGCTCAAATCAACAACAAGAAAGGATACTAGGAAAAATACAATCAAGAAATTGCAAAAAGGAGACCCTAGACCTGATGAATGGACGTAAAAAAATATGGGGAAATATGAATATGGAGAACGATATAGGATAATAAGCAAATAAAATCGACCAGATCCAATACAGAAATGATTACAACGTTGATAGAAAAGAATGAAAATATGAAAAAACTTTATCGTTTTCAGAATTTAACACTCGCACTAATGAACTTGCAAAAGTACTTAATTAAGGGATCTATATATAGAAATATAAGAGAAGACAACCGAGGATCAACTAAATACTATGGAGAAATTCTCCAGAGAAGTCTTTCCACAGAGGTGTCCTATCCACCCCTGTTGAGTGTCGAGATATAGTTTTGAAGAAAACATTATGAAGGGATATAACTCGGATGAAAGACGAGCGCCGGAGAGTACGGAATCACAGTTGAAATGATAAAGTAAAAAGGAACAACTACTACCACTGATCTCCCTACTACCTACTACAAAATCCATCGAAAAGTTTATGAATAAATGTCCCTATACCGGTGAAGTCCTTGGAACATGGCAAAATGCGCAAGTGATCCCACTAATTAAGAAGGGGTGATAGATTATTTCAATTTGCCATCTCCCTACAAACTGCTAACTAAGCCAATAGACAACAAATTCAATGCTAGTCATAGCAATATATTTTAAATTAATCGTTTATGATAATGTTTATCCATAAACATTTTCATCTAAGTAAACAAGTTATTATTAAGATATTAGACAAAAGTAAACTGCAAAAGGTTGTCTTTGTCTTTTGCAATTTGACTTGTTTTGTGGCATTCGGAGTCTAATCTTATAACAATCTCTCAACATGATAAAACTAATCTATTGTTGTTTTGTATGAATTACTTAATAGGAAAACTCTGGAGATAGTCAAAATAACTATTTATGTGATAAGTATCTTATGTACATGATGGTCATTTTAACTTGATAACATTTTAAACTGTCATAATTTCTTTATTTTTAAAGTTATTCAAATAAATAAAAAAAACATACTGTAGGGTTGTCCTTCAAGTTTTAGATAGGATGTTCGCTGGACGCTCACCTCAAAAAATCAAATCGAAATATTTTGTTGTGTTATCTTTCCCCATTGTCTTGAAAAATGTAAAAAAAAGTTCTACGATTCTGGCAGAAAGTCACAGTTCTGTCTTATTTGAAGCAGTACAACAGTTCAACTATCATTTGGTTCAATGCAGTGACGATTATCATGAGTAATTATGACTGATTGAATATGACGGAATTACATAAAAATGAGAATTACCTAAGTTATAACAAAATGTAAGGAAACTGCAGCTGAAAAATGCGGAAATTAAACTGGCAGGAAGTAAATATTTTAATACACATAAAAATAATTAGAATTACCCATGTGAAGCATTGAAGAATTTCCAGTCTCCAGAAGCCTCTTAAATACCTGCCTACTTACCAATCATTGCTAAAATTAATCCTAAAAGCAACAAAAGTTTCATTTTAATAGTATCTAGATATTTTCTAAAATGCAGCAATATGATTCTCAAACTAAGAAAACTTTAAACTATGTTTTGATGTTATTTTCATCAAGGCAGGCCTTTATAATTACCTTATTTACTTAGCGATAATGTGTTGCCAATTTATTTTATTGTAAATAATTTTTACATGGAGCAAGAGAAGTATCTAATTGCGAAATTTATAATTTAGAAATCGAGGAATGCCTTCTTTGAAATTCACATCTAGTTCCTTACTCTGTCCTTGTTGACCAACAAAGTTCAAGAAATTGTTATCCAAATAGAAGTAACTTTCACTGAATGGAAAACTATTTGTTTATGCCCAAAGGAACTTTTTGTTTTTTTCACAAAATCTACTGAAATATCATTTCCCATCTACATAAAGTGCGACAAGTGAGTGAACCTTGGTAACGTATGAAGTAGCAGAGGGGAAGACGAAAACCTATACTATAGGACGCGACGGTTCTCCGACGTGGTGCATTGCGAAAATTGCGTTTACCCTGACGCGACGACCCGCGTATATGTATATTTAATCTCGGGCCAATCAGGAGGGTTATGCCCGCATTCCTTCCACACAGGTTCACTCACTTGTCGCACTTTACCTATTCATTCATCTGAAAATGAAAATGGTAATTATCTTCTTTAAATGTGATGTAAGAATCATCAACCAACCAGAACATATTTATACAAATACCCATTTGTTTTTATCCAAAAGATTTATTTATTAAACCAAATAAACAATTTCAATACAAAATATTTTCTCAAATACTACATAGTTGATGTAGTAGAAACTCAAAAACTATATACATATTCTTAGAAAATAATAATAAATGCATTTAAATATCTTTTAAAGAAGTTTTTTTCATATATTCCTTCCCAGACGGTACTGATACCACAGTTACCTGAGAGAATAACTTCTTACTCTCCTCATCGGTTACATTGGGTTGAACCATGACGTCATCCCCTTTCTGGAATACAAGATACATTTAAAAGTAATGATTTTTCTTCAAATTTTATTTTAGCTTACCTTCCAACCTTCGGGAGTGGCTACCCTATATTTGTCACAGAGCTGCATGGAATCCAACATTCTTAAGATCTCACTGGAAATAAGATAAAATGATCATTCAAGTAAACTAAAAACCAAATTCGTAACAGTTCTATTTCTCAAACTTTATCTCCATGGCCTAATAATTTACCAGATTTAATATGAATCCCATACTATAAATGTTCTTATTAAAATTGCATTTTTGCTTTATAAAGAATCTATTTTTTTGCACACAAAACGCCACATACAAACCCTAAAAATTTTACTTACTCAAAGTTCCTTCCTGTAGTGGCTGGATACAAAACCGACGCTCTCATTTTCTTTTCAGGATCAATAAAGAAAACAGCTCTGGCTGGAAGAGCAAGACCAAGAGAATCTTTCTCAGAGGGATCCAACATTTGTAGTCTGATTGCAAGTTCCCTATTATCGTCTTCAATTATTGGAAAGGGAAACTCCAAATCGTCGACTTTGGCAACAGCCTGGATATCTTTTTGCCATAGGAGATGCGTCTTTTTACTGTTGCATGATAGAGCGATCACTTTGCAGTTACGTTTTGCAAATTCTCCGGCTAGTTGAATAACTCTGGCCAGTTCAGTGGTGCACACTGGCGTAAAATCCGCCGGGTGGGAGAATAGAATACCCCAACTGAAATTAAATAAAACATTTAATTTTAAATCCTTAGATCCTAAGAAATAAATGAGTATCTTTCTGCAAAAGACCATCCTAGGCGCATTTGTTTATTTGTTACTGACCTCAGAGGACTGTTCTCACAGAAATCACAAACCATTCAGAGCATTTTTGATTGGTGCAATTTGCCAACAACCAGTTTTCTAACTATTTTCAACCAATGAAATAGAAATTCGGTCTGACTGGTTTGTGATTTCTGTGAGAACAGACCTAATACCAAAATAATTATTTTCATTGATATTCTCGGAATGAAGCATTACTGCAGAAAAAAAAGTATTGCCATAATGGAAAATATTAACAAATCATCAAACTATGAATATTTAATATTTAATATTAATAATTAATTAAAGTATAATATTCAATATTATACTGCAGCTGCAACACTACATTACAAAATTAAAATACTTTGGTGTGGTGAATGATACACTTGAATTTTTAAAATTCTATTTTAAGGATAGATGTCAGAGAGTTTACTTTGATGATCAGTATTTTAATTATTTGACATTGAGCAAGGGAGTTGCACAGGGTAGTATTGTCAACTAGCTGCTTGGGAAAGGAGGACCCGGTATTCAACCTTATTAATTTAATTGCCGATTCGATCGAATATTTATTGCAATTCAGCAATAAATTAATATAAATTGCGCTGCAAGCCGCAGCAAAGGCAGACTTAAACCAGTGCAAGTACCTCTCGTTGGAAAAGCCCCTCTGGAATTAAGTCTCCCCAGTGCAAGTACCTCTCGTTGGGAACGCCCCTCTGGGTATCTTCAGCCTTATCGTTGTCCAGTGCAATTTCCTCTCGTTGGGAACGCCCCTCTGGACAAGGCATAAGGGTGACGATAAACTTATCTACAGTCCCCCAAGCAGAATTGACGTGTGGCCCCCTATAAGGACCCCAGTGTACGAAGGGTCATGCACCTTATAGGATTAGCATACATGTAAGGTTATATTTGGGAAAATATATAGCATATATTTTTATATAACCTGAGCGAGTTTCTCTCCATCTACCCCCAAAGCTACAAACCCCCCATGTCACCCCCGTAAAGCGGGTAGTTGTGACATATTTGGTGGAGGCGCCGTCTCGAACCCGACGCCCAGAACCGACGTCGTAAGGCGCCTTTGAAGCAAGCCAACACCCAAACATGTCACCAGGCGGTACGTCGACAAGAGAAATTCACGACAGCGTGGCGAAGGTGGAGAAGATACACGTAGATTTGAAAACTCGTAGATTTAAAAACTGTGACACATAGTTGGTACCGTCGCCATTGTGGCAAGAATAGATGCCAGACAAAACCAAATAAAATTTGAGGCCAAAGAACGCAGCAGCTGCAACACCAACAGAATCATTCAGACTGTCTCATAGGAGCACAGGATTTGAATACTCATTTTCCCAGTCAAGAAGGCCACTTCAAAGATCCCCACCAGGGTCAACCAGTATCAGTTTAGAACAAATTGAAAGTGAAATAGAAAACCAAGCAAATAATCAAACAGACTACGAAAAAGACAGTGTTTTTGGTAGCCCACCAGACCTTACCCTTCAAGAAGCACCAAAACACAGGCAACCATCATCTAAAGAGGAAGTAGATCAACCGGATATAATGGCGAACACCACAATAACTGATGCTATAACAGCGGAGAAAAAGGCGAAGTTGCCTCAGTTTATCAGCCCTCAAACCTTCCAGCCATGTAAAACCAGCGCGATCGAGTTCCTAAGAACATATGACAGATCAGCGATAGCAAATGGGTGGGACGAAAAGCTGAAAATTGTTTATTTTGAAACGTATTTAGATGGAGCCGCAAACCTGTGGTTTCAGGAATACAAGCGCGACCACCAAAACAACAGCTGGAGAGACATTGTCAAAGATTTTTCAGAGGAATTTGAGGATACAGATTACCAAAGGGCACTCAAGAAAAAAGTCGAAAACAGAAAACAGGGTCAAGATGAGTCAGTCAAGGAATACTTGTACGATTTACAAGTATTATACCACAATTACACGCATACATTTGAGATACAAGAATTTGTAAGGATTTTCAGCGAAGGATTGACAAAGGCAAATCATTACACTTACTACTGGTTAACAAACCCGCCGAACAAGCCACCAACATCACTTATACAATTAAAAGAAATAGCAGACACAATAGATAAAGCTCCGAAGAAAAGTGCAACGCAAGATACCCAAATTACCAGCTGTACGGAAAGAAATACAATAACAGACACAGAACTAAAGATATGTCATTATTGTGGAAAAAGAGGACATGTAATGGCAACCTGCAGGATTCGAATGCAAGGAGAACACACAAGCACAAGAGTACCAATAGCTAGCCAAACGTGTTATAATTGTGGCAAAACAGGACATTTCGCAGCTGTATGTAGGAGCCAAAAGATGAGAAATCATAACTACAACCCAAAAATTGCCACCGTTTGTTACAACTGTGGAAAAACAGGACATATTGCAACAGTATGCAGATCCCAGCCTCAAAGGAACAAATCGTATACACCACGAAACAACAAAAACAATCCAGGTTGCTTTGTTTGTGGAAAACAGGGTCACTTTGCAAACACCTGTACAGCCCGACGACAAAACCCAAACGAGAAGGGATGGCAAAATTAAAAGCCCCTGCCATCCTTACCATGGGGAAGAACAATAACATAGGTATCTTGCACATCACAATTAGATTAAATAATAAGTACATGTCAGCAATCGTGGATACAGGAGCACAAGATAGCGTTCTACAAAGAAGTCTAATCAAAGAGGAACTAACAAGAAATGATGACACGGTTCTACTCACTGCAGGAGGACACCAGATAAAAGTTTTGGGAGACATTGATGTTCCAATAGAAATACCAGGGAGTCAGAAATGGAAGGGCAGACTAAACGCCAAAGTGATTTCATCATTAACTCAACCAGTCATCCTAGGCATGGAGTTTTTGACAAAAAATAACGCGATCATAGATCTCCCAAGGAAAAAACTGATTCTGAATGGTCAGTATGAAATACCTCTAAGACAAATGAATAACGAAAAAATCAACATGTCAGGTCTGGTCACAACAAAAGAGTCAACTAAAACGAGAGAGCTTAAACTAGATACTTCAAGAGATGAACAAGAGTTTAACAAGTTTGTAAGAGAGCACATTCACATAAAAGATGACCAGGTTAACGGTCTCCTGAAAGAAGAATATGGAAACATAGACGTCCTAACGAACGATGCCGTTTTAGTAGTAGGAGTAACCCAAAATTACAAATCAAAAATTTTTTACTAGAAAAAGTATTCTTAATACACGGGATGCCAAGAAATCTGCTCAGTGACAGAGGAAAAGTCTTTCAATCAGAATTAGTAAGGGAATTAGGAAAATTAATGGGAGTAAGAAGCCAATTTACAACCGCATACCATCCTTGTTGTAATGGTCTCACTGAAAGGCTAAATAAGACAATAGCTGACATGTTATCTATGTATTGTAACACACAGCAAACGGACTGGTGTAGCTATCTACCATTTATAACATTTGCGTATAATACAGCAATACAGGACACAACGAGATTTAGCCCATTTATGTTAACATATGCAAGGGAACCCACACTACCAGCAGAAGCTGCATTGTTGGACGCTGACAACGAAACGGACACTCTGCAAATTAGAGAAAAGGCACTCTTAATAAATAAATAAAATAAATTCTTTATTTACGGACATGCCATTTTTACAAAGGTAGACTTAAAGTGTAGGTACACGCAATAATAAATATTTGGAATAACAAGTAGGCAACAGACAAGTTAGTATAAAAAATAGTACATTATATACCTAGGTAGAGAAGTTGGTCATTATATACCGAAAGCTTTTATAAACCGAGGCGCGCAGCGCCGAGGTTTATAATGCTTGAGGTATATAATTACTTTCTCTACCGAGGAATATATAGAATTTTTTTTACTACTGCTAGTAGAAAATAAAAAAATTGTTTAAAATCTGTGTTCTAATTATTTTTTGTGAACGCCCTCTTGAAAGTGCTGCCCTCTATCAACAGCTTATATAACTTCTCATGTACCTACTGAAACCTGTATTTTTTTTCAAATTGATGTATGAAATTGAAATTGAACCAATTAAAACATGACAATATCCTTGCGTCATGACGTCATTTTCATTATTGACCTAGGTATTTTTTCATTATTTTCATTATTAACCTAGGGAGAGAAATTCAACTTTTTCTTAGAAAAATACATTGAATAATGTCTATTTCTCAGGTTAGTAGTAAAAAAACAATATTACATAAGCCTAAACAAATATTTTGTAGTAGGTATCAAAACATAAACAACATAATACGCTTAAAATTGAATACAAATAGAAAAAACGATCATTTTAGGATCGACTTTAAAATTCTTTTGAATCTATCCAAGAGCCATAGCAGTGGAAGATATACAGAAAAGACAAGGGAAAGATAAAGGGCGTTTTGATGAAAGACATAGAGAATTGGACTTTGAAGCTGGAGACAAAGTTAAAGTGTTTATCCCAATCAGAAAGGTTGGAAGAAGTGAAAAGTTACTCTTAAGATGGTTTGGACCGTACAAAGTAATTAAATGGGAGAAGTGAATTACGAGGTACAAAAGATTGGAAGCAGAAAAAAGGATACGGTCCATGTGAGTAGGATGTTACCCTACTACGATCCATGGACAGAAGCTGCTCCTATTGAAGAAAGGGCAGATGAGACAGATATAGCTGAAAACGCAGAATCTGAAGTTGATGAGGATGAAGAAGACGAAGAAAAAATTGAAGAAGAAATTGAAAGCAGTGAAGCAGAAAACGAGGAAGAAGAAGACTGATTATACAGATAAAACATAAGCAAAATTATGAAGTAGGGAAATAGGAAGTAGAGATAGGATGAAAAAATAGAGTAAGAGATTAAATAGAGTAAACAAGGAGGGATGGAGAGGAATGACAGCTCAATATAAGAGGAAACTAGTGGATGACTTCATAATTCTATGGGAAGATAGAGAATATGAATTACTATGAAAGAAGAAGAATCAGAAACATTCTTATCGACGGAAGAAGCCACCGAAGGGATTTTAGAAAAGTACGAGCTGCAAAAAGAAGGCATATGGGTATACAAAAAACAAGTTGGACTAAACTTACCTGATGGAGCCATGATCAACAAATAACCAAACGATGAAATTTGGTGGCCCGAATGTGGGTCATAATTAAACTAATTATAGGAATAAGTTTTTTTTTTTGTATATTAAACATTTATTTTTTTTGCATGTATATACACAACGATTAGCCAGGGACGAACCACTAAACAAATTCGAGGGAACGCATTGTAATAGAAGGACCTAGCTCTGGACTGAGCAGGGGCTAGGAACTTCAAACCAGAAGAAACAAATGGGTATGGACCAATGAACAAGAAGGAAGCACAACAAACCAGGAAACGACACTTAGACTGTGGGACCGTACACCCCACGATCTAGCTGACCAAATCGCCAGGGAGTACTTGGAGCCAGAACCAATCCACTTGACAGAATACAGCACAATGAACAAGAAAGAAGCATAACAAACCAGGAAACGACACTTAGACCGTGGGACCGTTAACACCCCACGATCTAGCTGACCCACCAAGAAGTATTTGAAACCAGAACAGACCCACAACACAGAAAACAGGACCAGACCAAAAGAGAAAAACCCGAGGAAAAACCCATGGCTGAAACGGTGAAGTTGATGAAATTTCTTAGTTGTAAGATATTTTTTTTGTAGTAACCTGAATAATAATGCACCCTCACCCATCCCACCATAAAAAACTTTTGTTAATTTTGATTTTTAATTTTTTTTTTTTTACTGTTAAAGAGCTTTATTAATCCCAAGAAGAAATTACAAGATTATTCTTATTTTAGGAATTAGCTTAATCTAAAAAAAAATAACCCTTATATTAAACAATGATATGATGTGATGATGGCGCTTCACAACTATCTAGCAGCAGCATAATATTCAACAGATACTAACTATTATCACAAGTTGAGGAACACAAAAGAAAAAAAAAAATATATATATATATATATTTACATATAAAACAAATAAATATTTTTAGTAACATCCAACATAATGTAGGTACATAATATGATCCATGAGAGAACAACACACATTTAATAATTTTACAATTTTCGCATCACAAATTCCTTTAACTTTCTTCTAAACAAAGTTTGCCTATCAATATTTCTTATAGCCACTGGTAGGCTATTATATAATTTTATACCTTTATGGTAAATAGATTTTAAACCTAATCCTGATTTCACCTTTGGCAAATATATATCATTCATTCTCCTAGTATAGTGATCATGTACGGTTTGAACAGTAACAAATGTTATTATTGACTTTTTCTCTTTTTTAACTATATAATAAATATACAACATTGTCTTATAACTATAAATTTGGTTAATATTAAAGAATTTATAAATTTCATACAAGTTCTTAGTATGATATCGAAAGGGAAGTTTAAAAACATTTTTTATAGCTTTATTTTGGAGAGTTCTCAAGGGATTTAAAATGTAGTCGGCTGCCGTGCCCCAGACTGTTATTAGATAATGCAAGTGGCTATAAACATGTGCATAATAGAGCTGTTTTCTCAATTTTTCAGTCAACAGATGTCCAACTTTGTACAGAATCCCTACAAAAGGTGCAATTTTTTTCCTAACATGACCAATATGTGCTGCCCACGACAGTATACTATCTATGAAAAGACCAACATAACTTATTACAGAAACATTTTGTAATTGCTGACTCTCAAACACTATGTTATGGCATTTATTATTTAAATTTTTCCTACCTAAAAACATATATGACGATTTATCCATGTTAGCTGTCAATTTGTGAGACTTCAACCACACACTTATTATGGATAAATCTTCACTGATGTCGGACTTAATAGACTCAACACTCCTACCATAATACACCAATGTTGTGTCGTCTGCATACAATTTTATTTTACCCCTTAATGAAAGTCTCCCAATAGAATTAATATAAATTAAAAACAATGTGGGGCCTAGAACTGATCCTTGAGGAACCCCGCACCTGATCAATTGTAAATTGCTGTTAGCATTATTTGCATTCACAAATTGCCTTCTGTTCTGCAGATAGTTTCTGAACCAGAAGTACGGAATTCCTCTAATACCTGCCTCCTCCAACCTTAACAGTAAAATCTCATGGTCTACAGTGTCAAATGCCTTCTGCAAATCCAAAGACACCAGAGAACAGATATTTCCACTGTCTATTTTTATTTGTAAATCTGAGATAAGATCTATGACTGCTGTCTCGGTGTCCTTGCCTTTGCAGAAGCCATACTGACCCTCATATAGAAACCCAAACCTATCCAAGAAAGATTGAAGTCTCTTGTTCACACAAACTTCCAATATTCTGGAGAAAACCGGAAGAACGGATACTGGTCGATAATTGGAAGGCAGTTCATAGTCCCCCTTTTTGTAGAGAGGCTTAACTCTAGCTATCTTCATCTTGTCAGGTATTGCAGCACTTTGCAGAGAGAGATTGATGATTTTCACTAAGATAATTGAGCACTCTGTCTTGAGTCTTTGAACACTTTCTACTGTGATGTTGTCCGCTCCACACGCCTTGTTTCTGTCCATTGTGCTGATAATCGTTTCTACTTCTGCTAGTGAAACTGGCTTGAAAAAGAAAGAGTCCTTGACACCATGAGACCTTTCCACAGGCATGTGTTGAATGTTTTTTGACAAATCGGGACCAACATTAATAAAAAACTCATTAAATGCCTTTGAAATTTCAACAGCATCCGTTAGCATGATATCATTTTGTTTCAATGCTGGGATCACCTGCGCTGTCTGCTCTTTGTTGTGCAATATTCTGTTGACTGTGTTCCATGTTTTTTTTCCATTCCCAAGGTTCCGTTTAAATTCTGCATTATAGTATCGTTTCTTTTCATATTTTACTTGTTTTTTTACCCTTTCACTGTACTCTTTGTGTTTATTTTTATAATAATTGGTATCATGCTTTCTAAGCTTTTTGAAGTAGTGATCTCTTTTCTTAATTAATGAGATAACTTTCTGGTTTATCCATTCCTTCCCAGTGACTTTACATACCTCTTTGACCTGAACGTATCTGCAATTTACAAAAATATCCTCCAATCTATCATACAGTAATACTGGGTCAGTATATTGGGCCAAATTATCGATAAGTTGTACAAGTGTGTTCTGTGCTTCCAAGTAATTTACATTTTGATATACCTTATATTTTTTCTCTGGTGCTCCATAAGTTTGTTTTGCTTTAGGTAAACTCAGGACTTGCAGCATATGATCACTAAGGCAATGATCAATTAGTGCCAACTTGGAGTTACTTGCAAAATTCGTAACAACATGATCAATGAGGGAAGGATGGTTTGATAATCTCGTTGGAATCGTTTCATTTATCAAGTGGTAGTTGCATGATTCATATATCTCCCTGTAGGTGCTAACAATATTGCCATTTTTCATAAGGTCTAAGTTAAAATCGCCTATTATAATATTTTTAGAATATGATGTACTCTCCAGAAAGTTTTCCAGTTCCCCAAGAAATGAATTCATATTATAATTTGGGGGCCTATACAAAGCCGTAACATTTAGTTTGTAATTTACAATATTCACAGTGATCATTGAAAGATCTGAGTTGTGCTCTTTCATAACTTTAAATGTTAACGAATTCCTTATAAAAACTCCAACCCCGCCACCGTGTTTGTCTCTACTTACATAGCAAGCATTATAGTCAGTTATATTATAGAACTTTTCTTCTCCTGGTTTTAACCATGTTTCAGTAACAACAACAACATGAATTTGTATTTTAAAGCTTCTTATAATAACTTCTATTTCATCTGTCTTGTCTCTCAGGGATCTTGCGTTTATGTACAATACATTGAATCCATTGCACTTAGTTAACACTTTCAAACTACTTTTTATTGAATTAAATTGATGTATGAGCTCTATTCTGTGCTCGAGTCCTCCTCCAGACTCTCTATCTGCGCTACATTATTTATTCGAATTACTTCACTTCCATCTTCCTTGCGTGCCAGCACTTTGCTATTTTTGCACCAAATATACTTGTACCCTTTATTCTTGAGCTTTCTTGCCCTAAAGAACAAATCTCTTAGTTCCTTGGAGAGGTCTTCATTAATGAAAATTTTTCTGTCACTGTTCCCTAGCTTGCAGTCTTTTATTGTTAAAATTCCTTTCCTTCTTCTGTTTTCAACTATTTTTCCTGTAATTTCCTCGCTTTTAAATGTAACAACAATTGGTTTGTCTGATTTATCAGAGGGCAAGAGTCTAGTTTGAAATTCTTGCTTTGGGACATTTATGTCCAGAGCTGTTAGGACTTTATGAATATCTTCAGAACAATTTTCCTTAGTGGTTTGTATTCCCAAAAAGACCAATTTTCTATTCCTTTCCTCCTGATCTTCTCTAGTGCTACGTTCATTAATTTTAATAACTTCCTTTTCAAGGGCCTGAATCCGTTTTTCCATGCCATTGCGCTCCTTTTTCAATTTTTCGTTTTCCTTTGTAAGAACTTTCACGGAATTTTTCAGGTCATCCAAGCAGTCTCCATAGTACGTAAGAGACTTCTCAAACTCGGAAAATCTTCCATTCAGGACTTTCATTAAGTCACTATTTGTTGGATTGGGCTTTGACGACAATTCTCCCAAATCGTTTTGTTTTTGTTTATCTCCTTTGTTGTTGTTTTTGGATTTTCTTCGATTCGAGGTTATGTTGTCAGGCTCTTCGGGTTCTGTCGATCTTGACTTGGCTTTAGCTCTCAACTCTTTTTTCCCCGAATATGATTTTCGGAGGGACACATTTCTACTTAATTCTTCCTCTTCCTCACTGGATGAGCTGTAGCCACTGCCGCTTTCGCTACCGCTACTAACCTCACTTTCTCCCATGCAATTTTTGCATTTCCAATTGTGGTTTTTCTTTTTAAGGATCTCTTCCAACTGATTTTCCGATAGACCAGTGCACTTTTCGTGAAAATAATTACCACATACATCGCTGCATTTTAAACTAACTGAATTTTTAGTCACATTTCTCTTACACTCTTGACAAACGTACTTCTTCGCGCGCGCCATCTTTTTAAGAACTCAACTTTAAACTAACTCAATCAAGCCAATTTTTATCGAAACTCGATTTTAAGCTAACTCTTTTCTCTATACCTACGCGATATTTGGATTATATAATTGTTAAGCATCAGGGATATTTTATAATTAGGCTATTATTGTAAAGAAGGGATATGTTTAGGATAAGGATATTATTGTATTTTTTGACACTATTATGGTATTTGTATATAATTTGTTGTAAATGTCTCTTCCAAGCATTGGGGTCCAATGCTTCATGGAGGGGGGCATATGTCAACTAGCTGCTTGGGAAAGGAGGACCCGGTATTCAACCTTATTAATTTAATTGCCGATTCGATTGAATATTTATTGCAATTCAGCAATAAATTAATATAAATTGCGCTGCAAGCCGCAGCAAAGGCAGACTTAAACCAGTGCAAGTACCTCTCGTTGGAAAAGCCCCTCTGGAATTAAGTCTCCCCAGTGCAAGTACCTCTCGTTGGGAACGCCCCTCTGGGTTTCTTCAGCCTTATCGTTGTCCAGTGCAATTACCTCTCGTTGGGAACGCCCCTCTGGACAAGGCATAAGGGTGACGATAAACTTATCTACAGTCCCCCAAGCAGAATTGACGTGTGGCCCCCTATAAGGACCCCAGTGTACGAAGGGTCATGTACCTTATAGGATTAGCATACATGTAAGGTTATATTTGGGAAAATATATAGCATATATAAAAAAAAGCAAGCAAGTGAACGCGTCGTGTTTTTTTGTTTCTCTGAAGTATTGGCTATTTGAGCTGTTTGTTGTTGGAAATAATTGTGTATTTTAACATCAAAAGAAAGCGTATAAAATCTATTATCTGACGAATGTGTTTTCGATTGAAGTACGTAATTTGTTACGACAAAATACTGTGATTCAGCTTTGACAACTACTGTGTTTGTGCGGAATAAATTAATTCAAAGGAGAAAAAAAAAAAAAGTGCACTATTGTAAACAGTTAAATTCCGAGTTAAATTCTTATCTGCTGGCGGCTGGGTATCATAAACAATTCGAGAACTAAATAAACAATACCTATCTACTCGAATATTTGTAAATAAATAAACAAATAAATATACAGTGAGCGATAAAATACTATCCATATCATGTCCGGAACTTGTTCAAAGTGTCATGAGGATTGCATATTTAAGGAAAGCAAAAGCGAACTTTTTGGGTTTCCGTGCGATGCGTGCAAGGATGTCTGGTGTAAAAGATGTGCTAACTTCTCAACAACAGATGTACGTGCATTGATCCAGGTTGCCAAGCGCACTCTCCCGTTTTTTTGTGCGGATTGTATGGACTCCATCAAACAACTTCCTCTGCTTAAGGTTGAAGTGAAGGAATCGATTAAGGAGGTTCCACTGCTGAAGGATGAGTTCAAAAAACTTCAATCTGAAGTTAATGAAATTAAAGAAAACTTGAATAAAGCAAAGAGCACATATGCTGAGGTTACCAAAATAATAAATGAAGCCGAATTGATAAGAACAAGTGTTAATAAACTCGAAAAAAAGGTTGAGGATTTTAAATCCCAAGACAAAGAAAACTTGGTTCCAGCAATTGATGAAATCAGTGAAAGAGCGAAACGGTCCTTGAATATAATTGTATTTGGGGTTCCTGAAATAAAAAATCTGAACAAGGAAGAACGGAATATAAAAGAGAAGGAGGGGGCCGTATCAATACTAAACTCACTAGATGAATCCGTACCCACTGAAAATATCAAATTGTACAGATTGGGAGGATATGATTTAAATAAGGTTAGACCTATAAAGGTTATGTTTGAAACAAAGGAAGATGCTTTAAAAATTTTAAAGAGCAAAAGCAAACTAGATGAATCGAAAGGAATATATATCAAGGGCGATCTAACTCTCCTTCAACAGAAGTACTTGAAGGAAGTTGTAGCCGAACTAAAAGCCCGAAAGGAAAGCGGTGAGTCCAACCTTAAAATTAAATACCACAACTCTATTCCAAAAATTATAAAGATCAAGCAAGGTCCAAAAAACTAATAAGCAACAATCAGGGTAGCAGTTTGGAGATTGAAATCACTTTTTGGTATAGTAACTTGCAATCTATTGCCAATAAAATAGATGAATGGTCAGTATCAATACAGAAACATAATCCTGCATGCATCTTAGTAACAGAGACTTGGCTTAATGAGAACATTGTTGATAGTATTGTTGGGATTGATGGGTATAGTGTATTCCGCCAAGACAGAGAAAATCAAACTGGAGGTGGAGTGTGTGTTTTGGTTAAGGATGAGCTGAATGGACACAAAGTATATTCTACAGTAAACAATCAATTTAATACATTAGCCCCAATACAGTCATTGTGGATTGAGATAAAGGTCTGTAACATCAAATTTCTGGTCTCTTGTATATACAGAACGGATTATTCTAGTGAGGAAAATGATAATATTATGATCAACTCAATTAAGCGTGCCTGTTCATTGGATATGCCCGTTTATATTATGGGGGATTTCAACTATCGGTATATAGAATGGAAGAATCTTAATCTGTCCAACCCAGACAAACAAAATCGACTTTTTTTGGACAACTATCTTGAAACTAATGCTTACCAAATGGTTGATTTCCCAACACGTTTCCGAAATGACCAAGTTTCACTACTTGATCTAGTCTTCACCAATGATAAGAAACTGCTATATAACTTGGAACCCGAGCCACCCATAGGAAAGAGCGACCATGTCGTCATCATTGGAAAAAGTCAACTAAAGTGTGAACTGCGTCCAACGAAAACTGTATTGAAACGCAACTTCTTCAGTGCCGACTATGAGAAAATCAATAGTTTTCTGGCTGAGCAAAATTTTGCTGCCTCGGGTGATGTGTTCCACACGTGCATGTCAGTCTTAAGCAGTGCTATAGACAAGTTCATTCCTTTGAAACCATGTAAAACAAACCCACAGAAACCGTGGCTAAACCAGTTCATATTTAAACAAATAGAAAAGAAACGAGGTCTATGGGACAAATACAAAAAATCAGCTACAGATGACAATTACAAAAAATATCGCGAACAAAACAACTACCTAACAAGTGTAATTAGAAAGTCAAGAAAAGACTATGAATGCAACATTGCTTCTCAGAGCTCAGATAAAATATTTTTCAAGTATGTGAATAAAACACTATCAACCAAAGTTTCAACAATAACATTAAAGAATGAAGCGGATGAACTTTTGACTGACGACTTTGATGTAGCGGAATGCTTTGCAAACCAATTTGAAAAGGTATTCACCAAAGGAAATCAAAACGAAATGCCACTAATTCCGGAATACCTATGTGCAACTTCAAAGATGTCAAATATTGACTTATCTCCTGATAAGGTGTATGAAGCAATAAAATCGTTGAAGACGGATTCCAGCCCAGGCCCTGATGGAATTCCAGCACTGTTCCTGCAAAATTGTGCAGCCATCCTGAGCCAACCCTTGTCTGATCTCATGAAAAGTATTTTTGAGGCTCACAACTTTCCTGAGACTTGGTCAACATCGTTTGTGATTCCAATATACAAAAAAGGAGACAAAACCGCTCCATCGAACTATCGTCCAATAAGTTTGACGTGCAATCTATGCAAGTGTATGGAAAAAATTGTGGTGAAACAGTTAACCCCATTTGTACTGGAGCAAAATCCATTACTGAAGCACCAACATGGTTTTCTTCCAGGGCGTTCTACAACAACCAACCTTACACTATGCTTGGACGATTGGACAAGGGACTTTGACAATAACGAGCAAGTGGATGTGATATATCTCGACTTTGAGAAGGCGTTCGATAAAGTATGTCACAGTTATCTCCTGCACAAAATACATCACTTTGGCATTGCTGGGAACCTATTACAATTTGTATCAAATTTTCTATTAAACCGATGCTACCAAGTAAGAATAAATGCAATCTTTTCAGACAGAAGAAAAGTGCAGAGTGGGGTGCCTCAGGGATCAGTACTGGGTCCTCTACTTTTTTTATTGTATGTCAGCGATATGACATCTAATATCCAAACCAGGGTTCTACTTTTTGCCGACGACACGAAATTGTATGCAAAGGCCGCAGAACACAAGAAATTGCAAGAAGATCTCAGAGCTATAGAAGTGTGGTCCAATATGTGGAAAATGAGGCTAAACGAAGAAAAATGTACTATCTTGAGCATTGGAACCAACACCACTGAGTATGCCTACAAAATAAACAATGTCGAGCTGAAGCATGTGAGGGAGCAATTGGATCTAGGTGTCATAGTAACCTATAATCTGAAATGGGACATGCACATATCAAAAATTGCCAAAAAATCCAACTCATACATATACCTTGTGAAAAAGGCCTTTGAAGACCAGTCGTGCAACACCATTATGAAACTGTATAAATCTTTCATACGTCCAAAACTAGAATACGCCCACTCAGTTTGGAATCCGTACTTCATAAAGGATATCGAGATACTAGAGCGAGTGCAGAGACGAGTAACAAAAATTCCACCATCACTCCGTAATGAAGATTACCTTACTCGACTATCCACCCTGGGACTCACTTCTTTGAGGGAAAGGCGTCAGAGAGGAGATCTGATCGAGACATACAAGATTATTCGAAATGGCTACTCCTGTAACCTTGACATCTTCACCTTCAATAACAACCCCCATCTACGAGGTCATACTTTGAAGTTGTGCAAGGAAAAAACCGCCAAGCTTCCAAGAAGAAACTTCATAGCAAATCGAATTGTCTACCCATGGAACAGCCTGTCAAATTCTACAGTCACCACCCAGAGTCTGAATTCTTTCAAGAATAAGGTCGACACCGATATGAGTGCATTACTCCATGTGGATATTCATTATGGACAATAAGTTCTTACCAAAAACACGACGATAAACTTACAAGTAATCCAATAGTTTCATCAGTGTAAACTGCTTACTATTGTATCATAATAATAATAATAATAATAATAATAATAATAATATTTTTATATAACCTGAGCGAGTTTCTCTCCATCTACCCCCAAAGCTACAAACCCCCCATGTCACCCCCGTAAAGCGGGTAGTTGTGACAGTATAGTTAGGCCTTTTATGTTTTCTCTCTACACTGCTGATCTTAGCAGAATACTGGAACATTGTTCCTCCAATCAGTACGAGGATGACACGCAAATATATCTGTCTTTCAAATATTCCGAATATTATTATATCCCGAGTTATATCCCAAACCAAAATGGAGTATTTGGAACATCTAGCAGAAGTCTCTTATGTTTTATGTCAATAAGGGCTACCAGGACTTGTTATTGAAGCCGCTAGCATTAATTACCTACTTGGCTATCAAGCAAAACACCTTTCCTAATATTCTAAAAATGGGAGTCATTGCCTCCACTTAAAAAAGTGGCAGCAAAGCTGACATAAAAAATTATCGCTCAATTTCAATTATCAATTGCATTGTGGCTTAATGCCTGGAAGTTCTACAGTCACTAACCTCTGTGTATTTGCAGAGCATGCCTTTAATTATTAATAATATCTTACTTGCTCAAGAGGCCTCAGGTAGTTAAAGTAGGATGAGCCAAATCCGAGTCATTTGAGGCCACCTCGGGTTCCCCCAAGGGAGTAACTTGGAGCCACTGCTTTTTGTGATATTTGTAAATAACTTGCCAGACAGTGTAGGATCGTCCATTGGCTTGCTATATGCAGAAGATTTTAAATTGTTCAGAACGATAGAATCTCCAGAAAGATGGCAAAGGAGGACATCAGAAAACACAATGAGCAAATTGTGCAGAAAGTACTGGAACAACACAAAGGGATGAAAGTGTTTAGAAAACTAACGACGAACACAAAGAAAGAAATTGTCAGAATCAAAGTCAAAACAGGACAAAGAATCGAGGGAAGACATGAAATTATAAAGACGGTACAAGAATTTTATGCAGACCTATACGAGACGAAAGTAACTAGCGACATATCCGAACAAGACCAGGAAGTGAAAATCATGAATGTCATTACAGAAGACTAGCATTACATCATATAAAAAACGGGAAAGCAGCAGGCGAAAACGGCATACTAACGGAAATGTTAAAGCAAAGCAGAGATATACTAGAGGACCAACTAGACTAGAAATGCTGTTCAACAAATGCCTGGAAACGGAGGACATACCACAGGACTGGACAAACGCCCTCGTGACAATCATTCACAAAAAGGGAGGACACCGAGAACCTAGATAATTACAGACCGATCAGCCTGCTACTCCAAATATATAAATTATTCTCGAAAATAATAACCAACTGTCTCACACTAAAGTTAGACTACTACATTGGCGTATCCAGGATTTTGATTTGGGGGGGGGCTCTGTTAACAAAAAGAATTCAGAAAAAAAAAAACTGCGCACAATAGTAACTCTCATTGACTAAAGCATTCATGCGCATGTTGCCACATTCGAAATGACGAAATACACTCCTGGACAAAATTATCGCACCACTGCACATAAGCACCACCATAAGCAGTGGTGCGATAATTTTTTCCAGGAGTATATTTTAGGATCATGTTACTAGGTAGCCAGGTTTTTTATCAGCTATATTTTGGAATGGTTTACTAATGAGAACTTCGGCATCCTCGCATGTTTGGGAAAGTGACGTCCCTTTTCTATCCGGTGTTTTCGCAACAGTTTGAAAATTTGTTTTTCAAATCATTTTATTTTCAAAAATAAAAGTTTTTTTTGGAAAACAATATACAGATGTTATATCAGAATGACTGACAGAATAGTTTGAAAATGTGAAAGTTGCCCATTTTTGTCCAGAATTCCCCTGTAACATACTCAAATGTTACGCGCCTATTTTTTTCGGTAAGGAGGAGAAATTTTGTTCACGGAGCACCTTCTCTCCTGGGCCCTTATTCTTGAAACAGAGAAGCAGCATTTCCATGAGAATAGCTTTTCCGTCTGTGTTACTCGATATTATCATTTGAAAGACAGAGAAATCGTTCTCACGAGAACGCTGGTCCTTGTTTTCCAAAAAAAGGTACCCGGAGCTGGCACTCTGTACCGGATAAAGATCGTTATCCCTATCGCTAAGGCACTGGCTGTCTTCTTCTCTGTTTCGGAAATCAATAGAGACGCCACGTCAATAGAGATAGAGAAAATATCTCTATTTGCTAAAAAGACCCATCTCTGGGGTTCGATTCTCGTCTCAGGGAGTAGAGCTCCCCGAGAGAACAAATGTTGTCGTCATTATCATTCTCTTTTACTTTTCGATTACGTTTACAAGGACAAAACATGCGTTCTATCGGGGAGCTCTTCTGCTCTACTCTCGAACCCCTGGACAAGGAAGTATTTCGGATATGCAGGATGATTAAGATAAAGCACTGATTCCCTGGCTGCATTAGGCACCCGCCATAGAAAAACCTCATTATAGAAAGAAGTGAATTTTTATTTCTATTTGTTTTATACAAAAAATGTACATGTCACATAAAATGGAAAAAAATTAGTCTAGACTTGCCTTGGGGGGGGGCTGCAGCCCAGCAGCCCCCCCCCCCCTGGATAGGCCTATGGACTACTACCTACTAGCCAAAAGAGCAGGCTGGGTTTAGGAAGGGCTACAGAACTACAGAACACCTGCAAACGATGAGGGCTAGCTGTAGACTTTTGTTCATGAAAAATAGGAACGACTGTCTATGGTGTCAACACGATTGAAGGGAGTATTGGAAATGGAAATTATTTCTTTACGTTATGAATGTGAAACTGATGTATACTCGGATGTAAATCTATGCAGAATCTGCGAGTGAGAAATTTATACCGGTTCCAAGTTCCAACCCAACCGCTTAATAAAAAAAAGGGCCAGTATTATAAAACACTAACCCGATGGTTGAGTTTCATCTTCGGTTGAATCCTATTAATTTGCATGGAGTCAACCGAAGGTTGAAACTCAACCACCGGTTCAGTGTTTTATAATACCGGCCTGTCAAGCAAGGAGCACTTCATCTTTGTATATTATATTAAGGAGAACACCCTATCCTATATTATATAAATTAGAAAAGCAAGCAAACTTACGAATCTCCGAAAAACTGATGTAAGGAAAAGTCTCCAATTGTTGTACTAACAGGACAATTGGGAAAAATACTACCCAAGATAATATTTCCTTCCTGTTCACCGGGTGCAGCCATGATATTTGGAAGCTGATAAGAGGAATACAAAACACTAGTTTTCAGCTTCACACTTTTTTTTTGGAGGGTTAAAAAACATATAAAAACAAAACCGACACGTTCCGTTCCTGTTTTGGCGGGACGTTGAATGTTGAGTTGATGCGATGCCAACTTGCGAAGCAGAAATTTTCGATTATGTCAAATGTCAAAGTCCAAAACAGATGATTGATGGGGGTGAGTCCGAAATTGTTGTATTCTTTTCACACCTAGGAGGAGCTCCGGTGCGTTACGCGCTTATTCCTATCGAAAAGTGTTTGTTGCATCACGCATCTATTCCTTACAAATCGGGGGCGACTAATACCGGAGCGAGTAGCTCGAGTGTTTTAATTAAACTGTTGAAAGGAATACAACTTATGCTTCGAACAGACTTGAGCATTCCGCCGAACAACAAACAGAACATTGCGACCGGTTTGGAAACGTGCTCATAGCCCTGTCCAATTTATGGCGATTTCCATTTGCCAATCAGTGCGCACTGAGTGTATCCGCATCTTTTTCTAAAGACATGTAATGGCGTTTTCCATTTGTTGCACAGAGGTGCACTCAGTGCAATTTTTATATTCCATTTGACAGCACATTTTCAGTTTCCATTTTCCATTTGAAATTCAGTGCAATTATTTATGCACTCAGTGCGCATTTTTTGGCACGAGCTAGGAAGGCTGGTGGAGAGCCAGTAGCCAGCGCAGGTCGGGGATTCTAAAATCACGATTTGACATACGATTCGACAACGATACCGGCCTTGTCGTCTCGAAAGGTACAATTCCAATGAGATTTCTAACCTAGAATCGTCGGAAAAATCGTCTCGTTGTCGAGTCGTATGTCGAATCGTGATTTTAGAATCCCCGGCCAGTTTGTTTTGTTTTTGTTTACATGTACCGTACATAAAAATGTCTGCTAATTTCCAAAGAAAAAATTGTTGCACTTTTGAATTTGATATGTAGCAGCAGCGAAGTTGAATTCTATGACGAAATTATATTATTTGAACGAATTCCGCAGCTTATCCACGTTGTTTTTAGATATATATTATTGTTTTTTAAAAATATTGTCTGATGCGAAGTACTTATTTAAATTATTTATAGATAGTCTATTTCTTCTAAATTTAACGGCGGGTGAAACCGCGGAGAAGAACTAGAAGAAGCTGTTATTTTAAATAAATGATCTGGACCATCGAAGTAAATATTTATTTTGTATAGGTGGGTTTATACAGCCACATAACATAACATAAGAAATAACATAACATAAGATAAAAAGTTGACCTTATGGAAACCCCTTATGGCGTTTATACAGAAAATAACATAACATAACATAACATAAGAAATAAGAGAGTTGGTTAACTTTTAACTTTTATGTCTTATTTTATGTGAAAACGGATCTGCGCATACTCCTCCCTTGATGTCCCCAATGGCAGAGTAGTAAACAAAACATTCCAACCAAAAAAAAAATATTTTGATTTTGTTTTCAGCTATTGGTAATTTTTTGGAATTCGATATTGATTTTCTGTTACTGCTAAATTATTAATTAATAATTTTTTTGATCAAATATAGTGTTTTCGGTAGAGTTTACATAAGTACACGTACCAGCTGATTGGTTAGAAATTATTTCTTATGTTATGTTATTTTCTGTATAAACGCCACAAAATTCTTATTTCTTATATTATGTTATGTCTTATTTTATCTTATTTCTTATGTTATGTTATGTGCTGTATAAACCCACCTTAATGACTTCTTCTTCATTAACTCTAAAATTCATTTCAAATACATCAATTTTTTAAATATTTTTTGTAATTAACCCTAGAACCATAGAACGACAGTCCATACTAAACTTATTAATATTACAATTAAGCTGTTCATTAGTTCATTTGTACTGCTTTTCTTGTTTCAAGCAGATCTCATCAGCTGATCGGCGTTCACTTGTCCCCTAACTCCCATATAAGCTCATAAATAGCAGCTCCTAGCAGATCTTCCTGATTTTGCGAGTAGGTAGCAAGTACAAATGAACAGCCTATACTATAAAACATGCAGAGCAGGAAACCAGAAACCGGCAAGTGCTAAACAAAAACAGCAAACCAAAATATGATTTCACATAACCCCAGAATCCGAGCCGAGTCTGCATTTTTGCTTTCCATTTATACTGCACTGGTGCGCGTTTTTTACAGCACTAGAAAAATTCTCGTGCGCACTGAATGCTGCACTTAGACGACAAATGGAAAACGCCATAAGACGTAGGGATAAAGGATACATTTTTTTTACACTGGTTCGACAAGTGGAAAACGCTATTAGTTTTTAAAGCTTAGTCTCCATGGACGCGAAATCGCGAATTTTTTTTTGCGGATATTTTCCGATTGGTTGGAATTTGACATTTAACATTTGATTTTTTTATGGCGGGAAAAATTCGCGAATTTTTTAACTTCTTGCGGCGTCGCAAAAAAGTTAACTATTTTTTAACTTTCCGCGAAATTTCGCCAAAAAAAAATGAGGTTATGTGGTGTTACTTTCAGTTTAGTTTTGTTTATGTTTTTGTCGGTATGTGCTCTGTCCTCTGTGAGTCGTTTATGTGTTTTGTACTTGTAGATACCTAATAAAGAATGGATACTGCCAAAGAATTGAATATTGTAGACCCGAAAACAGACATAAATTACAGCTTGCTGGTCGATGAGGAAGATTATAATAGGGCCTTAAATGTAATTAAGACAACACCAAGACACATATCTTTTTTTGTTTTTTAGTAATCACTTTCATGGTTTTCAAAGATTAGTGTTTGAAATTCAAAGCATTTAAATCGAATTCAAATTGATTACAAACAACAACACATAGGTAACCTTAACCTGTTAAATAAAACGCGAATTTCGCGCTTATGGAGACATGGGAATAATTTGCTCGGAAATAGCCACCAAAAAATGACACTTAAAAAATTCGCTTTCCGCGATTTCGCGTCTATGGAGACTAGGCTTAAGTCGTCGTTCGGTTCGTTTGTTGTTCGGCGTAATGGTCTGTACTACAGTAGACTCTAGTTGTATTCCTTTCAAGAATTTGGAACACTAGAGCTACTCGCTCCGGTGTTAGTCGACTTTGATTTGAAAGGAACAGATGCGCTGGCTTTTATGCATTGGCTGAGTTCGGCTTTGCACTCCACGGAGCGGAACGGTATGAGCATATCGGGACGTCACGTCATACGCGGTCATAAGCCTAACGCAAAAGAGAACACTTTGAGAGCTAAAACGAACAGGATCTTATCGTTTCGAGCGCGCTAAGAGTTTACAGAGTGTAAAAAAAGCCGAACCCAGCCTGAATGGTGAGTTCGGGCTTGAGCACTCCAGGTGCAACAAACACTTTTCGAAAGGAATAGGCGCGCCCCGGAGCTGTTTCGAAGCTCCTACTCTGGCCTCTAAAGTCCGTTTTTTTTAAAGATAATTCCCAAGTCAAAAATTTAGTAACTTTGTTGGCAGCACAAGCCTTTTATACATAAAAAATTTGAAAGCATTGACAATTTCACATTGTATTGCCAACATAATGTCACTTTGACTTTTATCTTTAAATAAAAAATAGATTTTAATAAAGTTGTATTCCTTTCAAGAGTTTAGAACATCAAAGCTACTCGCTCCGGTGCTAGTCGACCCCGATTTGAAAGGAACAGATGCGCTGGCTTTCATGCATTTAATAATTATTTAAACAACTAGTTTTGAAATCGACTTTTTTCGCACGGCGAGACAGTTTGTTGGACCGAGCCGTAGGCGAGTTCCACAAGTCGAGAAAATGTGGAAAAAAGGTTTTCAAACGAGTTTTTTACAATGCTTTTCCTACAACTGCAAAATAAAACAAGCAAATATGTAATTTTCATTTGTAAGAAAACTTGAAGCGTGTGAAAAACTTTTTCGCACCCTGTGCGAAAAACTCTAATTTCAGTGGTTGCCTAGCATGCGAAAAACTCCATTTTCAGAGGCAGTCGTAGGAAAAATGATTTGATTCGGGCTTGAGCACTTCAGGTGCAACAAACACTTTTCGAAAGGAATAAGCGCGTAAAGCAGGACGCGCACTGAATCGACTCGGACCGGTCGACTCGGCGAAGAGCATTCGGTAGTTTTTGATACTCATGCAATTAAATGAGACTCGAGTCGACCACGTCGAGTCGACGAGTCCGATGCCGTGCGCGGAGTCTCATTTAATTGCATAAGTATCAAAAACTACCGAATGCTCTTCGCCGAGTCGACCGGTCCGAGTCGATTCAGTGCGCGTCCTGCTTAACGCCCCGGACCTGTTCCGGAGCTCCGTTTCCTGAGTCCGAGTAGGTATACCGCACTTCCACGATGTTTTCAAGTTTGTTTTTTTATTTTAGTCCATATTTCTTAAACAGTCCCAGTTTATTTTTTGTTTGGTAAAACTGTGTGTCCTACATAAACTTACAAACTATCGGGTCTTCAAAAAAAAACCAATCAAAGATTGCTATGGTTTTTTAAACGTATGTCTTAGCAATATAGCTTTGTTCGCGGGTCCGATTCCGAATCGGTTCAGAACTAATTCGGGATTGTCGTAGAGCGCATGCCTAGTTAAGAATCGGTTCAGGATTTCTTTTTACCGCAAACGATTTTGGAACCGAAAACCGAATACTTTTAAACATTATGTGATTTGTGAACCTTGGCTATTTGATTTTCATAAATCAAAAAGAATAACAGAACAGATATAATATTTATATTTATTCAAAATTTGAAAATGCTCTATACATTGTTCATCCCTGAAATGTGGCATCACCTTCTCAAAATTACATCGCTTTTAGGAACTTAAATAAGCTCTAATTCTTCCTTGTCCTCATCGTTAGATGACAAATGGTCCGACTAGTAGTAGTAGGTACTTCGATGAAAAAAAAATCACTAAAATTGTGCATATAAATAAATATATTAGATTAAATAGAGATAAGTAACTTACATAATACTGTACTGCAAATTCAGTAAACTATAAACTCCGTCGGAAAAAACTAGCGTATAGTTTATCGTTTCAGCGTAAGAACAAATAAAAAACCCAAATTTCCATAACGCAAACACAAATAAACACCAGTCAGCTGACAAGTCTGACAAAATTGCGCATGAGCAGCCGAACCGAACTTTTAGTCCTGCTAGAACCGATTCCGAATCAATTAAAACCAATTCTATGTGATCCGCGAACGTAGAACTGTTACTAAAAATTCAGAATTTTAATATCCGCGAACGCAATTTTTTACACTGCGCATGCGAATAGTCCCTGAACCGATTCGGAATCGGACCCGCGAACAAAGCTAATATTTGTCTTTAATTTTGCCAATGAAATTTAATGTCAAAATGTCACGTCAAAAATCCTGACGAATAAAAAAACAGTAATGCGACGCAAGGATGATACATACTACTAAGGATGGCTTATCCTCATAAGGCCTGTGTGTAACAAATCCCCCCTTACCCCGCCTAGCCAAAAAAGCAGTTGTGACGTAAGCATCATGGCGTTTTTCGCCTTGACGTAGGCTGTTTGCACCACAGGTTATGATCTGGCTGCTGGCTGGAAATTATGAAACTAGTTTCTAGTATAATTAAAGTCTAAAATTATAAAATTTTATCAGATACATATAATCATGACTTTTAATCATTACTGTTGTGTTCCTCAGTGCAAGTCTTGGGCTAAAAAAAAAAAGCTGACAAAGGATTGAGTTTCTACATATTTCCCCTTGAAACAGGCCACACAGGTTTATTTGGAATCGAAAATGGAAAAAGATAGTGTCGAGAAGAAAAGCCTACTGGATTTTAAAACTTCGTATTGGCAAACCAGTCACCAAATTCATGAAAGTGTATTCTCTGCATCTCAAGCAAGAATTTTGTGTTAGGTAAACAAGCATAATGGGTAGTTTTGTGCCCTAGCTTCATTTTATTAGGCCTGCTTCTAGGCATTGATCAAGTACTATCTATTTTTAAAATGTTTTGTTTGAAAATATTGACTGTTTTTTTTATTTACAGGTGAGAGTACAGGTCTTAGAGCTACAGGTAAAGGTCAGATATTGAAAAAAACAGTTGTACCAGCCCAGAATTTGCCCTCTTCTATAGTGATCCATAAACCGAGCCAAAAAATAGATTCCATGGGTGCTGAAAAACTTGCCAAAAGAAAAAGAAATCAAGATTCTATTGAGACTATAAAAGTAATGAATGTAGTTATACTTTTAATCAATTATTAAACTCTTCTCAGATAGACATACAAATGGCCGAGCAAACAGCACAACGTGTAAAGTTTTTATTGAATCCTAATTACCAGTATTATATTGTTATAGGTAGTTCGAGTAAAAATCAGATTTGTGGTCAAGTTATTTGACTTTGTTAATTTAATTTTCACCTATTAATAAATAAAAATAAAGAGTTATTTATAAAATATTTATTTATTTATTACATATACAAGTTATTCAAATACAGACATTATAAGGGAGATACCATACCTGCCTTTAGACCCTTTTGGCAATGTCCTATTGTAGAAAGTTTACAAAAATATAAGAAAAAGATCTGGTTAGGCTGTTGTATGGATATAATCATTTCGGATCAGGTAAACGAAATAGATTATAATGAATTTTGGCCTGCATCATCACGAGCAGCATATTATGGGTGAAAATTATTACCCAGTGTGAAACTTTCGAGAACAGTGAATAAATAAGTCGATATTGCATTTACAGCACATTGTTCTTCCTCGGCTGCTACAGTTTTGACCACCACATCGTTTTTTTTACGTTCAGGAAAAGTGTTTGAATGATGATGCAGTCCATAATACCTTATATCATTATTGACTCAAAAATCACTTGCTGCAGCCCGAAGCATATTCTTCTGTAGCGCAAGGTGGTACTTTATATTTCCTCGGGTATGTCTGAAAATAAAAATAAAGTTAAAATTGTATGATTTCTCAAAAAATTGTTAATTCTGCTCTACCTGTGATATATTTCCCATTCGAATAAACAATTTTTGCACTAGCACAAAGTTGCCTAGTAGATAGGTCAGCTAAACCACGTTCCTCATCTGCTGAATCTTAGTCAGTGAGCTCTTTGCTTTCTGTGTGGGCTCAATAATATGCCATCAACATTTTCATTATCATAAGCAGTATTCAAAACTTCCTGATGGCTAATTCCACTAAAACAAAATGTACAGCAAAAATGTTAGCTTCTGCCCAGGCCCATATGCCATATGGGACAGTAATGTTTACAAGAATATAATACATAAACAAACGATCAATTTATGCTCGAAAAGGAATATGTTTTTATAATAATATGAGAAAACCCTAAAAACAATTAAATAGTATAGAATAAATTATCTTATAGTTATTATACTTACATAAAGAAATGTAAACAAAACGCCGCGTAATTCTCCTAGGGCTCCATTAAATCATACATGCTGAAAACGTGTAAATAGGCAGAATGACGAAAGCTAGCCAAATATCAAAATATCGCGCTCAGATCGCACTTTTGACCTTGATGTTTATTGGTTCCGTCATAGGGTACCTTTACGCGCTATAATGGTTAATCAGAATCAAAATAATATATTTTTTATGACAAATTTATAAAACCGCTGGCGCAAACAGCTGGCGACTTAGTTATGACGTCAGCAGTGGTTGGAAACATTTGAAAACCAATATGGCGGCGATTACCCAAAAAGGGGCCGATAAGCACTCCTTAGAAAGTTTATTCTCCTTGAATGCGACGTACGTTTTCGTAGTCATAGCAATCTTCGATTTTCGATTGGTTTTTTTTTTTGAAGACCCGATATAATACAAGGTTGTTTGAGAGAGGTAGGTTACCTAATAACCTAATGACGTCACCTGGGGTGCCTCAACATAATGCAAATCTCCATAAGGCACCCCAGATGTGTCATCAAGTTACCCATTACCAGACATTCCAGACAACTTATTAACTTTAGGAACCTTGACTATAATGGATCTTAACTTAACACTGTTATGGCGGCCAAGTTCGCTTGGTCGAGTGTTAAAACCCTTGAAAGGAATACAACTAAAGGCCCATCCTCAATCAATCTGGTAGCGAAGTGGCACTTCGGCACGCATGCTAGGATAACCTTGGCATCCTCAATTCAATTCCGTGCTAGCATGCACGCCGACTCCGAAGTCCGAAGTGCAAGCTTGTAAGCTTTTTCGATGCGGGCCGGTTTGTGTCATAACGCAGTACGGTAAGAAATAATTCAGGATAACCTTGCGTTCGGTATTTTGCTCGAAGAGCAGAACGGAGCTGTAATCACCTGGGCAACGAGCGCACACCAGCAGTTAAAAATTGTATCAGATGTGAATGAGCCTGCACCGAGTACACTTCTTAAATAAACGAACGGTGAATTTATGCTCGGAGAACTCAGTTCAAAATACCGAATGCACGGTTCGTGACCGTTCTAAACTCTGTTTTGTTTTGTAAAATTGTCAATATTTTCAAATTTTTTATGTAGAAAAGGCTTCTGATGCCATCATAAGGTGGGTTCGGCTTGCTAACTCCGTGTACTCCGAGTGACTCCATTCGCACTCCAGCCGTTCGGGTTGAGGTTCGGGTATTGTTTTTTACCGTATTGGGGTGACTCCATTAGCTTTGTTCTTACTCCACTCCAACGCTGCGCTGAATAGCCGAACCCAGCTATAGTTATTACATTTTTGACTTGGGGAATTATAAAAAAAAACAGACTTTACACGCACAGCTATTGAACTCGCACAGCAGACTGAAAATTGACAGCATTGAGGATGGGTATCAATTTCCCAGCACGCGTGTCGAAGTGCCACTTCACTACCAGATTGATTGAGAATGTAGCTTAAGGCACGCTCCAGCTGCCCACCCCACTCGGAGTTTATCGAGCTCGCTCGGAGCGCTCAAAATATGTCAAACCAAACACACTTAAGATAGAGCGTTGTTAGAGCATCAAAAATAACTGACGAGAGTCAAAAATGCAAGCTTGAGTGTACCGAGCCCGAGCGTGAACCTAAACCAAATGACACCCAAACTCACCCATTATTAGCCGCGCAACGAGCAACTACTCTGGAATCGTTCAGATTGTTCAGAGTTCAATTTGAATTCAGTTCTATCAAGGTTCTATCATAATGTAAAGTCTGTTCTTTTTTTTTAAAGATAAAAGTCAAAATGACATTATGTTGGCAATACAATGTAAAATTGTCAATGCTTTTAAATTTTTTATGTAGAAAAGGCTTGTGTTGCCAACATATAAAAAAGTTACTAAATTTTTGACTTGGGGAATTATCTTTAATAAAAAACAAACTTTACCCTGTGAAGCTGTATTCATCAAGATCGTTCTGATTCCTCTAGCAAATATATAACAAGTTGTAACACGTTTTATGGAGGAATCAATTCATTTTAGTAGACATTTTGAGCAGGTCCTAAATTTGAAACGTATTCGTATCCGCATCGATCTGCGCATGGGCAGAAAAGATACGGTGGTTTTGATGCGCTCCGTTGTCCGCAACGTTAAGCCCATTTTACAATGGACGTAATTGTAACTGTAAAGAAGTAACTTAAGCATGCGCACATTAGATCTTTGCGTCAAATATGTTACCGGAAACGCAAAGTAAGAGAAGATGAGAGTTGGTCATCTCTTACGTTTCGTTTCCGGTGACATATTTGACGCAAATAAATCTAATGTGCGCATGCCTAGGACTCATGTTATGTTAACGTTACGTAACGAAGCGAAACGCAACGCAAGCATTTTAAAAATTACAATTTATACTTTTCTTGTGTTTGGCATATGCGCAGTGATGTGCCTGTAGACAATGTCAACGTAAACAATTGATTGTCTACGCGTAGACAATTCGAATTGTTTACGTGAGCATTTGTCTACACATTAGAGAGATATCGGTAACCCAAATAGTGTCATGCAGTATTAGCGCCTACGTTATTTTGACATTAAACCTATGCGCGATTCGATTTTTAACACTACGTACTGAAATAACGTTACCGCATAACGTAATTTACCCAGCATTTACGTTAAGCGCTATTTCGAATAACGTCTAAAAATAACGCCGTGGAATAATAGGTTATGTTTATTGTTTATTTTATTTTTTTTGTTGTGTTCAAATGAATATGGATTGTTTAAAAAATAGTAAAAAAGCAAATCATCTGTCCCTGACCATTTTCAACAGAGAACACAAATCAAATCAATACAAGGTACAAGTTAGGCTACGGTTCTAAAATAACGGATGCGATCAGGCAAATTTTACGTTAAACTGTTTTCCGATAACTCTAATTTGAAAGTATGATACCGCTTTACTTTAAAAAAATAACTCCTGACGTTATCACCGTCCATACGCGCTATCTGTTCTACCGATATCTCTCTGTCTACATGCGGCGTAAACAATAACTTATTTTAAAAAATTCGAAAAAAAATATCAAAAGTTACTATACTATCACGATCACTTCGACATCAGCATTCACTGATTGGAAAATATCAGGAAAACCAATAATAAAATAAAAAAAAATTAAAAAAAGGAAAGTGTGAGGATAGAATTAAACGTCATTTATATTATTTTACATTGTTGACACGTCGTCTACATTGTCTACACGTAAAGTAGACAATGAAAGTCTACGTGTAGACGCACATCCCTGCATATGCGTCGAAAATTGTTGAAAATCAGTGATTTACAACATTTGTCGTTTTTTTTGATACTGAAGGCCTGAGTTCCCAGCTTAGGTTTTCCTAGCATCCCGGAAGCATTTTTATTTAATTATTTTTGAAATGTTTGGTTATGTCGAGTATTGTTGTGTTTTCATTGGTCAAACGCAATGAACGCAACGTGAAAAACTGAAAGTTGGCCAACTTTTGCGGTACGTTATGTTACGGATATACGGCTACGTTAAAAAAGTATGCTTCACAGAAATGTAATTGTTTAACTTCTTAGTGTACGGCCACACAGAACGCGTTCAAAGCGGCATAAGCGCGCTTGGCGATTAAAGTGTTTGGAACGTCTTTTGCAACTAGAATTAAAATAATGTAATATATAGCGAGTGGCCCGACAAGACGCTTTTTGCATTTTGCGCTTCTCTCGTTATATATTACATTATTTTAATTCTAGTCGCACTCGCAAAAGACGTTCCAAACGCTCACCAAGCGCGTTTATGCTGCTTTGAACGCGTTCTATGTGGCCGTGCACTTACGGTAGTTAGGCAACGTTGCCAATACAAGCGCGTTTTAGAAGGATTATGCAAATGCATTGCGTTTATGCAACAGAGTTGCCAAATGTGGAAGCCGAACATAAACCTAGAAATTGAAAAAAAGGAGAGGGCATGAAAAATAACAGAATTTTTTTGTTTATTTTTTCTGTTTTGTATAATTATGCCTTGACTCAGCCTCAGTTGCTCGAAAAGTTTGTATTTAGATTTGCGGTTAATTTCATGTCTTTTGCTCTGTAAATTGTGTAGTTTCATTAATTATTTCAGAATGTCTATTTATTATATTAATGAAAACAAGCAAGGTATCACTATGACATGATATGTGAAGATACTTCCTGATCTTACTACCCAACTACTATGATTTATTAGCAACTCTCAACAAATATTGAAATTTTGATGTACAAAAAGCCTCATTGAAAATGACTCGAGTTATCAACAATGATTATTACATTGCCTTGGAATGCAAGGATCTGCAAGCGAATGCCATGTCTCTGGACTGCACAGGGACTTATGCACTATTGGCCGGGTAAGAACAATATTTTTAACTTATAATACCTATACTTTATTTTTTCCCAAGATATATAGGGTGGTCCAAAAAAAACCGGAATTTTGTTTTTGAGCTGTAACTTTTTTATTTGTTGACCAATTTTCTTTTGTTTTGGCTTGTCTGAAAGAGAAATGAATAGACTAACGGATCAAGGTAAAACTTTTGACATTTGAAAAAAATCCAAAATGGCGGACTCCTTCAAAAATTGCCTATTTTTGGATAGCGCTGGAACTTTTTTGTGACACCCTGTATAAGTTTTTTTAATAAATTCTGAAAGTTCATCATTTTGCGAACATTTTAAGACCTCGACAGAAAAAATCGGTTGAAAACTAAGTGAAATATTGAATTTTTTGTAATATCGTATTTCAATTTTTTATATTGACAGCAAAATCTGGGATATGCTATTTCAGCTATATTTTTTTTTTTCTACTCGACATATTCTTTCTATTTCGGGCTTGTTCGGAAGATAAATAGATAGGATACGGATTCGAAATGAAGATTTTGACTGGTTGAGAAAAAATTAAAGATTTCCCAGTGCCTTCAACATAGCTAATTTTGAAAAAAATAGTGTTAAGTTTTCTTACAATACGACCAATATTTTTATTTATAAATTTTAAAAAATAAAGTAAACACATTTAAGGAGCGATATGCCCTCTGTGGGTCTCAACAACCTATGCTAAACGTCTACGCCAAGAATCGATAAAATTGGCAATGTTACATTGTTCCAACAGTTCTCCACAACACTCAATGATTCGGTTGCGCAGCTCTTCTAAATTATTGAACGTAGCCCCACTTCCGTGGACTTTTTCTTCCGCCTTATATCACCCTATAAAAAATAATCGTAGGGATTCAAATCTGGGCTATAAGGCGGCCAGCGGCCAGTCCCGTTGACTGGCCGCTCTATAAAATTCGCAACTTGCTCTCTTAGATAGTTGACAGTAAAGAATAATTATAAGTGATTTAATGCTGAAGCATGTTAAACGGGACTACACATTTGAACTATCCTACTTAATAGATTTAGTGCCCGTGCTGAAATCCGAAAAATCTGGTTCAGTGATAGGAACATTTTCACCTTATCCGGAGTAAAGAATTCGCAAAACGACCAACTACGAATTTCCCTCCAAGCTCGAAAAGCAGATAAAGGAAGAGAAAAATTCAGCAGTTATTTAATGGTATCTATCTGCAGCAATTTCTCGAAGCCACAAAGCGCAACTAATTGTTATCGACCAAGGGGTTCGCTTAGATTCACGCAAGTATTGTAGCTTGTGTTCGCCAATTGCTATCCGAAATCAAGGTTGTTTGAGAGAGGTAGGTTGCCTGATAACTTTTATAACGTCATCTGAATGCCTGAACATAATGCAAATCTCCATATGGCACTCTAGATGCGTCATCAAGTTACCCATTACCAGACAACCTGTTAACTTTAGAAACCTTTATCCGAAATTGAACAGCTCACACCTCAAGACTACACTTTTATGCAGGTAATTTTATAACTCACCTAGTTAACATTTATTGTTCAGATTTTGGTTCTCACAAAAACTTTGATAAAATTGTACGTTTTTGTATTTCTCTTTTTATGAGATACCTAAAAGTGATAAATACTGTTCGTATATAAAATGGAGCCAGGTGAAATAATAGCCGCTTTACTATCAACTATCTAAGGGAGCAAGTTGCGGATTTTATACAGCCCGTTGACTGGCCGCCTAATAGCCCAGATTTGAATTCCTGCGATTACTTTTTATGAGGGGATTTGGGAGAAAAAGTCCACGAAAATGGGGCTACATTCAATAATTTAGGTGAGCTGCGCAACCGAATCATTGAGTGTTGGGGAGAACTGCTGGAACAACGTAACATTGCCAATTCTATCGATTCTTGGCGTATACGTTTAGCATGGGTTGTTGAAGCCCACGGAGAGCATATCGCCTCTTGCCCCTTCAATGTGTTTACCTTATTTTTTAAAATTTATAAATAAAAATATTAGTCGTATTGTTAGAAAACTTATCCTTAACTTTTTCAAAATTGGCTATGTTAAAGGAACTGGGAAATCTTTAATTTTTTCTCAACAGTCAAATTCTTCATTTCGAATCATTATCCTATCTATTTATCTTTCGAACAAGTCCGAAATAGAAAAAATATGTCGAAAAGAAAAAAAAAATCTAGCTGAAATAGCATATCTTAGATGTTGCTGTCAACATAAAACATTGAAATTCGATATTACAAAAAATTCAATATTTCACTTAGTTTTTAACCGATTTTTTCTGTCAAGGTCTTAAAATGTTTGCAAAATAATGAACTTTAAGAATTTATTAAAAAAACTTATACCGGGTGTCACAAAAAAGTTCCAGCGCTATCCAAAACTAGGCAATTTTTGAAGGAGTCCGCCATTTTGGATTTTTCTCAAATGTCAAAAGTTTCACTCTGATTCGTTAGCCTGTTCATTTCTCTTTCAAACAAGCCAAAACAAAAGAAAATTGGTCAACAAATAAAAAAGTTACAGCTCAAAAACAAAATTCCGGTTTTTTTTGGACCTCCCTATATTTTGACATTGAAAACTTTGAAACATAAACAATAACGCTTGACCCTGATTGGTCGCAAAATGAGGCAGGGATCGACGGATATGGCATATCGGCGTATCGGCCATTTTCAGGTATATCGGTGTATCGGCATATCGGCCCTTCATTGGCCGATAACTTTAGACCGATACTAATCATATTTTGAAGATCAGTAATCATCACTAAGGCTTTTTTGAATCTTAAAAGAGCTAATAATTGTGGTTGGTACATATGGGAGTGACTAAGAAAAAAGTCAATATTAAAAATTGTTTCTCATAAATTTATTTTAAATTAATTAGGTTTTTATTTTAAAAAAAAACTTAATATTCTGCTTATCTAAACTCAAATTCAAAATTATTTATTTATTAAAAAAAAAAACTAAACTTTCTGCTTATCTGAACTCCAACAAACAATATTAAAACTAGGAGAAAACAAATAAATAAAACATTCAAACTAGAGGAAAAGGTGCGAGAAAACAAATAAAACATTCAAACCAAAGGAAAAGGTTGGAGAAAACAGATAAATATATATCGGCCTTATATCGGTATCAGCCTTCTATAAATCCATATCGTATCGGTATCGGCAATATCGGTTTTTAAAAAAATAAAACGTATCGGTCGATCCTTGAAATGAGGTGTTTCTGCAGGTTGACATCAGTTTTACAATAGCTACCAATAAGCGGCATTAGCGGCATTGTTTATGTTTCAAAGTTGACAATGCCAAAATCTATCTTGGAAAAAAATAAACCATAGGTCTGTTCTGTTTTCACATAAATCACAAATCACAAACTTATCAGAGAGAATTTTATTGGTTGAAAACTGGATGTTGGCGATTTGCACCAATCAAAAACGCTCGTGACTGGTTTGTGATTTCTGTGAGAACAGACCTAATATGATTTTGAGTAATTAATAACTGTAGGCGTTTTTCGAGTACTTTCTAATTTGATCACAAAAATTACATTACAATAACACCACCTACCACCTAGGGTTGCCAGATTGGAATATCTACAAATCGGGTATACCAATCAAAAAGCTATTAAAAAATCGGGACGTTGAATAAAAATTGGGACACTTTTTTGTTTTGAAGGAATAACATAATACAATGTGTCCCCGTTAAGCTGGTCAAAAATGCTAGGGTATTTAAAGGAACCATAGAGAAGCAGTTTGAGATGGGACACCAATGGTCGGAAGTGCATGGTTTCCAAAATACAGGGTGTTGAAATTTAAACAACCCCCTTTCATATGAAAATTTGGAACAAATTGCATTTTTTTTTCAAATATATTTTTTTTTTTGAGGTGGTTCCAGGTAGAAAATGGGGGTGCATTATACGAATTTTCAAATATCATTCCTACATCAATAATCCCTGAAAATTTGAACAGCCTAGCATTAGCCCTTCAGATGATATGAAAAGAGGTTGTTTAATTTTCACTACACCCTGTATTTTGGAAACGACGCACTTCCGACCGCATCAGTGTCCTATCTCAAACTACTTCTCTGGATCCTTTATACAGGGTGATTCACGAAGCCCATACTAGCTTGAGCTTGCGAGTGGGTGGATTATTCAAATTCAAATTCAAATTCAAAATTAGCTTTATTGTCATAAAAAATAAACATTTGTAGACAAAGCCTTAACATAAAAAAATACAATAAAGAAAAAAAAAAAAGTAAATACAAATGCATGTCATGTTATAAATAAAAAGAAGAAAAAATTAAAGTTCATAGAAAGGTTTTAAAATTAAATAAAAATTACACTAAAAATAGCAAATAAAAGTAGAATACAATACAGCTGAAAGTCGTAAAGAAACAGTGTTCCTACATAAAAATTTAATAAAAATGTATAAAATTAAAAACATAAATTTAAACAGAATGTGTATACTGGACAAAGTAAAAATAATATAAACAACAACATCATAAACAAACAACACACTTATCTTAATAAAACACAATTCAAAAAATTTAAAAGAAAATAAGCACAAAAAAGGATCAAAAGGAAAGAAAAAATATATATATACAGGGTGTATATTTTAAGTGATACCACTATTGCTATATCTGAAACGGTAAGAGCTACAAGGATGGTTAAATTAGAAAAAAGTTGCCTTTTTTGATGCCCATTCTAGGCTTGTTTACAGTGTTGCCAAATTCCTTCTTGTTTACGAAATACAGGGCGATTTCTAAAAAGCGCCTAAAATTATTTCATCAATTATTTCGAAAACTATTGATATTTGAGACACAATCTAAATTTGAAAGTTTTTTAATTTTTTTTGCTCTACAACATGGCATCTTCAAATTTTAAATCCGAAGTTTCGTGATCGAGCTACCATCATCAACTTAATTTTTTTAAATACGGACCTGAACTTTTTATGTCATTTTTATGACGGGTAAGCAGGGCGCTTTCTAATAATGACATAAATAATTCCAGTCCGTATTTAAGAAAATGAAGTTGATGATGGTAGTTTGATCACGAAACGTCGGATTCAAAATTTGAAGATGCCATGTTGTAGAGCGAAAAAAATTATAAAATTTTCAAATTTGAATTGTGTCTCGGAAATGAATAGTTTTCGAAATAATTAATGAAATATTTTTTGGCGTTTTTTGGAAATCACCCTGTATTTCATAAACTAGGAGGAATTTGGCAACACTGTAAACGAGTCGTAAATGGGCATCAAAAAAGGCAACTTTTTTCTAATTTAACCGCCCTTGTATCTCTTACCGTTTTGGATATAGCAATAGTAGTATCACTTAAAATATACACCCTGTATATAAAAAAATCAATTAAAGCTATCATTAAAAAATTCATTCAAAGTATAATATGCCTTTTTGAGCAAAAGATCTCTGGTGTGCTTTTTAAACTGTTTTTCGGAATTAATCGTTCTTAAGTTAAGAGGCAAATGGTTGAACATTTTCTTACCACAGTAAATAACAGAACTCCTAACAAGTTCCGACCGAGGTAAAGGCAACCTAATATTGAAATTTTGTCTGGTTTCATAAGGATTATCACGTAAATGACTGGACTTATATTTTCGAAAAACAAGACAGACAGTTTCAAGAATAAAAATACAACTAACAGTCAACAATGCATGTTTCAAGAAAAATGGACGACAAGAATCACGAGGTTTAGCATAACACATATAACGCACAGCTCTTTTTTGCAAAACAAATACAGAATTAAATAAAAAGTCAGAACAACAACCCCAAAAGCATATTCCATAGCGGATATGGCTCTCAACCAGTGCATAGTACGCACTTTTAGCAATAGAAAAATCCAGATTGTTTGAGATTAATCTGATTGCATTAGATGCTATTTCTACTAATAGGGTATTCTCATAAGAAATAAATATGGCTTATTTTGTTTTTATGGTGCACATTTTTGTGTAAAAGATTGTATATGAGCAGTTTTGTATTAAATTTATGGATATTATAGTCATATGGCAATTATTAGTTTTAAATTGAAAAGTTTCGCGTGGAAGAGTTACGTTTAAGGCCGGATTTTCATGCATCCGTTTTCCGACGAAATATGTCCGAAGAATCTTCTATTTTGACATATTTTTATACGATTATGTCAGAATAGAATGTTTTTCGGACATCTTTCGTCGGACAAACGGATGCATGAAAATCCACCCTAACATGGCCGCTTCCAGTGACGTCAACTGTTCGTAAACTAAGGTTAAGGGTAGTTTACACTGATCGTTAATCCACGGTCCACACTTTCGTGGTTCACTCTTGAATCGTGGAACGATTGGTCCACGATCAGCTGACGTCACGCCACGACTGATATTGAAACACCATAAACGGGTCTATAGAGGGAAGATTGTCAGACTGCGCTTTTGTAAATCCTGTATCTACCATGATGAACTATTTGAAAATGTCACAATATGGCACTAAATACGGAAATAAAGTTTGTTTTTTATTTAAAGATAATTCCCCAAGTCAAAAATTTAGTAACTATCGGAAGAACATTTGATGATTCCTAATTATACTGCTATTTCGAAATATTGTCAAGTAAAGGGTTATGGTGGTACAGCTATTCTTGTGAATGAGGCACTATGTGATGCAGAGGATTTTGAAGCAGTTAATGAATTTGATCAGATAATTGAGGAACAGGTTTTTGAATTGTCAGTGGCTTACTGTAAGAATAGGAATGTATATATTTTGTGTGTATATCGTTCGCCCAATAGTAGGGTTGTGGACTTTCTGTATAAGCTCGAGATTGTTTTATTTCAAATAGGTGGTGCTGCGAAGATTGTTGTTTGTGGGGACTTAAACATCGATTTCTTGAATTTGGCTGATCCTGGAGCACGAATGCTTTCGAACTTGCTATTATCCTTTGGACTGCGTGTCATGCCTGACAGTCCTACACGTATAACCCCCTCATCCTCAACTTTAATCGATTATCTATGTACAGATATGAATGTTGTTAAATGTGAGGTAGTCAATGCAGGTATTTCAGATCACGAAGCTATTATTTGTACACTCGTACACTCGAAGTAATTAGCAAAGACAAACCAAAACGTTTTAAGAATGGTAGAATATATAGTAAAAGAAACTTCGATAGATTTTCGGAATTGTGTAATGCAGAGGAATGGGTAGGCATCTTGAATGAAAATAATCCATTGGAAATTTTTCATGATAGACTGTACCATGTGTTTGACAAATCATTTCCAATTAAGCGTTTGAAAAACAAAAAATCCAAAAAACCATGGATGACAAGGGGTATTCGAATTTCGTCCCGAAATATGCGATCATTGCATTACATAAGAAAGTTTAGCCTTGATAACTTATCGTTTATGACATATTTTAGAGAATATAGAAAAATTTACAAAAGGGTTTTAACTTTGGCCAAACAGTTGTACTACAAAGGCAGAATATTGAACTCTGCAAACGTTCCAAAGGAAACGTGGAATATTGTTAATGAGATGAGGGGAAAGTCGCGCAAGAATAAGGTCGATTCTATTCTCACGCCTGATGATTTGAACTCTTTTTATTGCTCTGTTGCGGACATTCTCTCTAGTCAACTGCCGAAAACGAATAACTTCCAGACTCTGTTTAAGGATGATCGCGTTTTTCCAACATTTTTTATTGCGCCCACCGACATTTTAGAACTCAAAGCGACATTTAGGGATGTAAGAAATTCCAGATCATCAGGTTGGGATCATATGTCTGTGAGAGTTTTTTCCTGTCTTCCAGACACAGTGCTCAGTGTGTTGGAGGAAGCCATAAATATTTCTTTTGTCTCCGGTTCATTTCCGGCTTGCCTGAAGTTGGCTAACATTCTTCCTCTCCATAAGGGTGGAGATCAGAACTGCCCTTCAAATTACCGACCCATAGCTCTGTTACCTACACTCTCCAAAGTAGTAGAAAAGTTAATCAAAAAAAGAATGACTTACTTTCTAGCATGCAATAATATTCTTGCGCCACAGCAATTTGGTTTTCAAGCATCCAAAGGGACGATGGATGCAGTGTTTGCTTTTCTTGAGGGGCTCTACTTGGGGCTTAATAACAGGGAGATTGCTGCAGCAGTGTTTTGTGACCTGTCTACAGCATTTGACTGTGTCAGTCACGGAACGCTGCTGTGGAAACTGGAGGCCTATGGGTTCAGGGGAGTCGCTCTAAGGTGGTTTGAGAGCTACTTAGGTAACAGGCATCAGAGTGTCAGCTTTAATGGTATTTCGTCCGAGCAGAGAGAATTGCATTATGGAGTTCCTCAGGGCTCAGTTCTGGGGCCTCTCCTTTTTCTGATTTATGTTAACGATTTTGCTTACCTTGACATCTCTGGCCGCTTAACAATGTTCGCGGATGATACTACCATTCTCTGGCACGGTAACAGTGGTCCAGAATTGACAGAAGTGATTAATAGTGATGTTTTAAAGATAAGGGAATGGTGTGATGCGAATAATAAACACTGAATTTATCAAAAACAAACATCATGAGTTTCAGATGTGAGATAGGGAATGTAGGTTTAGGCAATAATATGTTAGCTAACTTGAATGAAAATAGATTTTTGGGAATATATATAGACGGTAAATTGAATTTTGATGCACATATTAGGAATCTGAACTCCGTATTGTCAAGAAATTCTTATGCTATCAGGATGCTTTCGAATGAGCTAGATTTACACATTGTGAGGAATGTTTACTTTGCACTGATAGAATCTCACTTGCGATACGGAATTTGTTTTTGGGGTTCATATACGAGGGGTTTATTCAATACTGTCTTTCTACTGCAGAAAAGGGCAGTCAGATTTATGTGCAAGGTATCGCACCGTAGTTCTTGTAGGGAACTGTTTGTGAGGCACAGATTGTTAACGCTATCAGCGTTATTTGTGCTGGAGTCTGTGTGCCTCATACATGGGAAGTATAGGGACAATATTTTGACAAGTCAACACACCTACAACACACGGAGAACGTTCAGTGTAGAGCTGCCGATACCTGTCTCTTCACAAATAAAAAATTCTTTAATATTTGCTTCTAGACAATTGTTTAATAAACTGCCTCTCGAGATCAGGCATATTCAATTTGAAAGGAAGTTCAGATCCGGCCCTATTATAGTGTATCAGAGTATCTGGATGACCAGTTTTAACGTTCATTTCAGCAGAGCTTTTCATCAAAAAGTCTACCTAGGTTTTAGTCTTAATCTTAAGTTTAATTTGTGTATGTGCTTGACTTGTGTATGTGTTACTAATTCAAATTTTGTTTTTATATTTGTTTTTTTTTTTTTTTTTTTGCTATTTTTAACTTGTCGATTCGTTTGACGGCATGTTAGGCATTATGTTAGTTTAAGTTTATGTTCAATACTGCATGTGTAATTCCAATGACCATATTGTTTTATATTTTATTTATTTTATTGGCTTTGTCAACAAGAATTTAAAAAAAATTTATGACAATAAAGCATATTTTGATTTGATTTGATTTGATTTGATTATGTTGGCAACACAAGCCTTTTCTACACAAAAAATTTGAAAGCATTGACAATTTTACATTGTATTGCCAACATAATGTCATTTTGACTTTTATCTTTAAAAAAAAAAACAGACTTTACCTCATAAATAACCGCTTTCAAGTTTCAATGCAGTCGAAGGTTCAAGCTAAACGATTCTTTCCGACAGTTTGCAAAGTGTCAAAGGCTCTTGTGAGAACAGACCTTAACGTTGTGTTTACAGACAGTTGACGTCACAAATTCCACCATCTTGAAGCTAATCGTTTTCGCGCTAACGAAAATAATTTGAAATTCAAAATAATTTTTTTATTTCAATGAGGACATAAAACAAAAAAAAAACATATACATTTTATATTTGAAAACATAAGCAATAAGAAAAAAAATACTTTGAAAAATATGATTGTTCCCTGTTCACCTGCAAACTGGACAACTTCTAATGCACGAGCTACGTAAATTACGGTGTATACCCCAGCATTTTTGACCAGTTGAACAGGGACTCCCTGTATAAAGGAAATAAAATAAAACTGAACAATAATACTTCTAATAAAATTTAAAAATAAAAAATAAGACAAAATAATAAAATGCATTACTTAGTTTATCCTTATCGTCGAAACCAGAAAAATCTTGATAATAGTAATGGATAATTAAAAAGTGCAATTCAAAAATAAATGACTTATAAGTACTTTTAATTTTTTCCAACTTTCAAAAAAATTCCGTGAAATCGGGACATTTAGCGTCCCGACGTTTGGTACATCGGGACACGGGACAAAATCTTCAATATCGGGACTGTCCCGTGAAAATCGGGACGTCTGGCAACCCTACTACCACCTAGGCATTATAATTTAAATTTCAACACTTGGACTAAATTGAACTTTTCACAATTCCTATTTCCTATCCCTAAATCCAAGAAACTTTCAGACTAAATAAACTTTTCACTAGACTAAAGGACTTGAAAAGACAAAGTTAAAAGCATATATTATATACCTACTACTATTAACTAACTATCGTGTCCTTAGAAAGTTGTAGACATAAAGAAAAAATCATACAAATATGAACAAAATTCATTAGGACCATTTCAGGTAACTGTACAGAGTTTATATGGCAATAATATTGGTAGGCACCTCGGTAGGCACTACATCCGAATGGCGCTTACCAAAACTATATGAAAAAGGGGGAAAAATACATATACTTACATATACCCAATGGAATTAGGAACACCAACAGCAGCTAATAATCTATTACTAGTATAAATGAAACACTGCACTCAACTTCTTTGGTAAAAGATATTTACAAAGCCCTAAAACTAGAAGACATTATCAAAACTTCACACATTTTGAATTGATCCATCTCTGTTCCAGAATATATTGATGCCATACCTCAGCACATTCTCAAAATTTGCAAAATACCTTGAAGTTTTTTCACTCGAGTAATGTGTGATGCGAGGGGTCATTCAGAACGGGGTATCCCGTGTACAACCTGCAGGAAATGGAGATATCCAAAACTTTTCAGGGAAATCTGGGCACCCCGATTTTTGAAAATTTCTATTGGATTTTTGGATTTTTGTAGGATTTTGTGTTTACTCAACTCGACAAAATTGTATATTTGTTTATTAGTTCATTAGTACAAATTCTTTTTTTAGTTATGTTACTACTATTAGTTATCTCGAGCAAGGTTCCTTTTGATTTTTATTTATGTATCTAAGAATAATTGTTTGAATAATATTATTTGACTAGGTATTTTTCCTTAGGATTTTTATTTCGTTTAATATAGATAGGAAAAATACTCGGAAAAATATGAATAATCCCGAATTTATTGTTATTTTATTTATTTGATGGGCAGAAGCCCATTATTTCAAACTTTTTAAAATAATATTACAAAATAACTTACAGGTTACAATAGAAAATCTTCATTGAAAACAATTATGTACTAAAGTTGTAAACAGAACTTACCCTTACCAATGTACTCAAGTATTTAATATTATATTAATTTTCATATTAATTTAATAATTATAGGTTGTCTTATAAATAATGATGTTGAACGTTGTGATAATTAAGTTAAGTGAGTCTGTGAGAGTTGTGGTTTAAATTGTTTAGGTGTAGTGAACAATTCTAGATTGGTATTTTGATTGGCAATAGTCATATTTTGTGGGAAAAATGAGTTTTTGCCATAGTTTGTGCGGAAAAAAGGAATATGACAAGTTTGATGATTTCTTGTGTTGAAATGGAGAACATAATGGTTGACCATGCTTGTTAGGTGGGCACAATCCACTATAGAGTTACTTAATTTAAAAAGCATAGATAGGTCCCTGAGAGTTCTCCTGGTGGATATAGTTTGCAGATTTAATCTCTGGTGCAGAGTTTCGTAGCTCAACTCAGTATGGAAAAATTTATAATTAATGTAGTGAAGGAATCTTCTCTGTATACCCTCTATTCTTGTGGTACTTATGTATTTGGTAGTGAAGATTCCAAATAGATGAGGCATATTCTAAGTGTGACCTACCCTGACTAGACTGCAATAAAGAATTTTGAGAGCATGAATTGAGTTAAAATCTTGAGTATTTCGTTTTAGGAATCCTAACATTCTAAGGGATTTATTTACTATGAAAGTAATATTGTCAGTGTAGGATAGTTCTGGATCAAGAACTATGCCGAAATCAGTTATTGTTTCAACCATCAAAGGTAAATTTCCTTCAATGGAGTAATTAAAGGTTGTTCTAGAGCGTTTTCTAGAAAAGATCATTAGCTTACATTTTGATACATTTAGCCCCGCATTTAGCTCCATTCCATTTGTCTTGCATCACTGTACAAACTCATCAAGATCATGCTGTAACAAGAGACAGTCTCTTATCATCAGCAAAGAGCTTACGATCACTGTGCTTAAAGCGTGATCCACCATCGTTTATAAAGTAATTAAAGAGTAGTGGTGCTTAATGGGAACCTTGGGCGGTTCCTGAGGAAACCTTGAAACCTTTATTGTATTAGACAGAAAATTGTTTACTTTTACAATCTGGGTATGTCCTGTCCAGTCATGTCACTTTCAATCCAGTCAAGCATGGAACCTGAAATTTCCATTACCTTTAGTTTGTGGATTAAGCAATGCATAGTCTGTATAAATGGTATGTATAGTCTGGCAAGTGGTAACTTGGTAGAGACGAAAGGGGGAAGAAAAGTGGGGCGTGACCTAAAAATATTCACTGACACCTCAACTGACACCACCTGATGACAGCCATGTCTTTCGGTTCAGTGGCACCGGAAACACCAATAAAATTATTAGAAAAAAAAATTCTTTAGTTTCGCCAATAACCACGCCACTGCCTGCTGTCGTTCAGACTCTAACCAATAGAATCATACCTCTGAATAATCACGCCTCTCCACATCTATCATTTTGCAATGTTGCCGGATTTTTTCCTATTTCAAAATACTACACATGCCCATATAGCAAAAAAAAAAATGTCACCAACTTGTTTTTCATTATTTCCGTCAAGTTCTTTTGCAGTTCGCCGTTTCGCTAGCCAGACTATACTACTAATTCATTTTCAAAGCTTTTAATGATGTTTGATGAGAAAGATTTGGTTCCATATTTCGGCCAGAAAAAAATCCAAAAACTGATTATTTGCGATCAAAGGTGACCTTGGGAATTGTGCTCATAATACTGATGGGCCTGTAATTCTCACGTCTCCACTGTCTCCAGACTTGAAGATGGGAGCGACATAACTAGATTTTCAAACATCTGGAAAGTGACCAGAGCTTATAGACTTGTTAAATATAATTTGCAGAGGTCTGGCCAGTATGAAAGGGCAATTTTTAAGTAGAATAGGGTAAATTTTATCTAGACCAGGACCCTTGAAAGTATTTAAGTTAGATAGCTCAGAATATAAATATGTCAAATATTGAAGTAGCATAAGATGGTATATTGATATTATTTAGGGAGGTTTCTTTAGTAACTTTTGGTTGATTTTGAGAGTATACTGATCCGAAGTAGTTTGCAAAAAGGTTGGCTGCATCTACACCCATTTCACATGTTACATTGTCAAGGGAGATGTTGGCGGGTAGGCTATGAGAGTTGCGTTTAGAGTTTATGTATTTCCAAAACTTTTTTGGACCATTGTTGAGACTGTTGAGAGAGACTTGAACAGCTTGGACATAATTTTTGTAGCATTGCTGAGATGGGGACTTGCATAGAGTGCACAATTTAGAAAATGATTGATAGTTTTGTTGAGATGGTAAGGAGCGAAAGTTTTTGTGAGCATTTTTTTTCTCAATAGTTAAACTAATGAGTTCTTGTGTAAACCACTTTGGAAATTTCCTACTAGCAACTTTTTTGAGAGGAACAAATAGGTCAATTTATTGCACTGTCGAGAATATCATTAAATTTCTGTACCATATCTTGTATGGAAATTTCTGTACCATATCTTGTATGTTTCAACTATCAGATTCTATGATCTCAGACCCAAAGACAGATTTGAGAAGAAGATTCATTGGCTCATTAATGTTGAAGCCAAGTTTTGAATTTCTCAGATCCTGAGCTATTTTTCATTCCAATTGTTGTTTATTTGAGACCAATAAATTATGAACATTCAAAACAAATTCAAGAGCCTGGGATGGACACGATTCTGAAGATTCTAAAAATGAAGCTTCAAGAGATAGTGCTAGATTCTATAGGCTTATCTTGTTTACAGCTATTTTGATTTTGTCTTTAGAGCTGAAATTGTAGCGCTACTTAAAATACAGCTCAGATGAAAAACATAAGAGTTTTTAAGCATTTCAACTATCAGATTCTATGATTTGCTCATATTTTTTTGAGCGTCAGATTTAGAGAAAGATTTGAGAGGAAGCTTCTTTGGCTCATAACTTTCGAAGCCAAGTTGTGAATTTATTATTATTATGTTGTATAAGGTGGTGACAAAAATTGAGTCCCTGGTTTTCACCCATACAAATACTGAACTTATTGCACTATTGGAATTTGTGTTTCTTTGTAACCGTCTCATGATTCCATTGCAGCCGCAGATGGATTGCCCTAAGGAATTTAGATGAAGAGTACGAAAATGTTTTCAAAATTCCAAGAACTAGCAAATATGAAGTTAGTGCTGTTGAGTGGAATCCGACAGCTCACAATAAACAATTGTGTGCTATAGCGGTAAGTAATCTTAGTTTTTTTGAAGAAACTTTAATTGGTACATGTAGATATTTATTTATGGTCTATTACGATTTACATAGCTATCTGTTTTATAGGCATTTAACATGTATTTGAAGAAAAAACTGACCTCATTCAAATTCCTCTAATTTAGATAAATGAAAAGTTGGAAATTTTACACTGGAGAGAAGAATCTTTATCGGTATCACACTCGCTTCGCGCCCATACTAGATCAATTTCAGGTTTGAATTGGCATAAGTTTGACCCAAACATATTAGCAACTTCATCGGTGGATACTTTTGTCAACGTGTGGGATATAAGAGAACTTAGGAAAGCAACATTGTCCTTGTCAAACGTAGCCGAATGTTCTCAAGTTAGATGGAATAAAGTATCTCCGAACTTATTTGCCACTGCTCATGATGGTTAGTGTTAATATGTACTAAACATGTTTCTTTATTCTATAAAATTGTCACTTTAGGAGATATTAAAATATGGGATCAGAGGAAATACACTTATCCGCTTCAATACATTACCGCGCATACCTCTAAAATTTATGGGTTGGATTGGAGTCCCCATATTGAAAATCAAATTACGTCAGCCAGTCAAGATAATAGTGTGAAATTTTTTGATACCTCAAATCCAAGAAAAGCTGATTTTGTTATCAGTACGGGATCGCCTGTGTGGAGAGCAAGGTAACAAGTAACACTATAAAGAACAAGACTCAATCTTGAAATTTGTTCTCAATAAAACTCGTTTTATTTTTTATAAATTATCTGCCCTCATAGATTTTTTTTCAAAAATATTAATACGCATATGTTTTTTCTAGATATACTCCATTTGGTAATGGCATTATAACAGTGGTGGTACCTCAGCTTCGCCGTGGCGGTGAAAACAGTTTGCTACTGTGGAACATTGGAAACACTGCCGCACCAATGCACACTTTTGTCGGTCACAGAGACGTCGTTTTAGAATTCCATTGGCGACCGCAGCGACAGGACAATACAAATTTCCAATTGGTTACTTGGTCGAAAGACCAGACACTTTTAGTTTGGAGAATTGAACCTTTCTTGCAAAAACTGTGCGGATATGAACCGGACGATTTGAGCCTGTACAATGAAAATTGTTCAGGTGAGGATTTGATTTTATTGAAGAATTATTGATAATTACTTTATTCTAGAACCTAGTTGTGTTAACTGATAATACATTTTTGGAAATTGGTAGTTGTAGGTGGCGATGACACAACTAGCACAATATCTTCAAGAAAAATATCGAAAATCCAACCACTTCAACAAGAATTTTCCTTGTTAAACGTCCACATACCTAATTTAGAAGTGAAAAGTATGGATTCGACAAGTCGAATTGCCTTGGTCACAGTAAGAATCAACAAATTCACAGTCAACATGCAAGCTACTTTTCCGAACGCTTACCCCCACGGAGTACCACCGGCATTTCAAATAATGCCCGATTCAAATCTTACCGACATGATGGGTATTCAGTTGCTTCAAACTTTAGGTCACCTGGCGCAACAAAGAGTTTCAAAAAATCGAACTTGTTTGGAACCTTGCCTGAGACAAATGGTTACTACTATGGAACAGTTGGCAGCTGATTTGGAGAGTGACCGGTCTTTCGAGCGAGTCTATGCGGAAGCCAGTACTATTGGAGGTTATAAGGATGCCTATATACCGTTTCCCAGGACGTCAGGGGCGAAATTTTGTTCGGTCAATACGCTGGTGTGCTTTGCACGGCCGCTTTTGACCAAACGAGTGGGAGCCAAAGGTGATTCTGGTACCCCCAGAGCTTTGTCAGCTTTGGAAGCGATTATTGCTAAAAGGTCGTCAGATCAAATGACTGTTTCTGCTTATTATTTCCAGAAGCAAAAACAAAGGTAAGTTGATCCATAAGTTCTGAAATACTTTCCTTGATTGCAAAAGCACCATATAGTTACAATCCTACTTGAACTAGAGTTATACGATTTCAGATCGCGTTCAAAGCATAACCTGTCCAAAATCGCCAATAAAGCAATGGTTCATGTATACGACGGGACTGGTTTGTTTTTGATAAATCGTCAACTGGCCGAAGAATACATTTTGGATGGAGATGTAGCGACTATTTGCAAGGTAACCTATTTTTGCTTAAGTTCAATATGGAAAATTTCAATAAATCGTTTGTTTAGCACAACGCAGCGGCTGCCGCTGTTATCGGCAGAAGGGACTTAGTCCAGGCTTGGACTATAGTGGAACTGACTCTGACCCAACCCCAGAACGATGATGTTGCTGCATGGGCTTCTCATCCTTGTGGCGATAATCTGATTACATCATTGTAAGTAATCTAAATAATTTGGTTTATCTGTGAAATAATGTGAAAAGGTCGTGTTTTGCATTTTTTTCGTCTTATTTTTTGATCATCATCCATTCTATCATGATTATTTTTTAGAATCAGACATTATGCCTCCGAATCAGACCTGCAAATGGCTGCAATGCTATGCTGCATATTTGGGAAACATCAAGAGAACTCACTCAGACAGGCATCCTTGAAATCCATACTTTGTCCAATGGTAAGTAAATTGTATTCACTATTATTTGTTGTAATTTCAGCAATAATTACTATTACTTCTTCAAATAATCATTCAGCATTCTTTATAACATGGACTTTTTATTAATAATTATTACAATTATATTGACAAATTGACAATTCTTAGACAATCTACCTGAAGACTAGTGCCCTGTCTATTGTTTCAGAAAACATAATTTCGGAAACCCTAGTGATACAAATTGATACAACCATGATACAAACTAACAAACTTCTCAGCAGATATCAAGAAAAGCATTATAATAGTATATTATATACCTAGATAGAGAAGTTGGTCCTTATATACCGAGCGCTTTTATAAACCGAGGCGCTCGCGCCGAGGTTTATAATGAGTGAGGTATATAATGACTTTCTCTACCGAGGAATATATAGAATTTTTTTTACTACTGCTAGTAGAAAATGAAAAATTTGTTTAAAATCTGTGCTCCAATTATTTTTTTTTGAACGCCCTCTTGAAAGTGCTGCCCTCTATCAACAGCTTATGATAACTTCCTATGTACCTACAGAAACCTGTATTTTTTTTTCAAATTGACGTATGGAAATGTAATTGAACCAATAGAAACATGACAATATCCTTGCGTCATGACGTCATTTTCATTATTAACCTAGGTATTTTTTCATTATTTTCATTATTCACCTAGGGAGAGAAATTCAATTTTTTCCTAGAAAAATAGATTGAATAATGACAATTTCTCAGGTTAGTAGCAAAAAAAATATTTAATTTCACAACATTATTTTATCCCCTTTTTGTATATATACATAATAAGCTATTTCAATTATCATTATTCAAAAAAATACATTATAATTTATAATTAGTGTGTGTATGTTTTTTATTCATAAATAAACTAACATAATAAATCGCTCTCTTGTAGCAACTAGGTCCTCGCAAACGATGGTTTAAGGTAAATAATTTATCTCGCCTGTTAATATTTTTTGTCTGTAGTTGTGTTTGTTGTTGATATTTGTGTGTTGCTTAGCTTAAGCATCGACCAATTATGAGTTTTACTCCAATGCAATTTATTTACTTATAATAAAACAGTATTTCACTCTGGAGCTAATATTCAGCTTTCAATGAGAGGTAAATATCTTCATATAGCATATAGATACAGTAAAAATCTAGAGTGTAACTGGTTGATGGCTTAAGTTAGGTAGGATCGCATCACAATTTTCTAATGTATAAGTATGAAATATAGCACAATCACCGACTATTATTCAAGACAGGAGGATCTCCGTACCACACCATTCCACCCGCTGACATAATAGCTGAAGGATGGGTCTTGCCGATACTGAAAAGTACCAGATCAACGTCTCTGGATAATATCAGAGTTGAAGAAATCGTAGTTCCTCCCAGCCCCATAAAGATTCCTTATGTGGCCCTTTACGAGTATTACAAAATGGCTTATGCGGAAACTTTACATAGATGGGGACTTCTGTATAATAGAACAGAAGTAAGTTGTAACAAGTTTAAATCGAGGTAGGTTCCGGCAAGTTTGTTTTATTGTGGATAGAATATACAATCAAACCTAGATGAGCTATAATCAATAATTTACCACTTTTTTCTCATATTAACATTTAGGTAGTAGGTATAATGGAAATTTTGGAAAAATTTCTTGATGTGTTTTTTAAACTGTGAGCCTGTAACAGGGAATACAGTGGTTACACAGTGAATCTTGAAACGATGAATCTGTTTGTAAATCTTTAAGATAAATCATCGTATTCCCTTTTCAACCCATTATTACATATATTGAATTTTCCAATTCTCCATTCTGTCCCTGCCTTATAATCTCTACGAAAAAGTTCAGGATCCACTACCAGTATAAAACAAAGTATCTACAGCTTGCAGATTTGCCAAATCCTAACAAAATATTCTAGAAACGTGAAAAAATCCTAATTACAAAATATGTTTCAGGTAATGAAATTTATGACCATCCAACCGGAACCCTACAAAGGAGTTGAATGTATACCTGATTGCCAAACTTGTCAAACTCCGATAAAAAATTCAGTTTGCACTAGTTGTAAAAGGATAGCTTTTCGATGCGTTATTTGCAACACAGCGGCAAAAGCTTCGGTCAATTGTTGCTTAATTTGCGGTCACGGTGGTCATACCGATCACTTGGAACAATGGTTCGAGAGACATAGTTTTTGTCCTTTGTGCGGGTGTCAGTGCTTGATGGAAACGTCTCATATATTAGCTCACATTGAAGCTTAAGTGAGTTTCTATATAGGTTGGGAATTTTAATAGATACAACTTAATTTTTTTTTAGATGAAAGGAGAATTTCGAATTTACAAAGAACTGAGCAAATGCCAAATATTGGCTAGAAAATATCTCCAATTGGAGGAATGCGAAGTAAATTAAATTGAGCCTGGGTAAGACTAGGCTGGTCACTAGCCCAAGCTAGCCTCTGTCATTGTCACAACATCAGAAGTCGCCTTATTGTATTATTTCTGATCAATTCTTTGAAAAAAATTAGAGACCATTTTTTTTCTGTGAAGCAAGTATTCTTCAAGTTGTAACTTGAAAAAGTATAGGGCGAAAGCTGTTTGGGTAAATTGTTTAAAAAACAATCCAATTGTCCTAATTGTTACAATAAAAAATGTAGGTCACCTTTTTAAATCAATTACATTGAAGAAAAAAATTACAATAGGCGGAGTGGAAGAAAATATCATATAATTGAAAATACAATTAAACTCTAAAATTTATTTTAAGGATGAACTGCTCACTTGGGGCCACCAAGGACATTCACATTTACCCCTATATTTTAGAAAAATTTCGAGAAATGTGGCAATGTAACATAATCATTTTATCATACATAGGTATTATATTATGATGTTACTGATTTGTTCTCTTTGGAAATTTCTTTTATATTCTCTTTTTTCTCCAAACGTCAGAAAAACGTCACTTTGTTAACCCCTGTCAAGATGTCAGAAATTTGATTTCTATGCTGCTAGGCAAAATTAGCGGGTTTACACCTGTCGAGGTGGTAGAAATTTAATTTCTATGCTGCTTGGCAACCCCAGCGGCAGTAGAAGTACTTTTAGTGCCGCTCGTACTTTCAATGCCGCTTAACCATTTACTTGCCCCCGCGCTCACCTTATTCGTTTGGAGAAAAAATAGCGTGTTGCATACGGAGTAGAAGCACTTTGTTGTGCTTCAGCAGTATTGCAAGCCTCACTACGTTCGGCTCGCAAACCTACCGCTTCAGCACAAAAAAGTAAAGCTTCTACTCCTAATACAACAATATACTATTATTTGCTCTATCAAATTTCCATTACACCTATTTGGGTTCTTTTCAAGTTTGGTTTTTTGGTTTTGAAAAGTGACATTTAGATAATCAAAAACTACTTCAGAATGAATGAATTTTATGATATACGTAAGTACAAAAAGTGGTTTCTTTAATACAGGATGTCCCAGCCAACTTATCTCTCTAATATGTTAATTTTTCTTCTAATAATTTTGGAAATATTTGGAGTTTATCCGTTCACAATCCGATGTTCACAGGTACAGGTACAATTTATCACCTTTCAATGCTAATTGATAGGGAAAGGTGATACATTTACCTGCACCTGTGGACATCGGATTGTGAACAGGATATATCAGAATGTTTTGTTACAGGTGACAGGTAAATCAAGGTAAAATATATCCAAAAAACTATTGTCTTTGTATAACTAAACTCCAGATATTTCCAAAACTGTTGAAAGAAACATCAACATGTTATATAAATTCTGAATCAGAAAAACGAGAACTTTAAGATATTGAAAGAAAATAGAGGGCATTTCATTTAAAAAAAGCGAACAGCGACATATTTTTCTACTTTGCGTTGCCCATTTGATCAATTTAATTGAAAATTCTGGCGGTTCAGATAAAATGCTACAACTTTCGTATTTACACCTTTTACCTATCACCTGTAATTATGGCTGCAGGCGGGTTTCAAAATATGGTGACTCACTCTGTACAGGGTGGCCATTTTCGATGTTTTAATAGGCTATATCGAAAACCAGCAGAGATATCAAAAATCTGGGAGCACATTCTCGAGCTCTTTTTTTGAGAAAATAACAATGGCGAAGACAAATCACGTTGGAATATTGATCAAAGTTGTGTTTTTTTAAATGGGACACCTCGTATATTAGTTTTTTTATTGAATAGCTCTTTGTGAGCTCATTTCAATGGTATGAAGTTTTATACCTTTACCTTCTATAGTTTTGGAGAGAAAAAAATTAATTCCGTTTTTCCATAAGAAACAATGAGCTAGAGAGAGATGAGTCATTAAATAAATTATGTGTTGCCTATTTATCACCCCCGATCATAGTTCAAATTTTAAAAAAAATTAGCTGAACTGAAAAATTAAATTAAGAATTAAGAAATTTGTAGCCAATTCATAGTTTAACTTTCTCTTTCTAACTCATTGGTTCTTATGGAAAAAACGGAATTTATTTATTTTTTCCAAAACTATTGATGGTGAAAGTATAAAACCTTATATCATTGAAATCAGCTTACAAAGAGCTATTCAATGAAAAAAAAAAAAATATACGGGGTGTCCCATAAAAAAAAACACAACTTTGGTCAATATTCCAAAATCAGAGGCATCTGGAGAAAAATTGGTTATGCCACTGGATTCTCCTTGAAAAACTGCCTATAGAAAGTATTTTTCGTTTTTTGATATTTGGAATAATAAGGAAATTAGAGTGTCTTTTAAAATTGGACAAAATTTGAAAAGTGCCCTGTATTTCCTAAACGCATCAAGTTAGCAGTGATTTGTCTTCGCCATTGTTATTTTCTCAAAAAAAGAGCTCGAGAATGTGCTCCCAGATTTTTGATATCTGGTTTTCGATATAGCCTATTAAAACATCGAAAAGGGGCCACCCTGTACAGGGTGAGTCATTTTGGGTGGGAATGCCGGGTACAGCCTAAACGGTAATAGATACAAAAAATCTAATATACGTGTCGCGATCTATTTTTCTGATTATAGTTCAATGGACCACTCAGAATTTCTCGGACTTCTTTTGTTTTCGATATACAGGGGTTTTTTGGAAAATAGCTGATTTCTGTTTTCCTCTGTATCTTAGTTATTATCAAAAATTTTAAAAAATGTTAAATTACGTTTTTGTGTGTTTTTTACGTAGAATCCAGTGGTGTACTCAGATTTTTTTTAGGGGTAATATTTTCTGAGATATGGTCCAAATTTTAACTTTTTTAAACGGGACACCCTATATATTTTTTCATCGTCAAATTGAATATTTTTTTGTGATTGTAACGATATATAACACTTCATAGTTTTAATAATTTTAACTATCAAAAACGCGAAAAAACTATATTTTTGGGGTATTTTAGCTAAGTTGTTCCTCAGATTTAGCGATCCCAGACATAAACGTGGCCAGTGGCGTAGCCAAACCAAACGTGGACGTCGGCGACATCCGAATTGCGAGGCCCTTTTTATGTAGGGTGGGGTGGCCATAGGATTTCTCGAGACAAAAAGCAGGGACGGTTAGCTGAAGGATACCCGATACCCGCCGAAGGCGAGAATTTTTTGAGTGTCACGCCCCTGCCTCCGAGCAGTTATTTTACATAGTATACTATGTAGAGAACATCGAGTCTATAAGCTTCGCCTCCAAGCCTAGTCCAGCTTTGGTTCAGTAATGGAGTGAAACACCATGACAACTCCGAAAGTATCCAGGGGTTCTTCTAGAACCCACGATTCGCATACAATCGTTCATTTTCATTTAGTATGTGAGTGTTGGAAGTGAAAACAAAGCAAGATGGGTGAGCAAAGTAGGTAAAGAGATTTAATTTAAAAAAATTATAACCTGAGGTAGAAATAGAAACTTTGGAATTTGGAAGTTGTCAAGAATATAAGGCTTCAATTAGATGCAAATGATGGGAAGTAATTTTGCAGAAGCTAAGAGTTTTATAGGAAAGCTCAGTGCCGATACATATACAAACTGGATAGTTAGGAGAACGTTTCTTAGGGCCGGTATTTCAATGTTCCCTTAAGGTACAGAATAACGTTAAGTCATTCTTAATAAAAGTTTCACCATATATAAAATTTTCCTTAAATCAAGGTGGATCTTAAGCCACCTGAATGAATTGACTTCAAGTTCACCTTAACAATAAGGGTACCTTAGTTAAGTCTTGATTTTAAGGTAATATCGAAATACCATCCCTAAATATACAAAAATTAGCTTTTCGCTAAATTTCCGTCTGTCCAAGTCCAGCATAACAACCTTAACAAGAATACACAGAAAAAGGGTAGTTCTAATTTGTGGAACAGGAAAAAGGGATGCAATGCACAAATTGACATAAAAATTTAAAAAATAACTGATAAATCAGCCCAAATTGCTTAACACGATTCTATCTCAGGAACTATAAGTGCAAATGTGCTGAAATTTGACGACGTGACAGGTATTTGAAAAATAGTCTGAATGCCCAAATAAGGCTTGTTATAGGAAATAGTTATCCCGCGTGCGACTCGTGCGAGCGTATACCGCGATTACCTAGTATAACCCATTTTGCGCACTGCTGATTACATTCTATACCACATTACAGACATTTTTATACTGTACCAAAGCTGGACTGGGCTTAAGGCGGTTACACACGGACGTGGATGTCTGAAAACATGTACGCACATACATGAACGTGCAAACAAAAACATCAATGTGTATGCAAAATACCGTCGCGTTTTTGAATGTGCAATTTTGTATGCACACTCGGAAAACTGTAGCAAGAATAGCAAGACTCCAGTTTTGTGCGAGCGTCTGTACAAAACGCCGTGCACGTTGTTGTTTGCACGTTGATGTATGCACGTATATGTATTAAGACATCCACGTCCGTGCGTAACCGCCCTCGGGGGCGGAGCTTATAGACTCGATGCTCTCTATATGGTATACTATGTAAAATCGCCTCCGGGCATATCAACGGTATTAGTAGTAGTAGAAAGCATACTATTTGATAACAATACTTATTTAGTCAAAAAAAATAATTCTTTTCCGACAATCTACCGAAAAAAATAGAAACCATATGATTTGAGAGTTCTAGGTTAATTTGCAGTAGAATTGATAAGTTTTAGCGAAATCTATGATATTTAGAAGTTGCGTATAGGATTAGGTTTGTTTGTTCTCTACGTTTTATTTTGGAAAATCGAAAAGTGTCAAGTTTTAGGTTCGGTAACCTATTTTTTGCGAGGCCCCTTAGGGCGCGAGGCCGTCGGCGGTCGCCGACGCCTAGCTACGCCACTGAATGTGGCACGGCGGTAGCGGGAGCAAAGGCGGCAGCGACACGGAATTAGAAAATGTGTGGATATGATACATTTCATCCTAAAGCGTATATCGCTTACATGTCCCGCCACATGTTTTAATCCTGCGACGCTGATTCTCCCGCGGTACCGCGTTGGTGTGTAGGATCCTTCAATGAACATTTTTAGTAAAGCAAATCATATCCAGTTTTTTAATTAAATATAAATGAAGGAAATCGTTTGTGACCTAGCAGACAGAATGGCTAATGTAAAAGTTAACTAAAAGGTTGGACTCGACTAGGATTTAAACCTTAGACTTCTAGATTCAGTAATCACCGAAGGTTTCCGATTGTTTAACTAACACGTTAAACGAAACACTTGACTGGGTAAAAATGAACTGAAGACCTCGGTCGCTCAGTTGGTATTTGACTGGTAATCTAGAGGATCTAGGTTCAAATCCTAGTCGAGTCTAACCCAAACTCTTCATTAACTTAAAAGTGGTTATGTATTCTGTCTGTTATGCCTCGTTTGGACCAAACTAGGATTTGAATCTAGGATCTCTGTATAGATTAACAGTCTTAGGGTGGGTTTATACAGACACATAACATAACATAAGAAATAACTATAACATAAGATAAAAAGTTGACCTTATGGAAAACCCTTATGGGCATGGCGTTAATACAGTAAATAATATAACATAAGAAAGAAGAAAAATTGTTAACTTCTAACTTTTAGCCTTATTTTATGTGAAAACGGATCTGCGCATGCTCTTCGCTTGATGTCGACATTGGGCAGAGTAGTAAACAAAACATTTAAAACGAAACACAATTATGTTAATTTTGGTTCCGGCATTTGGTAATTTTTTGGAATTCGTGAGTCTACTGAATTATTAAAACTTTTAATTAGCTATTCTGTCTGCTAGTTCACAAACGATTGTCTTTATTTATATTTAATTAAAAAACTGGATATGATTTGTTTTCAGTAGCGGACCTAGGATCTTTGGGGCCCGACGCAAAAAAAAAATTGGGGCCCTGTCATACTTTTTTAGGTATTTTTCTTGTGGTATTGGGGTATGAGGCGAGTGATCAAAATTTATTTATATTTTTGAAGTTTTTTACAGCCAAAAAAGCAAGTTTATTAAGAACATAATAATATAAGATAATAATATGAAAACACGACACCTATTCCACTAGTACCCACACAGGCACCAAAGCCACCAAAAACAAAAACTAAAAAGCACTGTACTGTACTATCCGTACTCCACCAACAAGTGCCATAAATTATCTCTGGAGTCTGGTTGGAAGACAATAGACCATAGCTGAGAAAGCCGCGTAAAGTCTATTCGCAGAAATAACCAATAAGAAGAGCCTAAATGAGTTCTAGTATAGAGAGAGCTCGAGACACCGTTGCAAAATGTAGTCTTTGTATGTTGGTATTTTGAACAAAAAGAGCTTATCCAAACTAACCCGTCCTAATAATGAGTGCTAGTCTTTGTATATTGGTATTTTAGACGAAAAGAGCTAATCCAAGCTTACCCAAACTAACCCGTCCGCCCTCTAAATAATCTTTGAAAAAAATGTGTTGCCTCCAATGCAAATCGCATCTGGGTCCATTTACTCCAAAAACCGCGCGTAACCCCGCTAATAGACTCTTTCTAGCAGGATTCCCTAGAGGTATACAACGTTGCCTTCTCTTTCAAAATTTAATTTTGGATTTTTTTTTATTGATTTTTTTTTCAATTTTTATCAATGCCTTCAGAATTCGGTTGTGTGTGGGCCCCTCAGCTCTGGGGGTCCGACGCAGAGTGCGTCGTTTGCTTCATGTTAGATCCGCCACTGTTTGTTTTACTAAAAATCTTCAATAAAGGATCCTACACACCAGTGCGGTACCGCGGAAAGGGCATCGTCGCGGAATTAAAACACGGGGTGGGAAATGTAAGCAAAATAACGGGATGAAATGTATCATATACCACCACATTTTCTAATTCCCGTGTCGCTGCCGCCCTTGCTCTCGCTACCGCCGCGCCGTGCCACGTTTATGTCTGGGATCGCTGAATCCGAGGAACAACTTAGCTAAAATACCCCAAAAATATAGTTTTTTCGCGTTTTTGATAGTTAAAATTATTAAAACTATAAAGTGTTATATATCGTTACAATCACAAAAAAACATTCAATTTGACGATGAAAAAATATATAGGGTGTCCCATTTAAAAAAGTTAAAATTTGGACCATATCTCAGAAAATGATACCCCTAAAAAAAATATGAGTACGCCACTGGATTCTACGTAAAAAATCACACAAAAACGTTATTTAACATTTTTAAAATTTTTTGATAATAACTAAGATACAGAGGAAAACAGCAATCAGCTATTTTCCAAAAAACCCCTGTATATCGAAAACAAAAGAAGTCCGAGAAATTCTGAGTGGTCCATTGAACTATACATACTCAGAAAAATAGATCGCGACACGTATATTAGATTTTTTGTATCTATTACCATTTAGGCTATATCCGGCATTCCCACCCAAAATGACTCACCCTGTACAGTCGTGAGCACAAAAAGTGGGACACCCGTTTTTTCCTATTGTAAAACAGGCTCACCAGCTATACCTACGGCAATGACAGGAATTGTTATATTTAACAAAAAATCCATTGTAGAGGAAAGACTGATTTACCAAAAATAGCGAAAAATTATAAGACCTGTCAGTCGGGTGTCCCACTTTTTGTGCTCACAACTGTATATGTTTCGCCAAATGGCATATCTAGTGATTCCCTTGCTATCAAAGAATAATGAGGTGGATGGCACCATCCTGCTGAAAATAGATATCACCTAAGATACCCTTCAGTCCTAACTGTGGAAAAAAGAACATATCAGTGTATACAATTTCTGTTATCGTTGGTTCATTAATGAAAATGGTCTGTATTTTTTGTCAATAGAGATTGCACACTAGACTGTTACTGTTGGAGTATGTCTATTGAACAAAAATTCTCTGGAACTCGTTAAATTTTCTTTGAAAATGTATTTTAACTCATTATCCGTTCACAATCCGATGTCCACAGGTAGGTACAGGTAAAATCACCTTTCAATGCTATTTGATAGGGAAAGGTGATGAATTTACCTGCACCTGTGGACATCGGATTGTGAACAGGATATAATTGATATCTAACTATACTTTATTTTTTTCCAAGATAGATTTTGGCATTGTCAACTTTGAAACATAAACAATGCCGCTAATGCCGCTTAGGGTAAGTTCGCCGGTTTTCGACCACAAATTGCCTCAAGACGACCTTTGCCTTCCCAGTTTTCGACCTAACTGGTCGAAAAACAGACCTGTTTGTCGACAGCAGTTTTTCTAGATTTCTGAAAAAATGATACCCACCGTCGAAAAACAGACCTGTTTGTCGACAGCAGTTTTTTCTTATTTAATGGGATTTAAAAAGCGCAATAAATAACTCAAAATGTGGTTTAAATGATATCTATATTATTTAAAAAAAAAAAAATTCTTCTTCAAAAAACAAGCAGGTAAACTTAAATAAATCACATTATCAGGAACCATTTGTTAGTAGGTAGGTAACAAAAATAAATAAATTAGGTACATTTAACACAGTTATATGTTTTTTCCGAGGCCTCTGCATATGGTATCCCATAAAATTCGGTGCATTTCATGTGAAACCAATTTTCACAATTATCGCAACCAATATTCATTTCATCCTCTTCTTCAGTCTCACTTTCCAATTCTTCCCCACATTCTGCACATTTAATTTTTGCTTTTTTTTGAGGTAACAAAGGCTTTTGCATTAGTTTAGAGGGCTTTTTTCTAGCAGTTGTCTTTGTTTTGAGTTTTTTCTTATTCTCTTTATTTTCTTTGGCTTTTTTTCTTAGTTCTTTTCTCTTCTCGACTTCTTCTGTTTTTTTTATTTTTAATTTCTTCCGCCTTTTTATAGTACTCTCTCCATTTAGCCGATGATATTGCACTAGGCATCTTTTGAAGTTTTTTATTGGTACTACTCTTATTTATAGCATGTGGATATCTTAGGTGTTTCCTAAACGTTTCGGATGGTGATATTTCCTGCACTATAGTTGGTTTAAGGATATCATCGGATGTTGAATTTACTTCTTTTTGAGCTGTTTCAACGAGGTTCAAGTCAATTTCATTCATCAATTCATTTCCGTTTTTATCTTTTATATTATTAGACTTTTTATTCTCATTAGTTGTTTCTTCTTTATCCACATGTTCATCTTCAGAATTCGACATATTGTTGATTATTATCTCTTTATCTAGGTATCTATCAAGATTTTCATTATTAAAGCTAATATCATGTCCCTTAGCTTCATCATTTTCTGCGTTAGTCTTTTCTTTCAATACTCCTGATATATTATTTAGGTCTCCAGTGTCAACGTTTGTATCATGCTCTTCAGTTTTATCATTGTCAGTCTTTTCGTGTGATACTTGAGGTATATCATCTAAGTTCCTATTTTCAAAGTGTGCGTAATTTTCTTCAGGTACTTTATCCCCTAAATCGGTATTTTCGTTTGATACTATGTTTGCATTTTCTAAATTTCCATTCTCAAGGTGTTCGCCATGCTCTTCAAGTTCATTATTTTCAATATCATTAGTCTTTTCGATTGATACTATAATTATATCATCTGTCACTGCCTCTGCAATCGTATTAGTTTCCATCATTTCTACTTGTGATTTCTTATTTTCAGCTTCATTTATATAGTCTTTTGATTTGGCGTCGTTAATACTCATCACAATCTAATCTACTATCTTCTCCTGTGAAGATTTATTCTCAATTATTATATCATTATTATTTTCAGTATTTAGGATAAAACTAGTATCCTCAAACTCCCATTCTATTGTGTCATTATAGTTAATTTTGTTTAGTTCGTTAGTTAAGTTGAAGCTGTCTGCGTCCATTAGTTCAATAAAGTCATGCATGCTTTGATTGTTAGCTGTATCAGGAATTTCCGTAATTGCACATTGGTGCATCTGTACGTCTTCCAAAGATACAATATCTCCAATTTGTAAAACTTGGCTTTTCTCATTTTGATTCACTTCCTCTCCTACATTTTCCTTTCCGTTTTCCTGGGAAATGGGCTCGTTTTTCTTCTTGCTTCCAATTTCTTTCCGAATAACTTCAACAATTACTTCAACATCAACATTACGTTCCTCTAGTTTGTCTCTAATTCTTGTAATTACCTTTTTTGCCAAAGTCAGTTCTTCTTCACTTATATGTTGTTTTTTTTCGTGTTCCTTGTGTAAATTTTCTAAGACGTTCTTGATACACTTCGTATAGTCTACTGCATTAGGATCTAGAGGAAATAGTCCGCATTTTCTGAATCCATTAGTTATGCTTTTTTTCATGTCATGTTTCTCGAGAGTTATTTGAAATAAAGGGCAAAATTTTTCTCGGGTAACGGATATGTTTTCGTTTCCCGGAATTCTGTGCCACTCTCTAAGGGTCTTTCTCCATTGTGCCTTCATTGGAAAGAAAACACTCACATCCGCAGGTTGGAGTAGGTGTGTTGTGTTTGGAGGCAGCGCATACAAAATAATTCCTAACTGAGCGCATATCTCGCTAACAGCCAATGTAAGATGGGATTTGTGGCCATCAATGAATAAAATAATGGGCCTTTCTATTTGATTTTCTTGAAGCCAGTTAGCAAAATCGTTGGCGATATATTCATAAAATACATCACCTCGCATCCATCCTGTATCTGACTTTCCCAGAACCCAAGATTTAGGCATGCTTTCTACTATAGTTTTTGGTGGTCTTACAAAGGGAAAAACTACCAAAGGCGGGGCAATTTTCCCATCAGCACTGATAAGAATAAGAACTGTTACATTCTGTTTATCATTACCCATATTTATAGTAAAAAGGTTTTTGAAACCTTTAGGACCCAAAACTTTGTTTTTCTTTGGACATAGATTGAATCCGACTTCATCCGCATTAAAAATCCTAGAGGGATCTTTAAACAGATCCTCTATATTATTTTCCCTGGAATATTCAGCCAGTTCACAAAACCAAGATCTAATGTATTCCTCCGTCACAATAGCTCTAGCTTTGCTTACTCCTTCTGCCTCTTTCACTGCAATTTCAGGGTTACGCATACCTGCCCTTGGTTTCGGTTCGTTCGATTCACCATCGCCAGAATCCCTTTTCTTCCCTGCTCTGAGCTTCTTTTTGGGTGCCATTTTGCTGTCACATCGAACACGTAACAATCCACGATCAAATCTGCAAATTATGGTCTTGAGAATATAATACTAGCTATTGGTGTCGATAAATGGACCTTTCTCTCGACCACGAATATATTGCTGTATTTCGCATGCGGTCGACAAATTGGCCATTCCTCGACCGCCAAAATCTTCCTATATTTCACAGCCCTTACTCTCGTATTTCCACCAAGAAAAAGGCGGTCGAGAACTGGACATTAGACTTATGTATTTTCAAAGCTTCCTTAACATATAAAAAAAGCTACTATTTTCAGTGTTAAGACTAGGATGGAATCAAAAGAAAACAAAGATCTTTCAACCAGTTTTCGACCACCTGGTCGAAAACCGAATTTTAGTATTTTTTGGTACCCGGTTTCCCGACCACCCGCTTTTTTAGGGAAAAAATTAAATAAACATAAAAATAATTAATTGAATACGTGTGAATCTATCCTACGTATGAACAATGTAGAGAAAATTGAAAGAAAATTCTAAAATCAGCTACTTACCTGTTCGTTCCCAGGCACTCTTCACTAGGTAAAATCTAGGAAATCTGGCGAATTGACCGTTACGCTGTGCAGACATCGAAATTTCGAATTAAACTGGCTGCAATTGTCACGCGATTTGTCCAATATTTTACGTCAGGGTGGGGGATACTATGATCTATTGAAGGTGAGTGAGAGATAGAGACATATATTGAATGTTTTCCTACTTCCATTAAAAAACTGCTGAAGTGTTCGAAAACTGGAAACGGTCGGCTAACCAGCAAACCAACCCTATTTGTCGCTATTGTAAAACTGATGTCAACCTGCAGAAACACCTCATTTTGAGACCAGTCAGGGTCAAGCGTTATTGTTTATGTTTCAAAGTTTTCAATGTCAAAATCTATCTTGGAAAAAAATAAAGTGTAGACAGTTACAAAATTGTTTGCCATAGTGATATCAAGTATCTAGTACCTACAACATGAAGTTGCATGCGTTGGCAAAAATACCAAGATTTCGATTTTGATTGTTTATGACTTAAACTTGAAGTTTTAGGGACGATGTCTATTGGTATATGGATACCTCATGTATCTTTTTTTTGACGTTGTGATATACAGGATGTTCCACTAAAAATAATGGAGAATTTCGATGTTGAAAAACGGATTTTTTTTTATTTGCCCTGTATAAGTGTCAAAAAATGTGCAACCTACTATTTGTCCGGCTAGGCAAACGGCGAACTGCAATAGAATTTGCTGCTTTGCCAAACTTGACGGAAACAATAATAAACAAGTTGGTGTCATATTTTTTTATGGGCATAATGTCGTTGATAGTGTAGTATTTTGAAATAGAAAAAAATCCGGCAACATTGCGAAATGACGGATGTGGAGAGGCGTGATTATTCAGAGGCATGATTCTGTTTGTTAGAGCCTGAACGATAGCACGCAGTGGCGTAGTTATTGCCGAAACTAGAGAATTTTTTTTTTAAATAATTTTATTGGTTTATTTCCTTGGTGTTTTCGGTGCCACTGAACTCAAAGACATGGCTGTCATCAGGCGGTGTCACTGAATATTTTTAGGTTACGCCCCACTTTTCTTCCCCCTTTCGTCTCTACCAAGTTACCACTTGCTAGACTATAAAAAAACTTTAGGCCAAGAGAAATCGAATGGTGCAAACCGCAGGTAGCTAGCACACCTGGTTTAAAAAGTATAAGCATTTAAAATGGGTCAACCACGGCTGGGACACCCTGCATTGTTTAAATGAAATCGATTAGAGTAAGGGGATACTATATTGAAAAAAGTGAGCCAATGTCCTTTTTTTTTTGGAACCTCTGTGTGTTACGCACATAGGATATAATACGTATGGTAATTAAGTTATTACCGCCCCCTTAGAGATTGCAAACCTCGCCTCGCTCGCGTACGGTAATAACCTAGTTACCACACTTATTATATCGGGTCTTCAAAAAAAAAAAACAATCAAAGATTGCTTTAATTTTGATTACAAAAACGTACGTCGCATTACTGTTTCTTTATTGGTCAGGATTTTTGACATGACATTTTGACATTAAGTTCATTGACAAAATTAAAGAAAAATATTGCTAAGACATACGTTTGAAAAACCATAGCAATCTTTGATTGTTTTTTTTATTGAAGACCCGATATAATACACTATTATAAGCTGGATGACAAAAAAAGATTATGATGTGATGCATAGGATTTTAGTTGTAGAAGTCTGATATAGATATAGGTTGTTATTTAATTTTTGTGTCTTGTTAACTGTTGTTAATTTTTGAACTAAGCAAATTTTAATATATCAGGTATACCTATTTCTTAAACTTGTAAATTATTTGTTGAAATTTTTTTTATTCTCAATATATTGGCTGAGTACCATTGCAAGCCAGCCAAACTACACAGATAACGGGTCTTCAAAAGAAACCCAATCAAAGATTGCTTTCCGAAGTCCAAAAGTAAAGGTAGATTCTAGCACCTTTCAGTTGGTAGTTGATAAGGATTTTATTTTATTTATTACCTGCATAAGTTGGTAACATTTTGATATGTCTTTGGAGGTTACGCATGTGTCATATTTTGCTGAGAATAAAACAATGAATAAAAACGCAGGGAAACATTGATATATAACAAACTGAAAAATAGCAGAGCAGGACTGAAGCATATTTTTATATTTTACACACAAAATATGTGATTGACAAGGTTCTCAGTAGACATGGCCATGAAGTTCTTAGATTACCTCCATACTCCATATCATTGTCAATATATCCTATTGAGATGGCATGAAGGTTTACTAAGAACTTTTACAACAGCACATAAACGAGGAGGCTTCATCGAAAAACAGAGTTTTAAGTTTATGGAAAAAGGCCTTGTCTGCCTATACTCCAGACATGTGGCAAAATTCTGTTAGGCATTGTGAAACTTTGATACACGAGGACTGGGAGAAATTAATGGAACACACTAACTTAAAAAACACTCCTCCTATCATCTTATCATCATTTGCTTCAATGAGTCAAATTCCAACTCAAATCAGGTTGTGATTGTCTGGAAATGGGTTCAATCGCATAGTGGTGTTCAATGAATGGTACAGGTTGCGATTTTTTTAGAAAATCAATTTCCTTTTTTGGAATATTGAGAATATTGAATGTTGGTTTGCTTAGTACGGCAATTTTTAAAAAACCTTAAGCTGTATGCTGACATGACGCCATTGATTTACTTCTGTAAATTGCTGAATTTCGGAAAGTCGATCGGCAACAAACGTGTTCAATCATTTGGGTTGCAGAGCTATCCACGATAGTAGGTACAATGGTAGAATCTGTCCAGTAATAAAACGAGTTAATGGTTATTTGAATAGAATTGATGGCATGTTAAGCTAATCTGGCAAGCAAAACAGCTGCAAAACAGCTGCACAAAGCTACAAGTGAGGAAATGATAGTGTTTTCAGGAGTGCCCCCCCATGATTTGGCACATATGAGAAAAACCAATGTTTCACCTTGTGGGATTAACTGATCGAAGATAACAGCAAACTCCATGAGCCTTCATAGAGGCATTGCTAAACCCATGAAGTTGTATGATTTGAGAATTTGACACAATGATGTGTCTGGGGATTTTGATATCATTGATTGCTGGCATTTCTTCGCAAAAACTAAACCAAGCATCATGCAAATCCATTGGAACACTCTTGTCCCAGTCAAGACCCAACTGCCAAAGGTGCTGTATAATGATCTTAGCTCTAATCACACAAGGACTAATCACGCCCAAAGGGTCAAATATTTGAGCAGTAATTGCAAGGATCGTGTGTTTAGTGATGTTACGACAGCAATAATGAGAAGTAAAAAAAAAGTCAAAACAAAGTTGATTTTCTCTAAGATATATGCATCGATACATTTTCTCAATATATCTGATGTGAAGGCGAATGCAAAAGTACAAAAGCGAATGACTATGTCCATAAGATAGTTCGAAATTTTGCATCAAATTTGAGGGAGTCATTCAGGCAGGGATATACCAGTGGATGACTTATCAACGCCGTCGAAGACAACCCTTAGTTTTGTGGTACGGTACAGCTAGATTTCTTGAAAATTCCGTGATGAAGCAAAAAAAAACTCGATTGTTGTAATTCCATCATTTGATGAGTTGTTTAGAAAATTGTCATTTTTGAGTGTCTTATGATTGTAGCTTGCTCATGTGGCCAAGGTTTTCGTATCCCAACATGAATGCACTGTATCTTGCTGTTAATTCAGGATTGCTATTCAGTCGTTTTGCAGTGGAGAAAAATCGCTTTAGAGTGATGTCAAATGAATTACCTAATCGTGATATATTTTTTTCTGCGATTGACAAGAAATGTCAGTATTTTTGACTGGTTGAGAGGGGCCTTATTCTGTAAGGAACGAAGCGTTCGATTCGGTAGAATTTTTTCGATTGTGACGTCATTTTCGGTTTGGTAGCGCGAAAACGAGCGAAAACTAAACCGAAAATGACGTCACAATCGATGAAATTCTACCGAATCGAACGGTTGTTCCTTACAGAATAAGGCCCCAGGTCGCAAAACTCAACATTCTGGTATTTCAATTATGTTTCAATAGTTGCTAAGGAATCAATGAATAACAATACAGGATACACTTTTCCGGCCTAGGTCGAGAAAGTGATTCTCGTACTGCTGAATATTTGGAACCAAAAGACAAACATTTAACAGGTATTTAATCGATCGCAGACAAAATAGTATGTGTATTTCGGTGGAAAAGCACATTCTCGGCCGACGGTGTAAGTTGACGGGCGAGGCGTAGCCGAGGCCGGCAACTTACACCGTCGGCCGGGAATGTGTCCCTTTTCCACCTAAATACACAATATACTATTTTTGAAAGGTAGGCTTACAAAGAATCTCCCAGTTTCGTCTCTAGTAATAGTTTCAAGGAAATGGGTTTCACAATCTATTTCTTATTGTGAAGGAAAGCTCATAATGGCACATTCTTTCAATGTCCAGAATTTTTCTAGTTGATGTAGGCCAGGGCAGATAAATTTTTTCGCAACATAAAATTTAACAGAAAACTATCGATGCAGTATTGTTAAGGATCATTTATAGATGCTAAAAACCAAAAATGCAACATCTAATTACTTTTAGGGGATTTTATAAACAATATTTAGTGCAAAAATAGGGCTGTTTTTTGTTTATTTCACTGTATTTCGAAAACTAATGATCGGATGGTTTTGCTACTATGGCAATAGTTTTAGAGCATTGAACAAGCTTTAAAATGAGCCATCATACAACCCTGTAGGTCTTTTAGTCTTCGAGAAATTATTTTTTTCCCCCCAAAAAAGAGATTTTCGTAAAAAATTCCTAACTTTTTCAATTTTCATGCTAGACAATTAATTTTTTACCCATACATAGTGTAATGTATTTATTAATAACTTTTAACTATAAGAAATGGAGATAATTTATTTAAAAAATCTAAAATCTGACAATTAACTATGACAACTCTAAACATCAAAGGTAGCAGGTAGCATGAAATTACAGGAGCACTCAAGTACCTAAATAAAGTTCTATGTCAAGCAAACATCTATGTTTGGGCAAACCTTATCAAGATCAATATCTTACAATTCTTCCCTTAATTAAAAAAGCTTACAAATTAAGTTTAACTGGTAGTTTAATTGACCTACCATATCTAGATCTAGAAGTCGGAGTAGTAACAGGGACAACAACTGCTTTCGGAGAATTTTGAAACTTTGTATTTGATTCTCTAGTATAGACATTAGACTGATTATTACTAGGTTGACCTAGATCAGAGTTATAGTTTGTGGACACTGGTACTTCCGCGACTTCTGTTTGAGATACATTTCCAGATACTGTGGAATTATTTGTAGACACAATGGGAACAGTCACATTTGGTGAATTTGGTATATCCAGTCTATCATTTATACTAGTAACGTTATTTCTGTTATTGGTCACTTCCGGATACATTGCACTGCAGTTACGAATGTCATTTGCATGTACAAGCTTAATACTATCAGAAACTTGCACAAGATAAGTACAATAGCTCATACACCTAACTATTTTACCTTTTTGTCATAATTTAGTATGAGCATTTTTAACATATACAATGTCATTCTCAGAATAAAGTTTGAGTGTTCTAGCAATGTCAGACCTAAGTTTAGCTTATTGATTTGCACAAGGCTTTATCAAGTCATACCGAGTACTAGGTCGAAATTTGAATAAATTCTCAGCTGGTGACAATCCAGTTGAAGTGGAAGGTGTATTTCTATGCACAAATAAAAAGTTTTCTAAACGATTTAAAATAGTATTCTTATCAATACTCCTCCCCTTTTCAAGAAACAAGGATTTATCTAGACCTTTCTTTACAGTTTGAACTGATCTCTCGGCAATTCCGTTACTTTGTGGGTGATATGGTGGACTTCTTATAAATTTGATTCCAATTGCCTGACAGAAAGCATTGAATTCGGTTGATGAAAAAGCAGGTCCATTATCTGATACAAGTTCTCTAGGTAACCCGAAAGTTGAAAAAATTTCTTTTAACTTTAAAATAGTTTCTTTCGCATTAGTGCCATCTTGCATTAATTTCACTTCTACCCACTTAGATTTGTTATCAACTAAAATTAAAAAAATATAATTATGTTTATAAAAGAAATCAATATTGACTCTATAAAAGTTACTGGGTGCACTTGGCCACGGTAAAAGAGTACTGCTATTAGAAAAATTTTGTGTTTCCTGACAGACAGCACATGAACTTATAAATGATTCTATATCCTCATTCATTCCAGGCCACCAACAATAAGACCGCATGAGCATCTTTGTCCTAACAATACCCAAATGCTGTTCATGGAACAAATTTAAAATCTCCTTTTGCATTTGTTTTGGAATAACCACTTTATTTCCCGCTAACAGACACCCAATTTCTACAGAAAATTCTAATCTTCTTTTGAAATATGGTTTCAAATTAACATCGTTTATGAAATTTGGCCAACCAGAAAGAGTAAAATCTAGAACCTTCGATAAAATAATGTCTTTTTTTGTAGCTGTCGCTATATGGGTGGAATCTAGTGGAACTACGTAAGTTAAGTTGAATGAAAAAATAGCATCAGTTATATCCGTATTTGTTTTCATAGGTAACCTTGACAAACCATCTGCATTTGAAATTGAAGTCCCTTTTTTATACACAATATCATAATCGTATGCAGATAAAGATATAGCCCAACGTGTAATGCGTGCTGCTGCTGTAACGGGAATACTTTTATTTTTACCAAATATAAATTGTAATGGTTGGTGATCTGTTATCAAAGTAAATTTCCTGCCAAATATATATGTATGAAATTTTTTTAGACTAAATATTATGGCTAAGCTTTCGCGTTCCAAATTTGAATACCTTTGTTCGACATCAGTTAGAGTACTTGAAGCGAAAAGAACAGGCCTCTCCTTTCCATCAATTTTATGACTCAACACGGCTCCTACTCCGTATCCACTGGAATCACAAGTGATAAAAATTGGCTTGGTAGGATCAAAATGAGTGAGAACATCATCTGAAGACAATAGTGTCTTACTTTCTTGAAATACTCGTTCACACTCATCCGTCCAAAGAAATTCTGTGCTATTCTTACACAAATTATACAATGGCTTAAGTTTGGCGGACAACATGTGGATGAATTTTCCATAATAGTTTAAAATTCCTAAATATGATTTTAGTTGAGTTACGTTTTGAGGTGAAGGTGCCTTTTGAATACACTCTAATTTCTCATTTGTTGGATGTATACCTTGATTATCTATTTTATGACCCAAAAATTCAACAGACTGTTCAAAAAATTTACACTTTTGCTCATTTATTTTGACATTAAACTCCCTTAACCTTTCTAAAACTTTCCTTACATTCTTATGACATTCTTCTTAATTAGACCCATGTATTATTATATCATCAAGGTAACACTTTGTCTTTGATAAATTGGATAAAATTGCATCCATTATACGTTGAAAGATACCAGGTGCTGAACTTATTCCATATGTTAACCTGTTATACCTAAAAAGACCAATATGAGTATTGATAGTAAAAAGCTCTTTGGAAGATTCGCTTATTTGCAGCTGCTGATAAGCTCCCTTCAAATCTATTACACAAAAATAATTTCCTCCACTAAGGGCCGATACTTTTGCTCTCGATTAACGAATTTAATACGTTGTCAAAGTTTTGCATGGGCCAAGATCTATAAGTATGATGTGGTTAGAGCATATTCTAACCTCCGATTATTTTTAACAGCTGTCAAATGAGAGCAAAAGTACCGGCACTAAGACTAGCAAATATATCTGATGGTAAAGGTAAAACACAATGTTCGCTATCTATTGCCCTATTAATGGTTTTTTTGAAATCAACACAAAGTCTTATATCGTTCGAATTTTTCTTGGGTACAATAACAATTGGACTAGCCCATCTGCTGTGAGTTACTTTTGATAACACCCCAGAATCTACCATTTTCAAAAGCTCTTGTTCAACTGTGGGTTTCAAAGAGTACGGCATTTCATAGGATCTATGAAAGATAGGCTTACACCCCTCTTTAACTTTAAATTCAGCTTTAAAATTTTTGATGAAGGTATAAGGTTCATCAACAAAAAGATTATGGAAATCTGACTTTAATGAGGAGACCAACTTCTGACATTACTAGACTCAACTTCCTTATTAAAACATTCAACATAACTTAATTTATTTACAACTACACTTCTGTCTAAAACACTACTGTGCCAATTGACATTAAGAATGTTTAACCAATTACGGCCCAAAAGAGGAATAAATAGTGTTTCAGATTTTAAAATTACTAGAGGCAAACAAAACATTTTATTTAAGTATATTACGTGTATGAAAACCTGTCCTAAAATTTCCGCTTTTTGACCTGTTAGAACACGTAAATTGAAATTAACTGGTTCCAAAACTAGATTGGAAAATAGTTTTTTAAAGTCTTTTTCATGCATGACTGTACGAACCGCCCCTGAATCTACCTCCATTTCCACTCTATGACCATCTAACATCAAACTAACCTTTAAAATATCAGCCACTTTAGTTTTCAATGATTTAATAGTACACTCACCAAGATCTTCTGATAACATACCTAATTCTAAATGATCATCGGAATCATCTGCCCTGGCACAATCTTCAGTATTTGCTTGTACTTCCTCCAATTCCTGGATACGGTTCCGGCACATTGAGGATCGGGCTGTGTGGCTTATTTGTCCACAAGCAAAGCATTTCCAGGAAATAGCCGGACAGTTATTATTGTTAAAATGATTCCGACTACATCTCCTACATGTCTGGTTTTTGAATGATGCAGCATTATTTGTTGAACCAAAATTTGCCCTAAACTGACCCATTACCTTAGGCCTATTATTGTTTGGACTTAGGTTTGGTTTGGTTTTTGGTAAATCTTGTCGACTTGACTTAAATCTGACCCCATGGCCTTCAATTGTCCCTCTGCTAGTTCCATTCCAATAGCTGTAGTATATGCTTGTTCGAAAGTTAACCCAACTTCAGTAAGAAGTCTACGCTTGATACTATCTGACAAGAGTCCACAGACTAATCTGTCCCTTAATGAATCATTCAAAAAATCTCCAAAGCCACAATGCTTGGCAAGATTTTGCAAACGAGCAGCAAAATGATTTATATCTTCATTTGATTCTTGGTGTGCTGTGTGAAATTTATACCTTTTGGCAATAATTAATCGTTTAGGACTATAGTGTCTTTTTAGTTGGTCTATCAATTCAGCATATGTTTTCTGACTTGGTAATGTTGGCGCTAATAGATCCTTCAATACACTATATGCTTCTCCTCCTACAAAAGTCAGTAGCATAGCAACTTTTTTTTTCTCGGCTACATCATTGCACATAAAGAGCTGTTCAAGCCTCTCAATATAGGCTGTAATTTCCGTTTCCTTAGGGTTGAACGTTTCTATATTTCCAATAAACGCCATACTTCAGAGAAAACGTTCATCTACCTCAAAAGTCCTCAAGATGTAGGTACGAATAATTAATTATAAATGATTCATTCAACGAAAATGATGAAAAACCCCAAAAAAAAAAAAACTTAAACTCAGTCAAGACGAATCACAATTTGACAGAAATAATAGTCATTAAAATCTCACCAAAGTCTCGTAAAATTTCCAGTACATACAACACTCTGCATAAGTTCGTTTCTCGTCTACTCGTCGCCAATAATGTAGAGTGTATTTATTAATAACTTTTAACTATAAGAAATGGAGATAATTTATTTAAAAAAATCTAAAATCTGACAATCAACTATGACAACTCTAAACATCAAAGGTAGCAGGTAGCATGAAATTACAGGAGCACTCAAGTACCTAAATAAAGTTCTATGTTAAGCAAACATCTATGTTTGGCCAAACCTTATCAAGATCAATATCTTACACATAGTAGATGAGGCACTGAGGCAGGCTTTATTGAGCCCAAATTTGGGCCCGGTCCGATGGGTCGTTTCGGCATAATACCCTTGTCAAGCAAAATGGGGATGTTTCTAAAGTAGTCTGTCGAATTGAGAATAATTTTTTTATATTTATTTTGAAAAGTCCACTGATAAGTCGAAATGCCAAACTATCGATCCTTTATCTCAGATTTTCCATTTAATTTTTTTATGGCTCCAAACATCACTGAAAATGGAAAAAAAAATGTAATTTGCGTGGGCGGGGGGGAGCTCGCTGTCACTACGTTTGAATTCCTGTCAATTTTTTCCATTTTCAGTCATGTTCGAAGCCGTTTTACTTGCGATAAAAAAATTAAATGGAAAATCTGAGATAAAGGATCGATAGTTTGGCATTTCGACTTATCAGTGGACTTTTCAAAATAAATATAAAAAAATTATCCTCAATTCGACAGACTGCTTTGGAAACATCCCCATTTTGCTTGACAAGGGTATTATTCCCAAACGACCCATCGGACTGGGCCCAAATTTGGGCTCAATAAAGCCTGCCTCATCTACTATGTATGTGCAAACAATTAATTATCTAGCATGAAAATTAAAAAAGTTAGGATTTTTTTACGAAAATCTCTTTTTTTGGGAGAAAAAAATCATTTCTCGAAGACTAAAAGACCTACAGGGTTGTATGATGGCTCATTGTAAAGCTTGTTCAATGCTCTAAAACTATTGCCACAATGCCACAGTAGCAAAACCATCCGATCCTTAGTTTTCGAAATACAGTGAAATAAACAAAAAAAAACCTGTTTTTGCACTAAATATTGTTTATAAAATCCCTTAAGAGGCCAACAACAAGCCGTTAAAAATTGAGAAAAAGGGTTAATTTCCTGAGACGAGAACTCACTTATTTTGTAATATTTTTTGACCGGATTAGAAAATAATAAAAGATAAAAATCTAAAGAATAATGCTGTTGTTTTAGTTTTTCGAAAAAAAAATTGCAAATTGAAAATATCACGACCTAAATACTCGAAAAAAAGCATCATTTCTATCGCTCGGTACATCCAAACCCATCGCTTTTTTAAAAAAAATGAAACAAGAGCATTGTTCTAAATTTTATTATCTTTTCGAATCTTCTTGATTCACTAAAAAATATTAAGTAGTTTTTGAGATCTCGTCTCAAATTGTAAGCCCTGCAAACACGGAAATTCAAAAATTTTGGCTGCAGCGACGTGCTGCCTCTGGCGGATTTAATTTCGCACCGGGGTAAGTAAAAATTACACGACGCGAGAGGACTGCAAGGCCAGTTATTAGTTTGTGTAAATAATTATGGTGAATATATTTCATAATGAACTCAAAACGAACAAAGATAACTTTACTAGAATTCAATAAATGAAAGAGGATATCATATAGCATAGTTAAATACAGTTAGTACGTGAAGGTTAGGAATAAAATCCATCAAAAATACAAGGTTGATTTTTTTTTCAAAAAATCTCGGATACGTCGATTTTTGATTTTAGTGGCCGTTTTTTTTGATAAGAATTTCATACATTTGTCAAAACTGATATACCAACAATAAACTGACATGTTTTGATTGTTGATTTGAACCAATCAGATTGGAATTACGTGATAATTTATATTAGTGTAAATTATTGCATAGTAACTAATGCGAGAACTGGTGTTTTGAATATTTGAATTTTTGATTCATGAAATTTTCTCATAAAATACAGTGTATCCACTTAAGTTCGCAGCACATGGGAAACTTTTTTATTATCAATTTTACGAAAAAAAGTTATCCTTTATAAGAGTTTCTGCTTCTTGAAAAAATAATATCAAACTATGTATTAAAAGTTGAAATAGCATGTACAGGGTGGTCAAAAAATAGAAAAATATACAGGGTATTTCCTAAGTACGGTCCGTAACTTCAGGATGTCATTCCTTACGATATTTTAACAAAAAAAGTTCCCATAAATATGTGACCAGAAATGCGTAGTTTCTGAGATACAGGGTGTCAAAGTTTTAGAAAAAATCGTTTTTTCAGCTCAAAAATTTTTCCATTTTTTTTTTTTTTTTAAATTTGGCAGGTTGATTTGTGATAACGAAAGGTTTCTTTTGACTGAAATATGACTTGCTTAATCTGAAAAAAATATCAAAGGTTTAAAAAAATAGTGATGTGCCATTTTTTTCCTACTTTTACCAAAAAACCCTGCATATTTTCCTATTTTTTAATCCCCCTGTACCGGGTGTTTTTTTATCTTCGATATCATTCTGATCACCTGTAACTTTTTTGTTTTTGAAGTTATCAAGGTAAACAAAAAAACAAAATGTAGGGTTAGTAGCCAAGTTTTTTTTCAAATTACACGTAAAACAAAACACTATCAACTTTTTGACATATAAGCCTACATTATATTTTTTCAAATGGAACACCCTGTATATTATATAGTGTTCGATATAATATCTTATTCTGATTACAATGATATAGCACACTTCATATTTTGGTCCACTCGTTTTTTGACAAATCGGCAAAAATATGAAACTTTCGAAGTGAAACTTATTAGGCGGCGCGGTCTGATATTTGGGACGAAAATTATTGAGAGCATATAAAAATTTCATATATTTTTGCCGATTTGTCAAAAACGAGTGGAACAAAATATGAAGTGTGTTATATCATTGTAATCAGAATAATATGCTCTAACGTACACACATATAATATACCGGGTGTTCCATTTAAAAATAGTTTATTAAAATACAAGCTTCATAAGACGTGATTTTATCGCATGAGCCCTATATTAGAAAACGAGCCGGAGGCGAGATTTCTAAAGGACGAGTGCGATAAAATGTCTTATGAAACGAATATTTTATACTATTTTTTCTATTCTGGTATTGTTTAATTAAAAAAAAACAAATTTTTCTTGGAAATTTTATTCTCATATTTCCTGATTTCATGTTTAGGTTGGTAACATTACATGCCAAATATAGAATTAAGGGCGGGTATTATAAAACTACTTTGAGAGTTAACTTAAAGTTAATTTTTGAAATTACATGTAATTCAAAAAGTTAACTTTAAGTTAACTGTCAAAGCAGTTTTATAATACTCGCCCTAAATCTTCTATAAAATCGAGAATGACAGTGCGATGGCCATCAGTCAGCCAGTGTTACCAACTTCCGATAAGTGAAAAAGGAGTGTCACAAAGAGCTTCTTTTCGAAACTACTTTTAGTGTCGAAAAGACTTCGATATGAAACCAAAATAAAAAAAATATAATGTAGGCTTATATGTCGAAAAATTGATAGTGTTTTGATGTTTTGTTTCATGTGTAACTTGAAAAAAAACTTGGCTATTAATCCTACATTTTGTTTTTTTGTTTACCTTGATATCTTTGAAAACAAAAAAGTTACAGGTGATCAAAATGATATCAAAGATAAAAGAACACCCGGTACATGCTATTCTAAGTTTTAATAGTTTAATACTATATATTTTTTCAAGAAGCAGAAACTTTCATAAACAATAACTTTTTTTTGTAAAATTGATAATAAAAAAGTTTCCCATATGTTGCGAACTGAAGCGGAAACACTGTATAGGGTGGCCCGTTTAAGAGGGGCCTATACCTTATCTCGAAATCTACAAGGGTTGCAAAAAAAAATTAAATACAAAAGTTGTTTCTAATAAAATTATCTACATTTTTTTTTCATTGTTTTTGTTGTTACTGTACTATATACAGGGTGGAGAGATAAAATTTAATTTTTTTAAATGGAACACCCTATATCGTAATACACTTTTACATAACCCTTTGAAAGACAAATCCAACGATATACTGGACATGTGTCTGTGATAAACCGTTTCGAACTTATTAGCGATTATCTTCAGGGATTCAGGGTAATTTTGAACAGGCATTGTTACGTTACTCATAAACTTTTGAAACTTTTTTTTTGCGTGATATTTTTTATAAAATGATGCTCTTTTTTAGACTATACTGAAATTTAGCAAAATGTTACGCTTTTCAATTTTTTTTAAATGGGACATCCTGTAAATTTTCGAATTTTTGGATAGCCTTTTAAAATACAAATTCAACGATATACTGGACATGGGTCTGTGATGCACCCATTTTGGCCTGATTGGCGATTATCTTCAGTTCTAGCACAATATTTCATGTCATCCCTGATGAATAAAAAACAATGTCCAATTTTGCATTAGATTAGATGAAATAGTGCTTTTTATTATTATTATTTATTCAAAAAGTAGTCAAAGTTTCTCCCCATTATTAAAATAAAAAAGGCGAGAAATTTGGATAAAAACAAAAAATGAAACGTGACGCTCTGTTGCTATATTTGTCAGATCAACCTAATTACGTGTTAAATGCGATAACACATTTACAAGTAAGATATATTACCTGTATTGTTGAAAATGGCGGACACAGAGAATTTAATTAAATTAATTTTATAGTTAGCCTGAAGTTGAAGTTCTCAAAATGTTTTTTCATATAATCTTAATCAGTAACCTTTATTTTGGACTTTATAATTCAATTCTTTCCTTGTTTACTGCAACTATAGTTTATTGCAGTAGGTATTATTAAATATTTGCGAAATATTTTTTTATTATCATTTGTTCAAAGAGTAGTCAAAGTTTCTCCCCATTATTAAGGCGAGAAACTAATGAAAACAAAAACTTAAACGTCTTTTCTTAACTACTTCTGAATGAATAATAATAATAAAGAGCACTATTTCAGCTAATCTACTGCAAAATTAGACATTTTCTTTATTCAACAGGGATGACATAAAATATGGTGCTAGAACTGAAGATAATCGCCAATAAGACCGAAACGGTGCATCACAAACCGATTTCCAGTATATCGTTGAATTTGTATTTTAAAGGGCTATCCAAAAATTCGAAAATTTACAGGAGGTCCCATTTAAAAAAATTGAAAAGCGTAACATTTTGCGAAACGTGGCAACACGGCGTTTTTTGAACAAATATTCCAAATTTCAAAATAGTCTAAAGAAGAGCATTATTTTATGAAAAATAGCATGCAAAAAAAAGTTTTAAAAGTTTATGAGTAACGTAATAATGCCTGTTTGAAATTACCCCAGATCCTGAAGATTATCGCTAATAAGTTCGAAACGGTTTATCACAGACACATGTCAAGTATATCGTTGGATTTGTCTTTCAAAGGGCTATATGAAAGTGTTTTGAAATATATAGGGTGTTTCATTAAAAAAAATTAAATTTTATCTCTCCACCCTGTATATAGTAGAGTAACAACAAAAACAATGCAAAAAAAAATTAGAATTTTATTAGAAACAACTTTTGTATTTAGTTTTTTTTTTGCAGCCCTCGTAGATTTCGAGATAAGGTATAGGCCCCTCTTAAACGGGCCACCCTGTACAACTCGTGCAATGGAAATATATTTTCAATTTTTGACAAATTTGCACTCATGCGTTTTTAACAGAAATTGGCACTGAAAAAGCACTGCTCCTTTTTAACTAAAAATGCGTCCGGGCAAATTTCCCAAAAATTATCGACAATTTCCATTGCACTCGACATTTAGAATTTCATACATCTGTCAAAACTGACATTCCAACAATAAACTGACATGTTTTGATTGTTGATTTACGTTTTATGCGTGTATCAAACGTCAAATTATTGAAGCAATGTCAAAAAAGAGCGAATCTCGCGCAAGTGAGAATTAGGCTTCACGCGATAATTGGCGCGACACTGGTGTTTTAACATTTTTTGACAAAAAATTTAAATTTTTGATTCATGAAATTCTCTCATAAAAGCTCTTTTCGGGTCCGAAAAAAGGACGGTTCTAGAACGGTTCAAAACAATCGCACAGTTCATCAATCAACTAAATGACAACGGTTCAGCTATCACAAACTTCAATAATAAACTGTGCGATTGTTTTGAACCGTTCTAGAACCGTCCTTTTTTCAAACCCAAAAATAGCTAAAATACAACTCAAGCAATGGAATTTTTTAATCTTGGATTAATTTCCAAGCTGGTGTCAAATGATAGTTCATGGAAAACTCAGATAAGAATGTATGATCGGTTTAGCTCTAAAATCAACCGTTGAGGTTTTAAAGCCTGTCAAAGTTGCAAAAAAGTTAATTTTCAACTCTTATTATTTCCGAAACAGTTGAAGATAGGTATAGGATATGATACATTAAATAAGTTCAGAATGTAACGTAGAAATAAGAAATGAATTTAAAAAAAATCCTGTACAGTTCACACCCGGTAGAAGTGAAACCTTCATCGAACTGCATGCATTACACACATACTAACATACACAGTGGCGTCCCCCCCCTCCAAAAGACTTGAGAAAGAACGCAAATAAATATAGTTTGAAAAAACTAAAATACACGCTGGGGTGCTTTGTTCCACATTTTTCATACATTGAGCACCCCACGCTTTTTTGACAATAATTCTAATATTTTTTGTTCATTAATATTTTCTGTTTCTATTAAAAATTATTTTTCACTTTTTAGTTCAATTTACTATAAAAGCGTGTTTTTTAGTTTTTTTAAAATACATTTATTTTTCACTTTTTAGTTCGATGTATTATAATAGCGTGTCAGCCCCAGAGATTTCCAGACTTTTCGAGACATTATCCAGACTTATTCAGAGCTTCCCAGAGTTTTCCAGATTCCATCCAGATTTATCCAGACTTGTACAGACTGATCCGGATTCTGGAAAATGATCCCCAGGTCTTTTGGGACCTTTTCCAGAATTTTTCCGACCCCTTCAAGAAATTGCCAGGCCTTTTCCAGACGTTTCCAGAGATTTCCAGACATTATCCAGACTTATCCAGAATTTTCCAGACTTCATCCAGATTAATCCAGACTTTATCCAGATTTGTTCAGAATGATCCGGATTCTGGAAAATGATCCCCAGGTCTTTTGGGACCTTTTTCAGAATTTTTCCAACCCTTTCCAGAAATTTCCAAGTCTTTTCCAGACGTTTCCAGACTTTTCCAGACAATATCCAGACTTATCCAGAGTTTTACAGACTTAATCCAGATTTATCCAGACCTTATCCAGACTTGTACAGACTGATCCGGATTCTGGAGAATGATCCCCAGGTCTTTTGGGACCTTTGGCAGAATTTTTCCGACCCTTTCCAGAAATTTCCAGGCTCTTTCCAGACGTTTCCAGAGATTTCCAGACTTTTCCAGACTTCATCCAGATTTATCCAGACATTTTCCAGACTTGTTCCAGCTCACTTGGCTTGTTCCAGGTTCTTTTTGTGTGTTAATATAAGCGTGTTAAAAAAGTGTCATGTCGCTTTTTCGTTTCATCGAGTCTCACATCACTCCCAACGATTCTAAAGAAGTTTTCACTTCAAAATTAATGTTTTGATTTAAAAAAATAAAGTTAGCGGTCACAACTTGTTTCTGGGTCACCCTGTATACATGATATTACCTGTGATATTACCATCAGAAAAACGGCAACTGAAATCAAAAATCGATGTGTCCGAGGTTTTCATGAGCAATCTCACCAATGTTTATTATTTTTCTAGGTTTTCTGGAAGTTCTTTATGTAATAAACGAATAAACATCATCTCTCCCACCCTCGTAACTACGCCACCTCACTTTTTTTTTGTGTAAACATTTCAAGTATCTATTTTGCTGTATTTGTATAGGTAAATTTTATTATCTTTGTAATATATTTTTGTGTTTCCGCACATTTCATTCTCCACATTCTTATTTGTTAAATAAAAAGCACAATGTAAATTATAAAGCTATTATTATAACTGTATACTTTTTAATTTATATTAAATATGATAGGTGTATTAGTTTTGCCTCCACAAAAGCCCATAGGATTTATTATTCACCTTCCATGCAATTTGATCTTTGATCACACCCTTCCGTTATCTCGGAAATATTTGCCGTAACGTCGTCTATCACGGTCCTACTTTGAACTCGGCGACAAAGAATGAATTTCGCGCGCTTGAATTTGTTGTTGGCCTCTTAAAAGTAATTAGATGTTGCATTTTTGGTTTTTAGCATCTAGCTATTAAATTTTATGTTAAAATATGGCTGTTATTTCGCTAAGTGCCTTGGCCTAATGTGAAATGTTAGGTGTATCAAGTTATAAGTTGCAAACAGAAGAATTTGAAAGATTTAATAATGGTATGGGTATGGGACCTGAGACTATCCATCCCAGTTTGGTCTTCTGTCGAATTGTAGACTCATTAGGCAGGACATTTTGATCCGACACAAATAAGTTTCCAGAAAATGGATGCACCTATTAGTATGCGAATCTTTGAAGATTTGTTGAACTTCAAATCAGCCAAAGTAATAATTTTCTGGAATGAGTAAGTCATTTTCAATAAAAGAGACTTCAGACAAGTTTCTGGTAATTTTGTCAATAGGGAACTTCACAATTTTTTTTTAATTTTTTTAAATCATTTATTTATGCCTTGAAAGAGTATTCCCCAAATATTATTCCCAAAAACTCAATAATAACTTGGTGAAAAATGTTTAAAGTTTCGCGCCTATTAAAAGCATTTCAAACGACCTGAAATGCGCGCAAATCTAGATGACGTAACGTAGTATGATTTTGCGTCACCTTGTCGTCAAACGTTATATTTTACTTTATTGTATTTAATTTAGTTGATTTCCACATTTTCCACTGTTATTTGTTTTGTTTCTTGTTGTTTTGGGTTGCGGCGAGTTGTAAATATTTAAGTTATAATGGAAAAAAAGATTCGCACATACTTACTTTTGCTACTATAAACATATCACAAATTACAGATTGGCCTTTGGAATTTCCTTCTTCGGTCATAATTAATAGGTATATCGTTTTATTTATATAATGCTGAGCTAATCATTGAATTTAAGCTAAGTAAACCAATAGGGCATGTCCATGTGACGTCACAAATGAGTTTGACAGTCGCCCTGAGGTAAAACAAAACATTTATTTACATTCGTTTAGATTAGGCCGGTTATGTGTTATTCGGTTTTCACAGCTTTTTCACAAGTTTTGGTGTTATTTTGTTTTAAAAAAGTTAGAACGGAGTGTTTGTGTTCCAGTCTATGTGGTCTTTCATCTAAAAGTTTGCTAGGTTTTTCTATAATGGATTAAATTCAGGTTTTTTCCAACAAATATCAAAACCAAGTGTCACAAGAACAAATATATAACTATAGTTACTCTATAATCAATCTACTTTTCTGTCAGATCTTCTCTTTTAGGGCCAAATTATGGACTGACTGGTAAACGTCTGGTTGTTACCAAGCAGGTACTTTCTATGCACTAGAGAATAGAAAGTACCTGCTAAGTAACAACCAGACACTTACCAGTTGGTCCATAATTTGGCCCTTAAGAACATTAATCAATTTTTCTCTTCTCTCTTGAGCTAATAAATCAAACCTCCCATTGTTATTTAAAATTGATGGAAGCCTATGGAAGGATATTGTATCCCTTGTGCTATACTGCCACAATTAACAACTAAACAAACTCTAGGCATGTCCAAGAAACTTCTGGAGCACACAAAAGGTATGTTTTTAAAAAAATCTAACTAAAAACTTAAAAAACACTGCAATAGCTATTTATACAATAAGTTACGAAATGAGCGTCTTTTAGGCACGCGACGTGAAAATTGTCCAACGAGGCAAAGCCGAGTTGGACAACACGTCGAGTGCCTGAAAGACATCGTTTCGTAACGTATTGTATACAAGATTTTTTCTACTGGCATTTTATAATAGAAAAACACAATTTTATTTCATGTGAATAAGTCGATTACGCCCAAAATCTTTGTTACCTGCTTTTGCTTGACACCTGACACTTTTCATGCGACTTTTTCTTTCAAGATTCGACATCAATAATTAAAATCCTAGAAAGTAGGTAACAACACAAAGTTCTGTTTTGAGTAACCCAAACGTTCAATTCAATAATTACATTTTTAATATTCATAATAAATACAAAACAAAATTCAAATCTGTGTTTAGTGTGTTTTTTATTTCTGAATAATGAATGACACTTTTAGGCACTAGTGCTTAAAAATTACTTTTACGCACTCAAAAGTCACTTTTACGCATTCAAAAGTCACTTTTACGCACTGAATGCTTAAAAGTAACTTTTACGCACTCAGTGCTTAAAAGAATGTCATTTTAAAACTAAAATGACAATCGAAAAGTTGGTATTATGAAACGTCAGTAGAAAAAATATATCTTTGTTTTACCTCAAGGCGATTGTCAATAGTGTCAAACTGTCAGATCGTGTACTTGCCCTATTCTAATAATAAAATTTTAAAAATTGAGAGAAAAACGTAAATAAACAAATAAACACAGCTAACGGGTATTTATTGTGTAGAGTTCGAGTAAACGCTCGGAGTTGCTGTTTTGTTTTTTTACCCTGTTCTTCTCATCATAAGGAAAAAAGACGGAAAATGCTCCGAGCGCTTGGTGTTTCAAGACGAACTCACGGTATGATGGACGGTTGCTGACAGACACTGACAGATCATACTAGATGACGTCACGACCAGTACCAGAGCGTTTTTTCCCGCTGGAAATAATTTGAATTTTTCCGCATTTTTAATTCCTTATTGTGGCCGTTCGCGACAAAAAAAATTGTTTCTTTCGCTGATATAGGTTTTAATTAATGTATTCTTATGATTTACAGTAATATTTTCATGTTTAAATTTTTTGTCAAGTTCCCTATTAATAAACAATGGACATTATTTAACTTAAATTTATTAACAGTGGATTTGATATCGACTGAGGTGCTAGTGAAAATCTTGGTTACCTTATTGCCAAAACCCTCTACTGAATGTGATGTGCTTGATGTTTTAAGTTTCAATAGGTACGTTGAATAATTTTTTAGTAATAAAGTTTGACTGAAAGCAGTAATCTAGAAGTGCTCGACATTCATAAGGTTTACCATTTTGGGTGGTTATCATCTTGATTATTTGCAACTTCAGCCTCAATTTGATTGTCACAAGGATTATCATTTTTAGTTGGTTTCAAATAAGTCAGATAAAGAAGCGAGTTATGTTAGCATATTGCAAACTAGAGGTTCATTAGAATAAGATGGTTTTTTACGTTGATCGACTACTTGGCCTTTTGGACAATCTGTTAGTGATTTATTGCTTGAAATGCTACAAGAACTTAACAATGTTGATTTTGCCAAACTTGACACTGCGTTGCGTTGCCTTGCCTTTCCTACCAGCTGCTCAGGTGGCAACGTCCCACTTTTTTTAACAATATATTTTTTTCCACTAAGCCAGGCTTTATGTACTAGGGAGAATATGGCCCTCTGATACGCTATTTCTCATATTTGAACTCAACAAACTGCCAAAAGTCGCTTACATAAACATAAAACATTGTCCGCATAATAAACTCGAAGTATTATTATTATGCAGGTACAGAAAAGTGTCCCAGAATATCAAAATATTACAGAAATACTCAACAGGTTAAAAGTAAGCCTGGAATAAATTGTTGCAAATTAAATAACCAACACATCAACTGGCATTTACATTATTTTTATTTTTGCTGGCTGAAATTTCTTTAAACTCGATCCAGAGGCAAAAGAAAAAAAAAGTTGATACATACTTTGATCTTTATTATAATCTATAATAATTAGAATAAACCCTAAAGTATTTAAATAGAAACTTATAACATAGTTAAAAAAAATCTGCTCTATGAACTCACATAATCTGCACAATGATTGAATACCATTTTTGTGTTCTTTGGAAACTCCTAAGTCATCACATTTTGGAAGCCAACAAAAATTAGTTTCAAAATTTCAGAATCAATCGAATTAATTTTTACAGTACAAAGTATTCCGCGAATAAAGAGATAAACTTTCACAATTGTCAACAAAAATTTTAAAATAAAAACCCAATCCACCGATCGCATAACAAGCATACCATAATAACTACAGCAAGATCTGAAATATATTTGGAACGAGTTATGCTAAAAGCTGCAGTTATTATGGTATTTTCCATATAACAATAATTCGCTATTTACAAATAATTGACGCCACCAAAAATTAAAATAAGGTGTATGTATAACAGGCAATGTTTATACTTATACTTAGGATATGAGCTTAATGTCATTATTTTTTTGGTTAATTAACGAGATTATTGCCGCTCGAATAATAGGTCTGTTTCTGCAGAAATCTCAAACCAGTCAGATCGAATTTCATTGGTTGAAAACAGTCAGGAAACTAGAACAGACCTAATGTAAAGCCCTAATTACCTCACTAATTTGAAATAATACTAATGACAATAAATTTGTAATGTCCATGGGAGTCTTTACATAAATGTTTACACTTTACACAAATTGTTTGTTTTTATCTATTTGAAAGATAGTGAATAAAATGTTTAGGTACTTATGTGAATTTTACTCTTAGCCTTGTTTGTTGAGGCTTTTCTATAATTTAACTAATATATCACTTGCAACTTGAAGGATTAAATTGTAATGTCACATAATAAACTCTTATCCTATTGATTGTATAGAGGGGACAATCTTCTGGTTTCTGTTTTACGTTCATATTGACTGGATACCATCCAACCATTTTTCATGATAAGTAAGCACGACAATGTTGAAAATGTCAAAATAATATGCAAATAAAATGAAAACCACAGCTGTATAAGACTGGATTGTATCTAAGCATCTTATCCTGGGCGAAGTAGGTTCTGTCTTATAAAAATGTCCATCAGTTATTTGGGTAAAATTGAAGTATGTATATGTATAGTAAGATCTTTTTTGGCTCGCCTCTATCATGATTTTTCATATAAATATGTCTTCAAACAACATATCCTGATATCGATCGACATGCACATATCAATTGGACAAAACCTACATCAACTCAGATTTAAACACTTGTGTAAATAACTCTCATATAACTTACCAAGCATCACTGTATAAAGAAACTTCACATTACTTATATGCGACTATCAAAAATCGGAGATTCTTCACACTTCGTCCTGAAAATACAAAAAATGTGGCGTCAACAAATGCTAAAACTACCACATCCGGTTCTCGGTTTGGGGCGCTCTCATTACTCCGACGCCGCCGCCTAAACGTCTGTAGTTCATCGAGCCGCACAACCGCCATTGATTTTGTTCGGTGTCGTAGAATTCGATGGTTTTCAAATACGCCGTACCGTCGAAGCCGCCTACTGCGTACAGTTGTCCGTTAACAACTGCCAAACCAACCTAAAATATATCGGAAATTATTTAATATATCTAGAATGTTTTATAAGCAAATTCGAAAGTCAGGTAAAAAGATGAGAGAGGAACCGCGACATTCCTAAAGAGTGACAAAATTATGATGTAACTGTCCAAACACCATTTTCAACGAATAAGCTTCTGGATATCTAGTATTTAAGTTTTATATTTTCTAAAGTAGAAATATCTCTTTTATTTCATGATGGCAAAATGAAAACTTACTCCACTCCTCCTAGAAGTCATGGCTACAATAGGACTCCATGTATTTGTGTGCGGATTATACCTTTCTGCACTGCTCAATTCCATACAATCATCCCTACCACCAACAGCGTAAATTAAATTATTAAATACTGCACAACCAAGATGTTTTCGTCTGGTCGACATTGGACTGACTATGGTCCATTTATTATGCCGTGGATCATACCTAAAAAAAAAACATTAAACAAATATTTATTTGAATATTTTATCTTTTTTACCTTTCCACCGTATTTAAAGGCGATTGGCCATCAGAACCTCCAATGGCATAAAGGTAACCACCCAAAACCGCAACAGCAACACCTAACCTTCTAGTAGTCATGGGGGCCACTTTTGACCATTTGTTCTCTTTGGGGTCATACCTAAATAATGTTCAATAATTACCATAATTTACACTATATTTCTTAATTACCTTTCAACATGATTTAAACATTGGACGCCATCCTGACCACCAACAGCATACAGGAGATTGTCTAAAACAGCAACGCCGACACTTGTTCTGCAAGACGTTGTTGGAGCCACATCGCATGACCATTGATCAGTTTGAGGATCATACCTAAAGTTGAAAATGATTTAAACATAAAATCTGTTTTTTTTTAAAGATAAAAGTCAAAATGACAATATGTTGGCAATACAATGTAAAATTGTCAATGCTTTCAAATTTTTTATGTAGAAAAGGCTTGTGTTGCCAACAAAGTTACTAAATTTTTGACTTGGGGAATTCTCTTTAAAAAAAAAACAGACTTTATAATTGGTTTACTCGTTTACTTTTTATAGAAAAGAAACATCAATGGGGATTTTCATTACACAGGACGTCCCCCAATGGATTTCTTTTTCAAACAAAAAGAACTTTGAAAAAACTTGAAATACGGAGAAGTAAGAGTAAGAGGCTTGCCATAAGCTTAATTAACCGTACGCGGGTAGTGAGTTGTGTTCAAGGAAACTAAAGAAATGTTCTAAAAAAAAGTAACTTACCTTTCTATACTATTTAAATAACTTTGCCCATCGTGTCCACCAACGGCATAAAGTAAATCGTTCAATACTGCCACGCCTACACCGCATCGTCTTTTGCTCATCGGTGCAACCATTTTCCATTCCATAGTTTGCGGATCAAATTTTTCCACTGAAGCTATAGCATCACCGCTGCACCATCCACCGACTGCAAATAAAACCTCACCCCTTCGCGTCGGTTTCCTTGGTCTAGTTCTAGGTCCTTGCATGAGAGGCCTTTCTTGCGGCAAAAGCAAATAGTTTTTGGCTTCGTCAACTAGGTCTCTGCAAGATTCATCCGATCTAACCAGCAGGTCTGACCCCACGGTTCCAACAAGAAATTTCGGGCTCAGCAAAGGCAATCTTACGTGTTGAAGTACGCTAGGTAAGTGCTGTCTTCGCTCGGCAACGTTGTATTTCACCCAGGACATGACGGCGTTAAATACTTGTTCTTCAGTGCGCACATTTAATTCATCGCTGGCTATGATATCAACTAATTGACCAACAGGCAGTAACATAAATTCCTCTGATTCCATTACTTCTTGGAAGTTGTGTTGAGTAAACTTGTCAGCTATTCTAAGTAATTCCCTGCAAGAGTGAGTATCTGCGAATGCTCGTATACCCAAACAATTGGAGGGATCTAGTTGTCTTTTAAGGAACTCGCAACAAATGTCTTGTATTTCAGTCAGTTGCAGCAGACAGGCTGCGGGTAGTAACATTTGCACATTTGATTCTTCTACGACAATGTGTGAAGTATAACAGAAATCTAAAAGAGAGAAATTATGTTGTCCAAACATGAATAAACAAGTAAGTTTACTAACCAATTAATAAGTCCATCGCCAGCTCATCAATATCTCTGATAGTCACTTCGGTTTGTCTAGATTCAGCCAATTCGCCTGTAAACATTGCACGAAAATAAGGACTGCAAGCGCTAAGTATCACCCGGTGGGCGAAAATTTTCCGTCCGCCCACATTGAGAACTACGTCGCACAGTTCGCGTTGGCGTCGCAGCAGATTCAGTTCTGTCAAGGTGTTCTTGGGGTGTTTGTCGGAGGTGTGCGAAAGTCTGGCAGGCGATGGAGGTCGATCTCCTCCTGCGGAGTCCCCCATCCGACAGGGACCCCGCGAATGCGAGGAGAATTGGAGACGTAAGGGCGGTGACGCCCAGCCCCACACGGAATCTATCTGGAATTGAAAGTAAATTATTGAGTATAACGCCTAACATGATTAAATAGAAATATTAACACAGATATTACGTATTATTATTATTATGGGTATCTGCAGTAGACGGAATAAATCCGATTAAACAGCTGAATCTATTTGAGTTATTGTTTAAAGATTAGAGATTTGTGGGAAGTCATGCATTGCTCTTGCCAAAAGAGCCTCTGCGGTCTTAATAGTCCTCCTGAAGCTTAGTTGCCTTATACGGTATAGTGCACAAAGAACGTTATGCTTTGATTCTTCCTTTCTTGGTCTAAACGGTTTTTGAACTGGTTCTTTGTTGTTGACGTGACAGTGTTGTTACCAAGACTGTTCCAGAGATAAACCACCCTGTTAGAAAGTTTCTTCTCATTAGCTTGTTACATTTCTCCTTGAAAAGCTTTAGATTGTGTCCTCTGAGATTGGTGTTTTGGTTGAGAAGGTAGATCTCTCTTAAGTTGCATGTATAGTACCTATTCATTATTTTAATCTCCCCTCATTCTTCTATCTTTTATGGTGGTTAGGACTAGCTGGGTTAATCGTTCCTCATAGGGCAGTTCATGAAGGTCTGGAGACAGCTCAGTTATTCTTCGTTGGACTCTCTCAATTTGCTCTATGTCTTTAGCATAGTAAGGATTCCAAATAGTTTGTGCATATTCCATTCTTGGCCTGACATATGATTTATGTAGCTTTAGTATCATATCTTTGGAGAGGTCTTTAAATGATTTTTGTATGAGGTAAATCATTGAATAGGCTTTTTTGGTCATTTGCGTGATGTGAGTTTCCCCTTTCAAGTCCTGGGTTACAGTGATTCCTAGATCTCTCTGTTGTATGACAGGTGTTATTTGAAACTGTTCAAAAAAGTAATTCAATTTAGGGTTGTTCTGGCCAATATGTAGGACTGTGCATTTGGAATCATTCAAGGGCATTTTCCATAGCTGTGTCCATTCTTTGATATTGTTTAGGTCTCTCCGAATAGCAGCATGTTGCGAAAGTGGATTTCCATAAATGTTTCCATCATCGGCAAAAGATGGATTTCTTGTTTCCAGCCCTAGATATAGATCACTTAAATAGGCAATAAAGAGTAGAGGACCGAGAACTGATCCCTGTGGTACTCCACTATGCACTCTGTGCTCTTTTGAAAGTGTTGGACCCACACGCACCTGAGAAGTTCTTCCTGTGAGGAATACTTCGATCAACTGGAGTAAATTGCCCCTAACTCCGACGTGTTCGACTTTATGGATTAGGAACTGTGTTGGTATTTTGTCAAATACTTTTTGCAAATCAAGATAAATCACATCGATTAGTTCGTGGTTGTCATCTGACAGTGTCCAGTGGTTGAGTCTTGTTAGGAGATTTGTAATCGTCGATTTCCCGGGAAGAAAGCCGTGCTGCTGATCTGGTATGAATGTGTGTCCATAAAAAAATGGGTGAGTTCTTTTGCGATTATTTTCTCCATACATTTGCACATTTGTACTCGTTAAACTTATAAGTCGATAGTTTTCTGCATGCTGTTTATTTCCTTTTTTATAAATAGTTGTCACCACTGCTTTTTTCCATGCTGCAGGGAATTCCCCTGTTCTTGCTATGTTATTAAGCATGTCAGCTAGTGGCCCTTTTAGCACCTGGATATAGTTCTTGAGGAAGACAGGAGGGATTTCGTCGAGCCTTGGACTGGATGATAGTTTAAGTGATTTTATTGTTGTTTCAACTTTTTCCGGAGTGAACACGATATTTTTTAACTCGGTTGTAGCATATGCATATGGTAGTGTGGGCAGAACCGTATTCGAGTTGAGCACTGTGAAAACTTTCTCAAACTCTTCTGCAAAACACTCTGCAATATCTTGATTTGATGTTTGTGGTTCTTGTGTTATTTTATCAATTGGGTTAAATTTGTGATGTTTTGGGTTGTGGGTGTGATTTATGTAGGCGTAAAATTGTTTACTATTATCCAATAGGTTATGTTCATAGGTTTTTCTAGCTGATGCTTTGGTCTTGTGGCTTTGTTGCTAGTATTTTTGGTAGCTCGCTTCTGATTTGTTACTTCTATATGTATGCCAATAGTCTCGTTGTCTTTGGATCTCTTTGAAGACTTCCCTGGTCAGCCATGGACCATGGTTTTTGTGTATTCATTTTTTGAGGTCTGATTGGAATGTAGGTGGTTATTGCTATAGTCAATACCTCATGAAACTTCTCAGTAGTCATTGGATTTGTTACTTGCTGTAAATATTGCTGTAGGCTATTTCTCACTGCGTCATAATCAGCTTTCCAGAATTGCCTCTTGTAGACTTTGTGTGTTGTAATGTAATCACTTTTTCCCAGTGGTGCTGGTGCATGATGTTGTGTGTCAAATACAAGTTTCTTCTCATTAACTATTAGTAAGTCCAAGAGTGATATTTCGTCGTTTCTGAACCTAGTTGGAAAGTTTACAAGTTGATGTCCACAGTGGTTCTTGTTTTGTAACTTTCCAAGAAGTCATTGCTGCACTGGTTGTGGGGGTACACTTCCAAGGCATTCCAGTTGATTTCTGCGTAATTGAAATCTCCCATGATATAGACAGGCTCTTTAAGGGCCATAGTTTTCTCAATAGTCTGTATAAGAACCTGGTTTTGTTCTTCTGTGGTCTTTTGCTTTGGCCTATAAATACATGCAACTAAAAGTTTGATTTTGCTTAGCTTAATTTCGATCCATAGTGATTCAACTGTAGCTGACGTGTAGAATTGTTGACTGATAACAGCATGTATTGTGCCCGGCAATGTTGCTTTTGACATACACACAAATACCTCCTCCTTGCGTTCCTCTATCTTTGCGAAACATCATATAGCCGGGTATGTGCACAATGCTATCGGGTATTTGATTGGTCAGCCATGTTTCATAGGTTACTATACCAAAAGGAAACCTGAATAAATGATTCAATAAGTTTTTTGAATCTTTATTTTCCTCGTTGTGAGACGAAACTATTCTTGGACATTGTTAATATATCTGAGCCTTATGTTTACTTTCCCCTTTGACTTACGTTCGTCGAGATCTGAATATTTACATAAAATAGTTTTGGACGGAACGTTGGTCACAATTATTCTTCAAGAAATACCAGTATGAATAAAACTCCATCCTTGAGAATATCTGTCACTAATAACAGTTCACTAATTTTGCCAATTAGAACCAAACCAGCTAAGAAGTGAGGGATCAATTACCTACTCATTTTAAAATAGACCGTAATAATGGAATGCAGCTCAGTCTATCCATTTTTAATTATTAAGATTTTTTCCCTCATCCTCTTCTACACCTAATATCCACCTTTTCCAGCTTATAAAATTATTCAATACTCAAAATTACATATATGTTTTTCATTTGACCCTATAACTAATCTAAATTTTGGTATTTAATTTCCTAATAACTATTTTATAAGTAGCTCCGAAGTGATTTAATTATGTGTTTAGTCTACCAAAGTTCTCCGAAATCACAGTCATTTAATGCTTCCCTACCAGAATACTGAAAAAAGATATTAACAACAACCATTCATCATTATAATAAAAATAACTGAGTACACAGGAATATGTATCATTGCTCATCCTTAAAACTCCCAATTGACAAACAAAAAAAAACAAACCCTGCCCAATTATTACCAAACAAGTTGAAAAACACGATCCCAGTCACAATTTTTAGGAATTGGCTACGTTTGTAATGTAATAATGGTTGCCCGTTATTTAATAGTTTCTGAGTGGATCCATCCCTAATTTTTTTGGGTAAAAAATTATCAAATAGGAAACAACCATTAACTAGTGAATTAAGAAATTTTTATCTACTGGACCCAAAAGCAGATGTACTTAGTTATGAATTATTGAAATTGAAATATATTTATTAATTACTCACAGGCATTGGAAGTTCCCTAGCAGACGGTATTTGAAACTCGTAAAATCGTATGGTATTCCACCTTCTCATGATGGGTGCACATTACTGTGCCTTAATTATTTATCTTTAGAAGTTGGGTCCAGATAAGAATTTTGAGTATTGGGTCAACCAATTAGTGGACAAGAAGAACAACATTGCACTTTATTGCCTTCAATAATATGCTATTATAATGTTTTGGTTTATTGGTTGTTGATTAAAATCTCAATTAGGTGAATTGAAATTTTTCAATTGCCACTAGAGATTGAAGTTTACCAGTAATTTTCATTTGTTCTTTCCCAGTGGTAATTTACCAGTAATTTTTCGGTTATTTTGGAAATGTTTCATGTGGTAGATAGAGAATAATGCATGAAAAGGATTGTCGCCTGAATGTGATTTCATTCAGGAAGCATTTCTGAAAATTACCGGTAAAGAAATTCGTCGGGTTAAATTACCAAAATTACCTTACCAAAATTATCGTTACCGCGGTAACGTCACCACACTTTAATCTCTAATTGCCACCAATAAAAATAAGTAGGTAGGTAATTAAAAATTTGATTTTGGACAAATTATACCTAATCCTAATGATTGTAGTATACTTTCCGCCTAACATGAATGATGAAAGTTACGAAAACTATTTTAATATCTTTAAGGAAATACTAACGTTAAATGACAACAAAGTATTGATGTTGGGTGATTTCAATTTGCCTAATTTGTTTGCTGATAGCAACCTTGTTGCACGGCAGTTTCTATGTATGTATGTCCTTAGGCAGTACAACACCATAAATAATTGATCTGACTACATATATCTAATTTTTGAATATAAGTAGATCTGACAGTCCCTTTGTCATTGAAGACCTTTAATCATCCAGCTGTTTCAATGAACATATCATTTGAGAAGGGACAAGCTGAACGGCACCAGCCCAAGAAATACATATGATTATGATTTTTCTAAGGAAAATTATATTCTTTGTTTTTGTATCAGTTGCTCCACGGTTGTGCCTGGTCAGAGCTATGGCAGTCCCAGGACTTTGATGCGAGCATCGAAGTATTTTTTTAAATCATGTATACACTGTTAGGTGCCTCAAAACCTAAGTACTAAACCAGGGAATCTAGGGGCTTTGCCAAATATCCCTCATGCATGGTTCTCTAGTGACACACAGATTAACCAATAGACTACATGGCAAAATCAAAAAAGGAAAATCGTCGAGGAGGGAGAAACGTGAAAGATACATGGTGCTGAGGCTGGCAGGAAAGTCCCAAACCAAAATTGAGTATTTGGAACATCTAAGTTCTGCTAAGCAATCTATACCTACAGATACATCCCAGCTCCTTTTGGCTTTTAGTCACAGTCAATCAAGTACTGGAAGGGTGCCGGTTGAAATGACAAACGGAACTGTCAGATTCAGTGATCTAGACAGTAAGCAGACGCCTTTGCGCAGCATTTTGCATTAATGTATTAGTTATTTACCTAACAAGTGCGGAAAGTGGTACTTTTCCGCAAGTGTTAGGTACAATATTTTTCCTACGAGTGCTTTTGTCCATCTTATTTATCAAAAAAAATGTTCCAATACGCAAAGATTTTATAATGATGGTACAAAATAGTACATAATATAAAATAATATATAACATAAATCATTTATTTGATCCCAAATATCTTCATTTTTAGCAATAAAAAAATCGTGCGGAAAAGTAACTTTTCAGCACGATTTTACTTTTCCGCACGATTTTGCTTTTCTGCACGATTTTTTTATACACAAAAAAATAATGGAACCGGATTTTTTTATCATGATCCTTGGCCTATAACTAAATTGGCCGAAAAAATTGTTAGGATTCCCTACTTTCGCGGGGCTATGCCACCCAAAATAGGGGGCCCTGCGGGGCTGTGCCCCCAAATAAGGGGCCCCGCGGGACTGTGCCCCTCAAAAATGGGGCCCCCGCGGGACTATGCTCCCTAGATAGGGGGCCACCGCGGGGATCCGCCCCCCAAATAGGGGGCCCCCGAACTTTAATATGGGTACACTTTTTAGTAAAAGTAAAAATCGTGCGGAAAAGTAAAAAGATAGTGCGGAAAAGTAAAATTGTGCGGAAAAGTAAAATCGTGCGGAAAAGTACAACTTTCAAAAAGAAAAATCGTGCGGAAAAGTAACTTTTCCGCACGCTCGTAGGAAATAGCTATTTACCTAACAAGTGCGGAAAATGATTTTTTTCCTCAAGTGTTAGGTACAGTATTTTTCCTACAGGCGTAAAAATGTAAAATTTTTCTTTTTCTTTTGACATGTCAGTGCGGTAAATTTTTTTTCCTACGAGCGTGCGGTACCACTAAGTTGGATTTATTTAACATAATATAGAACTAAGAAGGAACTTTGGGGTCGCAACAGATTGACTAGTTTTCCATGTGACAGAAAATCAAATACTCCAAAAGAAGAACAGCCTTCAAAGCAATCGGGCGAAGTCGATGCAACATCAACTTCAAAAACTCCACAGAAAAATGATGAAGGACGTAAGAGAAAATCTAATATCAGAAGCATATTAATCTTAAGTGATCAACTTGGTTATAATTAGGGATTCCTTAATGAAAACTCAACGAAAGGGTTGAGTTTTCAGTCGGTTATTAAGCCCAATGCAATGTTTGCAAACATGTTTCTAAACATTGCAGATCTGATAACAGGACTTTACTTTTAATGACCACGTAGTGATTTTAGCGGGTCATAACGATCTGAATAATAAAAGATACGCAGAAAATCAGAAGTTATGGACTTGGGACTGGGAGGTACATTTCATCAGGGTTTAAAATGCAATGATAATTATTATACTATTGCTCCCAAAGCCTACAAGGCTCTTGGCTTTGTCATTCCCAATAGCAAGAAGGTATCATAAACAATTCGAGAACTAAATAAACAATACCTATTTTCTCGAATATTTGTAAATAAATAAACAAATAAATATACAGTGAGCGATAAAATACTATCCATATCATGTCCGGAACTTGTTCAAAGTGTCATGAGGATTGCATATTTAAGGAAAGCAAAAGCGAACTTTTTGGGTTTCCGTGCGATGCGTGCAAGGATGTCTGGTGTAAAAGATGTGCTAACTTCTCAACAACAGATGTACGTGCATTGATCCAGGTTGCCAAGCGCACTCTCCCGTTTTTTTGTGCGGATTGTATGGACTCCATCAAGCAACTTCCTCTGCTTAAGGTTGAAGTGAAGGAATCGATTAAGGAGGTTCCACTGCTGAAGGATGAGTTCAAAAAACTTCAATCTGAAGTTAATGAAATTAAAGAAAACTTGAATAAAGCAAAGAGCACATATGCTGAGGTTACCAAAATAATAAATGAAGCCGAATTGATAAGAACAAGTGTTAATAAACTCGAAAAAAAGGTTGAGGATTTTAAATCCCAAGACAAAGAAAACTTGGTTCCAGCAATTGATGAAATCAGTGAAAGAGCGAAACGGTCCTTGAATATAATTGTACTTGGGGTTCCTGAAATAAAAAATCTGAACAAGGAAGAACGGAATATAAAAGAGAAGGAGGGGGCCGTATCAATACTAAACTCACTAGATGAATCCGTACCCACTGAAAGTATCAAATTGTACAGATTGGGAGGATATGATTTAAATAAGGTTAGACCTATAAAGGTTATGTTTGAAACAAAGGAAGATGCTTTAAAAATTTTAAAGAGCAAAAGCAAACTAGATGAATCGAAAGGAATATATATCAAGGGCGATCTAACTCTCCTTCAACAGAAGTACTTGAAGGGAGTTGTAGCCGAACTAAAAGCCCGAAAGGAAAGCGGTGAGTCCAACCTTAAAATTAAATACCATAACTCTATTCCAAAAATTATAAAGATCAAGCAAGGTCCAAAAAACTAATAAGCAACAATCAGGGTAGCAGGTTGGAGATTGAAATCACTTTTTGGTACAGTAACTTGCAATCTATTGCCAATAAAATAGATGAATGGTCAGTATCAATACAGAAACATAATCCTGCATGCATCTTAGTAACAGAGACTTGGCTTAATGAGAACATTGTTGATAGTATTGTTGGGATTGATGGGTATAGTGTATTCCGCCAAGACAGAGAAAATCAAACTGGAGGTGGAGTGTGTGTTTTGGTTAAGGATGAGCTGAATGGACACAAAGTATATTCTACAGTAAACAATCAATTTAATACATTAGCCCCAATACAGTCATTGTGGATTGATATAAAGGTCTGTAACATCAAATTTCTGGTCTCTTGTATATACAGAACGGATTATTCTAGTGAGGAAAATGATAATATTATGATCAACTCAATTAAGCGTGCCTGTTCATTGGATATGCCCGTTTATATTATGGGGGATTTCAACTATCGGTATATAGATTGGAAGAATCTTAATCTGTCCAACCCAGACAAACAAAATCGACTTTTTTTGGACAACTATCTTGAAACTAATGCTTACCAAATGGTTGATTTCCCAACACGTTTCCGAAATGACCAAGTTTCACTACTTGATCTAGTCTTCACCAATGATAAGAAACTGCTATATAACTTGGAACCCGAGCCACCCATAGGAAAGAGCGACCATGTCGTCATCATTGGAAAAAGTCAACTAAAGTGTGAACTGCGTCCAACGAAAACTGTATTGAAACGCAACTTCTTCAGTGCCGACTATGAGAAAATCAATAGTTTTCTGGCTGAGCAAAATTTTGCTGCCTCGGGTGATGTGTTCCACACGTGCATGTCAGTCTTAAGCAGTGCTATAGACAAGTTCATTCCTTTGAAACCATGTAAAACAAACCCACAGAAACCGTGGCTAAACCAGTTCATATTTAAACAAATAGAAAAGAAACGAGGTCTATGGGACAAATACAAAAAATCAGCTACAGATGACAACTACAAAAAATATCGCGAACAAAACAACTACCTAACAAGTGTCATTAGAAAGTCAAGAAAAGACTATGAATGCAACATTGCTTCTCAGAGCTCAGATAAAATATTTTTCAAGTATGTGAATAAAACACTATCAACCAAAGTTTCAACAATAACATTAAAGAATGAAGCGGATGAACTTTTGACTGACGACTTTGATGTAGCGGAATGCTTTGCAAACCAATTTGAAAAGGTATTCACCAAAGGAAATCAAAACGAAATGCCACTAATTCCGGAATACCTACGTGCAACTTCAAAGATGTCAAATATTGACTTATCTCCTGATAAGGTGTATGAAGCAATAAAATCGTTGAAGACGGATTCCAGCCCAGGCCCTGATGGAATTCCAGCAGTGTTCCTGCAAAATTGTGCAGCCATCCTGAGCCAACCCTTGTCTGATCTCATGAAAAGTATTTTTGAAGCTCACAACTTTCCTGAGACTTGGTCAACATCGTTTGTGATTCCAATATACAAAAAAGGAGACAAAACCGCTCCATCGAACTATCGTCCAATAAGTTTGACGTGCAATCTATGCAAGTGTATGGAAAAAATTGTGGTGAAACAGTTAACCCCATTTGTACTGGAGCAAAATCCATTACTGAAGCACCAACATGGTTTTCTTCCAGGGCGTTCTACAACAACCAACCTTACACTATGCTTGGACGATTGGACAAGGGACTTTGACAATAACGAGCAAGTGGATGTGATATATCTCGACTTTGAGAAGGCGTTCGATAAAGTGTGTCACAGTTATCTCCTGCACAAAATACATCACTTTGGCATTGCTGGGAACCTATTACAATTTGTATCAAATTTTCTATTAAACCGATGCTACCAAGTAAGAATAAATGCAATCTTTTCAGACAGAAGAAAAGTGCAGAGTGGGGTGCCTCAGGGATCAGTACTGGGTCCTCTACTTTTCTTATTGTATGTCAGCGATATGACATCTAATATCCAAACCAGGGTTCTACTTTTTGCCGACGACACGAAATTGTATGCAAAGGCCGCAGAACACAAGAAATTGCAAGAAGATCTCAGAGCTATAGAAGTGTGGTCCAATACGTGGAAAATGAGGCTAAACGAAGAAAAATGTACTATCTTGAGCATTGGAACCAACACCACTGAGTATGCCTACAAAATAAACAATGTCGAGCTGAAGCATGTGAGGGAGCAATTGGATCTAGGTGTCATAGTAACCTATAATCTGAAATGGGAGATGCACATATCAAAAATTGCCAAAAAATCCAACTCATACATATACCTTGTGAAAAAGGCCTTTGAAGACCAGTCGTGCAACACCATTATGAAACTGTATAAATCTTTCATACGTCCAAAACTAGAATACGCCCACTCAGTTTGGAATCCGTACTTCATAAAGGATATCGAGATACTAGAGCGAGTGCAGAGACGAGTAACAAAAATTCCACCATCACTCCGTAATGAAGATTACCTTACTCGACTATCCACCCTGGGACTCACTTCTTTGAGGGAAAGGCGTCAGAGAGGAGATCTGATCGAGACATACAAGATTATTCGAAATGGGTACTCCTGTAACCTTGACATCTTCACCTTCAATAACAACCCCCATCTACGAGGTCATACTTTGAAGTTGTGCAAGGAAAAAACCGCCAAGCTTCCAAGAAGAAACTTCATAGCAAATCGAATTGTCTACCCATGGAACAGCCTGTCAAATTCTACAGTCACCGCCCAGAGTCTGAATTCTTTCAAGAATAAGGTCGACACCGATATGAGTGCATTACTCCATGTGGATATTCATTATGGACAATAAGTTCTTACCAAAAACACGACGATAAACTTACAAGTAATCCAATAGTTTCATCAGTGTAAACTGCTTACTATTGTATCATAATAATAATAATAATAAAAGTTCAGATCTCAATACCTATGAGAGACCATATTTGAAATATGTATCAAATATATGGCTGACTACAGCATCAGTTAATATAGACCATATTGAAAAAGTACAAAAACATTTCCTTAGATATATGGTTTCATATAGATCGTTGCTTCAAGCCTTTGAATTTTCTACTTTGGTCGAGAGAAGAAAGATACAAACTGTGATGTTTATTTATTTCGTTATTAATAGTAGCTATAAAGTATAGTATAATAACTGTAATCTTATCAACTACATGAATTTTAGAGTACCTAAGGTCCAATTAAGGCTTTTACAAAGAGATTTATCTATTATTATAAACATGTCATCCCCAAGCAAAATGTTAGCTATTTGTGATGAAAAAATAATGAGACGATTTGGACATTTTAAGTATTAAGGTAAAGGAGTGCTCTTTGAGAAAATTATTGCGCTCATCCTAAAATTCGTTATTGTATTTCCTCTTTTAGGTCTAGGTTTGTAGTGACTTTGCTTGTAATTATCTACAGTGTTTGCAGAGTTATCAGTGAATAAATAAATATATAAACCTATTTTGTATTTCTGTTTATGAATGTTTTTAACCAGGGTCATTGTAATTTTAGTCTCTGAGGAAGTTTACCAGAATCAAAATAAAGCATAATTTTTTTTTTATTACGCATGCATCATAATCAACGATTATCGAATGCTGCAGCGTGCATAAAATGATGATTATGATGCGTCTACCTTTTCAAAGGTTTGCTATAGAAACGTTCGATCTACCTTCATTACCTAGATATTTACCTCATTCCTGCCGTTTAAATTACTACTTATCAAAATGAATGAACACTTTTAAAACATTTTTGAGATTATGATGCATTCGTAATAAAAAAATAGCGTATGATATGCGTGTATAAGAGGGCATTTAAAGCCCTTGCGACTTACAAAACACTCCGCTTTTTTTCCCATTCCTTCTGGTGAAACCTGCAATTTTGTTGGTTTGCAGTGCAGGGTAAATTAAATCAATCAAATTAAAGATATTCTGAGAGACATTATAAGAAATGTAGGTCTCTACAAGTGTGAAGTGCCTGGCGGAAGTGGTACTGTACAAGTACAATTTGTTGTTTGTGTAGTAGGTAGTAAGGTACCATCGTCACCAAAAGTAACTGGGACAGCATCACATTAGCTCTTGTCCTATTATATGAATTTTATTGTCAAATATTTGTCAAACTATGCATTAAATTAAATGCATTGAAATTAATGACAGTAGAATTAGTCCAGGAGATAATTATGCATTATTTGTGTCCCAGATACTTTTGGTGACGATGGTACATATTTTAAGGAGGTATTTGGTACCATTCTACTAAGGTACAACTTTCAAAGTTTGTACAATTACAATATGTGAGGTCAGAATAGTATGTATACCCTATACCTTATGCAAAGATCAATTATCGAAATTAAATTAAACAAGGTCAGAATGAAAAAAACAAATACATAATTAGAAAATTTATTTTCTAACAAGATTAGATAATCTGGTCGAAGGATAATCCTATATGTATATCCAGTATTCATTGATATCTAGGAATAAGAGAAGTAAAATTTTGCTGAATGCAGCATTTTAACAGTTTTATTTATTTGTTTACAAGGCACTTTGTTGAGGGCACTTACCTTTAGGTCGTTAATAAACTCTGGAGCAAAAATGATGAAATCTGATGATGACTATCTGACGAAAGAAGAATGCGGAGTTTATTTTTTTGGCCTCGGCCTCAAAAAAATTGCACCAGAGAGTTCAGATTGTTCAGAAATCAGAGTTGATATTTTAATTTTATGGAAATTCTTTTTATTTTGTTATTTTTTTTACAATCATAATAAACGTCAATTGACCATTGTCACATGTCAAGAATGTCAAGGGGCGAAATACGAACCGTGCGTTCGGTATTTTGATCGAGTTCTCCGAGTTTGAATTTACCGTTCGTTTATTTGAAAACTGTACTCGTTGCAGGTTCATTCGCGTTCGTTTATATTAAGATTTCGGGCACTCGAATACAGCGTCGAACTGCTCTGTTCGCTTGCTAGTCACGTGATCACGGCTCCTCTCAGCACGCTCCGCTCTTTGAGCAAAATACAGAACGCAAGGTATATGGGTGAAATAGGAAGCTATCTTCCGATATCAACTGCCAGTACTGAATTTACTGGACGCCGTTCCGATATTATTTTCAGTAGACTGGATTCAGTCGATTCAGTACTGAATGACCACAACAGTACGCTGTTGAAATCGGAACAGATGACTGTAAAATCAGCATAGTAAATCCAGTACTGGCAGTTGAAATCGGAACATAGCCGGAGTAGTTGTATTCCTTTCAAGAGTTTAACCTTTTAGCTGCTCTAAACGTATATATACGCGAATCCAATAACTGCTCCAGCCTATATAAACGCAGCATGTGTGCAAATTATCGTATCGGGTCTTCAAAAAAAAAAAACAATCAAAGATTGCTATGGTTTTTAAAACGCATGTCAGCAATATTTTTCTTTAATTTTAGCCGCTTTCCAGCTGTGTGCTTCAAGCACGGTGCAGCAAAGTGTTCTGTGTTTGAAACGCAAAAGTTACGCGCTTGAAGCATTTGCGCGCGCAAAAGCTCGATTGCGTGCTCAAAAGCGTCAGCTGGGGCGAGTTCAGGAATGACACACCCAGTGTGAGTGTGACACCGGTGCGACGCCCTAAATACTAGAGTCTTGTATATTGTCAATATATTTTCAACATCATAAATTTAGACTGACAGCCATATTTTGTGAAAAAAAAAATCTCTTGACTCTTGACTGCTCCAGACGTATAAATACGCGGAGGATTCACCACCATCGCATCTGAACTGTATGACTGCAGTACGCATTCAGCAATTACACTGTGTGTTCGTGGCTCTTTTTAGTATTAGCGTATATATACGCTACGGAACCACGCTGCTCCAGACGTATAAATACGCAGCGCCTGAATTTGTGCGCACATGGGAGAGGATCAAAAACTCAGGCTTAGCAGTGAAAAGGCGATTTTCAGCCTGGAATGATTATTATTTGGTTATAACCAATGCATTTCCGCCGTCGCGGTTTTAACCAAAGTAGGGGAAGTTGTGATGTCACATATCAGCTGATTTGCTTTTGGTATTTACCACTTATAACCGATTATAACCCAGCTTTGGACTTGGGTTAATCTTTTGGTTACAGATTTTTGATGTGATTGTTATTATTTTGGGAATTGGTATTGGTGTTTTGTGATTTTGCAGTTGTGTTGTGGCCTGGCACAATGGGAGAAGTATACACTCACTCACTCACTGCAACTCACCATGCTTACCGTGCGTTCGTTATTTTGGTCTGAGTTCTCCGAGCTTGACTTTACCGTTCGTTTATTTAAAAAGTGTACTCGGTGCAGCCTCATTCGCGTTTGTTTATTAAAATTTCCGGTACTTTTATACAGCGTTCAACTGCTCCCTTCGCTCGCTGGTCACGTGATTACGGCTCCGCTCAGCTCGCTCTTCACTTTGAGCAAAATACCGAACGCAAGGTTAGATCGAGGTTTAGATCATCCCCAAAGAAAATCTGTTCGATGAACGAGACTAACGAGAGATTCCGCTCCATTTTTTGTACCTAAACAACAAACCATTGTTGAAACGAAAAAACAAATAGGAATAATAAACATAATCCTACACTGCTATAACCAAATCATTTCAGCGGTCAGTTCCTTGGGTTAAGATTCTTGAGTGGTGGGGGGCTGTGACTTCACACTTGGCTGTCAAAGTTGTCAACCAAAAGAATAACCACGGTATTTACCGATAAATAATCATTCCAGGCTGAAAATCGCCTAAAGGGTTAAAACACTAGAGTACTAGAGGTACTCGCTCCAGTGTTAATCGACCCCGATATCGGAGCGAATTTCATTGTTTGAAAATAGTCAAAGAACTGGTAGTTGGCGAGCTTGCACCAATCAAAAACGCTCTGGTTTGTGATTTCTGTGAGTTTAAAGTCGATAAACACGTGACTCTGATCCGTTCTCCGTTGGTTCATAATGGACAATAAAATCATAAAATAAGTCCTGAGTTCAAAATTGCACTGTTTTTATTCTTTTCACTTCTATGGTTCGCTTATTGTTTTTGGAGTAGACGGAATAAGATTATTTGCGTTCGGGTCAAGAACACTTACCAAATAGGACTGCTCATTTGAGCTGAAGGCGAAATACACTATTTGTGGCATCACCTGCAGACCCAAAACACTTCGGGTCAAAAAAACGAATTTCTAAACCAGCTTTTCTACATTTAAAATCGATGGAGAAATTAACTCACAAGCACATTCTGAAATGCAAGCTGCAAGCAATCCAACGAGGTCTGCGGGTGACGTCAGCGTTATCAGCAGCTGATAATGGTGACGTCACCCGTAGACCAGAGCCGCATTCTTTCGGACCGGATCAGTTGATCAAAACGCGTTATGTTCCAGGGTGGCTGATCGGCTGATTGTGCATTTTTCCTAAGCGGGTTCTGAAAATATAAGGTGGTTCACGTTCACATACATAACGACAACCCTCTGTATACTAAATCAAGGGCAAAGATCCAGGATAATACATCAATACTATTACAGGATAGCCTATCCTCATAAAGCCTGTGTAGTTTGTAGTTCAAATCTCAATAGATTATGATTCCGCGGGCTTTTGCTTTAAGGCCGGATTTTCATGCACCCGTTTTCCGACGAAATGTACGAAAAATCTTCTATTATGACATATTTTTATACGATTATGTCAGAATAGAATGTTTTTCGGACATCTTTCGTCGGAAAAACGGATGCATGAAAATTAAGTTTTATACCTACATACTTGGTTTTACTAATTAATATTTAACTCTTATTTAGATCTCGTTTGAATCTTCCTCTTTGCCTATTATGTTAATCAAAATTTAGTATTGGTGAGTTTAAGTTGGTATTGGTAAGTTTGGGTTAGTATTGATAAGTTTGAGTTACTTTGGGCTAATTTGGGTTAGTATTGAATAATATTTTTCATTATAAATATTCCAAACTACCACCGTTGACGCAAACAGCTCACAACTTAGTTAATGACGTCAACAATGGTGCTACGTCACCATATGATTGCGATTACCAAAAACGGGGCCGATAAGCAACAAAGATAATACACAGTATTATACAGCAGTGCTTATCGACCTCGTTTTTGGGAATCGCGATCATATTGTGTAACACCATTGACGACGTCATGAACTACGTCGTCAGCGGTTTGCGTCAGCAGTCATAGTTAAGAATATACATACAGTGAGTTCATAAAATCCGGCATAAATTCATTATTTTAGAAACGGTAGAATTTTTGAAAAATCGCTCAGAAACGTTAATTTTGTTTGAAATTTTTCGATATAATTTTTATCATAGAGGGGTGTCTCAAAAATAGCTTCGCTGATATTAACTTAATTTTTTTAAATGGTATCCCCTGACCCCTGTATATTATGACATTTCTGGATATTGCAGAAAATTCTAGACATATCATGTACAATGTCATATATCTATCTTCAACTGTTTCGGAAATATTGGTGCCATCAGGACGTAGCGTTACTGTAGCACTCACCAAAGCCGTTTTCTGGACGTGAATCCTGAGTTGGGACTCTAGTCGCAGCGTAAAAAAAAGTTTAGTTGTAATCCTTTCAAGAGTTTAGAACGCTAGGAGTGCGTTCGAAAAAAGGTTAAATTTTACCCAAGGATGAGAGTGGATATATGGTCACGTGGTCAGAAGAGTAAATTTTAACTGGTGTATTTTCGATCGCACTGGGGTATAATTATAACCTATAACATAATAAAAACATAACTTTTAGGCCCAGTGTTCTATGCAGTTCATTTGTCTGTTTGTACCTATTACAGTGGCAAAATGGGCTAAATAAACCTTTACATACAGTGGCGACAATAGAGGTCCCACCGCCATCTTGTTCCCAACCTCTTGTTACTTTTAAATATTAATATATAGGATTTAAATGGACATCTATCATAAAAAAATGAAATCGACGTATTTGATGACCATTATTAGGTCCATCAAATACGTTGTTTTCCATGATTTATGATGGATGTTCACCTAAATCCCATATATTCATATTTAAAAGTAACAAGAGGTTGGCAACAAGATGGCGGCGTTTTCGATTTAAATATATGGGATTTTAGAACCAATCAAAAATAAGACAGCAATTTTCGCCACTGTGGTAATAGTCACTGTAGTACCTATTATCAACTACTCAACTGGGATAAATAAATTTGACTAAATTTGAAATTATATAGTAGCTTTAAAGGGGGTGTGCGCCAAAAATTAAAGTTTAAGTGTAAAAAAATCTAAGAATAACTGTTCAAACCTCGTTATTCTACGATAAACCATCGCTGAGATATACTGCTTTAAAGTGTGGACGACGCTCTCGTGACGTCACGAAAACTTCGTCCAGCGGCGCTCTGCATTGTTAATTTGATTGTTCCCGGCACGCGTGAGTGGTTTTTGTTTAGATTATTGCAGGTAACACAGGAAAAACATTATGTAAATTTAATTAAATCCACTTTCTCGTGCGTCGCTTGAGCTTTCGTGACGTCATAGGGTGAGATGCGGTACCTTCATAGAGCCATATCTGCGGTATTATTTGTCATAGAGGGGTGCGGATTTCACTGTTATTCTTAGATTTTTTTTCTCTTTTTTTTGAGGTGAAATTGTTTTTTTGGCGCACACCCCCTTTAAATAATGAAAAACTGACAAGAATGACAAGAGTGAAATTTACCCAGCGGCAGAGTTGGTTAAGAAAGAGTGCACACTGGTTAGCACCCCGGATATTTTCGAAATAGCATGAAAGTCAACCAGAGTTTATACCAATTCATTTTCGAACGGCTGGTGTGCACTCGGTGTGACGCCCAGGGTAATTTCGAACGCACTCTTGAGCTACTCGCTTCGGTGTTAGTCGACCCCGATTTGAAAGGAACAGATGCGCTGGCTTTCGCACTTTTTCCGCACTGATATGCGATGCGTGCGGTAAAAGTTTTACCGCACCGTGCGGGAAAACTCATTTTCCGCACGGCTGTAGGAAAATACGTATGCAATGTTAGGTCACCCTGATACTTTCATATCCTAAAATGCGTGCGGAAAACTACATGTCCGCACGATTGTAGAAAAATAACGTTCCTTATAGCTGTCACAGTCAACAAATGAACTTGCGCACGAGCGATATATCGAGTGTAAGATATCGATTAAAATATATCGATATATTTGAGTAATATTTCGATATTTACAAAATATCTATATATTTTGCCATCCCTACTTGTCAATTAGCGTTACAGTATTTGAAATTTGGACGGCACGAGAACTCTCTAATAAACGAACGCGAATGAGCCTGCACCGAGTACACTTTTCAAATAAAAGAACGGTAAATTCAAGCTCGGAGAACTCGGATCAAAATACCGAACTCACGGTAAATAAACTCTTGATCCATCGAGATGAAGCAAGAAAAGTGCACTCCGTGCGAGATTTGAGAGCGTTTTATTTGCTCAAGTCAATTGACCTTTTCAATTTAGAAGCCTCTCTCTCTGGCGTCAGACTGTCAGATGCCAAAAGAGTATGAAAAGTATGAAAACAATGATTGACAGCTATTGACAATGGTTTGTTGACAAGAGTTTTATACGTGTGAGACTGGAAACTATTATTTCCTCCTTTTTTCAAAGTTTTTTCCTAACAATGGTGATTGTGTGTAGTGTGCCTTTTCGTGAAAATAATTCCTATTCACCGGCGGACGTGTCTTTCCATAAGTTTTCATCAAATCCTACATTTGTCAAAATTTGGATACACAAAATCAGAACTGATACTCGCAAAAGTAAGGGAAATCCACGATCCATCAAGTATACAAAGATATCCACGTTCAAGTTTAGTTTGCGGAAGCTGTTTGCTTCCCACATTTTCTTTCCAATTTCAAATTTCACCATTCTATGTCGGTCATTGTCATTCTCCATTCACTGAACAAAGATACCTAACTCAACGGTGGAGTCACCGATTAGAATAAAAACCAGGGGATTGCTAAACACCCTATACACTTGACATTGACGAGCGAGCAAATGTTGGCGGGAATCTGAATGTTTTCATACTTTATCGTCCATCTCTTTTAATTGAAAACGTCAATTGGAGCAACGCTCCGTTTTAAGCCGAACATGTGGATCCGTTTCGGATCGCTTTTCGATCAATCGGGTGAACTTTTGAGGCAAAAGTCGAAAGAGCTAATACACTCATCAAAAAAGTCTAGGGAACAAGAAATATTCGTCTTTTAATTTTTAGACAGAATAACTTTTTTTATAAAGATACCATATGGGTATGTTGAACAAATCTTGTAAAATTTATCATATCGGCTTTTGCAGCAGGCTTTAACAACATTTGAAAAACTTTTAAAAGTATATTTTGTTCAATTTATAAATGTATTCAGTTGCATCTTGTTCCCTAGACTATTTTGATGTGTGTAATTTCCAAGAGCCACGCATCGTTGGGCAGAGTATTAAAATAATCAAGCGTGTTGATCAATGATCAAGCACACTGGTTACGCCCGGTACGTTTTCGAACGTACTGTATTGGGTGTGTAGAAAAAACTACGAAAAAACCAGTTTTGCTCATGTGCATTTATATTCGTTTTCACCGGTTTTTTTCCGGGGATTCCCCGGATTCTCAACCTGGCACAAACAGAAGTCAGCTGACAGTTTAGTTCGCCAACGACGCAACTGCGACTTCATTCTAACGCGCTAGTACTCAGTAAAATTCAATTATTGTTCTTTTAAGTGATAGAAATTTATTAGTCAGTTTTCAATGGAAGCAATAGTTATTTATGAGTAATAGAATTTTTGCTTTCCTCGCCCAAATTGTTCAAAGTTTAGATCGACAATCTTTAGACCATGGTCAAGCTAGTTAGGATGTGATCGAAGAAAAATTTTGGATGACCTTCTAACCTCAGTTTGGTTTAGTTTAGTTCCGGATTTGCCATTTCATTGCCGGATGCGGATGAGACAATTTTTAATTACAATTTGCAAACAGCAACATTTACCTTTTTTGCTTATTTGCATGGGAGTTTGCAATTTGAAATTTTAATTAGTGAGAAGCTGTTTTGCAATTTAGGTAGGTACATTATTGATTAAAACTTTATCTAATCTATTTGTGAGCAAACTACAGACTTTTTTTTTCCATAGGTATTCCAATTATGTTCTATTTGTGATCATAAAATGTCTAATTTTGATCTGAATGATCTATTAAGAAGATTACCAGAAGCTATTCAAGCACGTCGTGGAGGCCCTGGAGCTCTTCACTTGGATAGAGGTGGTGGCAGAGGAGGCCCAAGAACAGGTGGATTTCGTGCTGGGTATGACAATTTGGTGAGGCGAATACCCCAAGGTAAATAATACCTACTTAACTTTCCCATTTTTATTTTTTAAATTTTATTCATTAATTTAATTTGAATTAATTCAATTAAGTACAAAGAACAAAGGTGGGATGATCAAACAGGGTGCCCAGAATTAAATCCAACAAAATTTGGAAACAGATTATGAAAAAAAAAAAAAAAAAATGATTAGGTGACCCTTATTCACATTATTTCTAATTTTTTGTCAAGTGCCCTCTTTTGCAGTACAGGGTGGGTCAATTTTAGAGGTGGGCCAACCTGCGATTTTACTGGAACTGTTACAAGACGTGACTGCTCCAGTCCTGTCACGGTGACAAATAGCAGTGATTTTTTGGAGCAGTTTATCCTTGACTGGCCGTACTGATAATACATTTAAATGCTACATTACATAATCGTAGTCTGCCCAGTTCGCAGTCACGACCGAGAAAGATGTTCCAATCTGCCCTCTACAGTAGCAGTTTCTATTTTGCGTCACCGCGATGCGATTTATAATAATATGTGATAATATTTTTTCATTATTTCCACCACTGTCTTGAGTTTAGTCCGCGCTGTATCGATCAGAGATAGAAGCGGCTGTGACAAAATGTCACTGCTACTTGAGTGAGACTGGAGCAGGCTGTGACTGTGACAGACCAGTAGCAGTGATAAAGTCACAGTTCGTGAAATCGCAACTCACCTCTAGTCAATTTGGAAGCTTTTAATAGGGAACATCAATTTCTGAGTGAGATAGAAAAACATTAACGGCTCACTCTAAGACTGAAATGTCATGAAATATTTCAAATATTCATTAATCAAACCGCAGTTGGATACCTTTTCCCATTTTGCCACTAGGGGGCGATTCTCAATTTCCATTTTGAGCAATGAACCTACTCTACAGGGACGTAACGACATAACTATTAGGTAATATAAGATTTTGGGGGGTTTAAAAGTTGGAAACTTCTTGGGTCATGCTCCTTTTTTTGGCCTTTTAACTAGGGTTGCCAGATATTATTTCTCACGTAAAGGGACAAATAAACAAAATAGTGAAGAAAACGGGATTTTGTATTTTTGCCTGGGACAAATAAGACAATCAATCAAAACATTACAGATTTTTTTCTAATTTACATTGTTTAACAAAGTATTTTTATTGCTAGTGTGTAGTCTTACAATTTGCTATTTTAGCACCAAGGCGATTTGATCCCCTGGATGTGTTATATATTTTCAATTTGTTTGATAGTCAATATATTCTATTTTTTCTGTATCTATTAATCTTAAACTATTATATAAATATTTGCAGTGTACTGTAAGGCAGCTAAGCATTATGTTAATAACAATTGAATTTATTCCTATTTATTAATTTATCTTCAATAACTCCATTTATGAAGTTTAACGAATTCCTCATTTCTGTTAAATAAGACATCTACAGTTTTTGATAATTTTTTTGAAATTCAATGTTTTTCCTAATTCTACTGGTAGTAAGTTGAAAAACTTTGGACTCAAATAATTTAACAATCTCAAGTTCATGGTTGACTTACTTTGCGGTATATATCTGTAGATTCATTTGAGTATTACTTCGAGTTTGGTAATCATGATTCACATATTTCTTAAAATGAATTTGTATACAAAAATGCATGTTTCCAAGATGTATACAGGGTGATTGATGGTCGATGGTAGGTTAGACGTTTATGGAAAATGGAACGTTGAATATTTTTGAAAATTTGCATGCCCAAGTAATTGCTCCTGATCTATCTTTCTAAAATAATTTCAACGATGCGACGTTGCCGTTTACACCAAAAAGTAATATGAACTTTGAAATTTTAAATGAGACACCCTGTATATTATTGCATTTTTTGCTCCGCTATTACTTCCTGATCATTTTTGTATAATACTGTCCTATACCTATCTCTAGTGATTTTCGACTTATTAATTAATTTCTTTATTTTTTCTTCAAAACATTGCTCTAGGTAAATTTGTATTACTACATGCCTGAGATTCGTAGAAAATTTAAATTTTGGAGATACCTTGGGGAGGTCCTGCATATTACTTTTGAGCAAGAAAATTTGTTCTACATTATACAGGGTGGGTCAAAATTAGTAATTGTGCTGCCAGGTACAAAAAAGATGAAAAGTGCACTTTTTTAAATAGAACACCCTGTATATTATGAAATATTATGAAAGGCAATTGAAATCCCTTACAAATGATGTATCATGTTCCTATACCTAAATAGTGAGGTTTCGGAAATACAGGCAAGTTTCTGTAAGAATTGAATTATTTAAAAATTATGTCTTATTAAATAGCAGTAACAAGTGTGTTAAATGAACTTTTTTCCACAAATGTGACGTGGGACAATCACATGAGTAAAAAAAGGTACTGTACAGGGTGGTCCAAATTGGACACTTTCTTATGGACTAAGAGCTGGCTACATGAAAGTGCCCGCATCAGGTATATGGCTAATTTATATTGAAAATAATAGTATCAGTGTAGGCGAATATAAATATGAATGTCTGCCATTGCAAAACTGGGGCGCGAAGAGGGGGTACGTAGTGAAAGGGGTGAATTTTGGGTGGGAAAAAATTCATAAGGTACAGGGATTCTATTTACGGGAAAAGTTTGGTTTCATATTTGAGAAAGTGTAAAAAAATTGGCAGATATTTTGCAAGGGGCTAACTCGCCGGCAGATCGCGCTAAAGAATGCAAAAATTAATAAAAAAAAAATCATAAGGTACATGAATTCCAATTATTGTATTTTAAAGTTTAAACATTGAAAAAGCCATTTACAAAATGGCAGACAAAAAAATGAGGGCTAAGGCCGTGGCAGACGACGTTAAAAAGTGCGCTGCACATCAACATTTTTAGTCACATTCGCAATCGGAATCCGATTCGGACGTGATATCTCCTTCGCTATCGCCATATTCTTCTTCATTTGATTCGCTTTCTGCATTAAGGCCTTCATCGCCTGTAACAAAGCAGAAAGCAAAGTAAGTTTTAGACATTTAATAGAAAAGAAAAGTTATATGTTTTGTGGAAAAATATATTACCTTCGTTTGTTCCAGTATCAATAATATCTTGTATTGTACTAGGCAGCTGTGGTCCGTCGAACCATTTAAATTGATAATTTTCCTCTACTAATATCCATCCGCAATTTTCTGGTAGTAAATGTGATGGAATTTTCTTATGAGCATTTTTCCATATTGTAGCAATATATTTGGTCCTCAATAAATGCTGCGTTAATTCAGCCTGGCTAGGAGGTAAAGTGGATGAGTCAAAATTCTGTATTTTTTTTTTCTGGAAAGGTTCATCCAAATGGTTGACCTTATAGATTTTTAAAAATAAGGCGAATCGCGCATCATTTACGGAGCTCAATAACGGAAAGTTGTACAAATTACAGATGAACTTTTCAAGAATCGGGAAGCGGTTTCATCACAGTCTTCATGTCCAATTTGATCCAATGCTTTTTGTAAGTCTGCATTTTTCTTTAAGATCTGTAAAGGACGTTGCTTTCCCTTACGAAATAATGCAATGGGATTGAAATCGCAGCCAGTTAGAGCATGAAATCCTGGCAGAGATTGACACATTATCTCGCCTAACTTTTCATGCAACGCCGATACGTCAATTATTCGTTGCTTATTCCAAACCCCTGTTTGAATATAAACTTTGCTATTGTGTTGTATGTGAATCATATTAGCCAACATAATAATTAAAATATCCATATCTGAGCATTTTATTAGAATGTTTGCTGTTGACTCGATATTGCACGCATGGAATACAATTTTTGAATCCGCTTCTTCATGCAAATCGAGAGTAAACTTATCATTTTTTGAAAATAATATGCTTCCATTCACAGCTTCATATTGATAACAGTTGTCAAAATTGAGTAGCACTTTTTTATTTTGAAAGAATGGAATTAATTCGTGATTTTGCCAGTTGATGATTAAAAATTTCACAAGTGCCTCTTTGAAAAAGCTATTTCGGAGTTCTTTATTGAAGTCTGATGGTCTTGCTTGTTCAGGCCCAGAAATCACGTACATGTGATTACCAGAGGAACCGCTTCACTGAGATCTTTCGTAATCTTTGATAGATGGTGACCAATATCTATCAAAAATTACATGAATTTCACGGGCTGCATTGTTAGTCACCATTTGAAGTATTTTTTTGGAAATGCTTCCGAATGTTTTTGGTAAATCCTTGATACAATGTATGAGAAAGAATCCGTCTATTAAACAAATGTCAGTGTATCTTGGGGCTGTACTTTTAACATCTTTTTCCAACGACTTCAACAAAACAGATTTATCTGTTTTATATATGGATCCATCCAAGTGACACATACACATTGGAACAGGTGTTAGAGGATAAGTCAAAATTTTTTCAACATTAGCATTGTCATTGATTGAAATGGCTAACATTCGGCCGAACAAGTCACGCTGCAGTCGTACTTCTTGAACTTTATTATTCATCGAGACAAATCTTTTCTGAGTTGAAGTAGCAAAATTCAGTATTTTATTTTGTTTAATAGTTAATTCGAATTGATCATCAGACTCAGCACATTCAGAAATAAACTTTTCTCTTAAACAACGGCCAGTTCTTTCGACATTTAATAAAAAATCGGTCACTTCTTTCGATGCTGCTCGTCCAGATGCAATATTAAACAATTCATTGCTCTGAGTATCTTCGCTGTTGAAAGGATTCATATTTTGTTTTATTAATTGCAAGTATCTCATTGAGGCCTGCGGGTGACGTCACCACTATAAGCTGCTATATGCAGCTAAGAGTGGTGACGTCACTCGCAGGCCCTATCGACTCGGAAATTGGCGAAGGTAAGCCTTATGATGATGAGCAATCCTGAGCCGCTTTCCAGCTGACGCAATCGAGCTTTTGCGCGCGCAAATGCTTCAAGCGCGTGTTCGTGTTCCAGCCGTACTGCGCTTCGAAAGCTGCTAACTTTTGCGTTTCAAACACAGAACACTGTGCTGCACCGTGCTTGAAGCACACAGCTGGAAAGCGGCTCTGTTAACTCACGATTCTTGGGGAGTCCCTCAAATCAAACCATTTGTCAATGTCTTGACTGATTAGAGTCATGGCGAACCAAGCCGATCCAATCAGAACAACAAACAAAAAAATGGCGTACAGCTGGAGTATATCGTTATTCTTTTCTTTCATGCGCAGTCTAATAGGGAAAATTACTGAAATCAACTGGAGATTTCATAGAAAAAAGCAGAAAAATAGACATTGAGGCTGAAAACAGTAGATTTCACGGTGAAAACAGTAGAACAGGAGGTTGAGAGTGAAAACAGGAGTTCTCCTGTTAAAACAGGAGATCTGCTCTCAGTGACCTTGTGCGGCATCACCTTGTGCTGCGTCGCTTGCTCTATTATGCACGAAAACATCTGCTTCCCCCCATCAATATTTATATTATATTCCGCTCCCAAATATATCTATACAAATCTGGGACCTTATACCTGCGACAAGTTATTTGGCTAAGGGCGGGTATTATATTTCAAAATTTTATGAGCATTTACCTTCACTTTTCACAAGTGAAGAAACCAAATACTGACTAATATTAATTAATCGTTTAAAATAAATTGATATACTTATAAACAACCATAATATTAACATTAAAAAAAAAATCAAATTGTTTTTGAAATTCCCTAAAAATAAAAGTTATGAAATAATGAGTTTCATTGATATATTTCATAAATATCGATAATAATTCTTCTGCAGTTAAATATCAAGAATGTGATTAAAAATTTTGATGTGCAGCGCACTTTTTAACGTCGTCTGCCACGGCCTTCGCCCTCATTTTTTTGTCTGTCATTTTGTAAATGACTTTTTGAATGTTTAAACTTTAAAATACAATAATTGGAATTCATGTACCTTATGATTTTTTTTTTATTAATTTTTGCATTCTTTAGCGCAATCTGCCGGCGAGTTAGCCCCTTGCAAAATATCTGCCAATTTTTTTACACTTTCTCAAATATGAAACCAAACTTTTCCCGTAAATAGAATCCCTGTACCTTATGAATTTTTTCCCACCCAAAATTCACCCCTTTCACTACGTACCCCCTCGCCTACACTGATACTATTATTTTCAATATAAATTAGCCATGTACCTAATGCGGGCACTTTTTATGTAGCCAGCTCTCCGTCTATTATGGAAACACCCTTTATTTTTAGAGAGAAAAAAATGGACCCCCCACTCTGAGGCTCAAATTTCATGAAATCTTGATTGGTGCAAACCGCATTTTGATATCTTCAACCGTTTAGCTGCTAGAGGGCGATTCTTGATTTTGAGCAATACTGTAAAGCCTCCATAACTTTTTTGTTTATGAAAATAATTGATTTCCGTAAAGACTTTCTAGAAGCACTTTTTTAAGAAGAATTCAGTGACGTTCTCAGTTTTTTCCTAATTGACTTGGATTTTGAGATATTGACCAAAATCCGATATAAAGTCCTTTTCCAACACATTGTGTCTTATGACAAAAATCGAAATAATTTTTTTCTCGGAAACCGTTGGAGATATACCTATCGAATTTTATATCATTGAAATCAGCAAAAGCAGAGCTTTTCGATGAGCTATTAATATATAGGAAGTCCTATTGAAAAAACTCGGATTTTGGTCAATATCTCGGAATCGGAGCCAAATAGAAAAAAGCTGAGAACTTCACTGAGTTCCACTTAAAAAAGTGCTTCCAGAAAGTCTTTACAGAAATGAATTATTTTCATAAATGAAAAAGTTATGAAGGTTTCACAGTATTGCTCCAAATCGAGAATCGCCCTCTAGCGGCTAGACGGTTGAAGATATCAAAATGCGGTTTGCACCAATCCAAATTTCATGAAATTTGAGCCTCAGAGTGGGGGGTTCATTTTTTTCTATCTCAAAAAATAAAAGGTGTTTCCATAAGAAAGTGTCCAAATTGGCCCACCCTGTACACACTCACACTCATTGCATACAACATTTTTTCTGTTATCAATAAAATATGTGAGAAAAATAAATTTAGGCAAATACTTCACGCACCATGACTATTTATTTCCCTCCTGGTAATTTTGACCAATCAGAAGTGATAATTTTGGTGTCAAAAATAATTTTTAATTAAAAAAATTGCCTGCCATCAGCTGTCAGCAAAATTATTTGGTTTTTTCCCACGGCAAAACTGTCAAAAAGAAGAAATCTGCAGTCAAATTGTAGCACGAGCAAGAATAAGCAAAAAATTCAACGAAATGTACCCTGATTTACGACCAATGAATTAAAGAAAATTTGTTCGGACACAATAGTCATTTGTATACCAAGGCCGCGAAATGCCTTTTTAGCGTACGTAGAAAAAAGTAATCGCCGAGGCCGTTTGCGGCCGAGGCAACCAGCTGAGGCAAGATACTCTCAAGTACGCTGAAAAGTTTCGCGGTCATAGTATACACACTATTTTTTTGTGCAACTATAAAAATTATGTAAAGTTACAGAAAAACTGTATGAATTTGACAAGGATTTGGCACATTTTGCACGTCAAGTGTGGCGAAATTGAATTTTGCGGACGGTTGCACAAAAAATAACTTTATACAATTTGGTTCAAAACTTAAGAATGCACCAAGCTTAACCAAGCCTGTAACGTCTGATTCTCATGAAGAAACAGCGTGAATGTTTCAGCCTACTTTCACGCATATCCCCAAGCTTCCAACCGAAGTGCAGCAGGTGATTTAGGCCTGAGCTATTATTATGTCCGGAAAATTTTTAACGATCATAATATGCATCCCTTCAAATTCACAAAAGTTCAACAGCTGTAACTGGATGATTACCCACGTCAAATTCGATATTAAGAGACACTTCTGACACACACTTATGAGTATCTAAACTTTCTAAAAAAAATTAATATGGACTGATGAAGCAAAATTTTCTAGAGAAGGTATTTTTAATAGGAGAAATCAACACTTTTGGGTTAATCAGAATCCACATGCGGTCAAGGAAAAAAAGATCCCAAACCCCCAGTTGCAACCAAATAGGTGGTGACAGTATTTTTCCTATTACCTCACCCACACTTTATGCACTATTGCAAAGACGTTAAATTTCACTTCATGCACTAGTGCGTGAAGTATTTGTCTAAATTTAACTCTAACATCCTTGCCGTTGCCGTGTAAGGTCATGATTATTGACGCTCCGTAAATTTTGTAGTGAAAGTCGGGTTCAGTATCGTTATTTATATGGTTTGTGGTTTCATTGTGATGGTTGTAATGTGGACAATTGTTTAGTGAAGGGCCCCTATGAGTAACTCGAACAAAACTCCCGTAAAATTGAAAAAACTTTCCATTAATCCTATCGCGACACCAGTATAAATTCTCATTTCTTGCCTCCTTTTTTTTTGGCGTGCTGACATTCCTACAGATAGTCTAAACATCTTTTTATCGGAAATACCTGTTTTATTATTTTTATTTGTGGTACCTACCAAAAAACCTTATCAGTTGTGGGAATTCCAATTATATAATTATATACACAAACTAATAAAAATGCAGTGTACAGTCTGCCAAGAAAATTGTTTCAATAAGAGAAGATCACAAATGAGGGATGGAGGGTTGTTTGGAGCATGTTGCGATTTTTGTATGAGAGCTTTTTGTAAAATCTGTTTGGAGACGACAGTAACTGAAAACGATTGTCTTGTCTTGGGTCAGAGAAAGTTGATTTTTGGATGCAATGAGTGTAAAACTCAGCTTTTTAGCTGTATTGAAGAGCTGTCACATCTGAAAAAGGCGCATGAGAGAAGTCTAAATGAGATAAAAAGTAAAGACATTATCATGGAAGAGTATCAGATTAAAAATGACGACTTGGAGACAGAGATTAAAAAACTACAAATAGAGATATTGGACAAAAATAAATACATTCTCAGACTGCAGAGAGGGTCCAGAAGCTTTGAGGATCTTGTATATGATAGAGAGGATGAAATGCATAAGAAAATTCAATACCATGTGAATATAATTGAAAAATTAAACAAGGACGTTCAAAAACTAAATGAGGAAATTATTCACCATCAGAAGGAAAAAGAAGAAATAAATGAAAATCTGGAAAATTTAACCAAAAATCTACATGAAAGTGAGAAAAAAAATCAAAATATGGCATTAGAAATTACAAAGCTTAATAATTGTAATAAAAATAAAATTGAAACATTGAATATATCTAAAAAGTCTGGAGATCAATCCAACTACAGTCTACAGCTGGAACTTAGAAATCTTGAAGCTGAAAAAGGAACAGAAATTAAAAACTTAAATATCAGAATTAGTGATTTAACAGATGAGAATCGAGAGTTTTTAGAAAAGGCTAAAAACATTCAAAATACTAATAATAAATTAAAACAAGAACTATGTGAACTGAAAGAATTGCAGAAGCAAATGATTGTCAGTCTGAATACCATGGAGGAAGAAAATAAACTATACAACACAGAAATAAGAGAACTTAAAAACAAATTATGCCAAACGCAGACAGCAATGAAGAAGCCCACAACTGAAAATAAATTGCAAAAGGATAAAAATAAAAACTTTTATAGAGAGCCGCAGAAAAAAAGAAACGTGGAAAGTGTATATGACAATAACACGCCCGGTAATGTTCAGCAAAAAACATATGTGCAAAAACCCAAAATATTACTGCTAACTGATTTATATGGCAAATATCTACACGAATACATTAGCAGTTGCTTTGGTGAGGGTTGTATTCTTCAAACAGTTTGCAAACCAAATGCAGGGTTGTCAGATATTGTTATGGATTTGGACTGTTACATCAAGGGCTTTACACAAAATGACTTTGTTATTACATTTGCTGGCTTCAGTAAGTTATACGTTGACAAAAAAAGTATAATAAATCTTTCTAATAAGTGTTTTCAAACTAATCTTTTAATTTGCACTATGCCAGCTAGGTTTTTATCTAGATATAAGCAAGATTTAGTACATAGGATGAATCAAAGCCTTATTAAGTATGTTGAGCTATTGAAGTCTTTTTCGATAAGTGTAGATTTGCTGGATGTGGAGAACGCCTTTCGACCAGCTGACTATATTAGAAGCACACCTTTCTTAAAGAGAAGTGGCCTTAAATCTCTTTCAAAGTTGATGTTTAATTCTATTAACAATTTTTTTAACAAAAAACCCCTCTCTAATTTGAAATTTGTTTCGCTTGTTGAGGAATTAAATAACTTAAATTATGGTCAGTGTGCTCAGTCAGCTCGGTTGGGTGAACGGGCCCCTTCCCAGAATTTAGATTTAGATTTGGATTTAGGTTTAGATTTGGGTTTGGATTTGGATGTGGTAGATTTGACTGCTGAAAGTTGTTTCGAAAGTGACAAGGTTGATTTTTTAGATCCAGGCCACACAAAGCGGTCAACATTAGTTTAGTTGATAATCGGGGCGTAAAAAACAAAAATAACAAACATCAGAATTCTGCTTTACTACTAAATATTCAATCACTCCGAAATAAAACAAACGAACTACACTTGTTTTTAAATGAGAATAATAATCCAAATATAGTCCTTATTACGGAACACTGGCTGAAAGAATATGAATTAGTTAATGTACCTGACTATGTTATTGTGTCAAGATTTTGTCGTTCTAGCAATGAGCATGGGGGTTGTATGATTTTACTGAGGAAGTCTTTTTTGGATCTAAATTTGTTTGAACCCATAAACAAATTTAATATTCTGCTAAAGGAATTAACTTTTGAGTTCACTATGATTTTTTCAAGAAAACTAAACCTCTATGTAGTCTGTGTCTATAGATCACCCAAATCTATTACAACTGAATTTTTGACAGGCCTGGATTGTCTTTTGGCTGAAATTTCTTCATCATCTAATGTTCTGCTTGCTGGGGATTTTAACATAGATTACAGAGACGGCAATGCAATATCCACCGTTGCATTAAAAAATATTTTTATCTCTAATGCCCTGAATATGCATGTCACAACACCCACACGTATAACAAAAACAACATCAACCTTAATTGACTATATTTGTTCCAGCTATAGTCAGGAAGAGGTAGAATGTAGGGTAGTTAATTCAGCATTGTCAGATCATGAGGCAGTGGTTTGTGACATATCGGAGCCCAGAGTGATAAATAAACAAAAATCTAGGCGCGGTAGAATATTCGACAGAAGCAGCTTTAATAGGTTTTACCAATCATGTAGCTGGGAAACCTGGAATCAAGTGCTGACATCTGATGAGCCTTTAAGTTCATTTCACCAGAAAACGACAAGGATTTTTAACAATTGTTTTCCTGTAAAAAATATAAAAACAAAAAGGGAAAAACCATGGTTTACCAAGGGCTTGAAAACTTCCTCTAGGAATCTTCGCTGTCTTCATAGGATTAGAAAATATACAGATAGTCCATTTTTTTATTCTTACTTTGGTTCCTACAGGTCTTTGTTTCGTAGACTGATTGCAGCTGCAAAAAAACGGTACTACTCCGATCGTCTAAGTAATTCTTCTAACAAACAAAAAGAATGTTGGCATATTATAAATAATATTCGTTCTAATAATTTTCGGAGGTCACTATCACATCCGGAAGTTTCTTCTGACAACCTGAATCAGTACTATTGTAATATTGGGAAAAATTTAACAAAAAACATAGGAATTCGTAAAGATCCAATGTTGTATATGTCTCATATTTCAGTACCCAATTCATTTGCATTTACACCAACCGATTTAGCTGAAGTTAAGCAAACATTAAAAGGCATCAAGAACAAAAATGCATCGGGAGAGGATGGATTGTCTGTCAGAGTATTGCTTAATATGCCTGAGGTTATTATAGCCGATATTTTAGTCAAAGCTTTAAATCACTCTTGGACGAGCGGGGTATTTCCTTCGAGCTTAAAATCGGCTTTAGTGATCCCGCTTCATAAGGGTGGAATTGAATCTGACCCTGCTAGTTTTAGGCCCATTTCAATGTTGTCTACCTTGTCTAAATTAATTGAAAAACTAACAAAAACTCGAATCATGTCATATCTTGAGTGCAATAAATTATTGAGCAATGCACAATTTGGCTTTCGCACCAATACAGGTACTAATAATGCTATGTTCAATTTGCTTTCACAACTCTTTTCTTCTTTAAATAAGTCAAATGTATCGGCCGCGGTTTTTTGCGATCTGGCTAAGGCCTTCGATTGTGTAAATCATTCTATTCTTATGAAGAAGCTGTACCATTATGGGTTTAGGGGGGTGGTTTTATCATGGTTCGAGTCTTACTTACAAGGAAGGACACAGCGAGTAATTGTTAATGATCAGCCATCAGAACCTGGAAACATTGAATGGGGTGTACCACAGGGGTCGGTCTTGGGTCCTCTCCTTTTTCTGATATTTTTTAATGATCTTGCCAGGCTCAATATACAAGGAAAGTTTACCATTTTCGCTGATGACACTACGATTCTGTGGTCTTGTAGTGATGTTGACACTTTAAGAACCATGATTTCAGGGGATTTGGATCTTCTTAAAGAGTGGTTTGATTCGAATCTGTTAACTTTAAACGTCGATAAAACTAATATAGTTTGTTTTAGATGCAGTATAGATGACCTAAGGGTGGGGGGTGATTCTCTGACAGAGCGTAATCACAGCAAATTCTTGGGCTTGACAATCGACTCTGGCTTGAAATTTGAGGATCATATCGGTATGTTGAGTAAAAAAATTGCGTCTGGTTGTTATGCAGTGAAAACAACAGTTAACGAACTCGGATTCGCTTTTGGAAAGACGGTTTATCATGCTTTGATAGAGTCGCACCTACGTTATGGTATTGCCTTCTGGGGTTCTACCAACAACCAACTACTTCAAATAATTTTTGCTTTGCAAAAGCGGGCAATACGGTATTTGTGTCATGCCAAATTTAGGGAGTCATGCAGGCCTTTGTTTGTGTCTAAAAAGATTCTAACGGTCATATCTTTGTATATTCTAGAATCTGTTTCTCTTATATATGTGCATCAGAATGACTTTCTTCGTCTGTCGGGTGGATACAACACAAGATCTGTTCAGCAGAGAGATTTGCAACTTCCGATTCCGAAATCTACTCTGGTTCACAAGTCAATCTGCTACAATGGCATAAAAATGTTTAACCATCTGCCTCAAAAAATTAAGATGTCCCCGAATCTAAAAATGTTTAAAAGAATGGTTACAGTTTTACTTGTTGATAGGGGCTATTATAGTCTGGAAGAGTTTTATCAAGACAGATTTTGACACGATTAGCTTGGTTGGTTGCATGACATTCAACTCTACACTTAATAAAAAAAAAAAAAAAAAAAAAAAAAAAAAAAAGTATAAAACATGCATACAAGAACTGCCCGTTTTTCAACTGATCTGTGATATTTTCGGTTTTTTAAAGTGTTAATTTTATGTAAATTTTAAATTGTTTTAAGTTTTAGACTATCTTAACCAGGTTTTTTATGTAGGATATGTATTTTAGTATAAGCAAGCCTTATTTTGTATGTGACTAGTTTTAGGTTATTCGCTTTGTCCACAAAACAAATTGTATAGTTTTTTATGACAATAAAGCACATTATCTATCTATCTATCTATCTATTATTCTCACATATTTTATCGATAATAGAAAAAATGTTGTATGCAATGAGTGTGTACAGTACCTTTTTTCACACATGTGATTGTCGCATTTCACATTCGTGGAAAAAAGTTCATTTAACACACTTGTTACTGCTATTTAATAATTTTTAAATAATCCAATTCATACAGGAACTTGCCTGTATTTCCGAAACCTTACTATTTAGGTATAGGAACATGATACATGATTTGTAAGGGATTTTAATTGCCTTCCATAATATTTCATAATATACAGGGTGTTCTACTTAAGAAAGTGCACTTTTCATCTTTTTTGTACCTGGCAGCACAATTACTGATTTTGACCAACCCTGTATGATGTTGAACAAATTTTCTTGCTCGAAAGTAATATGCAGGACCTCCCTAAGTTATCTCCAAAATTTAAACTTTCTACGAATCTCAGGGACGTAGTAATACAAATTTATTTACGACTAATGTATAATGTGCGTACATATTATATTTGTGATTTTGGAAGTATAATGACATATGTTATTCCTCCAGGGATTAATAACGAGTAGCGGGATTAATGGTCATTATTCCACAAAAGTGTCAGTGTCAAACGTGTAGTGCTTGTGGATTTGTATTGAAAATTATGAGACGGATGAAATTTGTTCATTGAAAATCTCAAATAAATTAATTTGTCGTAAATAAAGTAGAGTATACTACTCGCAATAATGGCTATTATTCCCTCGGAATGTTACTCCCTCGCCGCAAACGCGGCTCAGTTCGTAATAATCCTCGGGAATAATAGCTATCATTATTGACTCGTGGTATAATCTACTATTAACTAGAGCAATGTTTTGAAGAAAAAATAAATTAATTAATAAGTCGAAAATCACTAGAGATAGGTATAGGACAGTATTATATAAAAATGATCAAAAAGTAATAGCGGAGCGGAAAATACAATAATATACAGGGTGTCTCATTTAAAATTTCAAAGTTCATATTACTTTTTGGTATAAGCGGCAACGTTGCATCGTTGAAATTATTTTAGAAAGATAGATCAGGAGCAATTACTTGGGCATGCAAATTTTCAAAAATATCCAACATTCCGTTTTCCATAAACATCTAACCTACCATCGACCATCAATCACCCTGTATACCTATAGGGATCTTACATTAAAAATCTAATCACTGTATAGCTGCTGGGTTGAGCCGAGGGGTGTACCACCTGGAGAAAAAGTATACAGTGATTTCCTAGATCCGGAAATAGCAGGGTATTTCTTGTATTTTGTGGGAGAAAGGAAATACTTCAGATTTCTACATATTACCAGTATTACCTACTTCTGATAAGTATTTTCTCGTATTATCAGGTTGTTCCAAAAAAAACACTGTGTGAATAGCTTGATAATTAACAACCATATTTTGCCGAAACTGCAGATCCATTTTTTTGAAGACTTCTACAACACATTTTGGCTACCAGAAACTATTCATCAGTTCGGGTACCTACTAAGGTACCTACCCACAGTCGGTTCTTGTTTATTTTATCCTATTACATCCACTAGTCAATGCCAACCACCATGTCTTTGAAAAATGGTCTGTTGAGTGGTCAGCTGTCTGTATGACAAAAATCTAATTGGTGTTGAGTGTTGACACTCATACAATCACAATCATATTTTTCTCAAGCCTGTTTTGAAATACAAGACTCTTTTTATACATTTCAACAAGAAAACTGTGTTGCAATATTTCAAAAACCAAGTCAAATGGAGGTTTGGCATTTAGGGGCTTTAGTAATGTCGGGACGCTGAATTAATACCACCATTGAATGGGGCATTCCCAAAAACCCCCAGGTAGGAAATATGGTACCTACATTGTTCTTGAGCCTTCGACAGAGTTGATCATAAAATCATGATAGACAAACTGGGTGCTCATGGTGTGCATGGATACTTCCTCGAACTGTTGAGAAGTCTGCTGATAGGCAGAAAGCAGGTAGTCAGGGTGGAAAATTACATTTTCCTACGAGCGTGCGGATTTTTCGTTTTGAAAGTTGTACTTTTCCGCACGATTTTACTTTTCCGCACGATTTTACTTTTCCGCACGATTTTACTTTTCCGCACGATTTTACTTTTCCGCACGATTTTACTTTTCCGCACGATTTTACTTTTCCGCACGATTTTACTTTTCCGCACTATTTTTTTACTTTTCCGCACGATTTTTACTTTTACTGAAAAGTGTACCCATATTAAAGTTCGGGGGCCCCCTATATATTTGGGCGGAGCCCTGCGGTGACCCCCTATTTGGGGGGCATAGTCCCGCGGGGGCCCCATTTTGAGGGACACAGTCCCGCGGGGCCCCTTTTTGGGGGGCGAAGCCTAAATATCTTCATTTTTAGCAATAAAAAAATCGTGCGGAAAAGTAAAATCGTGCTGAAAAGTTACTTTTCCGCACGATTTTTTTATTGCTAAAAATGAAGATATTTAGGATCAAATAAATGATTTATGTTATATATTATTCTATATTATGTGCTATTTTGTACCATCGTTATAAAATCTTTGCGTATTGGAACATTTTTTTTAATAAATAAGGACAAATGCACTCGTAGGAAAAATATTGTACCTAACTCTTGCGGAAAATGTCTTTTCCAAAGTACCACTTTCCGCACTTGTTAGGTAAATAACTATTCCTCAGCTTTTCCGGTTGCCTCTGGTGTGCCCCAGGGCGGCCACTTGTCGCCTTTATTTTTTAGCATTTTTTTGAATGATCTGAAACAATACTGAGAAACGTATTGTTCTTTTCTATGTCTTGCTGATGATTTGGAGTGTTTTATATACAGGGTGTCCCACGGTGGATGGCGTATTAGACGTTTATGGAGAATTAAAAAGCGGATCATTTTGAAAATTTGGCAACCGGGATAAACGACCATGATCTACACTTTAAAAATATTTTTGACCATGCGGTGTTGCCGCTTCTACTCTAAACTAGTGGCAACATCACTATTTTAAATGGAACACCCCGTATTTAATTGCATATTTGGATTCTACGTAAAATTCTGAGCAGATTTCATGTGATATACCCTATACCTAAGTTCAACTGTTTTGGAAATATTGACAGTTGAAAATTGACTTTTTGCAACTTTGACAGGCTGTAAAACCTAATTGGTTAATTTTAGAGGAAAACCGATTTCACATTCCTATCTTGGATTTTGATGAACTATCATTTAACACCAACTTTGAACTTAACCAGAGATTAAATTTAACTGAAATTTTTAATCATGGATTTAATTCTAAGTTGGTGTCAAATGATAGTTTATAAAAATCTAAGATAGGAATGTAAAATCGGTTTTCCTCTAAAATTAACCGTTCAGGTTCTACAGCCTGTCAAAGTTGCAAAAACTCAATTTTCAACTGTCAATATTTCCAAAACAGTTGAACTTAGGTATAGGGTATATCACATGAAATCTGCTTAGAATTTTATGTAGAATCCAAATATGCAATTTAATATGGGGTGTTCCATTTAAAATAGTGATGTTGCCACTAGTTTAGAGTAGAAGCGTCAACACCGCATGGTCAAAAATATTTTTAAAGTGTAGATCATGGTCGTTTATCCCGTTTGCCAAATTTTCAAAATGATCCGCTTTTTAGTTCTCCATAAACGTCTAATACGCCATCCACCGTGGGACACCCTGTATAGTCATAAGAAGCCCAGAGGATAATAAACTTTATAATAATAAACTTTATTTGGATATTGGAAAATGTAAAATTATTACCTTCTCAAGGAAGAAGTCACCTTATATTCATACTTATTTTCTTAATAATGATGAAATTATGAGAGTTGAGACTATCTGGGACCTTGGAATTTTCCGAGGAATTTTCTTTGATTGGCGAAACGTCGAGAACCGATCTCCAACGACGACGGCCGATCAGCCCGAAAACCCACTCATAACTAGAAGTTGTAGAGCCCTTAATGAATGCATAAATTCTTCAAATATTGGCATATTTAATACAAACTTAACATCGTTTAGGAAAAGCATTTCTAGGTCTTTGAAATGATTTCGTAAATGTGTGAAATTAAATACCTATTTGATTTTTTATAATTTTTCATAATCCCGAATATTTAATATTCATTTTAATCCAATTAATGTTGGTAGGTATCTATTATCTATGTCAAATTGCAATATATTTATACCACCTACTACCATACCTATTAAACTTTTATAATTTAAGTAACTAGTATAGTATATCTATCTATTGTTTATTTATTTATACTTTCTTTATATTTAAGATTGAAAACTGTTAAATGGCTTGTCTGTAAATAAAATCTATCTATCTATGGTTTATTTTTTTCCAAGATAGATTTTGGCATTGAAACTTTGAAACATAAACAATGCCGCTAATTGGTTGCTATTGTAAAACTGATGTCAACCTGCAGAAACACCTCATTTTGCGACCAATCAGGATCAAGCGTTATTGTTTATGTTTCAAAGTTTTCAATGTCAAAATCTATCGTGGGAAAAAATAGAGTGTATCTATTTACGCACATTCAGAAATATTAGTTTCCATACATAACGACAAACCTGTATAGTAATCATTAACATAATCAGCCATGTCTTTATCATTTTCAAAGTTTTGATCATTGTTCGTTATGTTTATATTTTTATTTTTGGTAGTAAGTTCTGTTTATTAGTTGCTTCTGATATGATTTGATATATTTTTTCCAAGTAGCCCTTATTGTTATTTATTTTGGTTTTATAGTACAGGGTCATTTTTTATATTTTCCTACCCCTTAGCTTTTTTGTGCCACTGAGTATAAAAAAAAATTAAATAGGAAAGTTGTAATGCTTGAAAAATAGTTCTCAAAAAACAGTTTTGTTCATACAGGGTATTGCAAAAAGTTTTAAAAACAAAAACATATTATTTTTTTTTGTAAATGGGACACCCTGTATAATATGACATTTCTGGATTCTGCGGAAAATTCTAGATAGAAGATTCATGATAGTTTATGAAAAACTAAAATAGGAATGTAAAATCCGTTTTCTTGTAAAATTAACCGTTCAGGTTTTACAGTCTGTCAAAGGTGCAAAAGTCAGTTTTCAACTGTCAATTTTTCCATGTCTATCAACTTAGCGAGACAACTTCGAAAAATCGATTTTCCATTATGCCAAGAATTTATCGCTTTTTTTGCCGCTAATTAAATGTGGAATTAAAAAATTTGCCGCTCTTTTGGTTTTTTCTTAATTACGTGTTCTGCTAACTTGATGTCAAGATAGCGAGACAACATCACTAAATATATGTCAGCACTAAAAAACTAGGTACGTGAAAATTTGCCGTTTTTTTGCCGCTAATTAGTTGTGAAAATCAAAAATTAGCCGTTTTTTTTTTTTCATAAAAAATCAAATTTGAAAAAAAAAATCATTTGTTTCGCTAACTTGACGTCGAGTTAGCGAGACAATATCACTAGAAATGCCGGTAGTGATAAGTTGAGTGAATGGAAATTTGCCGTTTTTTTGCCGCTAATTAGATGTGAAAACTAAAAATTTGTCGCTACCTTTCTTTTCATAGGAAAATCGTGTTCGAAAATAAAATAGTGTTTTGCTAATTTAACGTAAAGTAAGCGGGATCACTAAAAATGTCGGTAGTGATAAATTGAGTGAGTGGAAACTTGCCGCTAATTAGCTCTTTTTCTACAAGAAAATATCGCGTTTGAAAAAAATATCATGTATTTCGGTAACTTGATATCAAGTTAGCAAAACAGTATCAATAAAAATGTCGGTAGAAAATTTCATTCATCTGTCAAAACTGGTATTCGAACCATAAACTGGGCTCTGTGTCATTTGCGGGACAGTCGTTTGCGCGAGGGAGAAAAGCGCGATACTAAAAGCGCGAGGGACAAAAGCGCGACGAAACAAAAACGCGACTGCATGAAAGCGCGAGAAACAAAGGCGCGAGCGAGAAAAGCGCGAGAAACAAAAGCGCGAGTGACAAAAGCGCGACGGAACAAAAACGCGAGGGACAAAAGCGCGATGGAACAAAAACGTGACTGGAATAAAGCACGATTGGACAACAACGCGAGGTATCTAACTATCTACGAGGACTGTAAGCAAAACATCAAATTGTATCAATAATAATCAGAAAAATGCAGACTTACTCAAACTAACCCATACTAACCCGTTCGCCTAGTGCGATCTAGTCTTCGTTAAATAGAATTTTATTTGAAAAACAAGGCGCGGTCAAGGGACCCTACGCTATAAATAAATTGACTGTTTTTTTGGATAAAATGCTAACTTACAAGTACTAGGTCGCACTAGGCGGACGGGTTAGTTTGAGCAAGTCTGTATTTGCTTTATTATTATTGCTTCAAATTGATGTCGCAATACAGACTTACTCAAACTAACCCAAAATAACCCGTCCACCTAGTACGATCTAGTCCTCGTAAGCATTTTATTTAAAAAAACAAAGTTAATTCACTGATTGCTCAGGGTCCCTTAAGAGCGCAGTGCTTTTTAAATAAAATGTTAACTCACGAGGTTGAGATTGCCCTAGACGGACGGGTTAGATTGGGTTAGTTTGAGTAAGTCTATATAATTTTGATCAATATTGGAATAATTTGATGTTTCCCTCTTTTGCTTAGAGGTCGTCGTTGTAAATGTCGCTCTTTTAATTTGTCACTGTTCTAAATCTCGTTCTTTACATATGTCGCTCTTTTGATATGTTGCTGTTTTTTTTAGATGTCGCTATTTTGATTATCGCTGTTCCAAATGTCGCTATTTTGATATATCGCTTTAACAATATGGCGCCTTTTTGATGTTGCTATTTTAAATATCGTTCTTTCGAACCCGAGGCATTTTTCCGTTTCCTATTTGGTTACCGCTACATGGAGCGCTAATCCTTTAGGACATGTAAAATTATACCTGGCATCGCGTTTCCTATTAGGACAGCGCACATTGCTTACGGCTATATGGAGCGATAATCATATAGGACTTGTTAAATTGTATCTGACGTCGCGTTTCCTATTAGACCAAAGCACACCCTCTTCGATCGTCTGCAGACATTCATTGCAATACATTATCGTTGTCATTTTTAAAGGTTAAATGGAATGGTTACAGGTGGTGCAATAATTTTGTAATATTTCTCGTTGTGTCTCGTTTTATTATTACTGTTGATTCTACACTGAGAAATCCTCTAGCCAAAAACTCTACTAATGGATTTGCGGCTATCAGAGAAATTTTGTTTATCATTGTTTCGGAAATAATGACAGTAGAAAATTGACTTTTTTGCAACTTTGAGAGGCTGTAAAACGTGAACTGTTAATTTTACAGCAAAACTGATTTAACAATCTTGTCTACAGCTTTTCATGAGCTACCATTTGACACCAACTTTGAATTTAATCGGAGATTAAATTTAATTGGAATTTTCAATCACGGATTAAATTCAAAGCTGGTGTCAAATGATATTTTATAAAAAAATAAGAAAAGCATGTATGATCAGTTTTGCTGTAAAAGCAACCGTTTAGGTTTTACAGTCTGCGAAAGATGCAAAAAAGTCAATTTTCCACTGTCATTATTTCCGAAACAGTTCAAGATAGGTATATGACATTATACATGAAATATGTCTAGAATTTTCCGCAGAATCCAGAAATGTCATAATATACAGGGTGTTCCATTTAAAGAAATATATTTTTTTGTTTTTTAAACTTTTTGCAACACCCTGTATGAACAAAACTATGTTTTCTGAGAACTATTCTTCAAGCACTACAACTTGTGGCACAAAATAGTTAAGGTGGGTGGGAAAATATAAAAAATGACTGTACCTATTCATTTTTGCATTTGATAATTAATTTTTTTTGATGGTTTCGATAGGTTTATTCTCAATTTCAAGCTCGACATTATATGATCCAAGTAGTCTTTTTTTAAAATTCATCTCAGTGTTTAATTGCTGTAATAATACCATTTGTGGTCCCAAAGCTCCAAGCCTTTATAATTAGATTTTGAAGAACAGGATGTACACTGTCAACACGAAATAAAACAACAGTTGTGTATTTCGGTGTAAATTGAATCGCTCTTTCAACCCGCATTAAAAAGCACATTAATAGACTCTGCGTTTGGCCACCACCTTAATTTCACAAAACTTAATTTGTCCCCTTATGAAGACAGCGAAATATCGCCAGTCAAACAACCGTAAATCCCTAGATTATAGAAAGGACCTTGGAACTGCCAGAAGAATTCGAAAACAACCCCACCCATTGCCATAACATAAGGATCAATGAAACCAACCTCAGAAGTCCTACCTTCAAATTCTTTCCTGATATGTACTTACAATACCTACCCATCCACTTTTACACAAACCTAGTCGATTTCAATTTAAATTTCTTAGACAAACCCAGTCAATTATCAATCATATTTGAAAATAATATAAAATTTCTGCATTTTTTACGTATTAATACATGCGATAATAGTTCTGGTTGTTTACATTGATAAATATTTGTTGCATATATGCATTTCAAAAAACAACATACTTCCATCAAGAGCATACCAATTATTTAATAACTACCATTTGTTCTTCTATTGTGAGCTGTCTGTTTCGTTTTATATACAAGAATTTTAAAGTGTGTTTTTAATAACTATTAACATAATAGGGTAGTGATCTGTCAAACCATTATTCAACACAAAAGATTGGTATTTTGTAGAATACGTTTTAAGTGTTTTCTTATGAATAGATGATCGATACAAGTAGCTGATGTGCTTTTTTCCCTAATGACGCAGTTTACAAGCGAAACAAAACTTGATACTTTTATCATTTGATAAAGTCATAATGTCCAGAGATTGAAAAGAGAATTCGATGACCTTTGAAATGAGGTATCGCTTGACCCCTACTGCCATTTAAGATTTAAGGGTTGGAGCTTACCCCCGCGAGAGGGTTGAAGTGACAACATTGAAAATATGCGCAAAAGATTTCCCCCTCCGAATAGAAATCGACGGGTCCAAGCGATTTTTTTCAATAAACGATGAATACGAGATATCGACCTTGTTTCGTTTTCGCTGGCCCACCCTGTATAGACTAAATCACGATAGAAAGTGAATTTGACAGTTCGCGTTGACATTTTTATTAATTTTTTTTTAGGTTGTCAGCATGCGTTAGCGCTTCGATTCCGTCAGCTGGGATAAACGACAGGGTCGTATTTAGAAAAGTGATATACATTTCAGAATAAAAAATTATTTTCAATTTCTTTAAAGGAAGTTAAGTTATTAAAATCCAAAAATCCTAAAATTAGAGTCCGAAGTAAACACTTATAATAAGAGTAAACACTTAAATCCATACTAAAACCAGGTTTGAAACGCAACACCGAAACACAAAGGCACAGAACACTACATAAAAAACCAAAAAACCGATTGCGATAATAACAAATAAAAAAATAATGCAGAAAACGGCAAAAAACTGAAAGATTTCACACAAAAATTCGAAATTCAAAATTCAAAGACCCGAATCTGTTATTTTTATGTGTCAAATCAAAATGTCATGTACCATTATTTGAAAGTTGTCAGAAAAAGGGACAGATCTGGGGATTTTATTTATTTTCAACTGGTGAAAATAACGGTCAAAATTCAAACTCTCTCGTGAATATGACTAACCTGAAATGGCTCGCCCAGCCTATCTATAAAATGAGGCAAATTGAGATGAAGAATGTGGGGGATACCTATCTCTATTTACCTTATGGGTCAATTATAATGTCAATGAACTAGAGAGTGAAAGGTATCCCTCACTATTTGTTTTTCTTTTAGTTCAAATGCCTTCCTGAGCAGATACCTGCCACCAGGGTGAGATGATTCCACAAGGGATGTAGGTTCCTGTTAAACGATAATAATTTTCTATTAGGCTTCAGAAATAGTGGTGGCGAGGGCGAGACTAAAAATTCTCAAATTTGGGAAACCAAGGCCGGCTGGGCCAATAGCCAGCCACACACGAAGATTTCGGCGCGCAAGTTTGGAATGTGCCGTTCCAAAAGTCGCAAGGGAAGTGTCAGTTAGTGGAGTGTCATGATAATAGGTTTTGCGCGTTTTAGCAAGTTTGGCGCGCAAATCGTACGTGCAAGAGAAAGGCGGAAACCCATTAGCAACACGCCACGCGATGCTATACCACGCTACGCCATGTGACGAAAATGTGTGCGTATATTCTTCCATTTATTTACATGTGCCGCGTATACACTTGTCACACGCGATACCACGCCATGGCACGCCACGCGATCCGACGTGTGACGATTTCAAGTCCTCAGATGCTGCCCACGCGTGTTGGTACGTGTAGATGTTCCCCGGCTGCCTCTCTAGCCCCGCTGCAATCTGTTTCTGTATTTATTCAATATGTTGTGGCATCGCAAATGGTAGTACAGAAAATTGCAGCAGGAATTTCTGATAGAAAAGGTACGGCAGTACGAAATCCTGCTTTTTAATCTTGTCTTTCACAAGATTGTGTAAATAATCAAATTGTTCTCTCTCTCCATACGGAAGTACATGGTATCCACTATGATCTGCCTCCAGGTCCATCATTATCATAGATCATTATTAATACATCAAAAGTGGTCTGTAAATTCAGAGCCGCAGCAGCACATTCTTCTAGAAACTTTAAGTCACTAGACAAACGTCTATACTCCATATTGTACTCAAAGCTACTGACAATTTTTTTGAATAAAATGTATAGAATAAAATGAGCGTGTCATCACGTGGCGTGTTACAAATTTGAACACAAACTGTCCCACGTGAAGCTATGTCGCATGGTGTGGGGTGGCGTAGTATGGCGTGGCGTGTTGCTAGTGGGTTTCGGCCTTTAATTGCACATAAACGGAGTTTATTGTTGTTTTTCAGGAATTTCAAATCTATTTTTGATATGGGTGGCAGTCAGCAAGTACTTAAGTATGATATTTAATAGAAATTACCATAAACTGATGGGCAAGGCAAATAAAAAAAAATCATAGTATTTATTCCTAGGTATAACATTTATAATTTCACCTACGAGCGTGCGGTAAAGTGCACTTTACCGCACGTATTTGCAAATGGAAAGCATCACTTTACCGCATAGTGTGCGGTAAAGTTAACTTTACAGCATAGTATGCGGTAAAGTAGAATACAAAGTGTGCGGTAAAGTGCACTTTACCGCATAGTGTGCGGTACAGTAGAATTTGATATTTATAATCAAAAATCCTCTTTTTTTCAGAAAATGCATTTTTGATCATTTCTAAATCTTATCTTATTTCATTAATTAATCTGATTCATTAATTAATTTTATCAATGCCTTTTTTTGGAGATGTAGATGCTCATAGGTAAAATTTTGTACCTAACACATGCGGAAAGTGCCTTTACCGCCCTTAACGGCTTAACTGCCGTTGCGTGCGGTAAAGTATCACTTTCCGCATTTGCTAGGTAAATAACTATTATTGCCTATGTATATATAGAGTTGATTCGTTCACAAAAAAAAGTTTAATCTATTAGTCGTTCATCTGCTGAAATTGCATTTCTTTATTATGGTATCTTGTTTTGTCAAATATGGTTCTTAGTAACTTCAAAAGATGGTCAAATGTTGCACAATCCATTCTAAGATAATTTCGAAAATCACATGGATTGTTTCCTCTAAGTTCCATTACAAGTGGTATATGTAAAAATTGTAAAGAATATGCATACAGCATAGCACATGCAATAACTTTTCTTTTTTTTTTATTGAGTAAAAACATAATTACTAGTAAATTTACAAAGTACACCTCGTAAAATTCACACATTCTTAGCAAAACTGTTAGAATTTCTAAAATGCCAGATGCCGTTCCAAATCTTTTCGATTTGAGACACTTCTAACCCATTAACGAAGCATTTTGGAACGTCAGATTAAAATCTGTAGGCTAAACCCACATGTAATTTTTGAACGTTTGTAGGCAAAGACGCTCATATGCGTGCCCAAGCATGTACATCCGGAACACCCCACATCTACGCGCGTTATAAACTTTATTTTCTACTTTACTATTATAGATCCATAATACCTAGCAAACGAAATACGTTAACACACCTATAACAACCTGATCCATAACGCCCGCTTTTGCGGGCGTTATGATCTATAACGCCCGCTTATAATACCTTAAGGTGTTTTTGTTGTTGTTGTTCTATTAATTTGCACTTTACCCTATAGTCCAGGAGGTGGCGCCAAAAACATGCAAGAGTTTTCGCAAGGCGGATATTTTCAAAATAGGTCGTACTTTAGTACTAGAATGCTAGTGTACAGTCAGCACTCACAGTTCCGGGACAGCTGGCTCTGGGACGCGGGCAAAGTTGTAATTTTAAGAAGCATCTAAACTGTTTTCTCAAAGCTTAAAATTTATAGAAATTTTGCACATTATCTGTTTGAAGGTCACAGATAACGTATGTAAATCGTCAGACGTCTAGTTCGTTGCAAAAAGGGGGTCAGACGTCCTCAAAGTTGTTATTTTATGGCATTTTCTTCAAATATATTTGTCAAATACCTGCAAAAATATATTTTGACAGGACACCGAAGAAAATGCCATAAAATAAAAACTTTGAGGACGTCTGACCCCCTTTTTGCAACGAACTAGACGTCTGATGATTTACATACGTTATCTGTGACCTTCAAACAGATAATGTGCAAAATTTCTATAAATTTTGAGCTTCGAGAAAACAGTTTAGATGCTTCTTAAAATTACAACTTTGCCCGCGTCCCAGAGCCAGCTGTCCCGGAACTGTGAGTGCTGACTGTACACTAGCATTCCAACAGTAAAGTACGACCTATTTTGAAAATATCCGCTTTGCGAAAACTCTTGCATGTTTTTGACGCCAGCTCCCCAACTACTAGGCAGCCACTAAATGTCTGACCGAAAATAATTTTCGGTCTAGCCAGGATTCGAACCCGGTCTACTATCAATGTTTCCCATGTAGTCCAGCCCGTTAACCCACAGGACCACCACCGTTGCCTTGCCTTATGAGATGTTTATAGATATATTAATTTATTTCGTTTCTATGTACAGGTCGCAGGTACAGGTACAGGTCACAGGTACATGTCAAAATACAAAACAATATTCTGTCACACAAGTTTAACTGATTTTGTTAATAACAAATTGATGAAAAAACATTGTGTTGAGTAGAAAATAAAGCATTGTATGCACCACGGGGATTTCAAGATTATAATGCCCTTCAGGCGAAATATATCCCTCGGGCCATAGGCCCTCGGGCTAGTTTCGCCTTCGGGCATTATAATCTACATAATCCCCTTGGTACATAAATAGCTATTTCGTGTGTGGCTGGCTATTATGGTGCAACTATAATGCCCTTCGCTCGATCAGTATGGATTTTCTTTAGCACCCTGTATGGATTTTCTTTAGCACACCTGGCTTCTTCATCTTGTTTTTCTTGTTGTCGTTTGGCCTCTTGACCTTTGACAACATGAACCTAAGTAATAATATAAATTGCACATCTATCCCTATGATTGACATCTTTGAAGAAATCTCAAATGTTCCGAATAAGTTATCTTCTGGCCCTGACGGCATACCTAATTTCCTGTTGAAAAAATGTATTTGTACTCTGGTGTCTCCTTTGCATCTTCTTTTCAATAAATCCTTGAAATCATCCATCTTTCCAACTAAATGGAAAGAAAGTGATATAGTTCCCATTTTCAAAAGTGGGGAAAAAGATAACATTGCAAATTATCGCAGCATATGTATACAATCTGCTATACCAAAGATTTTTGATTGTTTAGTTACTAACCAGATTACTTGGCAATGCAGAGGCCTTATTTGCGAAGAGCAGCATGGCGTTTCAAAGAACAAGTCAACATTATCCAACTTGGCAGCTTATCAACTTGACATTCTCCAAAACATGGAAGACAGAAAGCAGACTGAGTCTGTCTACACAGATTTTTCAAAAGCCTTTGATCGCGTTGATCACAGGATCTTACTTAAAAAGTTGCTTCTGATCGGTTTTAATTTAGACTTTGTGTTATGGTAGGAAAGTTCGCTGTCGGATAGAATCCAGGGAGTTAAAATAGGCTGTTATTATTCAGACACAATTGAAGTTACTTCTGGCGTACCCCAAGGGGGCCATAGTTCACCTCTTTTATTCAACATTTTTGTGAACGATATTGTTGACTGTTTTCTGAATAGCAGGTGCTCTAAGTTTGCGGATGATCTCAAGTTTTGGAGAAAAATCGAAAGCGTTTGTGATCAGATCCTCCTTCAGGAGGATTTGGATCGTTTGTCAGACTGGTGTCAGAAAAATAAGCTAAACCTAAATGTGGAGAAATGTTGCTTTATAAGCTTCTCCCGTAAACCTGAGAGAATTGTAACAAATTACCTGATTAATGAACAACAGCTTAAATACAAAACTTCAATCAGAGATCTTGGTGTCATCTTTGATGAAAAACTATCATTTGTCGAACATATAAATGCCATCTCTATAAAAGCTTCAAAGATGCTGGGTTTTATTTTGAGAAATACACAGAGCTTTTCTATCGAAGCCACCAGAATGGTCTACTGTTCCTTAGTTCGATCTGTGCATGAATACTGTTCGGTGGTATGGTCGCCATTTTTTCAAATCCATTCGGATTCCTTGGAAAGGGTCCAACATAGATTTTTGCGTGTATGTGCCTTTAGAAGTAATGTTAGGATCATAGATCATGACTAGAGCCTCATTGAAAGAAATTTAAATATGCCTCCATTAAGTGAGAGAAGAGACTTATTTGGCTTAATATTTTTGTTTAAAATTATTAGAGGACGTATTGACTCTCCAACACTTTTGAATCAAATCAGCCTGAATGTACCTTACTATCATGGTTTGAGAAATCAGTCAACATTTAATACTCCATTTCATAGAACAGCCTATGGGGCTAATAGTCCAATTAATAGATATCTTTGAATGTTAAATAATCTCAATATTGATGTTTTTGATATGGAGTAAGCCATGTTCAAAAATAGGTGCAAAAATGTGATACATGTTCCTTAGCAGAAATTTAAATTTAAATTAACTTGTTTATTAGGGTTGTTACTTGCTTATAAAATCCTATTGGGCAATACATATTTAAATTGTTACGATACATATACCATTGTTCTTGAATTTATTTATAGTTATTTATCTTTGAAGTAAAACTTCGTTTTTTTTTGTCAGCATTGTTATTACATATTTATTTAGTTCATTTATTTTCCAGTAGCATAGAACAGCATTATTTTTTGTTGTTTTACCTACCTTTGTCAATTGTAATACTTTTTCTTAATAGGGTTATCTCCGAGGTTATCTCGTAATAAATAAATAAATAAATAAAAAGTTCCAACATTTTACGCAGAAGTTCTTTAATTTTTTGTTCTTCCATTTTTTCTTTTTGTCTCGTAATAGGCATATACAGAATGTTCTGGAATTTTCCTCAAAATCTTTTCAAATATCTTTCCTGGTTTTTGATTGAAGTTCCAAACACTTCGGTGAAGTCACAAATTGGATAACTTGCTTTATTCTCGAAGAGAATGTTCTAGATTTTCTTATGAAATGTATTTTCTGAATGTCGATTGATATAGCAAACACGTCGGTGGAGTCACAAATTCAATATCTTCCTTGGTTTACAAATAGAATGTTCCAGAATTTTCCCGAAATTTCTCGAAATTATTTTACTGAATGACGATTGATGTATCAAATATGTCGGCGAAGTCAACAATTCATCTCCCTTGGTTTCCAAATAGAATTTTCTAAAACTTACCTGAAAATTCACTATCCCAGTCAAAATCGGATATACAATCACTTCCAGGGTAATTTACACAATCGGTCAAGTCTCTTTTGGTGATTGTCACTGCTTACACTGATTAACTGTCCAACAATATCTTGGACTATTCTGGTGCTCACTACTTCTGGAGATTTTATGCTCTCTTCTCTCCTTTCGCGCTTTTTCAATGCATCAGCATATCTTGTCTCTGGCAACCTTTTGGTGACCAGACTCGTCCCATTTTTAAAATCATTGATATTCTTCGTTTTCAGAACAACAAATACGTATGCAAATTGTAGTCGTGAATTATCATGGTTTTAAGTGTTTAAATCGCAAAAATAAGTTTGCAAAAGTAGAAAAACAGTGATTATTGGGTGTGAGTAAAGTATGTGATTGTGAATTTTGGCTTATTTAGAGCGATTATGAAGTATAAACTGAAATTAATGCTAGTGTAAACATTTTGGGAGTGGCTTAGAAACCAATTCCTGGTATCCGAGCGTATCGCGACGTTGCCACATCCTGTCGTTTTTAATTACCTATCGTTTTTTTTTACTCAAAATGAGTCCAGGAAACCCCAAAGAAGACAAGGTACCTCCCGATATTGTCTATAAATGTCACCCCAGAGATGCGATGAAAACTGTTATATGTATTATCTGCGATAATGGCTTCCATAGAAGTGACTTTGAACGAAAACTCAAAAATGGTGCAACATATTTGACTAGAACTTTAGTCATATGTGAAGAGCATAAAGGCATCACACTAAAGGAAAACACAGATGATGAAAACACTAATGAAAACCTACGAACAACAATTGCGTACCTGAGAGATAAGTGCGCAAAACTCAACAACTTGTGTAAGGAATACAAAGCCAATGTTGATACCATTACCGCTAAATACAAAAATCGCCAAAGTCAAACCAATCAGGAGGAAGAAAGACGTGCACATGAAACCAACGTAGAAACACTAATTTTGAAGGAGAGAAACAAAGGCCTGGAAGAGCAAAACAAAGTTTTACAGGAACAGAACCTTACCTTAAAGCAACTTAATGCAGAGCTGAAAAACACAAACACACTACAAAATGAAATATTGCAAGACACCAAGAACAAAGAAAGAAGCTATGCCACAGTTGTCAATACCACAAATAACAAATACGTAAGAGAGCAGAAAATATATCCGACAATGACGATATCCAAATTTGATAAAAATCATAGCCAAGACCTACTAAAGGAAATCAAACACAACCTAACAAGTAAAACAACTATTCCAATGGATCTTACGCTAACAAAATCAAATGATAAGATCGTTGTCCGATGTGACACAGACGAAAATGTAAAATACATACATGACCTATTGAACAATATTGCCAAAAATAGGTTTACCACAAATATAGAGAAAAAAACGAATCCCTTAATAAAAGTAGTGGGCATAGAAACAGATTGTACGGATTACGATAAAATAAAGGCGGATATTGTAAATAGAAACAATCTAGGAAGCGAAACCGATCTAAAAATAAATCATGTATATACAACAAAAAAGCAAACCAAAACTGCAATTTTACAAGTTAGTAAACAAACATATTCACAAATTATGAGAGACAAAAAGGTGTACATAGGATGTCAGAGGTGCAAAGTATTCGATGAGTACAACCTAACACAATGTCGTAACTGTGGAATGTTTAACCACAGCACTAAAAAGTGCAGAAATGCCGCAAAATGTCTGAACTGCTCGGAAGAACATCCTACCGAGCAATGTAACAAGACAGACACAAAAAAATGTCTAAATTGTTGTTCTTCAAATAGGTTTCACACCAACAAAAGGGAAGAAAAACATCGTGCAGACGAACACAAAATATGCGAAACATATAAAGCATTTCTGTCAAAAATCATTGACAGAACCGACTATCCATTTTCTCCGGAATAGATTTTGAATTTGAAACAAATCTAGAGATTAATGACACGCACGAATTGAACAACTTAATATCAAACAACGACTTTGTAATCTATCATACAAATATTAGAAGTTTGCATAGAAACCTACAACAACTATGGATAAACCTGAATATGCTAACAACGAAGCCCCACATTATAATATGCACAGAAGTATGGAGAGTTGAAAATGTAGCTTACTACCAGCTAGATGGATACAAAAACTACTACAACTACGGAAACCTGAACAAATCAGATGGCGTGATGATATACATAGAGGAAAGCATACAAGAGACTACAGAGATCGTCCACATTGGTGAAATTAAGGCCCTAAAGACTCTAGTTACTGTAGGTACAAAAAAGACTTTTTTAACATCTCTTTATAGGTCGCAAGAAGTAAGTAAAATCAATTTTCTGAATAATTTTGAACATTATCTTAAATCTTTTAAAAACAGCGATATTCATTACATCATAGGTGATTTAAATATTGATATTCAAAACCCTGACTTTTATGGTAGTGAATATTTTAACTTTCTGTATGAAAAAAGATATGTTCCTCTTGTCACAACTGTAACCAGGCCAAATGAGTCTGGGGGATCATGTATAGATCATGCTTTTGTAAAGAATGTGAATGAAGAAGAGGTAAAAGGGCTTGTTTATAAACACATGATTACAGATCATTATCAAACTTTTTTATTAATTAGGTTAGGTGTCAAAAGATCCGAAACAAACACAATAATTAATTATATAGACTATAAAAAACTAAAAAGTGTAGCTAGAAATTTAAACTGGACTAACATAATAAATGATAATGTGAATGAAAGCACAAACAAGTTAGTGACGCAAGTACAGGAAGTTATAAAGTTATCTACAAGAAAGTTAAACGGAAGGAAAAAAACAACTAAAAGGAAAAATTGGATTACCAAGGGACTTATGACGTCATGCGAACATAAAAATAGATTATATCGCGAATGGACTCAGGACAAAAACAATCTTTTAAAGAAAAATCGTTACCAAACTTATTTCAAATTACTTCAGAAACTAATCAAAATTGCTAAAATAAAATCTGAACAGGATTATGTAAAAACCCATTGTATAGATTCTAAGACCACCTGGACATATGTAAATGAGAGATTAGGTAGATCTAAATCGAAAAAAAATCCAATTGACCATATTGTTATTGATAACAAAACGATTTCAAATAAGAAGGAGATGGCAGATATGTTCAACAAATATTTTAATACTGTGGGTATAGAGATGGCAAAAAAAATTAAGGTAAACAATTCTCGGCGTCTAAATAATAACAATAACATAAATATCAATTCTATTTTTTTGTCTCTCACGGATAATTTTGAAATAGCCTACATCATAAATAATCTTAAAAAAAAAGCGGCTGGTGGAATCGATAATATCCCAGTCAAAGTAATACAAACGCTGGTGAATTTTCTGACACCACCACTTACAGAGTTAATAAACTTGAGTATTGTATCTGGTGAAATACCTGACCACTTTAAAAAAGCTGAGATCGTTCCAATTCATAAAACAAACAAAAAAGACATTATATCCAACTATAGACCAATCTCGCTAATCTCGAACCTCGCAAAAATCTTTGAAAAAGTTTTGCATATTAGACTCATTAAATTTATAGAAAAGAATAAATTATTAAACAAAAATCAGTTTGGATTTAGAAAAAACATGGCCACTAATGATGCTCTTCAATTGTTCTCTGACAGTATTTTTGAAAATTTGGATAGCAGTAAGCCGACTGTAGCTGTATTTCTGGACCTAGCCAAGGCCTTTGATACAGTTAACTATAATAAACTATTTATGAAGCTAGAGAATTTCGGCATTCGTGGCATGGCTCTCAACTTAGTGAAGAATTACTTGACAAACAGGAAACAAGTGGTGAAATTAGATGAAGTATATAGTGAGGAATTAGTGGTGCAGATCGGTATCCCTCAGGGTACCATCCTAGGCCCGCTTTTTTTCGTTATTTTTGTCAATGACTTATTAAGTTTGGATCCCAATGCCCAATTTATGTCATATGCTGATGACACAGCGATAACAATGAGTGAGGGCACTTGGCTGGGTCTGGAAAATAGAGCGAATAATGTTATTAATAATGTAGCAAACTGGCTTAGAGAAAATGGTTTATCATTAAACATCGAAAAAACTAAATATATTTTATTTAGCACATATAAAGATAAGGCACCTGATAAGTTAAATATTGTGATACATGATGGCTGTAACATAGGGTCTTGTACGGGTAGGGAGTTAGGCAAAGAACAATTTATTAAATATCTTGGAATATTTGTAGACTGTAACATGAATTTTAAAGAACATATTGAACAACTTAAAAAAAATTTGAGATATTTGTTATTCATTTTTGCAAATTTAAGAAACTTCCTTAATGCAAAAACTTTAATATCTATTTATTATGCGCTATTTGAATCAAAAGCAACATATGGAATAATATCATGGGGAAGCGCATATGGTAATGTCATAAACTCTCTCCAATCGATTCAAAATAGAATTGTTAGGCTAATTTTTAAAAAGCCATCGGCACAACTCGATCAATGTTATAAAGAAAACAATCTACTAAAAATAAGACAAATATATTACCTTAAAGCCATTACAACAAATCATTATAAGAACTTGAAATCTGAATATTTACATACAAAACAAATAACTAGAAATAAGAGCATTCCAGTAATGAAAACAAAGCTAGAAGTAGGCAAAAAAAGCACAAAATGGATTGCTATAAAAATATATAACTTACTAGATGATGACCTAAAAAATTATAACTTCTCAACAAAAGCTCTCAAAAATAAGATAAAGTCCTGGATCTGTCAAAGAAATTTAGAAATTAAAATTTTTATATAAATAACCTAATATTATGCCGGCCCTGGTAATTATTACATATTTCCGAAAGGAGTTTCAAACCCGTTAATGTTTTGATTTTTTTGTTTTGTTATTTTTTTTTTTTTGAATTATTGTTATATAAGTATAATAAAATATAGGTACAAATAGGTACTTTATTTATATTGTATTATTTAGGTTTGTTGTTAAGTGTAGAGGTGAATTGTGATTTTTTCATGTTCACGCGCCAAGCCTGCAAACAGAACATTTTGTGTTCTCAGCAGGATAGGGTATACCGATTGTAACGAACGTGGGTAACATAGGTACTCTAATGTTTTATGTTTACTCTGCTTTGTATTAAGGTTTGTACTGTATTTTGGCATAAATAAATGAATTGAATTGAATTGAATTGAATTTTCTTCCTCTATGCATGGAACTTTTAAGTGAGTCTACTTCATTTTTAAATGAAGCCAGTTTTTTGGCTGTTTTGTCACCTTGCTCTTTAGTTGCTTTCAACTTGATCTCGGTATTAGGTATTATCTACTTTTATTTGTAGTTGAGGTATGTCCAAAGATTTTTTTTTAAATTGAAATTCTTCATATTATAAGGAATCCATATTAATGTATTCAATCCTTAAAACGGGTTAAATCATAACGGGTTTCTAATATTCTCACAATGAATTGATAAAGTTTCGATTTTTTTTGTTGATTGAGGTTTTATTATTCGATTTTTTGTGATTAATTTGATGTAGAAACCTTTTAATATATTTTCTTTCGCGTTCTACCCTCGGTTCTACCCACTTTTATCCATATTTCAGCATTGTAAAAATCAAGTTTGCAGTTTCTACTAAACTTATTGAGATACTTTCTGTTAGATGTCCTTGATAATCTGTAAATATTTTTTTATCTTTGTTGTTATTCATTGTTATGTACAAAAAGTTTTTTGGTGAAACTCATTAGTTTGGGAAAACAAAAAAAGGGATGAAAGAAATTAAATACTGACTGTTAATTTTAGGCGGATTGGAAGGACAAGATGGTGGACAGCGAAGAGATCAAAGGGGCGGCAACCATAATGTAAATCGCCCCAACGATATCCAAGGATGTAAGTTTCTTTAGGGCCATGTTATGAACCAACTGGTAAGTGTCTGGTTGTTACCTAGCAGGTACTTTCTATTATCTAGAGTAGCATAGAAAATACCTGCTAGGTAACAACCAGACGTTTACTGGTCAGTCCATAATTTGGCCCTTAATGAAAGATAACTTTTCATTAGTTTAGAAAGACAAAGAATATATTGACGAAAAAATGTAATGCTCGCTAATATTATTAGATGGACGAGATCGTAACCAGGGAAGAGGTCAACGGGGCCACCGCAGTAATCAAAATACTGGCAACGATGGCCCAGATCGTCCAAATTTTTCCCACCAACAAAATAATAATTCAGAACATCGCAATAATGGCCCTAGACGTGAAAGAACCATGGGATTCCAATATGTTCTAAGTCTAGTAGAGAATCCTGACATACAACAAGTCATGTTTGAAATATCCGATGATAGAAAAGGCTTTAGCAAACTACTAGACAGCAAGGAATTGTCCAATGATTTGATTGTATTGTTAGTCAAATTAATCCGCAATGTATGCGATTCGACATTTCAGTCAGTTAAACTCAATCTATTGAATGCAGCACTGACCAGTCGATTTATGGAAAAGTTGATAGTTTTTATAACAAGTATTGCTAGTCAGGTAAGATTTTTGTTGTTCAAGTGACATAAATAAGCTATAGGTATATTGCTCAAAGATCATAGTATTTCAGGGCCTAACCTATACGGTTCGCCTTGACATAATATTCAGCTTTTGCTTGCTGTAGCGTCAAACCTAGGAAAATGTTATTTATTATTCAGAACTGGCTTAATTGCATTTTATTTTCTTTCAAGACTGATCGAGATAAAAAATTCAACAAACATCTCTGGAATGACCCTGACGAATTTTGGAATGCTCTACTAGATATATCAAAAACTGTACAGGAGTTGACCCCAACTAATGGCACTCACATAAAGCGACTTTTGAAAACCATGACAGTTTTTTTTCCTTTGATTGAAAGTGAACATTCAATGCATATTTCAGATAGTCTCAAGGCAAAAACAGTAAGTTTATGTGAATTAGTTGAGAAGACTATAAGCGATTTGGAAGTCAAGAAGCAACGTACACTCAATGATATTCGATCAGATGACGATTTGGAGCCTCCTGATGATTTTCATCAGATTCCAATTATTCCAAGTGTGCTAGAAGTTATTTCGGAAGAACGTCCATTTCTACGAGCCAATATTGTTGATAAAGCTTATAAAAGCATCAATGATTATTTGGATATTCAGTTCAGATTGCTAAGGGAAGATTTTGTAGCTCCTCTACGCAGAGGAATTTGCACTTATCTCAGAAATCAGAACTTACCGAAAAATGAGCAAAAAAAATTAGACAGTATCAAAATTTACAATCCCATCAGATTTGTGAGCGTCGAAGCAGTAAACGAATGCAACTGTTACAAAATGCGGTTCGATTTCAGCATGAAAAAGCAAAATTTCACTTACGAGAATTCTAAAAAATTTATGTTTGGATCGTTGGTTTGCTTCACCAATGATAATTTTCAAAGTTTGCTTTTCGGCAAGATAGTTCAGAGGGATGCAAAGCTATTGGAAGCGGGACTATTGATTGTGGGATTTCAAGGAGAAGTACAGGTAAAGAGAATGAAAATTCAGTTCTATGTTCTACTATAAGCCCAACCCCTCCAGCCACTTGCTTGTAATATCAGAATAGAGGACCAGTATATTTTTCCCAAAAATAAACGCTAACTTTTTAGCAACTTGAAACAGTGAGTGAGGTAGAAACTACATCTTGTATTCCACAAGTGGTTTGGCTATACATTAATTTCTTATTTAAAATTTTGTGGGTGATTAGACCTCTCAAGGATGTTATGCTACTTCAAGGAACAAATAATGCTTCAAAAGAATAAAAAATGCTGTGAAAACAAGGTTTAAAAAAAATAATTCAACTTGCAGGTTAATTTTGAAACCGATTACCTCATGGTGGAATCCAGTGTTTATTTCGAACCATACTATCAAGTACTGAATGTTCTCAAACTTATGAAAACCGACAGTTTTCCTATGGAACGATACATTATAAATGTCCAGGCTAGCTCTCGTCCTCCAGATTATTTATGGACTCAGGGCGCAATTTCCTATACAATCGAGTCGAATACAATTGATCCGTTGAATTTTCCCCATAGAAGGTTTTACAGTTTGAATGATTCCCAACTAACTGCCTTCAAGGCCGCTCTTACGGAAGAGTTTTGTATTATACAAGGGCCTCCTGGCACAGGAAAAACATATTTAGGTGATTATCTTATATGAAATTTGTATAACTGTTGAATTTATATATTTTAGGCCTAAAAATCGCACACACTCTACTTCATAACTCGACCGCGTGGTACCGACAATCGCCCATTTTGGTAATTTGCTTCACCAATCATGCTTTGGATCAATTTCTTGAAGGATTATTACCAGTCACTGAAAATATTCTGAGAGTAGGAGGGCAGTCGAAAAATGAAACTCTCAAACAATACAATTTAAACGTTAAAAGAACTGCAACGGGTCGACAAGGGCAACATGCAGCAGTTGGTCAAAAAAGACGCGCCATTAGAGATTATGTGGAACAATCAAAAACTATTAATAATATTTTGAGTGATATTGATGCCAATGAAATTATATTGAATTTTGCTTGCTTTAAGAATGTAGTTGATAATTTCGAAGGTTCTTGGTTTGATGAGGCCAATCCTGACGATATTATCAAGTGGCTTTTGGAAGGAAAAAATAAACGTGCTGCTGGGAATAGAAATAATCGCCGAAAGGTATAGTATTTGTTCATTTATTTCAGTAAACATTTAACCATTTAATTTGTTTTTAAAGGAACCAATTATGGAAGAAAATGAAGCTGCAGCTGAAAGACCTGAGGACTTCTATCAAGATAATGATCGTGAAAATGAAGGTCAAGACGAACTTTTTAGCGACATTGTTACCAAACTTGACAGGCAGGGTCATCTAATAAAGTTGCAAAGTTTGAGAGACAAGCTAGATAGGTGTTACGAGGAGCTGGAACGTTTGGAAACAATGCCACGGCGATTGGAATTTTTGTTGCATCGAGAAAAAATTGAATTAGAGGTTCAGGAAACTGAGACTGATTTGGAGTATCTTACGGTAAATATATTTGGACAGTTCAAAAGCTAAACGCAAGCGTTTATTGCGGGGAAATGAAATTTCTTTTTTGATTAATTCATAATATTTATTTTTTCATGGTAACACAGGAAGGGTATTTTACAATCGTAACATCAAAAAACATACTTGAAATAATCCTGAAAAATTATATGTACTGATATAATTTTTCCTTTTGTTAATGGAAATGTAAATTAATTTTTCCTTCTATTTATAGACTAAAATGGAGTATTACAATGATCCAATGCACCGCACAAGACCACGTAAAATTGACTTTCAAAATCCATTTACAATGCTTCCAGATAAGAGATGGGAGCTGTACTATTATTGGTTAAATCTTTATGCTAATGATTTAAGGTAAGAAAATTGTTTACTCAACCATTTTCAGAAATTAAAATACTCGAATTACTAATGAAAACTTTAATCATTTATTACAATATTTCATTAAGTTATTTGAGCCTAGTAACCAAACCTAAATTCCACACCAAAATAAATAGGTTACTTACTGTAGTAGTTGGTAAAGCAAATCAGCATTATCAATATAAAAACATAAATTATATCATATCCAATTGGAGGATGAAAGAAATCTTTTTCCTACTTCAAGTCTAAATATTTAGAAAACCTAAAGCTATTGTAACAAAGTACTCTTACGGGTAATTATTGTCCCCATGCTAAACATTCATCTTCTTGCGCCCTTATTTCATCATTGACGTCATTAAGTTCGTTTCGATCGACAATTTCTTCATTCTCGTCTCTTATCATTTCCCTATGGATCAGTGGAAATTCTATAATCTCTTCTCTTCTAGGTAGAACCTCGTTGTCCTCCTCTTCATCGTATTCAATACCGTCTTGATCTGGAGTAGGGTTTATAATCCTATCCTCCAACCTTTTATATGGTTTGAGTTTTTCAGCATGTAAAATCTGCTCTTTCCTCCCGTGCAATTCCTTTATTTTAAAAGTAACTGGTCCTAACTTTTCAGTAATTCGACTGGGTCCTGACCATTTACAACGGAATTTTGGTGCTAAATTCCTCCCTGGTAAAATTGGTCACTGGATTCTTTTACATAAATTAAATCCCCGACTTGGAATTCTTTCCTGGTCCTTTTTGCATTGTGCTTATCGTATCTCTTATCGATGAAAGCTTCTATGCTCCTCTGAGCTAACTCGTGGGCATTCTGCATTCTGGTGTCATATTTCACGGGCCCATTTGGTAACATTAGGTGTACTGGAAGTTCCATATCTGTCCCAAACATTCAAAAGAATGGAAACTCTAGTGTTGCCTCATGTGGCAAATTTTTATACGCTAGAAGACAAAAGGGTAGTACTTCATCCCAACTATCATGGTTGTCATCGACCTAATGACCTATCATCGTTTTTATAGTTTTATGAAAACATTCTATTAATATTCCATTGATACTTGGTATGGTGTAGTCTTTAACTTCTTAATTCCTATGATAGTGCAAATTTCAGTGGAAAGCTTACTGAGAAATTGAGTTCCACAATCGGTTAGTATTTCTCGTGGTACTCCGAAACGGCATATAATTTTCTTGACGAAAGCTTTTGCAACAGTTTCCGCCTTGATGTCTGAAATTGGAATGCATTCTGGATATCTTGACAAGTAATCCATACAGGTCAACATGTATCGATTTCCATTATTAGTTTTGTTTGATGGTCCTACTATATCCATACTTATGCGTCCCCACGGACTTTTTGGTACAAAGTTGTGTTGCCAAGTCCCTGGTGGTTGATAATTGGTCGTGTGTAAGTTACATGATTTTACCACAAATATTTCTCCACGAAATCCTTAACTTCGTTACTTATAGATGACCAATAGAAATCCATTTCTATTATTTCTCTTGTCTTTTACTGACCGGGTGTCCTGAATAAATAGCCTTGTGATAAATTCGCAGAGTTTCAGGAATTATTTCCTTAGGAGTTAGTATTCTGTAAGTTCGCTCCCACTCTTCTCTCTGTTTATAAATAATACCGTCGTCAATAAAATTCGAGAAATTCTCATTATTCAAATTTTCCTCTATTCGGTCTATCGACTCATCTTCCTGTTGTAATTTCTGTATTTCTTCTTTTGTCCAAATTGCGGATGTTACAGGTCTCAGCTCTTGCCCTCTAGTAACGACAGCTATCACGGCTGGTTCCCTTTCTTCATTTTCGTCACTTTCTTCACGTAACCGAGTTAATGCATCCACATTGCTGTTTAGATTTTCTTTTCTGTAGTGAATCGTTAAACTGTATTCCATAAGAAACAATACTTGAGAGGCCTATGGTCTGTCACAATAACGAAATGAGTTCCGGTTAAATAGTTTCTGTAAGCTTTTACGGCAAAAACCATAGCTAAACATTCTCTCTCTATGGTGCTATATCGGCGTTCGGCATCATCTATTAGTGTTCTACTTGTATAGCATATAGGGTGTTCTTTTCCTTCATATTCTGGGTACTTTAAAATAGGAGTTGTTGTTATGAGTAGTATCTTTAACGTCTCGAAAGGACTTTCTTGTTCTGGTCCTCAACGATATTTAATATTTTTCTTGTTTAAATAGGTTAACGGCTGACTAATCTTTGCAAAATTAGGAACAAACTTCCTATAGAATCCACAGAATCCAAGGAAAGCTCTTATCTCTCTGACATTCTTGGGTGCCGGATAATTTTCTATTATTCTGGTTTTATCGGGGTGGGTTGTATGTCCACCTTCACATATGAGATGCCCTAGATACTTAATTTCTTTCTCCATAAAGTGACATTTCGTTGGTTCCAACTTTAAATTACTTCCTCGTAATTTTTTAAAAATGTGCCTCTATCATTCTAGATGCGAGTCTACGTCTTCGGAAAATACAATTATGTTGTCTAGATATATGACACTCGGTATACGTCAATGTTCCTAGGATGTGCTTCATATGGCTCTAAGTAGCCGTGCGTTCTTTAAATCCATTGTTATTCTCAAAAATTGATGATGGTTATCAGGAGTTGAAAATGCTGTTTTCTCCTGGTCCTCTGGTTGCATGGGCACTTGAAAATAACCAGATGCCAAATCCATGGTAGAAAATAGGTGAGAACCCGCTAATTTTTCGATGGTCTCTTTTAAATTGGGTAATGGGAAATAGTCAGTTTTTGTTATGGTATATTCAATTCCCGATAATCTATGACAAGTCTATACTGGATGTCCTCTCCAGGGTGTTTTTTCTTTTCTATGAGGATTGCAGGAAAACTCCATGGTGAGGTTTCAGCAAAAAGAGTTGAACAGACATCAGATTGTAGTGTAGGTGCCCAGCGACATAAAGTTGCATTTATGAATACTGTCATGGAAAGTTTTGTGTGGCTGAATTGCGCCTAGTCTACCACCTTTTTCCTTTATGAAAACTTCCGTAGTGGGGGCTTTTCTTTTCTATTTTTTCCGAAAGCCGACCATTTCGCGTGGTGCAAAAAATTTATAGATAACGTTTTTATTTTTAGTGAAATCGCGAGACAAATTCATGAAAAACCTGAAAAAAAATATGTCCGACAAAAATGTTGGATAAGGGTGTCTACCAACTCAAACATATCCAATTGACAAGTTTAAAAAAATTTTGGATAACGAGCTGATTTTTTCAGGATTACTTAATAAAGATAATATGTAGAATATAAATATCCAAGTGTCCGACATAGTAGATTTTCCGATTTTCCAGTCCGACGCGAGAAAATTATCGGTTTCACGAAGCCAAAAAATTAATGAATAACTGTCGGACAAAAAAGAATTATGCATGTAAGAGAAGTAGTCGATAGGTAATATAAGTGACCGACAAATATATCGCGACCAATTTGCTGTCCGACAAAAAACATCAATTATTATAAACCTACCATATACAGGACTATAAGCAGGGTCGGATTAAGGTCTTTTGGGGCCCAGGGCTATTTTCACAAAAGGGGCCCCTAGGTCCCTGAAATAAATTCAAACGTCACTCAAAACTTTACCTTGCAGGTTAAAAAAATGTAAATTTTTTATTTACTTACAGAACAAACAATACAATACAGGAAAGGTGGTAATCAAAAATAATTATTCTTAAATTCTTACAAATCTTACATTTTTTTTTTCGACATTTCAAATTCGTCAATTAAATTTGAAAAGTCTATTGTTCTCATTAATTCGTTTTCGATTGACAATAGGGAAAGTGACGATTATCTATTATCCCCAATTGCAGAACGATATTTGTTTCTAATATAAGCTAGAGTACTAAAAGACCGTTCACCCTCGCAATTTGTGATAGGTATGAATAAATATATTCTCAAATTAATGTTAACGTTTGGAAAAACCTGGAGAAGGTCTTTTTCTTCCATTTGCCTCAAAAAAGAATGAACGTTCAAGCCATCATCTTTCAAGTCCCGAATATAAGCCCAAAACTGCATCAATTCAGCTGTAAAGTTGTCGGACATGTCACTTTTATGTATTTCTATTATTCTTGAAGAACTTGCCTTAAGTTCCTGCTCCGAAATATTCGGTATTTTTGTTAAAAACCCAAAGATATTACTAACATATTCATACGCTTCGGAACGTTTACTCAATTCTTGGGAAAGTTTGTCCAGACTGACATTAAATGTTTCCACTCTAAAGGATAACGCACACCTAACATGGGATTTTTGAGCTCTATGGATTTTGCCCATTTTTTGAAATGTTGTAGAGGATTTCATTCTGAACAACCTTCAAATGAGACGAAATCTTGTTGGTATTACGATCTTTGAGATATGAGCTTTGAAAGATGAACTTTTTTGCAAGTTTTTGTGTGGAGAGTATACGAAAAACTGGTGTTTATCAGTCAAAATTTTGACAAATCGACATATTTCACGTCACTAACAAATGTCAACATAGGCTAAGGCCGGGACCGCACTGGCGCCAACATTGACCTCAGTGCGGTCCCGGCCTTAACCTAAGTTGACATTAATTTTTAAGTGACGTAAAATATGTGAACCTGTCAATATTTTGACTGATAAACACCAGTAGCACCAGTATCTCGTATACTCTCCACACAAAAAGTCGCAAAAAAGTTCATCTCTCAACGCTCATATCTCGAAGACCGTAATACCTATAAGATTTCGTCCCATTTAAAGGTTGTTCAGAATTAAATTCTCTACAACATATCAAAAACTTGGCAGAATCCATAGAGCCCAAAAATCCCATGTTAGGTGTGCGTTATCCTTTGTTTGGACTTCGTAACAAAAGTTCATCCTTACCATCTGGATATATACAGTGTGTATCAGCCAAATGGAATAAATTCGATAATAAAAAAATGGGGAACTTTTCGAAAAAATGCTCGAACACGTCAATTTTTTTTTTTGCTTGAGATTTTTTCACATCAATTTTTTTATACAGGGTGTTCCGAAAACAGCTGTACAGTTATCAACTTAAATTTTTTTAATGGTACCCCCTGTATATTATGACATTTCTGGATTCTGCGAAAAATTCTAGACATATTTCATGTACAATGTCATATATCTATCTTTAACTGTTTCGGAAATATTGACAGTTGAAAATTGACTTTTTTGCATCTTGGACAGACTGTAAAACCTGGACGGTTAATTTTACAGCAAAACCGATCATACATTCTTATCTTAGTTTTTCATAAACTATCATTTGACACCAACTTTGAATTTAAGTAATCCAGGATTAGAAATTTCACTTAAATTATTAATCTCCGGTTAAATTCAAAGTTGCTGTCGAATGATAGCTTATGAAAATCTAGGATAGGAATGTGAAAACGGTTTCGCTGTAAAATCAACCGTTTAGCTTTTACAGTCTATCAAAGATGCAAAAAAGTCAATTTTCTACTGTCAATATTTCCGAAACAGTTGAAGATAGGTATATGATATTGTACATAAAATATGTCTAGAATTTTCCGCAGAATCCAGAAATGTCATAATATACAGGGGATACCATTAAAAAAACTAAAAATGATAACAGTACAGCTGTTTTCGGAACACCCTGTATAAAAAAATTGGTGTGAAAAAATCTCAAGCAAAAAAAACGAAATTGACGTGTTCGAGCGTTTTTTCGAAAAGTTTCCCATTTATTTATTATCGAATTTATTCCATTTGGTTGATACACACTGTATATAAACTGCTGGACAAATGAAACGGAACAAGCAAATTTTTAGGTTAACTTTGGATTCAAATATCACGCGAACTAAAAAAGATATCAATGAGCGGTTTGCGAAATTTAAAAGATAGTTTATATCTGAACACGCTGATTTGGACCAATTTTTCTGTATTGAAGCTGCATACTGACTACAGGGTGAAAAAGAAAGTAAAGTTTTTTTAACCTAAATTTCCAAGTACCGGGTTTCCACAAAACAAAAACTAAATCTTTTTTGTTGTCATTTTTTTAGTCTCTAATTTATGAAGAAAGAACTTATTTCGCAAATTTTTGATATGTATTCCTCTTCGTTAATGAAATTTCAATTTTTTTCCAAAATCCTGTTATTTTCAGGGGTTTTGTGTTGGTAGAACTTACTGTAGTTTGTAAAAGAAGATTTTGGTAGGTGATTATAACTCCCCACATTTATATCTCTTCTAATGAGTACATTTCAATTTATCTAATTTGTTGTTGAGCAGAGGCGTACTCATAATCGGTAAGTATCCATTCACGAGTTACTTGAACCTCTATATGTTTGAAAACATTGCACTTTTGCTGTTCCTTTCCAGACTTGCTATACCCTTGTTATTTCCAATGGAATACACCGTATATTTTCAAATTTTTGAGTCTCTCCGAATATTTTAGTCATACAGGGTGTCCTTAGTCAGATAAACTAACACATTTTGCTGGTAAATATCTTTAAAACGAGAAAGGATAACGAGAAGCGGTTTGTTCTGAGAGAATAAGGATTTTTAAAAGTTTTTTATTTCACAGTATTGCTGAATCCTGAAATTTGATAAAATTTGGTTTTACAGACATTTTTGACATAAAAATACTGCCTTATTTTTTTTTCAATGAAACACCCTGTATATTTGTCAACGTTAGAAACCCTGATTTTTCTACTTTACAAAATTTATAATTTTTTTAAATTATGTTGCAATCACACCGTAAAAATTGCACTTTATTGTCAAGGTTTTAATTAATTAATAAGAGTGATAAACACAAATTAATTATCGATTTTGTTGCATCTAAGTGAGAAAAAATTCATAACTCCATCTCTGTGTTGTTCGATAAAGATACCCTACTCAATAAATCCTGAAAGTTTGAAGTCCCTCTGATTGCTTGAAGTATGTTTCAGAAGCTTCCAAAGGTGACTTAATAGAGATTTTATCGCATTTAAGTGAGAAAAAATTCATAATTCTATATCTGAGCCTGAGATCCACTCGCGGTTTGTGTTGTTCGATTAATAGACCCTACTCAATAAATCCTGAAAGTTTGAAGTTCCTCTGATTGCATGAAGTGTTTTTCAGAGGCTTCCAAAGGTGATTTGATAGAAATTTTACATGATTTTATTGCATCTAAGTGAGAAAATACCTACTCATAATTTTCTTTCTGAGCCTGAAATCCACTCGCGGTTTGTGTGGTTTGATAAAAAGATCCTACTCAACAAATTTTGGAAGTTTGAAGTACCTCTGATTGCTTGAATTATTTTTCAGAAGCTTCCAAAGGTGATTTAATAGAAATTTTACTTAATTTTATTGCATCTAAGTGGGAAAAAAATTATAATTTTATTTCTGAGCCTGAGATCCACTCGCGATTAATGTTGTTTGATTAAAAGACCCTACTCAATAAATCCTGAATGTTTGAGGTCCCTCTTATTGCTTAAAGTATTTTTCTTTTTTTTCTGGCCAGTTGATGGTACCCTCTTTAACAAAGTGTAACTTTTAGATGTGACTTCAACACAATTAAAAAACATACATTTTTGTAGAGTAGAAAAATCAGGCTTTCCGACGATGATAAAATATACAGGGTGTTTCATTGAAAATAAGGCAGTAATTTCATTTTAAAAAATCGTCTCTAAAACCAAATTTCACCAAACTTCAGAATTTGGCAATACTTAAAAAAAAAATTGAAAATTCTTATTCTCCCGGAACAAACCGCATGTCGATATCTTTTCTCGTTGTCGAGATATTTATCTGCAAAATGTGTCAGTTTATCTAAGAACACCCTGTATTTCATGAAGCCTAGAATTTAACTTTTTTGACACAGTGCCAGTTGAAAAATTTGAACGGCTTTTTGTTGTTGTCAATATTTCAAAAACAATTAAAGGTAGAGGATATTATTCAAAGACAATTGAATAATTGAATATATACGTGGACTCGTAACGTAAAGAGTTTCAAGTAATTCGTGAATGAATACTTACCTATTATGGGTACGCCGCTGCTCACCAAGAAATCAATTAAATTGAAATGTAGGTACTCATAGAAGAAAGATCAGCGTGGGCTGTTTTTATCACCTACCAAAATCTTCTTTTATAAAATACAGTGAGTTCTACCATCACGAAACCTTGAAAATAACAGGATTTTGCAAAAAAATTGAAATTTCGTTAACGAAGAGGAATATCAAAAATTTGTGAAATTAGTTCTTTCTTCATAAATATGAGACTACAAAAAAGCCAATAAAAAAGATTTAGTTTTTGTTTTGTGGAAACCCTGTACTTGGAAATTTTGGTTAAAAAAACTTTATTTTCTTTTTCACCCTGTAGTCGGTAAGGGGCTTCAAAACAGAAAAATTGGACCAAAGCAGCGTGTTCAGATATAAATTATCTTTTAAATTTCGCAAACCGCTCATTGATATCTTTTTTAGTTCGCGTGATATTTGAATCCAAAGTTAACCTAAAAATTTGCTTGTTCCGTTTCATTTGTCCAGCAGTTTATATTCGCATTAAAACTCGCTTCTCCTCGTCAATATATTTTGAAGAAACGTATATAGAAAGTTTTTTTGCTTTTTGCTCAATATTATTAAATTCTGTCTCTGTGCAGTGAGTTTACAAATTCTTCATGATTTCATCCCCGTGTGAAATGGTGTTTTGGGGCCCCCCTCATTTCGGGGCCCGGGGCTTTAGCCCCCAAAGCCCCCCCCCCCTTAATCCGGCCCTGAGTCTATAAGTCACCTCCTTGAGTATATACCCAACAACATATAAATCAGTATATAGTTATTAGTTAAGCATTCTACTTATCAATAATTATTCCATTTTTATTTTAATTTTGTTAACCAGTTGTGAAGATAAATTAAAAATTATGTTTTGGCGGTTCTGAAATGTAATTTTTGTCAGAATTAAATACCTACTTCACTAAATTTTGTTGAAACTTAAATTTTTGAACTGACGACCGACGCGATTTTTATTATAGGTATCGGTACATCGGCTAAAACAAACTCTTGTATACACATAATGCAGCTGCTGAAGAAAGCATAGTTTAATTTAATACCTATACAACCACAAGTAGCATGGGTGAACAAATTGAACAATCCTGTTATAGTGACTACACAACCAGTAAAGTCAGTCGCATGGTTCTTGAACTGCGCAGTCTGAAGAGGCAGAGGGGAAAATTCGCCATTGCGGCGTTGTCATATCGATAATAATAATAAATGAAAATTGCAATAAAATCTCCTTCGTCTTTGAAATATGGAGAATACTATTCTTTAAATCGAATAATATTCTAAGAATAACAGAAAAATATAATGATACCATAATAAATATTTTTTAAGCATTACATATTACAATTTTATCCATTTAATAAATCATACATCATTGAAAATCCATTTTTTTTCCGAAATCCGACATCACCAGGAATACTCATGTGGAACGTTTCGAATCGAGCCATACTCTCCGTATGTAAAATAGCAAAAAATTACTGAGCGATTGGAATCCCACCACAATCACGCGCTAGGGCCGCCAGCTAGGCGGGACCATTTTAAATTTTGTTTCACCTGCGCGTTCCTTGCAGAACGTTCTCTGTTCAATCAAATTTTAATTCAGTGGCGCAGCCAAGAGGTGTTCAAAAAGATGAATAAATATACGGAAAAAAAACCCTTCATAGCCAAACAAGGGAGGTTATAGCCAATATATATAGAGTTTACGATGAAGAAGGAACAAATAATTTTTGTCGACTACCTCTGAAAAGAAAATTGGAGAGAGCAGCGCTTTATGCTGGGGTAAGGACGGAAACGTAGAAAATAAAACACCGTAAAAAATATTTTTGTCTGCAAATTCCATGTTATAACTTAAAATTATTGTAATAACATTTTAAAGAAATAACTTGGAATAACCCTGACTTATTATACATAGGAATTGTGTGACAAAAAACGCGTTTTGATCAAAACATACCTAACTTTGAAATAGCTATTTTCCTAACGAGTGCGGATATTGCTGCAATATTGCTGAAGCACAAAAAAGTGCTTCTACTCCGTATGCAACACGCTATTTTTTCTTCAAACGAATGGGGTAAGCTCGGGGGTAAGTGAATGAATGGTTGAGCTGCAGTAAAAGTACCGGCGGCACTAAAAGTACTTTTACTGCCGCTGCGGTTGCCAAGCAGCATAGAATAGTTATTTGTTTTACTAGCTTGGCTGGTTTCCTAGCCTCGGCTATGAAACACCAGCCGCGGCATTAAATCTTGTACTTTTCTGCCATGTAAAACATATAATTTTTTCTCCGAATATTCAAATTCACACATGGACATCTTTTTTATATTTATTTCATTCATTATTATTATCCAAATAATAAATTATTTTGACAATTGTCATTGTCACCATCAATTTCAAATACCAAATTGAGTGAAATTATTACCTGGAACGTTGTGACACTGTCACTTTTAATGTCTACGCAGTAAAAGTCCACTTTTACTGCCTAGGCAGTAAAAATACAACTTTTGATCCTGTCAAGTGTCATTAATACTGATAGCGACTATTTCGATTCCGATATCAGTGACAAAGAGAATGAAAACTGAATTATTTGAATTTAGAAAAAAACACTTTAGATTTTTATGTTTAATTTTATCTTTTATGATGTTCCTGTTCTGTTCCTTTTAGTGTAGTTGTCTTTTGTTTATTTACCTATGTTTTATTTATTTCTTTCAGTTTAGAAATATATACACGTTTTCTTTTTTGAAATTTAATTCACTAGTTATAAAACTCAATGCGTTACCCATGGTGCTTTTTAAAATTTATAATTTTTCCACCAACATTGAATCACCCTGTTGAGTTGAACCATCCCTATATTGGTCGAATTTAGAAATTTTGAACATCCAAGTTTTTTTCATGAAATATACACACACAACATCAAACGCAATTTGCAAATGTGGAAATAATTTTTAATCTTATACCTAATAGAAAAAATAACACTACGCACGCCTATGATATCAAACGTTAGTCGAGTTTTTATGTGGAATTTTCCCCTCTGCCTCTTCAGACTGCGCAGTTCAAGAACCATGCAACTGACTTTATTATGATAGCTATACAACAACTTTAATAAGAGTCATACAACTATTCATATATTTGGGCTATTAGGCATTCTGCAACTTAAAAACACTATACAACCACTTGCATAATGGCTACTCATCCAGTTGTAGAATGACTATACAACCACTTGTACATTGGGTGTGTAAATTCTGATTCAATAACTACTGTCACAATAATGCTAAACGTCCGCCAGGCTGTCAAGAATCGATGGCGAAGATACTAGAATCTAGCGAATTATTCTACTTCAATCTGGAAAATAAGATTATCGTGTGTATTCTAGATTTTACAGGAATAGATTTAGGGATATATAAGAAGGCCGGCATTGATTTGTAAGTTAGTTTCAGTTTGAGTGTGATACGATTTAAATAGTGATTGTAAAGAGTTTAATTGTTGAGTTTGTTAATAAAGTAATTAGTGTCAGAGTGTTTTGTTAAGTGGAATAAATTATTGCTGTGTTAATTGGACTTTGATTTTTGGAATAAACGAAACGAACAACGAACCCAAGATTTTTTTCAGCACGCAAACCCAAGGCCGCGACACTACTATCTTCTGTACAATCTCGATACAATTTCTTATCTAGTTGCAGTAAAGCAATTAATATTGATGGGTATACAAAAAAGTGTAGAACAACGCATTTTATACTAGTAATACTACTGCTTCTCTGTCCCAAATAGTATACAGAATTTAAACTGATGCAATAGAATTTCCGTATATTAGTTAATTTTTTTTTCTCTCAGTGCAAATGCGAGATCTGGCGTCCTAGACTTTTATTTTATTTCACCATTTTTGAGCTTTTTTGCCTCTCAGGATGAGGTTCTATATCCTCGAAACATGTAGGGTATAATATATACTCCTGGACAAAATTGTCGCACCACTGCTTATGGTGGTGCTTATGTGCAGTGGTGCGATAATTTTGTCCAGGAGTATATTATAATGTGAATTAAATTTAAACTCCACTTAGAGATGAACTACCTCTTCAATTTAATACCCACTATTTTACTTACTCATCATCAACATCCATATGTATTTCCTTATAGAAGTGGAAGTATTAGACGATTGTGGTACACCCGTTGCCTCCACATTCTCAGATGAAAAAGACATCACATCAATTCGTGCTGAATCTTGTGTTAAAACATCGCATGAACTTGAAGAAAAAACTTTTCATTGCAAGTTAAACGAAGAATACAACACTACTGTTTTGTGCAGTGTTCATGGAAGTTAAAAAAAAAGAGAGTGACCGAAAAAGTTACCGTTTTTTGAAAACTAAATAATAGACCCGACTTTTTCAAAAACCCTGAATAAAAAAAAAAAAAAAAACCCCAAAATATGTAAAATGGTGTTCAACCGTTTTTCCCAAAAACTAACGGCTATTCATAAGTATCTATGCATGGAAAATGTTATCATTCTGAATTTATCGAACTTACCTTTTATTTACTAAATACCTTTTTTTCACATTGAATTGTTTAGCAGGATGAATGATAACCAATTACTTATGTAGTTCATCATCGGAAGTATCTGGTAATATCATATCATTATATTTGTGGCCGTGAAACTGTTTTTATTTTAAAAATAATTCACAATAAGAAAATATTTCTGGTGTAAATTTTTTCCAACAGGACATGATTGGAGCGCACCTCGACGTCAGGTACACCGTACACCGACTAAATTCAAAAAAACTTTCTGCTTCTTTTTTACGCATAAGGTAATGTTTTACTGTCGGACAACTTAGTATTATGTTCTATAGTTCTTTTCAATACAATAAATCGAAAGAAGAAATTGTTATTTGTAAATTTTTTGGCGTCGTGAAACCGATGATTTTCCCGCATCGGACTGGAAAATCGGAAAATGTAATATGTCGGACAATTGGATATTTATATTTTTCATATTTTAATTAAGTAATTCTGAAAAAATCAGCTCGTTATCCAATTTTTTTTTTAACTTGTCAATTGGATATGTTTGAGCTGGTAGACACCGGTAACGGTCCCACATTTTTGTCGGACACATTTTTTCTCACGTTTTTCATGAATTTGTCTCGCGATTTTACTGAAAATAAAAACGATATCTATAAATTTTTTGCACCACGCGAAATGGTCGGCTTTCGGAAAAACTAGAAAAGAAAAGCCCCCACTACGAAAGTTTTCCCAAGGGAAAAAGATGGCAGACTAGGCGCAATTAAGCTACACACAACATTTCAAGGCAGTATTCATAAATGCAACTTTATGTCGCTGGGCATCTACACTATTGGTGGTGGGACTGCTCACAGGACACTGCCCAGTAAAATACCATTTAAGGTTAATGGGCAGAGCGGAAGACGATCTCTGCAGATTCTGCTCAGACGCAATAGAAACCGCAGAGCACCTGCTCTGCGAATGCCCAGCCCAATTCTGCAAGAGGCTCAAATTCCTCGAGGGGGCAACACTGTCACCAGAAGAAGTGGGCCAACTGACACCCAGGAAAATAGCTTCCTTCGGCAGAAGTCTACGCTTCCTGGAGACAAATTAAGATGTAGAGTCACGCACAAAATATCTGCAAAGGTAGCAGTGCTGAGCGGCTGAAAAGCCGAAACGACTCCCCCGAAATCTACAATCTACAACCCTAATGGTGACTCGCTTTCCACGATAACTCCGTCATCAACTAATTTCTGGATGTCTTGCTTCATAACCTCTTGTGAATGGTACGGTAATTTATGAGAGATTTTTAGGATTGGCTGCACATCCTCCGTAATAATTCTATGTATGACCTCTGTTGTACAGTTTAGTTTGTTTCCTGGTGCTTTAAACACATCAATGAACACAAAAACAAGCTGCTTAAGTCTGTTCTTCTCTAGTATCTGGATTCTCTAATTTCAATTTTTCCAATATCTCCACCACTCCTTTTTGGTCAATACTTCTTATTTGAATAGTTTCCTTTTCCTTATTGGCATGCTCAATTTCTGCTTCGTATGTTCTTGCGATTACAGATATACTCTTCAGAGTTAATTCTTTCTCGGTTATATCCAATAACCTGATTGGGACCACACTGTCGTTTCCACATAAAACTCGTGCCACCAGCAATCTTGATAAAGCTTCCTCACATTGTTTGATAACTCTGTGCTGAGCCTTAACTCTTAAAGCTCTGCGTAGAGTTACTTGACTCATTGGCGGTATTATCACCTCCTCTCTCAGAGTCACCAGTAAACCATCTTGGTTTCTGAATTCCATGTCCCTTACTGGACCTTCATTAGAATTCCTTTCTAATGGACCCTTCAAATTCCTTCGAAATTTCCCTGGAAGTTCACTGTCCTTCCTCTCCAAAACTGGTGCTACTGGCAAGCCTGTCAAAACTTCATCACATTGTTTAATGTGTTGAGCCTTAGCCCTTGAAGTTCCGCGTAGGGTTCCATGGCACACTTCCTCATTCATCGGCGGTATAATAACCTTCTCTCAGAGACGCCGGAATTCTCGTCCTTCACTGGACCTTCATTAAAGTTTTTCTCTAATGGAAACAACAAAATCTCGTCCTTCACTGGACCTTCATTAGAGTTTTTCTCTAATGGAAAACCTTTACTAAACAAAATGTCGTTCTTCATTGGACCTCTAATAACTTCATCCTGTCGAAGTGGAAAGGCTCAATGGATTTCACTGGAACTGCCCGGGTTCCTAATTGATGATGTCAGACTTCTGTCTTTTGAGTTGCCAAGTTGTTGGTTGGTTGTAGTTATCGAGCGAGAACCAGTCGCTACGAAACTACGATCCTCCGTTACTGGTTCTAACGTGAGATCCTTCCTCATAAAATCTGTCACACTCATCAATTTATCATTTCTTTCCAAATTTCTCACATAAGTTTTCAGCTCGTCTAGCTCCATTTCCAAGTTTCCAACTTTGTTCATCAACTCTTTTTCTCCTTTCTGTATCGCATACTCAGCATCAATATTTTCATCATACATTTGGATTTGCTTCTCAAAAGCGTACATACAGTTGTTCTGCCAATCTACTTTAATACTATATTGGCGCAGAAAATCTATTCCCAATAGTAAATCTGCCCTTAACGAATCTGTATTAACCACAATAAAATTGTGTCTCACAACGATGTCTCCGTCGAACATCACAGGTATATTTGCCATACCTCTTACAGGAATTTTATTGTCCTGTATATCCATCAAATTTACATCACATTGTTCATTTTTGAACCCCTTTGCAATCTCGGGCTTAACTAGGGATACTACAGCTCCAGAATCTATTAAGGCTAGGTACGACTTATCATTAACCCTAATCCTTACTACATTACAACTTTTTGGGGTTTTCTCTTCATTTAATCCCAACTTGCTTCGTTGGCAGCCACGTCTCGGAACTGATAGGGGGCTGCGTTCGAGTTTAAATAAGTCTGCCTATTTCCCGATTGCTGGGTAAAAGCGCTGACTTCCGTGCTGCAATTTTTAGCAAAATGCCCTTCCTTTTTGCATCTGAAACAAACAAGCGTACCTCTGTTACCTTGTCTGTTCACGTCCCTTAGTTTCGGACAATTTGGTCTTACGTGACCTTCCTGGTTGCAATTGTAGCACACCATTTTTCTAGATTGCGGCGTTTTTTGATTCCAACAGTTCTGACAGCTTGGGCCTGCTGTCTTTTTTTGATTCCTAATCTCGCGGCATTCTCGACTGTTTGGCTTTAGAAAATTTTCCTCTCATTCTCAGATGTTCCTAATAATGCTTTATCCAAAATTGCTGGATTTCCTGAGAGTACTCGCTGTTTAATCGGCATCAATAATCTTAGGGTAAACTGGGTGGCTATGTCCCCTAATAATTTTTCTTCCAACAATTTATCGGTGGTCGGATTCCCTGTGAATCTAGCAGTTCTATGTCCCAATACCTTCAATCTAGCCAGGAACTGTCTACATGCTTCACCGGTCCATTGCTTACGCACTCAATGAAATGTTTCATAGCAGTCCCTTTCACCTAATGCCTACCAAATTGCCTTCTCAAACTGTCTTTGAGTAGAGTCCAGCTGGTTGTGGTTTTGAGGGTTGCCTCGGCTTCGATAATTTGTGTAGCTCTAAGCTTTAGTGGAGCTACGGAAATCTTCTGGGTAACCGACCAGTTAGTTAAAATACTGGTTTCTTCTAAAATATTTAGAAATTCTTCGGCACTAGTAGCCTCATCATATACATAGATATGGAATCTAATCCTACAAACAGGTTTGGCATGGTGGTGTAGGTTTGCGGGAATGGGCTCAGGGGCCTCATTCTGTAAAGAACGAACCGTTCGATTCGGTGGAATTTCTTCGATTGTGACGTCATTTTCGGCATTTTCGGAATAGCTTCCGTGCTAGCAAACCGAAAATGACGTCACAATCGAAGAAATTCTACCGAATCGAACGCTTCGTTTTTTACAGAATAAGGCCCCAGAGGGTTCGACATCTTCACGTCGCTCGGTTGTCCTCAACTTAATTTTAACTAAAAAAATTACCGTTTTTTTCAGTTCAAAAATTATTTCTAACCCTACCGATGCTCTCAATGTACAAATAATAAACCCCACACCTGACACCAACGTATACAATAATACAACCTATGTTCAAATGCTTGCCGAACTTTTCGAAATGTCTTTCGAGATATCTGTCTACATGTTCGAGTAATTCTAGCTTTGAGATCATTGATGTCTTCCGGCTGAGTTTTATAAACTCCAGTTTTTAAGTACCACCAAAGAAAGAAATCAAGTGGCGTTAAATCGGGAGATCTTGGCGGCCACTCTTGGGCCCCCTCTCCTTCCAATCCATTTCCCAGGAAATGTTTCATCCAGCCAGTGCCTAACAAGAAAAGCGTATTGGGGAGGAGCTCCATCTTGTTGGAAATGTAAATTGTTTTCTTCCACCATAACGTTTCCGTCTTCATCGATCTGGTTTTCTAGCGACTGAGTGATTAGTGGATCTGTTACATTTTCTAAAAATTCTAACTAGAGCTCCCCAGTCAGATTTTCTTCTATGAAAATAGGCCCAATTATCCCGTCTCCCAGAATTCCTGCCCACACATCGATCTTTCCAGGATACTGTGTATGGTCCTGACGAAAAATATGTTGATTTTCATTGGCCCAATATCTACAATTGTGCCTGTTCACAAATCCATTCAAAAAAAAAGGTCGATTCATCGTTAAAGCAAGTATTTTTTAAGAAATTTGGTTCATCTGTGATTTTTATAGTAATTTCTTCACAAAACTGTATCCGTCTGTCGTAATCGTCTTCACACAGAAATGGTAATAGACTTCTGCTACTGTTCTACGAGCACAACGATTTTCTCTTCCGTAGATGTAGGTAATCTCTATTCTCTCTGCCAAAGTATAAACCATCTCTGGAGAACTGTTTATTGTTGTAATAATAAAACTGCACTGAAAGTGACTGAAACGATAACTTTTTTCTGACTGCCGAGACAGGATAAGACTGAGGAACCGGTAATCAGTAACTGGTACTTTTCCTGAAAGGTGACAATCAAATTAGTTTTGGAAAGTAATAAAAAGGTATGTAGGGAAACAAGCAGGTGTATTTAGAAATAGATATGCATTTGCTTAGATATTTAACAGCCCTCTGAAATGATCTATCACTCAACCCACTGTTCCATTTAAAAATTTTCGGGTGGAAGCCCTGGGGCTTAGGGGATTGAACAGGTGAAGTCCAGTTTAACGTAAAAAACGTCTCCCCTCAATAAATTTGTTGTCGTGTTTCGGCGTTTTCCACAAATCTGTCTATTTACCCAGATAACGTGGGTGGCAAGTTTTGAAATGAAAGCCCTGTAGATATCTACACTTTTCACGAATACAAATAAAATCAAAATTAGTTAACTAGTCATAACTTTTTTCGTTACATTTATAATATTTGTATACTTAAATAAGGTTATGAATATAAAAAGAGTTGATCATTTTGTCCCAGAATCAATTTTACAGTAAGTATTTGGTTTCCCTTGACCTTTTCGTAATTTATTTCGTTTTTAAGTTTTCTGTTCAAAAAATTTCAATATTTTAAATGCAAGGTCGCGGGCTAATTTTCGAAGAGTTACACCCTGGCAATAAGAACTTGTCTTAGGTATCGAACATTTCAGCTAATCTGAAATTTTTGAAGGAACCGGGAATGTGTCGAGTAGGGCTCAGACCTATTTTATATCTAGCTCTATTGAACTTTTTTAAAATTCCTATTTGTCTCCAAGATATTGAAACAAACTAGGAAAAAGTGCGAAAAATAAAGATGGCAGATCAGATTTGGGAATGTTCCACCAATCACAGCAATGGGGACTTTCAGTATGCTAATAGGGAACCTAAAATTTATCGAATAATGGTGGTGGCAACTTTAAGCTAATTTGTTTACCCCTAACCCCTAATTGCTTTGGACTACTTAGTCAATAAAATTCAAATAAATGTCTTCTTATCCTATATGTACTTACTATAATAATTGTCATTAAATTCACTACACTAGCTCTAACTATCAAAGTATTTTTGTTTTAATTGCTTAGCACGCACATAATCGAATAACACATTTGAATTTGACTTCTAACTTCTTAACTTATCAATATAGTCAAATAAATCGCAAATTTAATTTGGGTTCGAGGCAGAAATAAAGAAAATAACAAATAACTTTTTGGAGGAGACTCAAATCACTACCAATTTCTACTATTCTTCACTATGAATCAACTGCTGATTCTACTTCTAAATGTTAGTATAATAATTGTAAATATTAATTGGCCCTTTCTCTAATAATTGTAACCTGTTTAAATAGTATTCAATCCCACCATAAGTCTCCGCGAGTGTTTAAGGTCATCGCGTCCATTTCGAGGAATCGTTATCTCCGCCATGACCCCTCCACCTGCGTGTCCTAATTTAGTATTTATCTGAGTAATGTCGCGAGAATTTTGTTTCCGTTTCCGCTATTCAAGAACGCCGACAGCGCGTGTACACAATTAAACAAGTTAGCCTTCTAATTAATGTCGTTTGTTATTTCTAGACATTTCATTCTATTGCATTTAAATTGGCATGTAAGATGTTCACTTGCCAGACCGGTATAGATATACTGAGCATGTGTGACGTCACCAATTTATATGATAAGTGACGTCAGAGGCATATTTCATAGCGTTGTATCTCCGTCAATTTTTGACTAAGAAGAAAAAGAAAAAACACGTGTTGACTTATTTTTCATGGACTAAAATAAATATGATGCAAGGGGCCTATATTGCTATCTTAAGTAGCGAAAGATAGCTACTTTATAACTTTGATTATTGGGAATTACTTTAAGATAAAGTTATTTGATTGAATTTAAATTTTATTAAAATAAATAATAATTGCCAAAGCTATTTTTCCAAAAATTCCCCTTTTTCTTTTTTTAAATCCCTCTAATTTATGGCCCTCTTTTTGGGATCTTCATACTATACTTTAATTATTTTATTTCATTGATCTTAGATTCAATAATCTTATTTGCAAGAGTATTTAATGAGGATTAAACTTTCTTAGAAAACAATACGAAAATAAAAGCGAAATATACCGCACCATGTACCAAGAATACAGTCAACTTCGCGATATGGAAGATACCCAACTGATGACCCAACATTTGGTTGTAGGAATGACCACTACTGGAGCTGCTAGGCTGCAATCTACCTTGCAGGTATAACTTCAGCATATTTTATTAAATTTTACTTTGAAATTAACATACAAATTTGATTAGGCTTTAAAAAGTCCAATCGTAATAGTGGAAGAAGCAGCCGAGGTCCTGGAAGCCCACATAGTAGCTGCATTGACTAATCATTGTCAACATTTGATTTTGATTGGTGATCATTTGCAACTGAAGCCTGGAGCAGCTGATTATCATATTGAGACTAAATTTAAGCTCGGTAAATATTCACATCTTTTGACAATTTCATTTTATTCTAATTTTGGTTTTTCAGGTATAAGTTTATTTGAAAGAATGGTTAGAAATAACATAAAATGCCACACTCTTAACGTTCAACATCGTATGAGGCCAGAGATTTCCAGACTAATTAAACCTCATATTTATCGAGATTTGACTGATCACGAGTCCACATTGCAGCGAAATCCGATCATTGGTAAGTTTCATACATGAATCAGAATCTTGTTAGTAGCCCAAGAGATGATTTATGAATTTTAGGAGTTGAAAAGTGTCTTTACTTTATTGACCACCGAGAACCTGAGAATACTTGTCAAGACTCAAGCAAGAAAAACATACATGAAGCAAAATTTTTGATCGCCCTAGCTCGACATTTGATTTTGAATGGTTACAAACCTGAACAAATTACTATTCTGGCTGCCTATCTAGGGCAGTTATTTGAAATGATGCGCGAAAAGAAAAAGTACGAAAACAAACTTCTATTACAGGATGTTCGAATTTCTGTGTTGGATAATTATCAAGGTATGAAAATACTTATATTCAAGTATATTTATTTATTTATTTATTTATTTATTTATTTTGTTTATTGCACTCTACATAATGTACTTAAACATTACAACTTACAGAGTACACTAAAATGTAGGATCTATAATAGATAGAGGTATATGCAGTATACATTGCTCTTAAATCTAAACCTAATGTTCCCATTATTATTAACTAAAAAAAAAAAGAAACAAAACAAAAGTGATTTCATAGATAGAGGAAAAACCAAATAAATAAGAAAAAATAGAATACCTGTGAGATTATTTCAATTTTCACAAAAATACATTGATTGCTAATGTTTTTACGGTTCTTATCCTAAGGTAATAAATATCAATGTGGCTAAAATATGAGTTGTACATTTTTTGCATTTGAGATATTGGGGAATTCACAGCATAATTTGTATTATAAAAGTTACAGTAAAATAAATCTGAGCATCGCAGTGACCTAGGCGGTGTATGTAAATTAATCAAATTTAACAATTGGGGACATGATATTACGTTCGTAAAAATTTTATGCAAAAACAACACATACGAAATACATCGCCTGGAGCTTAGTTTTAATATTTGAAGATATCGAAGTTTATGGTCGTAGGTAGAATATTTTATATTTGGATAAAATCTAAAAACTATATGATTTATAAACTTTTTTTGGATTGTTTCAATTCTATTTATGTATTTGTGATACATTGGATTCCAGACAATACATGAGTATTCCAAAACAGATCTGACCAGTGCATTATATAGCAAATTAATAGATTTTGAGGATTTAAATTTACTGGTTGCTCGCATGATAAATCCTAGATTTCTATAGGATTTGTTTACTATGGTTTCAATATGCTTTTCAAATGTCAATTTTGAATCCAGAATGACACCAAGGTCCTTAACAAAAGAGGTTCTTTTCAAATTTGCGTTGTTTATATTGTACGTGAATTTGGTAGTTTGCTTCAGCCGAGAAAAAGTAATTTGATAACATTTATCAGGATTTAGTTTTAGCTCGTTTTCCTCACAATAATTTGAAAATCTCTTTAAGTCGGACTGAAGCTGATGACAATCCGAGATATTTGTTATGGCTTTGTATATTTTAAAGTCATCAGCGAACGCCGAAAACTTAGAAAACTTGAAACATTTGAACACATCACAGATCATGAGCGAAAAAAAGAGCGGTCCAAGGTGGGAACCTTGAGGAATCCCTGAGGTTATTTTACAAGGGTGTGAGTCAACGTTGTTGATTCTGACAAACTGATAACGATCTTCTTTTAAATAGGAAACAGTGAGGGCCAGCAACGACCCATGCACACCAAGACTTTGTAGTTTATTAATAAGGATATTGTGCGAGATTTTATCGAACGCTTTAGTAAAGTCCGTATACAATGAGTCCACCTGAGCCCCTCCTGACATACTTGTGCAAATGTCTTGGACATAAGTAATGAGATTTGTAGACGTAGACCTACCCTCGTAAAAACCATGCTGGTTTTCAGGAATATAATTTTTAACTCTAAAGAATAATTCTTTAGCCAGAATACCTTCAAAAATTTTTCCAAAAGTTGACAAAATTGAGATAGGACGATAATTACTCACATCATTTCTATTGCCTCCTTTGTGAATTGGCGTAATTTGAGCTAGTTTCCATTGAGTTGGATAGATCCCCTCTTTCAAACAAAGGTTGAACATTATATGTAACGGTTTTATTATTGCATTTTGACATTTTTTTATGAAAAAAGGTGGTATTTGATCTGGTCCCGCCCCTTTGTTCGCATCTATATGGTCAATTTGATTGTTGATTTGCTTTTCAGATATTGAATTTATTGTAATAGTTTCAAGGCTACTTTGACTAGTATTATTTCGATTATTTACTGTGGTTGAGCTCGGTTCAAAAACACTTGAAAAATATGTCGAAAAAGCCTGCGAGATACTTTCATTAGTATTGTAGGTAATATTGTTTAATGTAACTGAAGTAGGAAGTGTTTTAGCTTTGGATTTATTGGAGACAAAACTCCAAAAACTCTTGATGTTTGTTGATAGATTCTCCTCAGTATTTTCGACATATTTTTGGTAGTCGGTTTTTATAGATAATCTTAGTTGTTTTCTTAATCTGGAAAAAGTTGCGTAATCAGAATTATTCTGGTATTTTTTCCATTTTTGATGATATTTATATTTATTTTTTATCAAGGACCTGGTGTCAGCAGAATACCAGGAAGGATATCTTGAAATAACTTGTTTTTTGGGAACCTTATTTGCTATTATTTGATTAATCTTTTCATAAAATAAATCAACTGAATTTTGCGCGGTAAGGTTCAGAAACATATTGCCCCAATTGATGTTATTTATATTAGTAATTATTTCGTTATAATCAGCATAGTGGAATTTATATCTCTGATAGCTTGACTTATGCTTCAGCTCATTTCTTGATGGCAAATCCACGAGTATATCAACAGAAGTGTGATTGTAATCTTCCACTACAAATGGTGACAAGCACTTAGTCACCCTGATATTAGTAAGAGAGCTAAAAACAAGATCGAGAAATCTTCCTTTTTGATTAAAAATTCCATTATACTGATTAAAACCCAATATATTAAATGAGTCAATCAATATTTCACTATGGCGGTCCGATGCGTTGTTTGGCAAATAGTATTGTTCATTGTCATTTAGGGACCACTGAATATTAGTACGGTTATAGTCACCCAAAATTAAAAAATAGTCTCGACTATTAGAGCGAGTAATAGCACTTACATTATTTAGATGAGCTTCCAGGTTATTTTCAGTTGCATGTGGCGGTACATACGTGCAACAAATATTCATTGATATCGATACATTCATTGGAATGGACACCCACAAGTCCTCGCATATCCCAGCACAGCACCAATTGATTTTTTCAATTGCACATAGCTTTTTTTTCACTGCAATAATAACACCACCACCATCTTTCTTGCCACTCATGACAGGATTTCGATCTCTACGAAAAACATCGTATTCCCCACAATCAAACAATTCTGAGCTATTAGTACTCTCATTTAACCACGATTCTGTGATGCATATGACATCAGCACTGGATGAGATACTTGATGTGTAAAAACTATGGGTCTTGGTCCTAAGACCACGGGCATTTTGATAGTATATTGAAAGTTGCATTGTTTTTACCATTTGCATCCACTTAAATCAAGATAGAATGGTTTTAGAATTATTGGCCGTTACGTATTTTATTTAATTTTTCCTCAGAATTGATTCTATGTACTTTATCATCATACTTGAGGTAAATTTGGCAATCTTTGGTCCAACACGGTGTCTTGCGGTGTTTTGCAAAGTCTCTAACGGACTTAAACAATGCTTTATTTTTTACCGTGAGGTGATCATTGATGTAAATGTTTCCATCTCCTGGGAGCCCAGCCTGATTTAGTTTCAGCCCTTGCTTATTTTTTATGGAGGCCAAAAGATCATTTTTTTCCTTGATGCTAATCATTTTAACAATAATGGAACGTGGATTTTTGTTATCTGGATCAATATGGGCAACCCGATGATAGGTTTCAAAGCAATTTTCAGGGATGTTTAAGGCCTTCAGGATGTTAACTAAAACAGATTGTAGATTTTCGCCAGATTTTTCCGGGATTCCATTTATTTCAACGTTATTCCTCCGTGCTTGTTGCTGGAGAAGCTCAATCTCCCTATTTGTTTTCTCTAGATCAGATGCAATAGTACTTACAGAATTTTCAAGTTTTGGAATCGCTTTGATCCTATTTTCAACCTCCGATATTCTCAAATTAAAATCATCTATCTTATTTCCATAATATTCTAACGATTTTTTGAACTCTTCCTGGTTTTTTCCTATATTTTCCAACCTTGAGTCCATTTTATTAAGCTTATCAAGAATTTTTCCTTGACCCCCCTGGTCAATATCACTTTTAGTAGAGCAAGAAGGACATCGGTAGACAAAATTATCCAGTTTGAGAAGCTCTGATGGAACAGCAGGTTGAACACAACTAGAGTGCCATAGTAATTTGCAAAAAATACATTTTACACAATTTCGGCCTGAACTTATTTTTACCGTACAGGCCACACACACATCAGCTGGCATCGCAAAAAACTATATTATATATTAGGTAATTTAAATGGGTATCTGAATACTAAAAAGTCTGAGTCTGTGATCAACTACTAAACTATGAATTTCCTCAAAATAATCATACCTTTTTTTTTTCAAAGGGATTTATTTTATTTTATCCATATACTCTGTTAAATAATTTCAGGAGAGGAAAGCGATATCATTCTATTATCTCTCGTCAGAAGCAATGCAGACAATAAGGCCGGATTCCTGAGAATCCAAAACAGAGTTTGTGTGGCTCTGTCCAGAGCCAGAAACGGATTTTATATAATGGGAAATATGTCGCTTCTATTAAAATCTGACAGTGAAAATAAAGTAAATATTTATTTATTCCTTAAATATTTATTTGCTAAATGGATTGTTTTTCAGATTTGGGAAAAAGTGAAAGAAGTACTAGAAGAACAAAACGCTATCGGTAATCAATTAAATCTCAGATGTCAAGTGCACCGTCACAAATTGACGCAGGTTCGTTCCAGTAAAGATTTTGTGAAGTTGAGCGAAGGCGGCTGTGATTTGTTGTGCCAAGCCAGAGTAGGATGTGGACATATTTGTAAGAGATTATGCCATGTGCAAGACAGAGATCATCAACTGTATAAATGCAATGAAAGATGTGGCAGGTATGATAAGAGTTTATTTTGTAATATTTTCTGCCAATGGTTAGGATGAGAATTTGTTATTTTGATATCTACCTGTATTAGGACTCCAAAGGAATATTTCTAGAACCGTTTTATTGGTTTTGTCAATGACATCAAATCACAGATAGACCGAACAATAAACAAAATTTTCGTATGACAACATCTCTCTGTCTCTTTTGGGTCTTTGTGCTATCCCCACCACTGAGAATGCCAAATTTTGTCTCGATTCCCTAAATAATATATTTTTCTCCTTTTCTAATTAACGTTTTCAATTTTATTTCGGAACTCAATTTGGCAACAGCAGATTGTAGCAAAACACCGCCCAGCAGCGGCTTGTTGAATGGCAGGCAGGTGTTGGTTGGAGTAGCTGGCTATCTTTATCGCAAACGGGGATTATTCATTAGCGTTAAACAAGAAACGACCAATACGATATTGGTACTCCTAGAATAAAGGGCTCGTATCGAATATTTTCAGTGTATTTGTCAATTTGTTATTTTATTTATTCATCCAATTAAATTTTGAGATATATTCACGTGTGGGCGGGGTTTTTTACACCATTTTGAGCAATGATGTCTCCCCACCCCGACCCCGCGAGCAACTCACCTCCCCTGGCCCATGGGTGGTCTTGTCAACACAACAAATATCAGTTTATGAATGGGATGATCCGTCTATCTGTGTTTTGATGTCATTGGGTTTTGTGTATTGAACTGGAATATTTCGTTTAACAATATAGCATTGGTTTTACTTGATTTTGTTTGAGTAAGATTCCAGTATTCCATTAGATATATTTATTTTCAGATTACTGTGTAATGATCACACCCACCAGTGTCGGAAACTCTGCTACCAAGAATGCGGTCCCTGCAGTTATCTAGTAACTAGGAAACTGTATTGCGGCCATGTAGTGAGCATAGCCTGCCATATCGATCCGATCAAGTACAAGTGCCAAGTACTGGTACCAACGAGGCTTGCATGTGATCATGAGGTACCCAAGCCTTGCTTCCAGGATCCCGAAGAGTTTGTATGCCCCACTAAATGCGATACACGAGTGGAACCGTGCGGACATTCTTGTTCTAGATTGTGTCATATCAGGATTGATCCTGATCATTTGGAGGTTTGTATTTTTTTTTTTTTTTCGAATGAAGTGATAATTTTGGTTTAAAAAAGTGAAGGGTTCATAGAGGAAAAGCAAAAACAATATTTTCAGATTTACTTAATCGAGTCACATCACATATATGCCGTTTCTTTTTGGGGTGCTTGTTGAATATACAGGGTGTTCCTGAACATCATGTGCAAACGGAAGGGGGTGATTCTTTAGTTTATTTTATGACTAAAATTTCTAATAAATATATGTAATTCCGCAAACGCTCCGTTATGGATTTACAGGGTGTTGAAATTTTAATGGATTCATATTGGAAATGAGCAAAAAAATGGCGGTGAGGGCGTGGCTTACTTCTAAATTCTTATTGAAAATGAACCAAAATATGGCGGCGGGACCTGTAGTCCGGTTGCAAATTTGTGATGCAATATTGGGCGATACCTTAAAATTTTTATATTCCGAGAATGGATGGGACCTCTCTCACAAATGTGTCTGAGGAAAGAAACAAGAAACGACCTCCTATAGCCACCCCTTTATAAAATATTGTAAATTAGCTTAGTAAAGTATAGACAAACATACCTTAAATTTAAAGAGTAGTTACTATTACAAAAAAGTTTTTGAAACTTGAAAAGACTTCCATTAGTTCCATCCCTTAGGTTATCAAGTCTTGAAAACATACAAATATGCCATATATGTATTAGATGCCGAAACCCCTAATTTTGTCATTTTAAGAATAACATGGAATTCCTCCTGGCTATTTAAGTGTTGATGTTTATAGTAAGATTGATGAATATTTATAGATTTTAATTATTTTAGGAGAAACCGCGTTTAAGTGTTTTTTAAATTATTTTATTTTTGGACCTTAAAAGGAGAGGGTAAAAAAGGGCGCAGGCCTTGACAGTTGCATGCCACAGTCTACGAATCATCATCCGATAAATCTTCTGAGTCCAAGTTGGTTTCCTTCTTCCCTTTACATGAGCTCACCTCTGTGCATACCATATGTGAAATGGCACATTTGGAGCGTTGGGAGCAATTATTATTCTTCTGACATAAGCATCTTACCAAATTAAACATTTCCTCAGGGGCGCGGGAATGTCACATATTTTGCTCAAATTCACCGTTAACCAATTTCTACCCATATTTCGCTGCTGGTGGTAAACATAAATGAGGAAGTATGTCTCTATACCATTTTATGTACAGGGTGGCCCGTTTAAGAGGGGCCTATACCTTATCTCGAAATCTCCAAGGGCTGTAAAAAAACTTAAATACATGTTTCTAATAAAATTATCTACAACTTTTTTGTATTTTTTTTGGTGTCACTCTACTATATACAGGGTGGACAAATGTTTATGGAGAACTAAAAATCAGATCATTTTGAAAATTTGGCAACCGGGATAAACGACCATGATCTACACTTTAGAAATATTTTTGTTTATGCGGTGTTGCCGCTTCTACTCTAAACCAGTGGCAACATCGCTATTTTAAAAGGAACACCCTGTATGTGATTGCATATTTGGATTCTACATAAAATTCTGAGCAGATTTCATGTGATATACCCTATACCTAAGTTCAACTGTTTTGGAAATATTGACAGTAGTTGAAAATTGACTTTTTGCAACTTTGTTTGACAGGCTGTAAGACCTAAACGGTTAATTTTAGAGGAAAACCGATTTTACATTCCTATCTTAGATTTTCATAAACTATCATTTGACACCAACTTTAAATCTAGCTGGAGATTGAATTTAATTGGAATTTTTAATCATAGATTAAATTCAAAGTTCGTGTCGAATGATAGTTTATAAAAATCTAAGATAGGAATGTAAAATCGGGTTTTCTCTAAAATTAACCATTCATGTTTTACACTCTGTCAAAGTTGCAAGCAAGTCAATTTTCAACTACTGTCAATATTTCCAAAACAGTTGAACTTAGGTATAGGGTATATCACATGAAATCTGCTCAGAATTTTATGTAGAATCCAAATATGCAATCACATACAGGGTGTTCCTTTTAAAATAGCGATGTTGCCACTGGTTTAGAGTAGAAGCGGCAACACCGCATAAACAAAAATATTTCTAAAATGTGGATCATGGTCGTACAAATTTTCAAAATGATCTGCTTTTTAGTTCTCCATAAACGTCTAATACATCATCCACCGTGGGATACCCTGTATAGTAGAGTGGCACCAAAAAAAAGTTGTAGATAATTTTATTAGAAATAATTTTTGTATATAAGGTTTTTTTTACAGCCCTTGTAGATTTTGAGATAAGGTATAGGACCCTCTTAAACGGGCCACCCTGTACTGATAATGAGATCTGAGGTTTTAGAGCTGAAATGATTTACTGAGTTGCCTTTAGAAATTAGGCTTTGATAAACAAGAATTATACACGGCATTCACTGAAAAACAATGACAAATACAATATGATAATTTAAGTGTTTTTTTTTTAAAGATAAAAGTCAAAATGACATTATGTTGGCAATACAATGTAAAATTGTCAATGCTTTCAAATTTTTTATGTAGAAAAGGCTTGTGTTGCCAACATAATTACTAAATTTATGACTTGGGGAATTATCTTTAAAAAAAAAACAGACTTTATAAATACTGGTAACAGAAACTATAGACAGAAGATGTCAAAAGTGCCACATTCTACCCAGGTTTATTTTTTAACATAATCGTTAAGATATTTGGGAGATTGTCTAGTTCTTGATCCACGACGGATCTGGTTTTCTAGTTGTGGCTCACAGTGAATAGATTGAAACTGGTTTATTGTCTCACTAACATTTTCTTGTTCTATGTCTCGCAATTGTTCTGTGAGAATAGGTTCCTGCAAAAAATCTTCACTCTCTTCTGATCGAGTAGGCATATTTATAACATGATCTGTGTGAATACAGGGTGTTCCACGACGTTTTTCCCACGTGATTACTTCGGAACGTGTCATCCAAATTAATTGAAATTTTGAGGATCTGGATAATTTTTTGCGCCGCTTCTACCATTGTCATCCAATTTCACCACTTTTGCTCCAGTTTCAGTCAAGTGACGTCAATTTTCAAATTGCAAATGTAACTCATGGTATACTTATGGCATTTTTCGTTATAAAATTAAATTACAAAATCGGCAATGCCATATTTGATGAATATATGATGATGCGTTCCGAAGTTATCATTTGGGAAAAACCTCGTCGGACACCCTGTATATCCAGGCATTCCAGAAATAGAAAATAAGTTGCTTAGACAGCGAATCACCGCCTCAAAAGTCATTTCTTGCCATGGATAGGCGAATGGAAAGCGAGAATACTCGTCGATGATAGTGAATATATATTTCTTTTTTGAATCTGATGGAAGAGGGCCTTTGAAGTCCAGAGATATTCTCTTGAAAGCCGAAGTTGCTTTAATGAGTGTCCCTTGTTTTTTAATAAATTTAGGTTAGAGTTCTGCACAGACAGAGCAAGACGCTGACAATACGAATATCTTCTACAGAGTAGGGCGGCGAGATCTGACCCAGTGGACCATTCTAGTGATTCCATGATGACACAAAGCTTAATGTAGATTGAATAAAGTCTTCTGACTAGGAATGGCACCTCGTTCAATTGACCAGTCAAAAGTTGTCAATCAACTGACGCACTATGGTTTCTGGAACCTAATTTTTTGGCCAAAATAGGTATCCAAAACACCCTGTATATGGACATTTTTTTGTTTGTGGAATAAAAGCAGATAAACCAATAAAAAAGGCCTCGTATATATATTTTTGCCCAGATTTGTTTTTCGTTTCTTATCAGCATTTATATTCAGGTATTCTGATAAAGTATTTTTGCCTATCCAGTTGCTGTTAATTTTTCTAAGAGTTTAGGTGATTATTGAGGGATATATTCAGTGGGACATAAAAACGGATCAGTGTTATTTTTACACTTTACGGTATGTATTTCAAAAGAATCACTAACAATTTTAGATAGGATTTAGCGTTCGTTATTATTTTAAATAATTAAAAACAATTAGTTCAACGCAGAAAATAAAAAAAAAAGTTAAATGTTCAGTTTGACTTATAAAAGATTCTCCATGTTTCTCCATGCTAGATGTTATTCTAAAATTTAAGGTGGTCGTTTTTGGACACAGCAAATAAAAAATTAGCTGCTACTAGCTGCAACTTTTTTTAAAAGAATATATTTCTTCCAGATATGTACCGATTGAAAAAAATAGATCTTTTGGAAGTGTGGCTACATGGGACCGATAAAGTTGAGAAAAACAGGAATGTTTTAAGTTTTGTAACTCAGAAGTTTAAGAATAATAAAGACAAACTATCAGGCACTATGGAAAAAAAGAATAATCGACTGTGTATAAATTTTGAAGCAAGATGGCAGGCGGTTTCGCGTCGAAAAGATTTGTTTTTAAAACAAAATACTGACTGGCTCAAGGAGGATTTTATCCTTGAAGTAAGTGAACCCCTTCCATCCACATCATCTGCTGGGCGCCCACGATTATTTTTTTCGGAGCAATCCCCCAGAACTCAAAGGAAAACGGCCTCATAGGTATCCGAGGAACATAAGCAAGACTGGGCTTTACTTGTGCAGGCTGCTGTTAAAGCGGCACGGCAACAAAAAAATAAAGATGTAGCAATAGTTTTACAGGAAATCGTGAAATCTCCTACGCAACCTTCAAAAATAAAAAAACTCTTTTCTTCATCGGAAAATCCGGTAATTGCCTATACCGCAGAGGAAACACTGGAACTTATCTTAGATTCTAGATTAAGCAAACAGCAATATTTAGATATAAGACGCGGTGCCATTCAGAAAAATTGTAACATCTACCCAGATTCCAAAAAAATATGGCAAATTAAATCTAGCTGTAGACCAAGTGGAATTCAAGTCACAAAAGTTATTGCAGAAGTTCCTTTAAAGAATCTTCTGGAACACATAACAAAACGAATAATAACTTTGCAAAAAGATGTTATTTTACAGTTTATGGATTCCCTGAGCATGGCAGAAATAGACGCTAATTTTTAGTTATGGATTTGATGGGAGTTCAGGATTTTCCGTATATAAATAGAAATTTGACAGTTCCGATACCCAATCGGATGCTTCGCTGCTCGCTACAACAATAGTTCCTTTGCGCTTCCAGTCTATGAATATAGTTTTGTGGAATAATAGAACTCCACAGTCTGTGAGATTCTGTCGCCCTCTAAAACTTGAATTTGTTAAAGAAACTTCTGAGCAAATTCTCAAAGAAAAAATTGGACTCGATTACAAATTCAACAACTAGATATTTTAAGAATAGAGCTAGAACCAAGTAAAGTAATAAAAATTACCTTCCAGCATTTTATGACTCTTATAGATGGCAAAGTTCTTAACACGCTAACAGGAAATAAATCCAGTCAATCTTGCCCAATATGTAAAGCTACCCCAAAAAGCTTTCTTCAGATACAGCCTGAAAGTTTTCAAAGGTCCGAAGTATACAATCCCAAGCCTGGCACGTTACAGTATGGTATAAGCCCCTTGCATGCATGAATCAGGTTTTTTGAATGTATCATACACATTTCATATAGATATGATCTACGAGAATGGCAGATTAGAGGAGAAAATAACAAAAAAATATTTAATGCCAGAAAAAAAATTGTACAATTGTTACATTTAATTTGTTTAATTTTGGCCACAAAATTAGGTTCTAGAAACCATAGTGTGACGGTCAATTTGACCGATGCTAGATAGAATATTTGACCAAATCAATTCGACCAATTTAAAAAAATTATCTGCAAAAGCAATAGTTTCTTGGATAAAAAATAAAACAAAATTTTTCTCTAGAAAATGAAACAGACAAAACTTCTTTCCTTTGGTAAAAAGGACAAAACCAACACTTTTTTTTATGAAAAGATAAACAAAACCACTAAGGCTTGGTTTATTCATCTTCAGATAAACTTGCTGCTAACTATCTGATGCTTGATAAATGTACCGTTCTATAATTATATTGGTCAGCGGATAACTTGCCGACCAATGGGATTACAGATTGCGTTTTTATCTAGATTGCATACCTGAGACTCCTGAGAGTTTATCAGAAGGCGAATGAACCGGACTTGAAAATGTAACTTTCAGGAGTTGCAGGTTAATATTTTAAAATAAACAATTGAAAATCTTGTCTAGCTTATCTCTTTCTTTTGAGTATTTGCCCTTGTTATGTAATACCTGGCGGCTAGACCAGCAGGAATAAATGATGGCAATAATTTTACCGTCATGGCATCACGCTCCACACTACTGGAGTATTTGACCGGAGCAATTTGACAAATGACTGGTCAAATACTAGGTCAATAGACCTATCTATTTTTACCTGTATGCGCGCGCAACACGAGGCAATGCATTTTTATTGGCTAACTATTACAGGTGTAAAGTAATTCTTTTGCACGCTGGGCATCTCCTTGTCCTTGTTCATTGCCCATGGTCTGACAAGGATAAAATTATGCTCGATATTCAATTTGACGTAGCTTGACAAGGGATCGATTTTCAGTTGTTTGTGTTTTTGATTGACAAATATGTTGCATGTCACGCGATTTTCCTCTTTCCTTTGTTATCCCGTGCAAATAATAAGAACGGATTGCTATACGTAAGTCTAACATAATTTGGTTCTTTTTGCCTCGTCTTGCGCAATAAGCGTTCTGCATCTTTTTCTATCTAATAAAGTTTTCGTATTATTACCTCTTTGTCTGGTAAAATAGATAGGTCTATTGAACGAAAGATATTTGACTGGTCATTTGCCAACCCTACTTCTGAGTATTTGAACCACATATCAGCTACTACGTTTTCTCGTCCTGATCTATATGCTATAGGATTTTCACGTTATATTCAGGATGACGTCACATTTAGTAAATTTCTGCTGCAAATCTAACAAAACTAAAAGTACTTCTTAACGCATTCAAAGTAGGGGAATTTCAGATGTTTCTGGTTGGCAACGGCGCGCGATGTTGCATGATTTAAGTGAACATTTTCAAATAAATAATGCCTGTCGATTAATTTCGTTATTTTTAGCTGTCAGTGGTCTTGATAATTCATTATGACATTCTGGTAAATTATAAGAAAACAAATAGGCATTGACAACATTGTCAGTCCTTGTTCTCTGACGTCATCCTAAATATAACGTAAAAAACCTATATATTTATCATAGCTGTAACATGATAGTTCAAATCGCAAGTCGCCGTCTTAAAAATCTTCTCATTTTTTATTTTGCTACTGTGTTTGGTATCAAACATAAAGGGTACAGATTTTTAATCAGTAATCAGCTGAAAATGACGACTAATCAGAAAATGTCTCCATTTTCTTTTTCTACTAATGAATAATTTTGTTCACACTTACTTACTGTTTCGAGAAAAATGCAACTGGCTGACTGAGAGACTTCAGGTACAGGTAATTTTGTAGAGGTTTTAAGTCTAACTGAATCAGGTTTTGAGGCATTATTCTCGATCAGATATCCAAGAAGTTTGATTGATTTTAGGGAGTAAGAACTATTCTTTTTGTTTATGGTAAAATTGTATTTTCTTACAACTAGTAAAAAAATTTAAATTTGTTTATCATGGTCTGCTTGTTTTCTACCGCATATCCTAATATCATCTAAATATGCTTCAAGATTCTCTGATTTTATTATGTAGTCTATTACCCGCTGAAAACACGCAACTTCATTTGTCACACCATAAGGCTCCGTTTGTCACACCAAAAGGAATTTTTCGGAACTGATTTAGTTTACCATCTGCCTCAAAAGCAGTATACTGCTTTTCGTCGTCACGTATGGGAACTCGCTGATACGCAGTTTGTAAATCTATATATAGTACTGAAAATCTTGAATTTCGCCACAACACAAACAATGTCTTCAATATTGGCCAGAGGATAAGCATCTAGATATGTAAACCTCTTAATGGTTTGAGAGTAATCGACCACCATCCTTTTCTTGTGCGTTTCATTTCTCGTTACCACAACACCAGTGCCCGCTAAGGAGAGTTGCTTCCTTCTATGATTTTATTTGAAAGAAGGTTTCTTATTTCAAAAGAAATAAAGTGCCTATCTTCTAGTGAAAATCGTCTACATAGACTTTGTTGCAATTGGCTTGCAGTTTGCTGATAGATTTGAAAATAATGTAGGCGGATCAATTTTCAGGGACGCCAATTTGCAAATCGATGATGAGTTATAAATATACAAGGGAGGCTTAGAACCTCCAAAAAATACTTCAAGAGACTTTGCTTCAAGGGTGGAATGCTGTCTAAGAATATCATGACTCATGACCTATAATGACATCAGCACATAAATCAGGAAGAACTGATAAACGTAATTTTCCGTATGTATTTCCCATCATTTCTAAGTCTACAAAGCAATGACCTGATATTTGAGACTGTAATGTTGTTGTGGCCATTAGTATACTGTGGGCCGAAATAAAGGAGTACATTTTTTAATTGAAAATATTTTTTTTTGGTTTTTGGGCGATTTAATTTATTTTTGCAGGACTAATAACCTAACATGTCCTCAGCATGACTGTAAACTTGAAAGCAAAAATAATGTACAGGGTCGGACTTATAAAAAAAATTATATAACAGTGCATTTGAGCTCGTTGCAAATGAAAACTGTCTTAGCTAAAATTGTACTAATATGCTTTTTCGGTAGATAAACTATCCAGAACACTTCAGTAAAAAGGAAATTTTCCGAAATTACCGGATTCGCGAAATATAATTTTTTTATTGAATAACATTTTAACAAATAACACATTTATGAAAACAGTTTAGTAATTTTAAAACTTAGAGTAAAATATTATGAATGTGGCCACTATTATTGTTTACCACTTCTTTTATGTCAATTTTACTTAGTAGGCCATGACTGCTCAGGTTGCCATGGAATTTGTTTGACATTTACAGTTAAATAAGTAAATTAGTCAGTTCATAATGCCACTTTTAAGCAAAGAGGACAGAATATTAATTAAATATTACCGTGAAAAATATAATTATGGTGCAAGAAAAATTTTAAATGAATTTCCTGAAAAAAAATGGCTTATTGGAACGATAGGAAAGTTCTTAAGACATCTAAGGGAAACCGATGGGTCTATTGAACATAAACGTGGAAGAGGAAGGAAGCGAAGCTCAAGAACTGAAGAAAATATTGGTAGAGTAAGGGTTGTTTTAGGAAATTTGCAACCTGGCCAATCTGTTGGAACAAGGAAAATCGCAAAAATAACTAGGATTCCCCGTACGTCAGTTCGAAGAATCATTAAAGAAGACTGCCATCTAAAAATATTTTAAAAAGTTTACTGTCAAAGACTTACAGCCAATGTAAGAGAAAAACGATTGGAAAGATGTAATTTGCTACTACGAAGATTCCGCTCTCGCGAAGACATTAGAAAAATATGGTTTTCAGATGAAAAAATGTTTTATTTACGGCCACCTAAAAATACCCAAAATAATAGGGTATATTCTGACGTACAATATAAGATAGAAATTCCTTTAGAGCATCTTTTCATTGAAAAAAGTCATTTCTCAAAAGGTGTAATGGTCTCTGTTGCAGTATCCAAATTGTTAGGAATTTATGTAAGCTTAGTTTCTCATTAGGAGATAGCGCTCTATGTTTTAGATACGATTTTAATAATGTGCAACCTGCTAATATTGCAATGACATAAAAATGTGTGTTCTGTCAACTTTGTCAATGTTATCTGGGATTTTATTAATATAAAATAACAGGTTATGCGCCCAGCTCACCCAAGAAAGAAATACTAATTTGTGAAAAAGAAGCAAGACTTCAAAAGCAGAAAAATGAATGTGATAACAGTACCTCAGTTAAATGCCGAAAATTTTAACAATTGGAAGTTCAGAGTGGGAGCTTTATTGGAAGAAAAGCAGATAGAAGATACGTTGGAAAAGGTTTTAGACGACTTCACTGGAGATAAAGAAAAATCAGAATTTAAGGTAAGAGATGCAAAGGCCAAATCAATAATAGTACAATGTATAAGCGACAAACACCTTGATATAATAAAAGACTCCAAAACAACAAAAGAAATGTTAAAGGCATTGGAAGATGTATTTCAAAGACGAAGTGTATTTACTAAACTGACACTTAAAAAACGATTACTGATCTTAAAACATAAACGAAACGAAAAGCTAGAAGACCATTTTTATAAATTTGACACGTTAATAAGAGAACTAGAAAGCATTGGATCCAAGGTAGAGGAAGAAGATAAAGTTTGTCATCTTTTATTAACACTTAATGAAGAATTTGATCCAGTAATTACAGCAATCGAGATAATGAATAGTAAAGTAACAATGGACTTTGTGAAGTCTCGCCTACTCGATGAAGAACTGAAGTTTAAAGCAAAACAAGGACATAGTGTTACCCAGCTAGAACAATCTTTTAAAGCATTTCAATTAACTTGTTTTAAATGTGGTAAAGTTGGACATAAAATAGCTGATTGTCGGATGAATTCGAATATAGTTACACGAGGGAATTACAGAGGTCGGAGAAACAGCAGAAGAGGATATTATCAGTCAAATTATCAAAACAATAGGGGTCAAAGCCATGGTCAATTTCAACCAGGTAACAGAACAGGGCTCCAAGCAAATAAGGCAGACGAAATTGCATTCATTGCATTAAGCACTGTAACCTCACCATGTGCAATAAACAGCTTCATCCTGGATTCAGGATGCACTCAACATATGGTAATGGGGGATTTAGAAAAGTACATGTCAGATGTCAAGGATCTAGAACACAAAATTAAAATTGGAACAGCCAAAGAAAAAGAAATTCTGTATGCAAAGAAGAAAGGAACAATTAAGGGAATCTGCCAAAGAAGAGAGATAACAATTGAAGCTTTATTGGTTGAAGGTATGTCACACAATCTTATGTCTGTATCTAAATTGCTTAAAAATGATTTTCAAGTTATTTTCAATAATGATATGTCTGGTAATAAGTGTGCCATTTTACTAAAAAATGATTCTAAATTTTATTGTAATTCTCATAATGATTTATTTTATTTAAATATTGATTTTAAAACTGATACTAACATTTATAGACAAAATGAATGTAATAATAATTGTGAAGTTGATATTAAGTTAGGTAATGAGTGTGTTTATACAGCACATGAAAGTCTAGGTAAAGACATATGGCACAGAAGGCTAGGTCATATTAACAGATTTAATTTAAAGAGATTAGGTTTACCGTTTAGTCAGGAAATTTGTAAGAGTTGTATTGAAGCTAAAAGTACCCGAAAACCATTTTATAATAGTCAAAAGAAAACCGTCAAAATTGGTGAATTGATACATTCTGATATCGCAGGTCCTGTAGTAACTTCTACTCCAGAAGGTTATAAATACTTTCAAGTATTGATTGATGATTTTTCTCATTTCTTGGTAGTTAAATTGTTAAAGAATAAAAGTGAAGCTTATCAAAATGTTATTGATTTTGTTCGATTAATTAAAACTCAACACAGTTTAAAAACAAAAAGAATAAGATTAGATAATGGAGGGGAATTTATATCAGATTATTTTAAAAATTTTTGCAGAACTAAGGGTATTCAGCTCGAGTATACGATGCCATATACTCCGCAGGAAAATGGAACATCAGAACGTATGAATCGAACATTGTTAGACAGGGTGAGAACTAAATTTGCAGAAACTAATTTACCCAGAAAACTATGGGGAGAAGCAATACTATGCTCAGCTTATGAATTAAACCGGTCACCAACTGAAGCAAACAATGGTGAAACGCCGGCAAAGAGATGGTATAACAAGAACGATTTATCAAAGTTAAGAGTATTTGGTAGTCAAGCATGGGCTGTAATTTTACCAAGAAACAATAAACTAGAACGAAGGGCAAAGCCATGTATTATGATAGGATATTGTGGGGCAGGATATCGGTTGTGGAACTATATTGAAAATTTAACTTTTTGCTCAAGAGATGTTAGATTTAATGAAAAAGAAACAAATTATGATAATATTCTAAAGGATGAAAACATTGATAATAAAAGAGAAATGATAGTACCGATTGAAAATGAATTAGAAATAAAAGAAGGAGAAAACGATATTGAAATTGAAGTTTGTGAAGACGAAATCGAACCAGGTGGAAGCGATAGTGAAGAATCCGACAATTTAGAAAAATTAGAAACAAAACTAAGAACAAAGGAAACAAGCACCAGAAGAATAATTAATAAACCAAAATATTTAGACGAATATGAGGTCTATCAAGCTTACTGTTTAATTTCGACCGAAGAAAGTGATCCAATAGAGTACAAAGATGCTATTAAAAATAAGGAATGGAAAGATGCTGTGGAAAAAGAATTAGATTCACACGCAAAATTAAATACTTGGACAGAATCAAATGTACCAGATGGAAAATCTGCAATACAAACCAAGTGGGTGTTTCGAACAAAAGAGGATGGAACCAAAAAGGCCCGAATTGTGGCAAAGGGATTCCAGATGAAAGAAAAAGATCCATTTAATCCTGTATATTCGCCTGTTGCAAGGTTATCGACAATAAGGCTATTAATATCAATGGCCTTACAAAGAGATTTTAAAATAAGACAACTAGACATCCCAACTGCATTACTAAACGGAAAATTAGAAAGTGAAGTTTATATATATGCACCTTTAGGACTAAAAGTAAAATCACCTACACTAAAATTGAATCGAGCCTTATATGGATTAAGGGAGTCACCAAAAGTATGGAATGATACTTTTAATAATTTTGCAATTGGAAACAATTATAAAAGATCACTGTATGACTGTTGTTTATACTTTAATCAGAAAACTTGGATATTAATTTATGTCGATGACATGTTAGTCGTTGGCAAAGAAAAAGATGTTGAAGAGGCAGTAAAACTCTTGAAGAAAGATTTCCAAGCCAAAGACTTAGGCGAAGTTAATTTTTTTTTAGGAATGAACATTACAAGAACTGAAGAAGTTATAGAAATAAACCAAAGAAAATTTATAGAAAAGTTACTGACAACATTCAAGATGGAAAATTGTCATGGAAAAACAACACCAATGGAGAAAGGATTTCAATACAACACTGAGAGCGAAATAATTAATGTACCTTATAGAGAGTTAATTGGAGGACTAATGTACCTATCAATAACTACCAGACCCGACATTACATTTTCAGTATCATATCTAAGTCGATTTTTAGATAAACCAACAATGGATACTTGGAATGCAGGGAAAAGAGTTTTGAGATATTTACAGGAAACCAAAATAAAAACTTTAACCTATTATAAAACTGATATTACCGAATTAAAACTCAGTGGATATTCAGATGCAGATTGGGCAACTGACAAAATAAACAGGAAAAGTGTAAGTGGATGTATTATATTGTATGGTAAAAATCCAATATATTGGTTCTCGAAGAAACAAAGTTGTGTTGCACTGTCTACTGCAGAAGCAGAGTATGTGGCAGCGGCTACTTGTGCACAGGATTTAGTAAATCTTAAGGGGATTTTGAATGATTTTGATGTTGATAATGAAACGATTTTGTATTGTGACAATAAGAGTTCAATTCTAATGTCAAAAAGTAACGAAAACTCTAAAAGGGCGAAGCATATAGATATAAAAAATCATTACTTGAAAGACTTAGTTGCACGAAAGGAAATAACAATTACCTATGTATCAACTGATCAAAATTTGGCGGATATATTAACAAAATCTTTAACTAAAGATATATTTGTATATCTAAGAAATAAGGTTCACATTGTTTAATCGAGTACCTAATTCAGTTTAGTTCTTTATTTTATTTTATATAACATTTAAAATCGAGGAGGAGTGTTAAGAATTTATGTAAGCTTAGTTTCTCATTAGGAGATAGCGCTCTATGTTTTAGATACGATTTTAATAATGTGCAACCTGCTAATATTGCAATGACATAAAAATGTGTGTTCTCTCAACTTTGTCAATGTTATTGGTTGCTCTCTTCTATCGTAACCGAATTGTTAATAATAAATACGTTGTTTAAAGTCGTCGAATCTGGGATTTTATTAATATAAAATAACACAAATCTCGTCTGATTTTTGTTGATGCTGGGGTAAAACTCAATTCAGAAACGTATCAAAAACAAATCTTGCAGCACCTATTACCAGAAATTGAAGATTTTTGTTACGATTACACTTTCCAACAGGATGGTGCTCCCTCGCACACTTCCCATAGTACAAGGATGTTTTTGAGTGAAAATTGCCCGGATTATATTAAGCCAGAAATGTGGCCACCTAACAGCCCAGAATTAAATCCGGTTGATTATTCAATTTGGGGAATTTTCGAACAAAATTTGTATGACGGACAACAATTCGAAACAATCGAGCAGCTGAAAGCAAGGATGCAGTTTGTTTGGAACAATTTTGAACAGGGTGCAATAAATGGGGCTATCAATTTATGGCGCAGACGACGTCAACAAGTGGTGAACAATAATGGTGGCCACATTCATAATATTTTACTCTAAGTTTTAAAATTACTAAACTGTTTTCGTAAATGTGGTATTTGTTAAAATGTTATTTAATAAAAAAAATGATATTTCGCGATTCCGGTAATTTCGGAAAATTTCCTTTTTACTGAAGTGTTCTGGATAGTTTATCTACCGAAAAAGCATATTTGTACAATTTTAGCTAAGACAGTTTTCATTTGCAACGAGCTCAAATGCACTGTTATATAATTTTTTTTTATAAGTCCGACCCTGTACATTATTTTTGCTTTCAAGTTTACAGTCATGTTGGGGACATATTAGGTTATTAGCCCTGCAAAAAGAAATTAAATCGCCCAAAAACCAAAAAAAATATTTTCAATTAAAAAATGTACTCCTTTTTTTCGGCCCGCAGTGTATATCCAATGCTTGAATGTATACGTACATCGATAAATGAGGCAAAAGTTTTATTAATGTATGTTTCCGAACTCCCTGACCCTGTATCTACTAAAGCATCAGCAACGACATTGTTTAATTTAATTTTGATAAGGCATTTGGTTAAACTTCCAGGCATCGCACAAAGAAGCCCAGAAGCAGATATAATTGAGGCAGAAGCTTTGACTTTTTTTTGCTTAGACATACCTTGGAGAAATGACCACGTTTGCCGCATTCAGTACATGTTGAACCTTTAGCAGGGCATAACGTACGAAAATGTCTTTTAGTACTTCCACAGAAATAACATTTGTCCACTTTCGTAGGAAATGAGGTCTTCTTCGTGTGTTTCTCTCCTTTCAGATTGAATTAAGTTAATCACACCTTGAGAGATGCTATATGCTTCTGAATGTTTTTGTTCCGATTCTAGAGATATAGCTTGATTCTTGGCTTCATCAAGTTTCAAAGTAGTATTCTCCAATAATCGTGGTCGAATTTGGGGAGAGCTTGAGCCACTAATGAAATAATCTCTAATATAGTCGTTTTGACTTTCTCCAGCGCTGACAACTTTGAAGTTACAGTCTTTACTTTTATGTTTTAGTGCTTGTAAGTACTGATCAACAGTCTCTCCAGGTTGCTGCTTCCTAGATGCTACTTCCTAGAGGTAAGGCAGTGTCTGGCAAATATTTCATTTTCAGGTTTAATGAAAATTGTATCCAAAATCTTAATAGCTTCTGAGTAAGAAGAACAGCAGGATATGTGCTCATAATTATTGTTTTGGCTTACATAGCTCACCAAGAGTTTCAGTTTTCCATCATTTTCTAGCTTCTCAACGGATGATATGAAATTGTTGAAAGCTGCTTTCCAGTGAGTCCACTCTTGTGCAGCTTTTGGACAGTTTTGATCAGCGTCGATTCGTTCAGGTCTTAAGATTTCAACCATATTGTTTATTACTGAATTACCTTTAAAAATAAGGCTTTAACAAACAAGAATTATACACGACATTCACAATGGGTGGTATAAATAAAAACGATGTACCTGCTACTACTAAAATCTGTTTTTTATTTAAAGATAATTCCCCAAGTCAAAAATTTAGTAATTATGTTGGCAACACAAGCCTTTTCTACATAAAAAATTTGAAAGCATTGACAATTTTACATTGTATTGCCAACATAATGTCATTTTGACTTTTATCTTTAAAAAAAAAACACACTTTACATGTATTACTATGTTCTACGTAGTATTTTCTTTAAAACGAAATAGATACTTCATTTCGAAACTACCGGAAACTAGTTAATGCTTCTTTGTGAAGTAAATACTGCGAAGAATACTTGTAGTAGTAGTACGTAAAAAATACTTCGCTTTTCTTCATACCACCCAATGATGAACAACTAATGACAATGACAAATACAATATGATAAATTAATACTGGTAACAAAAAGTATATACAGAAGATATCAAAAGTACCACAAGATCTGCGAGCGTGGGTGGCATATTGCATATTATCAATGGGACTTTGTTTTTGGCTAAAGATCCACCATCTTAGGTCGGATAACTCACTCATGCGTTTCTTGGTGGGTGAATACACACTGCAAATAAAAGATTCTATTTCCTCGAAAACCGTTTGATTTAATATTTCATTGGCTCCAAGGGTAGCTAACGCCTGAAGTGTAGATGGAGAAGCTGATAGAAACTTTTCCAAAAACTAATTTTTGATTTGCCTTTGAATGCACCTGTAACGTCAGCCCCTGATAATGCGTGAAGTTCTGGAAGAGCTTCTACTTTTAGCTGTCCCAAAGAGTCGTAAATGTATCTCCTTATTACTAGATCTGATGCTTACGAAGGGTGTATCTTTAGACAACAAACGAAGACGTCTTGAGAGTTAGTAACAAAACGTCAGTATTTGGCGAAAATATCCTTATCTTATTGGCACCTTTTTTGATGTATGTACAGAATGAAGAATTAATTTGGCGTCAGCTTTTTCGTGCGAGGTCTGCAACTCCTTCATATTATCATAAGCCGTCATAGTGATTACGAAATTTTTCAAGGAACAGACTATTTTCCGATTAGTTTCGTTTTCCAGTGAAATTAAATGTTTTTGAAAAATAGTGAGTAATTTCTGTTTTTGTCCATGTATGGGAGAGCAGCTTTTTGAGAGTTGTGTTTTTAGGGCTAGTTTTACCGCTCTAACGATATATTGTATAGGGTCTGTCCCGTTTTGCCTTCTGTCCCTTTCCATTGATTTCAAAAAGTCATGCTTGTAGGAGTCGAAAACAACGTGACTCTCAGAATAAGCGTAATATTTTTTCAGCATCTTGGTAGAAAACTGAATTGCTAAATCAGAAAAGTATGCTACATTATTAAACGATAACATTTGGACTTCTGCATTAGCATCGACAACTGCTATACTGTAAGGCTGTTCTAAGATATTTAAATTCACATTACTAACTTTGGAATCATTTTGAACAAGCTCTTCCAGAAGGTGTCTTATTTTTCTTTTTACCTGCCCATGAATCATTGAACCATCAGGATAAAATAGAGACCGTGGCAAGGCAGTTAGTTCACGACTTCTATATAATATAAGAACGCATCCTGAGAACATACTTAAATCTTGTTTAAACTCTACTATCCCTGATTTGGTTTTAACAACAATCTTTTTAGTCATGGATTTATGCAAATTAATTTTACTTGACTTTAGTGAGTCCCAAAAAACATACAGTTCTGACATCGCACGTAGATCAGGACACACTTCATTTGAGGAAACTCTGTTTGTTATAAGGTTTATTAAATCATTGCCTTTGTAGTAAAACGCCCCAAGTACTCTATGTAATTAGTTAGATGGTAAATGGCGAGCGGTATATTGATGGTGTTTATTTCCTTGGAGCTGCTACCTATACAATAGTGGAAGGGTCTATTTCACATCCGTTTAAAGGTCATTATTACGGACCACTGAAATATCCATAAAAATAAAGAAACGCCCTATTCCTACTATTCGTAATAACTTATAAGTTTATTCATTTCAACACTTCCGATTCATTCCTATCAGACTACCCTTCACCTATTTCTAGAAATTCTTTAAAATCTCTTAAGTCCTTTACTGACTGCTTATGAAAAACCCAAAATAATTACCTATTTGTTCATTAATATAGGTATCACTAACTTATTCTTATAAAACCTTACAATAATTTCTGCATGAAATTTAAAACCCTAATTCAAAAGTTCGGCACTTAAGATCATCAATGTTTCTTTATGAATAACAAATTTTAAAAAACCTTTTTCTACGAGCGTGCATTTTTTATCACTTTCCCGCATGCATTTTAGTTCCGAAAATGTCACTTTCCCGCACTAGTGTGCGATTTTGTTTTTCCCGCACTAGTGCGGGAAAGTGGCGTTCAGAAGAAGTGTCACTTTTGTTAATTAATCAAACATTTTATCTATTTTGTCTGCATACATTTTTGCTAGATATACTAATTTATGCGCTCATAAACTATTTGAAATATTCCTATTTTAATCCATATTAATCTAATTTGTAAATATTTCAAAAATTTTATAATTTTTTCTGACATTGTTTGACTTTTTGGTTTCTTTGAGGCGGGGCAGTTTTTTTACCTTATAAATTTTGTTTATTGTAACATCAAATCGATTTAGTACATTATTTTTTCCAATCATTCTTGAAAGTTAACGTAAAAATATAAAAATAAGTAATTTTGTATATAATTTAACGATTTCTTTAATAATATATCGCTTTGAATTTACTTAGTTGTTGTTTTTATATTTGAACGCGCTCGTAGAAAAAATAATGTTCCTAACTCATGCGGAAAGTGTCTTTCTCGCACTCGACTGCTTGCCCGAACTTCGCTTCTCGTCGTTCGGGTCAACGGCAGTCGCGTGCGGGAAAGTATCACTTTCCGCACTTGTTAGGAAAATAACTATTCCAATACGTCTATATCGTCAGTAATTTTATTTCATGCACAAGTTCTTTTCGAAACATCCCATTTCATTTAATTAGAACAATTACTATTTTTCGCGATCCTGGCTAACATACAAAATTATTTAAATTCTTATTAGTTCGGTACTATAGCCCTTAAACTTCAATTAGACAATCCAATTCAAAATTCTTTAATAATCCCTACTCAAATGGATCCCTACTTATTATGTTATGTTAAGTGCATTATAAATTCCCTTCATATTTTCTTTGCAAAATTAAATTAGTAGAATGTCATTATCTGAAGGCAATTAAAGTTATGCAATAATGTTTCATAGTCAAAACACTCGAGTATTACTATTTATGCAATAAAGTTCCAAAGATATTCACTTCATAGTCATTCATCTTTTATAAAGTCAAAAGTTTTATTAGTAAAAATCACTCAAGTTTTAAGCATTAAAAGTCATTTTTTAATTCACTCCTTATCATTCAGAATCATTAATAAAAGTCAGAAAATTATTAACCACTAAAGTACTTACATTTAACTTTTCACACGTAAAATTACTTAATTAATTACTCAAAAATCTCTAGAGCCCGCACATAAGTTGAACGAATTTCAAATGGTATTTCTTTCACAATTTTCCGTACTTTTTCTAAGTTAAATCGAACGCGTTTTCCCCGAGGCCTTAATAAGAACTTTTCGCGAATTTCAACCCAACTGACTTATTAGGTACTGTAGACTTTAACTCAAACTGGACTGGACTGCTAACAACTGGCAACTGCCTTCCACTTCCAAAACTGCCTGTATTTATATTATTCGATTCCCCCATAATTTCTTTGTCCATGACAATTAAGATGATGAAATCTCCTTGAAATTTTTGTCATTTTATTAGTTTAAATCGAATAATTATGTCGCAATTTCCTGATTTTATCGGGGTCAAAAACTTTAGTTTAGGAATGTGAGGGCAACACAAACAAAGCCGACACACGTGTGCCATAAATCTTCGATATAATTACCCTGGCCTCGTTTTTATTATTTTTAAGAATTTAATTTAGATGATGACATAGGCTGGGTGACGAAATACGTTAGCGTTAATTTGTTTCATTTTCAATTTATCGATACTGATTTGAAATACCGGAAATTCAGTTTTTGATTATTTGATTATATTTAATTTTTTACAGTAAAGACATTGTAATTTACGGGTCTATTTCCGGATCATTACACCTTCATAACGGAATGGGTCTGTAAATTCTTCGTCGGTTTTTTTGTGCTCTTGCATTCGAAAAGATTCTGGATGATGTTTTCACATTAAATAAGTCATGATGGTGCTCCGAAACGTTTGTGTTGCACATATTTTCCAGTACTGTTTCTGATATTTTATTAAGGTAGGGCATGTTTAAGAAAAACTTGATTCGAGTTTCTGGGCTTAAAATTATACCGGTCAATCCGCCAGAGACTTTCATTTTTCGATTCTCCTGCTCCAATGCCTCATCTGCACCGAGAGAACAGAATGCTCTGCTTTTTTATTGGGCGCCCATTTTCCTAAACAGAGGTAGTTCCATGTTATGGGATCTTCATTCTTTATTATGGTCAATTCAGCTAAATGGTAAGATATCATAGAAACTTTAAATCTGGATTGGCTTTCAGCAACTCGTCAAAATATAGTGAGAAAAACACCTCCAGTGTTACTATGTGCGCTTCAATAGATCTGCGTAAAGGTTTTTCCTCTAGAATCATATTAGCTACCCACTGTCTACCTACAATTCTGGTATACCAGACTGGTTAATAAAAGATCCATTTGCTCTTAGCATTGCCATTGTCAGAGGACTTTTGAAAATCCTCATGGGTGCAGGATAATAACTTTATGAATTTGCCTATAGGGGGAGGGGGAAAGCTATTGAATATACATTTAAATGCAAATTTTAGTGTGAAAAAAATTATATAAATAATTTTTTTTTAAAAAATCGCAGTATATAAGATTATTTATTTAAGTAATTAAGAAATAGTTATTATTTTAAGTACAGACAAAATTTGTGCCAGCAGAGGCGGAATATTTTTTCCGAATTCCACGCCCAAAAACGTCTATTTAATTTTTCTATTTTTTTTCTACGAGCGCGCGAAAATTGCTTTTTTCTGCACGCATCTTAGGCCATGAAAATATCACTTATGCAATGTTAGGTCACCCTGGTACTCTCATGTCCTAAAATGAGCGAGGAATAGTTATTTATTATGCAAGGAAAAAAAGTACTAGATTTTAGGGCGAGGTGTGGTTTGTCTCCCGATGCGAAGCGGAGGGAGACAACACAGCAAGCGCTAAAATCTTACTTTTTTCCGTCTATAATACACTATTTTTTTCTGTGACGGAAAAATCTTACCATTTTCCATCTTTACATTTTTTTTTTCTGTGACCGTACTTATACTTTTTTCCCTTTGAGAAAAAAATTTGACTGGTACCTGTTACTTTTTTCCCGTGGGAGAAAAAATGACAAAAAGTGACATTCTTGCCCCTGTCAACAGGTAAAAAAAGTCTACTTTTTTCCCGTCACAGAAAAAAAGTAATTTTCCGCACGGTAGTAAAAAAATAACGTTTCCTAATCATGCGGAAAGTCTCTTTCTCTCGTTTCATTGCTACGCACACACCGCCCTAACTGACTTACTGACGAACTGTATTATTTTAGCCGCTTCTGTCAACTGTCAGGCTGTCTCTGTCATTTGTTAACCAATAAACTATGCGTACGAACGAAGATATTATTATAAAAGTTCCGATGTATTGAAAAGATTATATCGATATTTTTTTGATACATCAAATGTAAAATATATCGATATATTTCAATAACATATCGATAATCGATATATGTCCCGATTGTTATCAAAGAATAGAGATGGAGAATAACAACATTGGCAACATAGAGGGCTGGTTTCACATTAGTAGCTAACCACCGGGTTAAGCATAACTCCAGGGGAAACATTGCAACTGGACATGTTTACCTTGGAGCTGAAACCAACTCGGAGGTGACTCGCTATTGAGAAACCGGACTATAGTAATAGAGCATAGAATTGACCACAAATAACGAAAGGACAGAATACTAATAGGTACCACTTGTATAATTCTTAAAGAAAGTTGTGTAAATTTAATTTACATGATACTTACTGATATTACCACACGGAACGGAATTACCATTAAATACGTTTGTACTTCCGCATTCCACACGAGAGCTCCCATGGGTGCTCCGCACCCATGAGAGGTTGTTCATGGGTGCACCTGCCCCAATGCCCCAATGCCCCCATGTAGTCGGCGCCAGTGGCCATTGTTATGTATAAATCACCAGGAAGCAAACGTATGTCTTTTATTTCATTTTCTAGAAGTAAAAGCTGCATAGGGATGAAAAGACGCAAGTCCGCTGTAACAACTGTACGCTTACCAGGAGAATTGACAAAATTTTTGACTCTTCTAAAAATATTTAGAACAGTCAGCTGCACTGATGAATCAGTCGGTGTTTGATCTAAAACTGGAAACAATGCGATTTCTGCTTTTTGCGTATTTCCTGGAGCGATAATAGAGTTAAAAGCGGACTAGGCTTGTCTCATTAACGTTGCTCAGAAGACCAGATCTTACAGCTAGTAACTAGCAACAGTTTTTAATAAAGTTTTGACGTAGTACAGGTGTACTACGGCTATAGCTTGAGGGATATTTAACCTGAGTGGAACTTTGAATGTGACTCTTTTGTAGAAACAAAAGTCACATTCAAAGCTCCACTTGGATTAAATATCCCCTAAGTTATAGCCATGCAAATAGCCATAAGTTATAGCCATTACTGTCTTGCGTAGGTCATAAAATTACAAAGTTTTCTGGGAAATTAGGTTAGCTTTCTTAAGTAACATTGAGTCAATTGAGTAAGTTATTGCTGGTATTTCAATTTCGGCAAGTTTATTTGAATCTATATGTAAGTTTTGGAACAAAGACAGTGGCATGTAATATTCTTCGTCCATCTGGCGTATCTTCGCTAAAGTCTAAGTTGTCAGCAGCAAAATGGACAAATTTATCTTGATAGAGCTCTGGAGAAACATATACTCCATGATTATCAGATATTGCCTTTAAAATTTTGTCTTGGACATATTGCTTTTTGCGTTCAAAACTTTCGTGTAATCAACAGATAGCCCAAGTTCTGCTAGAATATTTACTGCGGGTCTTTTTATGTATTGTCAGACCTATACCTATTTGCAACGGAAGTTCCCGCCTTCTTTGTATATTGCTTTTGACACCTAATTTTGATTGGCGCTCAGTGAGACATTCAAACATTAAAATTTGTGAAAGCCTATTTACACGATTATCTATTATAGACTGTCTTCTAGAGGTGGAAGTAATTTGTTCAGATCTACACAAGAACCATTTTAGGAAAAACTCAAATTTCTCAGGAATTTTGAATTTGTCATCCTCGAAAGAACCAGCGAATTTCCATTTGGAAACGGCATGGCATGCCTTTCTCAAGTGAATTGCAGCTTGATGTAAAATGTCTAAATTATTAAATTCATCTTCAACTTCTTGCATAGCCAAATTAACCATACATTTGAGAAATACTTTTTCAAATTCGTTTTTCCTTTTAGCTTTTGGAAAAACTATATACGGAATTTCCTCCTCCAAGAATAACTTTACTTCTCTTCGAGACATAACTCATTTTCTATATCTATTCCGGTAGAGTAGAGACATATATTCAAATATGTATTGTGTAGGTCGGCTACAGAAGTAATATTTCCATCCCTAAGAAATGACTCGACACAAGCAAGAAACTCTACAAAGGATGCAGTAGTTCTTGGTGATACTTCAGCACTATCAGCGGCCCTATGTTTTCGAATCACCTTTGAAACATTTTCACTCCAACATTTCATGTGGTAGTACGATCAGTGGGTAGTACACGTCTATAGCGTGAGCGTCTCCTGACGGATTGCATTTAGCTAATTTTACTGAGAGTACATCGTTTTTCGAAATTACTATCGCTTCTCTAAGAAGATGGCCTGAGGATTCATGTTACATGTCTCAAATTTTGAAACTTAGTTTTCTCCTTGTCACAAAAAAAAACAGAATTTTTTTGTATACGCCTTGCTTTTCCTTCTTGTAAAAAAATCCTTGAATGTCGATGGGTTCTCTTCTATAATAGTTGCGTTAGCGTGTTCATTAGATTTCTTCTCGATTCGTGCTAAGGTGGTTTTTTTGTCACTCGCTTGTAACACTCTAGGTGCGATTTAGCATTTATGTATTTCTTTTAGTTTCTCAAAATGTAGTTGATTCTCATTAAGCGTCAAGATGGGCTTTATTTGTTCTTGTTGAGGGTCACATTCTTTATATCTGATCAATGCGGCTGCCAAGTTCCTATAAGTCGCCTCTGAACGGGTTTCCACCAACTTTACTGTGGTCTTCAGTGAGCACAAACAGCATCTGTCACTATAAAAGTTTTTTTCCTATTAAGTTGCTTTATAGCAAACATATTTTTTTTTTAATATGCAACAATTTGTATACATAATCTTATTTTATTTAATTTTTGTCATTTTAGGAATGTTAAGGGGGTCAGTTATACCCCTCTGCCATATTTGCGAGAGAGGGCCCATGAATATTCATATTCAACAAGGTTGTCTGAATGTTTTGAGGTATTGCACAATATGGTATCACACATCTGCATACGGGATCCCATATTTGACAAATTAAAACCGGACTACTGTATTGTTGCCTCTGTAGGTAAAAAAGGTTTATTGAGTCACTCTAGTTTTATCTAGCTAATTACAGATACTTGTTTTTTAATTTTTTTCTCGATAAGGGGGTCATTCGAAAAAACTACAAGAGAACAAAAAGTTTCTAAATAAGGTAAAAAAATCATTTTGTTTTTTAGAATCTACGAGCGGCGCACCGCAAAAAAGTTTAGGGGCAGAGAAGGGGACATGACCCCTGAGAAAATATTACCCTCTAGATTCTGGCAAACGTTTGACATGTGCAATCATTTAGCTCCTATTGCGTAATCTATATTCCAAATTTGAGCTAAATCCCTCAAAAATTGCAGAAGCTATAAAGAAAAAACTGAAAAAATATTAAAATTTCAATACCCTGTAGATCGGTAATGAAGCGTTTGCGGACCTATGTTTATTAAAAATAAATCAAAGAACCCCTTCCGTTTGTACATGATATTCAGGAACACCCTTTATATTTTCCAATAAGTTTTAGTTTTCATTTTACAAAAGCGGACCTGATTTGGTTAGGATTTACTTTATTGTTATGTTCTAAGGGTTTCAATAAAGTACTTATTACTATCCATAATGTAGCTAACCTTAAAAATGCTGTTGGTACGTTGATACTAAGCAATTTTTCAATGCCTTGAAATCCTTTTTGAGGTGATTAAATGCACTTCAATGCCATAATAATTTTCACAAACTCCCATTGCCTATATACCAAAATAGACTCAAACTCAATTATAGATAAAAGTGAAAACATCTTTAATTACCTTCCCTTGCAAATAAAAGAAAATTTAGGAAAGAAGTGAAAATCCTGTAGCAAAACTCCCCCAATACTCTATGTAATTAGTTAGATGGTAAATGGCGAGCGGTATATTGATGGTGTTTATTTCCTTGGAGCTGCTACCTATAAATTTGTGGAAGGGTCTATTTGCAAATGAGAGAAACAAACTATTGAGGTTTACTAAATTATATTTTATTATACATAAAACCCAAAAATTTGAATCAGCGAAAAATCTTCCAATTCTGACAGCCTCATCTATTTTTCTAAATTCAATTACTTCACATCCGTTCAATATGTCATTATTACGGACCACTGAAATATCCCTACTAATAAAGAAACGCCCTATTCCTACTTTTCCTAATAGCTTATAAGTTAACTCATTTCAACACTTCCGATTCATTCCTATTAAACTACCCTTCACCTATTTCTATAAATTCATTAAAATTTCTAACGGTCATTTGCATCGCTATAACTTAAGGGATATTTAATCCAAGTGGAGCTTTGAATGTTACTCACAAGAAAGAAAAGTCACATTCAAAGCTCCACTTGGAATAAATATCCCTTAAGTGATAGCCGTGCAAATGGCTATAAGTCCTTTACTGACTGCTTATGAATAACCCAAAATAATTACCTATTTGTTTATTAATATGTATAGGTATTACTAACTTATTCTTATTAAACCTTACCATAATTTCTATATGAAATTTAAAACCCTAATTCAAAATTCATTTCATGAACAATAAGTTTCCTTTAACAACTTTCCAATATTTTAAGTTAAGACAATTCTATTTCGTGAACATCAAGTTTCCTGTCAAAATTTCCTATTCCATTTAATAGTTTATTTAATCAGAACAAATTCTATTATAAGTTTCCTTTAACAACTTTCCAATATTTTAAGACAATTTTATTTCATGAACATCAAGTTTCCTTTCAAAATTTCCTATTCCATTTAATAGTTTATTTAATCAGAACAAATTCTATTATAAGTTTCCTTTAAGGCCGCGTTAATGGCCGCTATGTTTAAACTGTGATTGGTTGATTTTTTGAAACTTGTTTTAAGGTCTTTAAAAAAACGGCACATCAGAATTGGCTCAAATTTGGCATAAACATTATTTGATCGATTATCTACAATTCCTTATTTTGGTTTTCCGATATTCAGCCTTTTTTTTAAATTCAAAAATCATGTTCGCAACCACCAAAACAATTAAATGTGTTAGTGATTGCATATTTGCATGTTTATCAAGCTTGGATCCGTGAAAAGCATATTTTATTGATAATCACGAAAAACTAACAAAAGCTAATTGTAGAGATTGTAGATAATATATCAAATAATGTTTATACCAAAGGATTTTGGAAATTATTGCGGATTTTTTGAGATGACCTTAAAACGAATTTTGAAGGTGAAAACAGTTCAAGCAATTTCAAGTATATGGCGCCACGGCAAAGAAGCTACATTGGGAGCATCATAGTTGTATATTTGTTTTTCTCTGTCACTAGTGTTTCAACGACAAACAGATTTTGTTTTGGACAAATAATAAAATATTGAACCCTATGTGTAGAGTGACGCAGTCGTCATTTTCAAAAACTAAATTTAAACATGGCGGCCATTAACGCGACCTTAACAACTTTCCAATATTTTAAGACAATTCTATTTCATGAACATCAAGTTTCCTGTCAAAATTTCCTATTCCATTTAATAGTTTATTTAATCAGAACAAATTCTATTATAAGTTTCCTTTAACAACTTTCCAATATTTTAAGACAATTTTATTTCATGAACATCAAGTTTCCTTTCAAAATTTCCTATTCCATTTAGTAGTTTATTTAATCATAACAAATTCTATTTTCGGATTCCTATGCCTAGCTAATAAACCCAACAGTTTAATTCATAATTCCTACTCAAAATTGTATATTGTTAAGTGCATTATAAATTCCCTTCATATTTTCTTTGCACAATTAAGTTAGAATGTCATTATATCTGAAGACAAATAAAGTTATGCAATAAAGTTCCAAAGTTAATAATAAAGTCAAAAAGTTTTTCTATTAAAAATCACTCAAGTTTTGATGCATTAAAAGTCATTGTTAATTCACTTCTTATCATTCATAATCATTGATAAAAGTCAGAAAGTTTTACTAGTCAAAACCACTCAAGTTTTTAGGCATTAAAAAGTTTAATCACACAAAGTCATATTCATCATTTATATTCAAAATAAATCTTGTCACTCTAGAGTACTTACATTTTGTCCATAAAACACAAAACTAATCTAATTTAATTCTTTTGATTACTGAGAGCCCGCACATAAGTTGAACGAATTTCAAATGTTATTTCTTTCACAATTTTCCGTACTTTTTCCAAGTTAAATCGAACGCGTTTTCTCCGAGGCCTTAATAAGAACTTTTCGCGAATTTCAACCCGAACAGATTGATTAAAGTTTGTTTCGCCAGGGTTTGTACTTGCCACCAGCATTTGCCTTCCTTGTTTAACAAATAAAAATTGATTGAAACAGATCAATGACGTCAAAAACGTTTGTCGTTTCTTAAACTAGAAGTCATTCATTTTGTTTGTCAAAAAAATTGAATATGTCATATGAATTAATCTACGACAACCCTTTTTTTTCAAGTTTCAAGGTCAAGTATGAACCCTGGTGAAACGAACCTTAGGTACTATAGACTTTAACTCAAACTGGACTGGACTGCTAACAACTGGCAACTCAACTGACAACTGCCGTCCACTTCTAAAACCGCGGTATTTATATTTTTTGATTCCCCCCCGAAATTTCTGTGTCCATGACAATTAAGATGATGCAATCTCCTTAAAATTTTTGTCATTTTTATCTGTTTCGAATAACTATGTCGCAATTTCCTGATTTTATCGGGGTCACTACGGATATTTTCAGGTTCAAGAATGCCATAAATCATCGATTTAATTAATATGATGGCCTCGCTAAAAAAAAAGTTCATTGATCGGGTGTTAGGATGACATCACCCTGGGGAATTAATATAATTTCGAATGTATTTAGGGTCACATTAATTTGTTCCATTTTTAATTTATAGATACTAATTTGGAGATACCGGAAATTCTGTTTTTGATTATTTGATATTATTAAATTTTTACAGTAAAGACATTGTGATTTATGGGTCTATTTTCTCGAAATATTACAATTCTCATGATGTCTAAAGCATGTTATTCTGTATATGAATTTCTAAACGACTTAATAAATTGAGGGGTTATTATTTTGTATCATTTATCAGTGATTGGGTTTTTACATTTTACCATTAACTTGACTGTTACATTATCATCTTATACATGTGTGATTTATATTGAATTTTTCGTTTGTTTGCTACAAATTATTTATTGTTTCATTGTTGTCTTGAATTATTTAGGGCCAGTTTCACAAACAGTGGTAACCCAACGATAACCACAAGATACTGGTAACCTACAATATATTTGTTCCATAATATGTGCTTCAGCCAAAACCATTGGTCAAGCTTCAGATTATTCATGTGGTCAACCCGTAACTATGAGTTTGATAACCAGTGCAGGTTACCAACAATTGTGAAACTGGGCCCTAATGTTTAAACCTATGTAACAGATATAATTAGTAAGAAGGTCTGCTTTTTCAAAGAGAATTCTACATTCTTCTGAAATTTTTTTTTTTTTTGATTCGATATGAAAATTGAGAAATCTATCAACTATATACTTGATATTTTAGGTACTGCAGCAATGTCCTGTTCTGACTACATGTGTAATTCTCTCATTTAAGCACATAATTTCTTAGTACAATAATTATTATTATTATCAAAAATATAATTAACCTTTCTTTGTTTCCAGTACAAATGTCTAGAACCATGCGCCAAACCGAGACAGGGTTGCAAAGAACCCCTAAACCAGAAACACATATGTCCCAATTATTGTTACGAAGAATGCGAAGAATGTACTATTGGTGTAATGAAAATAAAATCGTGCAGCCACAGGTTCATTATTCCATGTAAGGATGACGTGGAACAGATTTTGTGTAAGAAACCTTGCAAGAAAAAATTGATTTGTGGTCATCCTTGTAAGAGCCCATGTTTTGAGGATTGTGGCGCTTGCCAAGAGCTGGTAAGTAGCTTGTTTACTCCCATTGAACTGTTAAACATCACTAACTTAATTTACTGCACAAATATATATAGTGAGTTCATAAAGTTCCGCATAAGTTTCATTATTTTGAGAAGCTTGGGTTTTTTTCTTTATTACTTAGCTATTATAGTTTTTTGCAGTTTTTAAGTTCTTGTTATTCGATATACTACTATGAAGTGAGGCACAGAGAAAAGACATTCCAAGAATGATAGAATATGGTGATATCCAAAGAACACATGAAGAAGTTTATTATTGATTTAACAGAAAATATCCTAGTCAGACTTAGCAAGAATTTCTTTAACTTGGTTATGTTCGGGATGGTCCAAAAAGCGGTCGACCACCCATTAGTAATGAGAAGAATAGACTTATCAATAAGTGTTTAGGACAACGAACATGTCACATGTAAAGAAATAGCCAGAAACCTTGATGTTGCTACAGAGCAGTTGTTAAAATATTACTCGTAAAAAATGCAAGTTTATCATGAACTTTCTGATGGTGATTGTCACAGGCGTCTGGAATTTTGTAAAATATTGCAAGGAATGACTTTCTCTCTAGTTGGGATTATTGTCTTCTCTGAGCGATTTTTCAAAATAATGAATTTAGGCGGGAGTTTATGAACTCACTGTAATATGATTTTTTTTTGTACTGTTATTAGTTAAGATGACACCTTATTGACTATATATTTTCATACATTTAGGTTGAAAAATCCATCCCCGATTGTGGACATCCAGTTAAAATAAAGTGTCATAAGGCACCTGAAAGACGATATTGCCTCTCAAAAATCTGTAACAGGCCGCTACCATGTGGTCACAATTGTAAAGAGGCTTGTAAAGATACTTGTACCCAGAAATGCATGGAAATGGTTGAGTGTAATAAACAAACACCGTGTGGACATATTATCAAGAAAATAATGTGTCACTTGAGATTTGCGAGTAAGTAATTTTTTTATCTATTTGACAACTTAAAGATATTATAAGAGCTTGATTTTCAATATTTTTAAATTATTTTTAGCCGATCCCAAAATGCTTCTCAAGTACTGCACAGAGCCTTGTCGTACAGAACTGGATTGCAAGACCCGCGAGTTTCCGCACAAGTGCTCCGGCACGTGCGGTGAATGCATGCAGGGTCGTATTCACAAGAGATGCAACGAAAAATGCGGGGTTCCTCTTGTGTGCAACCACGAGTGTCCGATTCCTTGTCGACAAGCGTGCAAACCTTGTACTAGGCCCTGTCAAGTGAAGTGCGCCCATAGCAAGTGCAAGAAAAAATGCGGCGAACCTTGTACACCATGTATGGCCAGTTGTAATAGAAAATGTGAGCATGTCCGGTGTAGCAGGGTTTGTGGAGAAATTTGCGATGTCGGACCATGTAAAGAAAAGTAAGTATAAACTTTTTTATGCCTCATTTATTTCTGGTTTATGTGTTTGAGTTTAGAAATTTTCGATATGATTAACAGAAAACAGAAATGAAAGACCACTTCTAGAACATTGCCTTCCAGGCATAACAATTATGTAGGCATTGGATTGGAATAAGTAATAAACCTATCACCCAGAGAATGGTTGATTGATAAAAAATTAACATATTTTCGATTATTTCACTATGAACCTTACTCTTCAGTCCCCATTGTTTCCCTGTACGTTATCAAAGATTGCTGGAGTTGGTTGACAAAACAACTACTGACTGTCGGTTGTCTGAGAAGTGGTGTTCAATTTCTCACCAGTCAACCATCCCTATTTCCACTAGTTTAGAGAATCCAATAATAAATAACCCAAGCAAACCTATAATTTACATTTACAGATGTCCAGAAGTTCGGAAATGCGGCCACCCCTGTGTTGGTTTTTGCGGCGATCCTTGTCCGAAATTATGCCGTGTCTGCAATCGTGAAGAATTGACAGAAATTTTCTTTGGAACCGAGGACGCAGAAGATGCAATTTTTGTTCAGCTTAAAGATTGCGGTGATGTTATAGAAAGTACAGCATTGGAACGCCACTTAAATGGAAATGAGAATGAAATTGGATATAAGAAGTGTCCAAGGTATGCTATTGTAAATGATAGATTCCACTTTTATTTATTTTTTTTGCGCTGAACGTGATAATGTTCTTTTGTATGGAAAATACTATACCTACTTGCTAATATTTTGCTTTATTTGCAGATGCAACACTAATATTTCAAGCACTGAGAGATTTAGTCATTACATCAAACAGTCAATTGATGATGTGATAAAAGCCAAAGAAAAGTCTTTTGGAACAGCTTCAGAAAACGAAGATATGCGTTCAAAACTCTCTGAAGAATTATCAAATTTGAAAGAGAAATGTACATATGTGTCAATGGGTAAAGTATTTAATTTGATTTTTTATTAATTTCTTTCACGTTTTTTCATCCTCGGCGATTGTCATAATTTCCCTTAATCCTTAATCTGCCACTACTTTTACTCTTCATAGTTTTTAGTTTGCTTTTCTGGCTCTGTTTTTCTTACCTAAGTTTTACAACCAAATGATGATATTGGTCTGTAGATGGATTTATAATACTACACGCACATATTCCTTGATAACGTCATTAGGGAGAAAATCATTTTTGACATGAAGAGATGTTTTCTTTGCAACTATGCCTCATGAATTCCTAACAAAATTGTTATAGAATATCAATAATTATAAGAAAAAGGAAAGAAGAGATTGTTTTCTCCTGTCTTTCTTTTTTTTTCCACCTTGATAGTATGGATTACAACGGCCAAGGGGTGAAAAGTCTATTTTTTGAGAGTATCGCAAAGTACTACCACTTATAGTTTATGATTGTGTATTAGAATTATTGTTATCATATAGAAAGGGAAGATGCTAAGATTCATTTGGCATTTTTTGTTTTCAATTATTTCTCTCCTGATGAATGTATCTTTTACCAAACGAAAACATATTAATTTTGTGCATCCTTTTTTAGCTTGCCCATCATTGAAACTCACTATCAATACCCTACTGAACCGTCTACAACCAGTCAGAAGTAAGCGCCGTCAACCCATAAACAAAGTGGAATTAAATGCAATTAAATCGAAAACGCAAACCCTCTCATACATTATCCAATGCTTCAAAGATGTCCAAAAAATCTTCAAAAGTGACGACGCGTCAATTGAACAGCTTACAATGCTTTTGGAAGTGCTTTTACGTTCGGAAGATCATGTGACTCACCAAGAAGTCAACGATTTGACAATGGAAATCAAACGATTGCAAGGAATAGTGCAATATGATAATATTCACAAGTCAACTTGCTTCCAGAACGCTATAACCAAATCAGATATACTGAATCTTAGAGATTCCATTCGAAATGTTTTGTTTAATAATTCAAAATACACTGACTCTTTGGATGATTGGATTAAGCCAAAATTGCGTGAATTTGCCTTTAAAGTGAATCCGACTTTGACTATTATTTCCGATACGGAACGAATTGAAATAGTCCGAGCTATGGAATTAACCAAAGGACATTGGTATAAATGTCCCAATGGACATCCTTATGCTATTGGCGAATGTGGTGGTGCAATGCAAACAGCTAAGTGCTTCTGTGGTGCACAAATAGGAGGAACAGATCACGCATTATTGAGAGATAATGCACTTGCTGGCGAAATGGACGGGGCGACACGTTCAGCTTGGCCTGGACATCTATATCGGGATTAAGGAGAAATATCACATGAAATTATATGATAGCATTCATGGCTGAAAGTGTTCTTATAGGTTTACATGTCTGAGTGCTGAGTATGTTTTAACCACAACCAATTTGATAAAAGTCTCTTATAGCAATTTCCAGCTCTCAGAGTTGAAAGGAAAAATCAATAATTATTTTAGCCTCTTGCTTACCTTTAGTTTTGTCTTCATTGCTGTGAGAGACTCTTCTTCAACAAACCAGAGAGTTTCTAGGGTTTTGTTATTGATAAAAATATGTTTAATATTACTAATCCTTAGATAACGGTTTTTATTATGCTTTTTTTGGTTAAAAGTGCTGAATCATTTTAGTAAATGATTATGATTATTAGCTGAGTTGAGTTTTGGAATCCAACATATGAGGATTCCTGAAATGGTTGAAAAAGTAATCAGCGTTTACAAAAGGCAGTCAATGAATGAATGTGATAAAATATACCAAATAAAGCTAATATTTAATTTAATCAATATTTAGTCAGGGGCAGAAAACGCGCTGCTTCCGCGCTTCCATAATACAATACTACATGGCATTCAAATTGTATAAAAATAAAATCAAGTTTTTTTTTCTGTGTTTGCAACAAGACCCTCAGTAATTTTTGCGGAAGCAGCGAGTTTGCATACTTATATGGGTTTCCAATTTCACAATTATCTTATTTTAAAATTATTGTGTTCAATTATTTATTTATCTATTAGAATCATGCACAAAAATCTCTTAGTTTTTTTTTTTTCTCAATAACGGAAGGAATTATAAAATGAGCCAGCGAGAAGAGGATTTAATCAACATCAAAAGCCAATGGCCATAGTATCAGTAGGTGTTCCATTCTGGTTATACCGGGTGATTGTCTATATTTTGCACCCACACCTATCTCACCTGTTTGAAGAGATACCAAGAAATGTCAAATGTGAAAGTTGAAGGTGATATCAGAAAGTTTTCAAGGATGTTAGTTACAAGTACACAGGGTGTGTCACAAAAGTGTGGCGAAGCAAAGTTATATTTTTTTTAATGGATTGGCCTTTGCACCTGATTCCAAATATACTTAGTTTTTTAGATTTATCCCCTATAGTCCAGGAGAAAATAGGACAAAAAAAGGTGGAATAATTGAATTTTTAATTGAAAAAGGTGAACTGTAGAGACCACCAGCAAAATATAAAGGTAATCATTTATGTAAAAAATCCATATAATTTCTTCAAAATGGGATATTCAGAGGCTGGACTAGAAGAATAAACCTAAAATACTTAGTATATTTGATATCAGGTTTGAAAAGCTAATTCAATGGGACAATAATATACAAGGTTTTCAATTTGAAAAAGTTTAACTTTGCTCCGCCGCACTTTTGTGACACACCCTGTATACTTATAAGGAACTTCATTGCAAAGTTTCTGATATTACCTTAGATTAGATATTACCTAAAACTTTCGAACTTTCACATTCGACATTTCTGAGTATCTCTTCAATCAGGTGAGATAGGTGTACAAGCAAAATATAGACAATCACCCGGTACATACAGGGTGTCCCACGGTGGATGGCGTATTAGACGTTTATGGAGAACTAAAAAGCGGATCATTTTGAAAATTTGGCAACTGGAATAAACGACCATAATCTACACTTTAAAAATATTTTTGTTTATGCGGTGTTGCCGCTTCTACTCTAAACCAGTGGCACCATCGCTATTTTGAATAGAACACCCTGTATGTGATTGCATATTTGGATTCTACGTATAATTCTGAGCAGATTTTATGTGATATACCCTATACCTAAGCTCAACTGTTTTGGAAATATTGACAGTTGAAAATTGACCTTTTGCAACTTTGACAGGCTGTAAACCCTAAACGGTTAATCTTAGAGGAAAACTGATTTTACATTCTTATCTTAGATTTTTATAAACTATCATTTGACACCAATTTTGAATTTAACCGGAAAATAAATTTACTTAATTGGAATTTTTAATCATGGATTAAATTCACAATTGGTGTCAAATGATAGTTTATAAAAATCTAAGATAGGAATGTGAAATCGGTTTTCCTCTAAAATTAACCGTTCAGGCTTTACAGCATGTCAAAGTTACAAAAAGTCAATTTTCAACTGTTAATATTTCCAAAACAGTTGAACCTAGGTATAGGGTATATCACATGAAATCTGCTCAGAATTTTACGTAGAATCCAAATATGCAATCACGTACAGGGTGTTCCATTTAAAATAGCGATGTTTCCACTGGTTTAGAGTAGAAGCGGCAACACCGCATAAACAAAAATATTTTTAAAATGTAGGTTATGCTTGTTTATCCCGGTTGCCAAATTTTCAAAATGATTTGTTTTTTAGTTCTCCATAAACGTCTAATACGCCATCCACCGTGAGACACCCTGTATAGCAGCGGTTCCCAAACTGGGGGGCGCGCCCCCCTGGGGGGGCTTGAAGCAACATTGAGGGGGGTGTAAGTCTTCTTAACAATTGATACAAATTTTAAGCTTTAAAATAAAAAATCAGGTAAAATTTAAAAAAAGATGTCTACAATCCTACAACAGCGCATACATAAGCCAAAGCAGCTTTGCCATGCGATCTGTTACTGTATTCCTTTTACCCGTTGAGTTACTCGGAGCTGCTTGGTGTCAAAAGCGTGAACGTTCCTTTCAAAAGTGCGGAAAGCACTCGAGTCGCTCATAGTGCATCCCCCTTTCCCCTGATGCACCAAATTTGCGGGGGCTTTTTTAGGTAATGTTAATATTAAAGTATAATGATATTAGAAAGTTCTCGTGCCTCAGACGCTATGCTAATACGGTACCGCTAACAATACGGTATTTTAAATGCTATTTCATAATTCTCGGACACGAATTCACAAAAATCCTCTAATTCCTTAAGGCCGAAACCCACTAGCAACACGCCACGTCATGCTTCGCCACGCCACGCCATGTGACGAAAATGTATGCGTATATTTTTCCATTTATTTATATGTGCTGCGTACACACTTGCCATACGCGATACCACGCCATGGCACGCCACGCCATCCGTCCATTTGCACACAAACTGTGCCACGTGAACCTGTGTCACATGGCGTGGGGTGGCGTGGCGTGTTGCTAGTGGGTTTCGGCCTTTATTCTGTTTACATTTTGACAGCTGAATTTTTTTGCTTGTTTGCCAACTTTTATTTATCTTGAAGATTCCTGAGTTTCAATAATTTTTCCTTAGTGCTTTTTATCGAGGAATTATTAAAAGTTGCTGTTCTTACAGACGTAAATGGTGCGTGAACTAATTTTGACATAGCATAGCGTTACGGTAAAGCATCCGCTAACTCCCGTTGGGTAGCGGGCGGCTCCACTAACGCTCATACCGTAAGTACTGTCATACTTGTCAAATAACGTTACGGTATTTGAAATTTGGACAGCACGAGAACTCTCTAATATCTGTATTATTCTGAATTGTGTGTTTTGGAGTGACTCTGAGGAGCTCTAGAGCGACACGTTCGGTGTAACTCGATGTATAAAAGGAATACAGTAATTGCTACAGCGCACGCTCGTTGCCCATTTTCATGTCCATTCTTCCTCTTCCAAAGTCCAGTTCAGAGGAGTACCAGTAAGTAAAAAAAAAAATGTTTTTGTTTAATAGGGGTAGGAAGGGGGCGCGACCACTTCTTGATTTCAGAAAGGGGGCGCAAAAGAAAAAAGTTTGGGAACCACTGCTGTATAGGAACCTGTTTTTTTTTTTTTAAATTGAGAGTTTGTAATTGAGACTATACCAATAGAAACCTGTTATGTTATGACAATATCCTTGCGTTATGACGTCATTTTCATTATTGACCTTGGTTTTTTTTTCATTATTTTCAACATTAATCTAGGGAGAGAAATTCAATTTTTACCTAAAAAAATAGATTGAATAATGACTACTTCTCAGGTTAGTAATGAAAAAATATTTTTTTTTTACAACTGTCAAAAAATTATGTTCACACACTCATGACAGTTTGTGAAGTGACACTTTTTTTCCCAGGTATTGATTTTTTAACGTTCCCATGACGCCGTGCGCGAACTAGCTCTTAGACTAGCTATTTCGCACACTGGGTGTCATGGTGACACATACCTGTCAGGAAATCAAAAATAATTAAAATTCACCTACCTTTGATTGAAAATGCAATTTTGGCTTCGAATGATTGATATTTAAATAGAGTTGTAGAAAAAATATTGTTTGCAACTCGGGCGCGAAATACTTTGGTGATCTCGACTATTTTTTTAACTCGGCTGCGCCTCGTTAAAAAAATCAGATCTCGGTCACCAAAGTAGCATTTCGCGCCCTTGATACAAAAATAACTATTTTCTACAACTGTCTAAAAATTATGATGTTTGCACACTTATGACAATTTGAAAAGTGACACTTTTTTCCCAGGTAGATTTTTTTTAACGATCCCATGACGCCGTGCGCGAAATGCCTAGTTCGCACACTCGGGTAACAAATAACAAATACTTGACACCTGATAGGAAACCAAAAATAATTAAAATTCACCTGCCTTTGATTGTACATGCAATTTAAGTTTCGAATGATCGATATTTAAATGGAGTTGTAGAAAAAATATTGTTTGCAACTCGTGTGCGAAATACTTTGGTATTCTCGACTAATTTTTTAAATTGGCTGCACCTCGTTAGAAAAATCAGTTCTCCATCACCCAAGTAGCATTTCGCGCACTAGATACAAAAGTAACTATTAATTCACGACTAATATATAATGTAAGTATTTTATACTTTTGATTTTTGTAGTTTAGGGCCAATTTATGGACCAACTGCGGTAAGTGTCTGGTTGTTACCTAGCAGGTAGGTACTTTATATTCTCTAGTGCATAGAAAGTACCTGCTAGGTAGCAACCAGACGTTTACCAGTCAGTCCCCTTTTTGTTTTGGTCTTTAGTTAAACCGCACCAGGGGCCAGGGGTGCCAAAAGTTTTTACTTTGACTGACTGTAAAAATTAACCATTAGGTGTTGGATCATTTAAGCATTGTATTGGGTTAGGGGTGCCTTGATTCTCATTTATACAAATAAAACGCTGAAATAGAATAGTTATCAATTTAATTAATACCTTAATGAAAGTAATTCGGTATAATCAGCAATCAAATCCTATTTAAAAATTCCTAATTGGACGTCCAGTCGAACTACAAATTTCATACTAATCTAAAGTAAATAAGTATCTTGATTTATAAAAAGTAGGGAAATCTGATAATGATAATATCATTTATGGTTAAATGTTCAATGAACGAGAACACAAATTAACTAATTAAATGCACAAGAGCACAACATAAATAATTCGTCAACTTCAATCAGTTCACTACTCGGTTCACTGCGATTACAAAATGTTTATTGATCCTTGAAAAATCTTTTATTTATTGAGAGTTAACAATTTGAGCACTTTTCGGGTGAACTCTGTAAACATTATGCAAGAAAAGTCTCTCTATACAGGGTGTCCCACGGTGGATGGCGTATTAGACGTTTATGGAGAACTAAAAAGCGGATCATTTTGAAAATTTGGCAACCGGGATAAACGACCATTATCTACTTTTAAAAATATTTTTGACCATGCGGTGTTGCCGCTTCTACTTTAAACTAGTGGCAACTTCACTATTTTAAATGGAACACCCCGTATGTGATTGCATATTTGGATTCTACGTAAAATTCTGAGCAGATTTCATGTGATATACCCTATACCTAAGTTGAACTATTTTGGAAATATTAACAGTTGAAAATTGACTTTTTGCAACTTTGACAGGCTGTAAAACCTGATCGGTTAATTTTAGAGGAAAACCGATTTTACATTCCTATCTTAGAATTTTATAAACTATCATTTGACACCAACTTTGAATTAAATCCATGATTAAAAATTTCAGTTAAATTTAATCTCCGGTTAAGTTCAAAGTTGGTGTCAAATGATAGTTTATCAAAATCTAAGATAGGAATGTAAAATCGGTTTTCCTCTAGAATTAACCGTTCAGGTTTTACAGCCTGTCAAAGTTGCAAAAAGTCAATTTTCAACTGTCAATATTTCCAAAACAGTTGAACTTAGGTATAGGGTATATCACATGAAATCTGCTCAGAATTTTACATAGAATCCAAATATGCAATCAGATATAGGGTGTTCTATGTAATCTAGCGATGCTGCCAAGTTTAGAGTAGAAGCGGCAACACCGCATGGTCAAAAATATTTTTAAAGTGTTGATCATGGTCGTTTATCCCGGTTGCCAAATTTTCAAAATGATCCGCTGTTTAGTTCTCCATAAACGTCTAATACGCCATCCACCGTGGGACACCCTATATATATATACGCTCAGTTTCTATATACAAATGTACAGATGTTAATTTCACGAGTGTGAAAACCAAATTTCTGCATTAAAGGTTAAAAAATACTTCAATTTTAAGTGCATTTCAAGCGAATCAGCATTTATTAACTTATTGTTCGACTGCTTAGAAAAATTGTACCGGTCTTACTTGCTTAATCCAGTTCACACAGATAAATCCATAAAGCGATTATTTATCCATTTACCACTATTCGCACTGACAGCTAAGGAATTTTCCACTGAGAATTGAGATGAAAAGAAAACACAAGGATATACAGGTGCGTTGGATCCCGGCGAGAGTGAGAGAGAAAACCAAAAAACAGGCGTAAGAGAGAATTTTGCTCGTCCGAGGTGACTTGCAACAATTAGGGGTTAGGGGTTAATTACATGAATTCTAATCAATAATAGAGAGTTATTGGACGTGCAATAAGGACAAGCAGTATTTAAATTAGCCTTATTTTGACATCTAAGCATGCGCATTTGGGTTCGAAAATAAGGATTCCCTTAATAAGGTTACTGCTTGTCTTTATTTGTGTATGGTTAGTGCGAGGCAGTAGTTGTATTCCTTTCAAGAGTTTGAAACACTCGAGCTACTCGCTGCGGTGTTCAGTCGCCCCCGATTTGCAGGGAACAGATGCGTGGTGCAACAAACACTTTTCGAAAGGAATAGGGGCGTGAAGCCCCGGAGCTGTTCCGGAGCTCCTCCTAGGTGTGAAAGGAATACAACTAATAAACTTCCCTTATTTCAAATTTCTGACATTTTGGACGACTTTGACGTTTTGCTTTTCGACGATGACGTAATTTTACTAAACAAAATTTATTTTTTATAGGTTTTCCATTTTATTATGGGTAACATCAAAAAATGAGTATCAGCAGAAAATCACAAACAAGAATAAACACTTTTTGAGGCTGAAATTTATAAACATAGCTATCATCTGTCAAAATTATGAATACAAAATAAGGTAATACTCTAGCACCTACTACAGTCTGCCAATAACTGTTTTTTTCTTGGAAAAATAGTGCTGATGCACTAATAAAATAACGTAGATCCTTAATACTGCGAGGCAGTATTCAATAGTTCCAATAACTCTCTATTATATAGTATTTTTAAAACCTATTTAGAAGTACCAGTCGTTCTAGTGCTTAGAGCAGGAAAGCGCTGTCCTACGGACTTAAGGAGTAGGAACGTGCCATTCTCCTTATAAAACTAAAGTGAAGCAAAGTTTTTGGCAGGTGTTTGGCACCAAGATACAGGTAAAGCATTGAATTGCCATATTGTTCGTCGATTTTTAACTGATACTTGCGGTATGACGTGCGAGGGGGTGTTTCATATGGCAAAAACAGGTGTGACGTCAGGTAACCATTGGCGTTCTAATATAGGGAGCCACCAACTCACATTCCGTCCGAGTATCAGATTAAAATCGACGAACAATAAGCGCCATTTTCTTGGTGCCAAAATACCTGGAAAAAAACGGCTTCATTTTCCAAATCTAGGTTACTACTCCTCTCTACCTTTACCTGCACTAAGTTCTAGGGACAAAACGTATGTCGCTTCTTGACACACAAATAAAATTAGGTTAGGAATTCCCTTTTTGCTTCATCTGATTCGTGATTGATAATTAAGGATGGGGTTATTCTAAATAGGTATTACAAATACTATAGACCATGTCAGGCCTTGAGACACTGGGAATAGTATTTTACTATAAATCGCGTGCACTAACGGGGGTTTTTGCCTCTGGAGAGCATTCGGAGCAGAGGCGTAACTACCGAGGGGGCAGAGGGGGCCGTGGCCCCCGGGCCCAGAGGCATTTGGGCCCTATCCGAAGTCCCATGCAAAAGTAATTTTACAGTCAAAAAACATATTCGTACGATTCTTACAATAATGTCTTACGAAACCTGATTGTAATCAAAAAAATACGAAAATCATTAAAAATTTTAAATTGAAAAAGTAGTCCATATCTCAAAGTGGAGTTGAAATTTAAATTAATTAAAAAAAAAACTCTAAGTCTTCCTGGATATCATAGATCATGTTAAAAAAAACCTATTCAAATTTTGCAGCATGATCTGGCAGCCTATGATATCCATTCCTGTAAACATTATGAGCTAATTTATTGCCCCTGATGATGGGATTTACTAATCCCGAAACATGTAGGGCCGTTTAATTGAAAACAAATAAAGTATATATGGAGGAAGACTTGGAGTTATTCTTTTAAATTAAAAATTTTGCTGACTCACTTATCGATTTACTACCCACATTTATTTGGAAAACGTAGGTATTCCGCAAAAAGTAAAATCGCGATCGGTAATGTTAGCTGTTAGCGTGGAAGATGGTAGGCGGTTTCCGCAAAATAATTATTTTTTGGTTCTTATGAGTTAGGGCCGGTTTATTCACCTTCTGATAAACTCTCAGGTATGCAACGGATATAAACGAAATATGTAATCCCATTGGTCAACTAGTTATCCGCCGACTAGAATTGAAGAGAAGTCAATTTATCTTGCAGATAGTTACCAGCAAGTTTATCAGAGGATGAATAAACCGGGCCTTAGAGCCAAATTATGGACCGATTGGTAATGTCTTTGGCTGGTAAAACTAAAAATTGAATTCAATTTTTAGTTTTACCAACAGGATAAATTTGCCAATGACATTACCGCTCGGTCCATAATTTGACCCTAGGTTTGTCTTTTGACCGACCAAACTGAAGGGTGTGGGGAAATTCCTTCAAAATCGTCGTGTTTTTTATGTAAGCGGCGAGCAAAGAGTTAACACCAGGGTCTTTATTCTTGAAACAGAGGAGCAGCGTTCCCAGGCGAACGAGTGTTCCGTCTTTCTCAATGATATACAAGTGATAATATATTCAGTAATAAAGACACACTCGTTCTCTTGGGAATGCTGCTCCCCTGTTCCAAAAATAAGGACTCTGTTGTGTGTGTGTTCAAATTTTTACTAAACATGGATCAGAATGCCCTCAATAAAAAGAGTATCATAGATTTGATTGATTTGTATAGACACTTTCCTTGTTTATGGCGCATAAAGTCCTTAGAGTAGGTACATTACTATCTTAAAACCGAACCTGCCACCGCCACTGCTAATAAGTTTCTTCTGTCCATCGTGCGTGAGCGACTGAAGATAAGTATGGGATTCACATAGTGTGTGGGCAAAACAGCTCTACGATTTAGCACAACTTTCCGAATCGCAGTGATTCGAACGAATGAAAAATAACGGAATGTGGGGGCCTTTAGACAAACGGGGCCTTGTCAAACCACTCTGCCCCCAGGTCCAAAATCTGAAGTTACGCCACTGATTCGGAGGGCGCGAGGGTGCGAACTCTTCGCTTAATCTAATGTTACTGCCGAATGCGCGTCGACTAGCTTTTCCGGAGCAGGTCGCAAAAATCTAGAAAACAATGTGGCGGCTGACCAATCACAGCAGCGAAATAGCTCCACTGTCTCATAAGGTAATGAAGAAACCTGTAATTTTACCGGTTCAAAGGGTTGTTGTTGCCGGTTTTACAGGCATCTATTTTTAGAATATTATTTTTATGATAAATAATAAAGAGGAAAATTATATTAAATTAGGAATAATAAAAGTTTAAACTTTTTGCGGGTTATTTCCGCAACACAGAGATATTTAATAATTCAGAGGCGGTACGAAGTTCGCCGGGTCAGCTAGTTATTTGTAAAAATCGGCGTCAGGAAACTTACAAAAAAGGCTCCTGCTCAGTGGCGACGTCAGGGTTTTACGTTAGGGGGGGCCAGGCTGGGCCAGAAAAAATTAGGGGGGGCACTTGTTCTTACTTTATTGCTTTTCTTCTTTGAAATAAAAAATGGGAATTGCAAAGTTTATCCGTATATTTTTGCACTCCACCTGAACAGCTTAATTGAATGTATAAAAAAGGTTTTTATTTGGATTTTGTATACAGGGTGTCCGTTTTTCGAGGACAACCATTGGAATATAGGAAACGGTAAGAGATACAAAATCGGAATCAATGGCCAAATGTGTTACTGCTTTTGGGAGATCAAGAAACTCCGAATACAATTCATAAAAATGCAAACCTCTATTTAAAAAAATAAAGTTGATGATGATCGGCAAAAGACGAAACGTCGGATTTCAAATTTGGTTACACCATTATGTAGAGGGGAGAAAGTTTCCCCAATAAAGTGAAGTTTATTTGAAATACCTTTACAAATGAGTCCAGGAAAATATAGAAATGGATTTTACAAAAGTTTGATTCCCATGTATCTCCGGAAGTATTCGGAATTTTCCAAATTTCGAAGTAGCGTTTTGTTAAGCAAGAAATTGCGCAACTTTGTCCCAAGATAAATCTTCTTGATACCTATTCAATTAACCGTTCAGGGTCGGTTTCTCGATAGCTAGTCCAGGGTAAACGTGTCGAATTGCAATGTTTACCCTGGAGTTATGGTTAACTGCTCTGACCTGGGTGTGACTTGCTTGCTATTGAGAAACCGGCCTTCAGGTGAGGTGCCAAAAATACACAGGAAAACCCTGTACCTGCCGACAAAAATATGTTTGGGGGAATCCCAGAAAAGCGAAAGCATAGTCGTGGTTGCCTGGCGCCCATCAAATATCAAATTAACCAGAGAGCAGATGTTACGCATGTTGCATTGCATTGTTGTCGACATGAGGGCAAGTTTTCAGGGGGGGGGGCAACTAAATTTCAGGGGGGGCCCCGGCCCCCCCTGCCCCCCCCCCCCCCCCTGGCGTCGCCGCTGCTCCTGCTCCACAGTTTTTGTTTGTCAATTGGTGAAATTAGTGCTAAACAAAAGCAATCCAAAAATCCGCGAGATTTCACTAAAGCGTTTCAATGGGCTGTTTGACTAATTTTTGAAATTGTGATAATAATAGCCCACTTTCACATTTTCCAATAACATTTAAATTAGGTATTGTGTTGGTCATTCTGATACCAATATACCTATGTTTAAAAAAAACCGTTTATATTTGAAAATCGAATTTTTAAACTGCTGCCAAAACGCGCGGGAGGGGGGGGGGCGGTCTGTAACGTCAGAGTCTTAAAAATGCGATGATGCCGAATTTCTCGTTTGATTGATCAGCAAATATCCGAACTCATATTTCTATCACGCTCTATTCCGTGGTGAATTCTCCGAATTAAAAAATTATTAAAATTTTAAAATTAAATTATTTAAAATTTCTCTTCATCGATTTTTTCCAATAAAAGTAGGTACAATTTTGTTTGTTCCAACACGTCAAAAACCGTCCCATGAACGCATTGACATGAATGGTTTTCAAACCACGCTGTATTCGAAATTCGGGTTCTACGCACACGTTTTTGGCTTTGCACAGAATCGTGACAGTATTCTACGGTTTCTTGATGTGTAGGAACAAAGCTAATATAATGAGATCGTTTCTATCACTCATGTTAATTAATTTTATTTATCTACGACCTGCACAATGAGGGACTATTATGACTAATTTTTGCTCATTTGCGTTATGTAATGAGCCCTATTACCGCACTACTGCGGTAATGAATCATTAAGGCGTTCATTATCGCACTAGTGCGGTAAGAGGTCATTATGTTCAATACAACTACACAATCGAGTACACAATAGTTATTTATAATAGACAATCGACAATAGTCACTTATTGTGCAGGTCGTAGATAAAATGTTTTAACTACAAGCGTTTGGTTAAGACGTTTTTACATAACCATTTTTCTGGTATTTGAGTTATGTCATATGAGACTCATAACATAACTAGTTGTGTTATAGCCTAGGTTATGAATCTATAACACAACTATTTTTGGTGATTTGACAAATGTCAAAGGTAAACCTGTAAAGATAAAATGAAGGTAGACAACTACTAATAAACTGAAATAATGGAAAAACTAGTTCACGTTCCATTTATGTCTGCAAAAACAGCAACTTCTAATAATTCCTCCATAAAAAACACCAAGGGAAAATTAATGAAGCTCAGCAGGAATCTTCAGGATACGTAAGAGTTGAAAAATAAACAAAAAAAAGTTAAGTATATCGTATATCACTCAACCCAGCTGTCAAAATGTAAACAGAATAAGGGATTAGAGGATTTAAGTGTCTTCGTGTCCGAGAACTCTAAAATAACCATGTGAAATATCGTATGGTTAGCGGTACCGTATTAGCGTAGCGCCTGAGACAAAATACGTTAACGCTAACGTAAGATTTAACAGCTGCGCATGCGCAGTTTCTTTTCACCAAAAATAGCGTGTTACATGTCACGTTATTTAGCGGGTCTCTGCGTGTACCTTATCCGTAAACGTTCATTGAACCGAGTGGGCTCGAAAGTTAGATCGCCGGTGTCGACCTTTGCCGCATGTATTTTAACCTTGAAAAACAGTTGTCATGTAATTCAAAATAATAAAAATACAAAAAATTATTTCTAATTTGTCCATTTCACAACAAAATTTAGAGGTCAGGTCATGATTTTGAAATATAATAACGTTTACGTCAAAATTTAACTTAAACTGATTTGTGAGCACCGACGGTCACTGGACGCTATAGTGAAAAAAATAGGGTTTACGTTTAAAGATTACATTAACGTGTTTGGTCCAACTTAAAATGTCTAATACAAATAGGTACATAATTATTTTCTACAAACGTAACTAAAAGTGTAATTTTTAACGGATGCTGTCAGTGTCTAAAATGCCATTTTATGACACTGGTGTTAAAAGTGATTACTTTTAGCACTGAGTGCTAAAAGTAATCACTTATAGTGCGTTTGTAGAAAAAATAGTGTATGATATTCGTGCTAAAAGTGCTTTTATTTTGTTCACAGGGATGGAACCAGGGACGAGCCATGGGGGGGGGCAAGTTCCTGAAATATATCGAAAGTTGGGAAAACCTGGATAAAAAATTTAAAGTCACGTGTTGTAATGAATTGCAAAATCACCGTACAACAGGTTGACGAAATCCCAATGGTCGGGGCGATCTCTTGCGTTGCACATTGCACTGCACTAGCACCACTAGCCTGTGGCAGTGGCATTCGTGACAGTAGTGGCTCTAGCGCCACTAGCACACTATTCACTATTCGAGAGTCAAGACCGACGACCGACGTAGTTATATCTATAACTTGTTGTTGCAAGCGCGTCGTGTTTGAGAGAGATGGACAATATAGTATATTATAATCCAAACTTCTTATTACTTTCTGCGTTCTGCGCATTCTTCGCTCGCTATTCAGATTTCAGCAAAGCTCTGAATCCTGTGCTCTTATGTTGAAGAAATAATTATTTTCGAACATTTTTCTTATACATGTTTTTTATATATTGTTTATTTTTGTAGTAACCACTTGATATTCCCGCTCAAACTTTTAAATTAAAATTCGCGACGGATGTCAGTGGCGCTCCCTGGCGGGGAGAGCGAGAAAGCGTTGGGGAAGGAAGGGAATATGGCGGAGAGACGTGGTCGCGCAGGACGGACCGTCCGCCATTGAATGGTATTTTTGGAAATAAAATTGTTCTAAACGGTTGTGCTGCTATTTCTGAGTTTGAAACCGCTCGTTTAAGCCTCCCTACAGTTTCAGAAGTGGGATATGTCCCGGAAAAGTCGCGATTATTTTGGATATTGTGAGTTTTATGGATTAGTTGTGAACACGCGTTTCATGCACACTGATTTTTGTGGAATTTTGTAAAAATATGGCCCACGGCGAAGGAGATATGAATCCCATAGTTCGGTCCGATATCAACGTGAGTGATTTTGAATATTTTTATGAGGCGCAATCACGTCAACCACAAGTTAACCAGCAAAATATGGGTGAAGATGGAGATCAACAGCAACCACGGCACAATTCAGCTCATTTTTCAGGTATTTCCAAAAATCATGCTCCTGAAACGACTGAATTTAATCGAGCTACAGCCCCGAATATTGATATTAACGCCCTAATTATGTCTATGAATAATTTAATGCAACAAAATGCCACGATTATGCAATTGCTGGCCAAGAACTCGATTTCAACAGCCCCAGCCCCAGCCCCTGTTCAGTCATACACAGTTATGCCAGATTTTTCCAAAACAATACCGATATTTAATGGAACAGATTTATCGAGAGTAAATCATGGATTGAAGGAATCGAAAGTGCAGCTTTGTTGCATAATTGGCCCCCTGAATTTAAGCTGCAAACAGCAAAGATTAATTTAATTGGTGCTGCTGCCAGTTGGTATGAGGCACGAAGAAACAATTTAACATCTTGGGACAGTTTTAAAATTGCATTTATTTATGAATACTTTTGTACATGAGAAGAATATAACAGCTTTGTGGAAGGCCATGACGTCAAGAACACAAGGGCAAAAAGAAGATTTGAGCTTATACTTCCACGATAAAGTTAGGTTATGTGGAGAATTGAGAATGTCTTTTGAGGAGCAAAAAGAACAAATAGCCATTGGTTTGTTTTCACGTGAACTTGCTACAATGATAATAACCAAATCTCATATGGATATTGACGAATTATTTAGAGACTTACTTGCTTATGACCGAGTTAGTAATGAAAGAAGGCGAAGATACACCAATGATGACCGAAGGCAGAATATTAGGGTAACAAATAATGTGAATCAGCTTCAGACAACAACAACAACCCATAATAAAGTGCAAAACTCAAGATTTTCTGCTGCAAGTCAAGGAGGCATAGTTAAAAGTGTTGTAAGGTGTTTTAATTGCCAAGATGAAGGACATATCTCTACAAATTGCTCCAAACCTAAGAGGGAGAGAGGATCATGTTTTATTTGTGGATCCCTTCAACACCAAGTAAGGTCCTGCCCGCAAAAAATTAGTAATTTGAAAACCATCAATGGAAAGCATACAGGAAATGATGCTTCAACAAACCTGGTAGAAGTAACTGATGTTGTGCCATCATATCGAGTTGATGCTCAGGTGTTTTTTGGAGACAAACAGAGGAAATTTTCACCAATTTTGGATACAGGTAGTGCCATTTCTTTAATAATTTCTTCTTGCGTGCCTGAACATTTAATAGATAAAAACATTTCTCAGAAATCATTTCATGGAATAAACAATTCAAATCTAAGTAGTTTTGGGAACTTTAAAACAAACCTTATTGTAAATAATTTATGTTTGGAAGTAGATTTTTATGTTGTGCCAGAGTCTACAATGAAATATGATTGTCTTTTAGGTAGAGACTTTATAGTTAGTAACAATTTAAGTATAACATTTTGCGACAAAGTTATTATCTCACAGAATAACGATTTGAAAATCGAGAATAATATTTTTCTTATAGATATACCACCTGCACGAGATTTTGATCTAGATATTAATCCAAATCTTGAACCGAAGCAAATTTTGAATTTTTTCGAAATATTTGAAAATAATTATGTCAAAGCAACTAGACCTGAGAAACCTGAAATTAAATTTGAAATGACGATTAATATTAAACCTAACCATTCACCTTTCTTCTTTAGAGCTAGACTTTTATCCTTTTATGAAAAGAATGAAGTCAATAGAATAGTTAATGAATTACTTGAGAAAGGTATTATACGCAAAAGTAATTCTGAGTACAGTTCTATAGTGTTAGTACCCAAAAAACCTACAGGTTTAAGAATGTGTGTAGACTATCGTAGGTTGAATGATATTTGTGTGAGGGATAATTGGCCTTTACCTCTGATCGATGATCAAATTGATTTATTGAGAGGTAAAAAGTTTTTCACTCAGCTTGATTTAAAAGATGCTTTTCACCATGTAACCATTAATGAAGATTCGGTTAAATATACCAGTTTTGTCACTCATGTCTCTCAATATGAATATCTAAAAATGCCATTCGGGTTGAAAAATAGTCCTGCCAACTTTAGTCGATATATTCATTTGATTTTCAGAGATCTTATTGAAAAAAATAAAATGTGTATTTATGCTGATGACATTTGTATTGCAACCAAAACATTTGATGAGAATTTAGCTATTTTAATTGAAATTTTTGATTTATTAACAAGAAATCATTTAGAGTTGAATTTAAAGAAATGTTCATTTTTCAAAGGTACTATTCAGTTTTTAGGTTATACAATTACAGAGGATTGTATTACACCTGCTAATTATAACATTGAAGCAATTAAATCATATCCAATTCCTAAAAATTTTAAAGACGTTTAAAGTTTTTCAGGATTAACCTCATATTTTAGACGTTTTATTAAAAATTTTGCTCTTTTGGCTAAACCATTATATGATCTATTGAAAAAAGAATCTATTTTCAAATTTGGAGTGGAAGAATTAAATTCTTTTGAAACTTTAAAGACATTACTTATTCAAGAACCTATTTTGTCAATTTATGATACTAAAGCTGAAACTCAATTACATTGCGATGCGTCATCACATGGTTTCGGTAGTATTTTGATGCAAAAGCAAAAGGATGGGAAATTTCACCCTGTTTTTTATTTTTCAAAAAGAACGTCCACAGCAGAGGGTAAACTTCATAGTTATGAATTGGAAATGTTAAGTATTGTTAATTCTTTAAAAAGATTCAGAGTTTATTTACAAGGAATAGAGTTCAAAATTATAACAGATTGCAATAGTATTAAACTGGCTTTACAGAAAAAAGATATTAATCAGAGAATCTTACGTTGGTCTTTAGAACTTCAAAATTATTCTTATACTATTGAACATCGTCCAAATTCACAAATGACTCATGCCGATTCTCTTAGTAGAAATTCTATTTTGATATTGGAAGATAATTCTTTTGAGAGAAATCTCAGTATTATGCAGGATAGAGATAAAGAAATATGTGAAATTAGGGAGAAGTTGGAGAAATCAGAAAGTAAATTGTTTGAGTTGAGAAATGGTTTAGTTTACCGGAAAAATGATAAGAATAAAGTTCAATTTTATGTTCCTACTTCAATGGAGCAAAGTGTCATTAGAACATACCACGATGAGATTGGTCATGTAGGCGAAAATAAGACTTTTGAATTAATTTCTAGAACCTATTGGTTTCCTGCAATGAAACAGAAAATTAAGCAATATATTCTGAATTGTCTTAAGTGTATTAGTTATTCGCCTGTCTATGGAAAGGCTGAAGGTTTTCTTAATTCAATACCGAAAGGTAATTTACCTTTTCAAACCTTACACATTGACCATTACGGTCCATTAGAGAAAACACGGTTTCAACATAAATATATATTATTAGTTATTGATAGCTTCACTAAATACGTTAAAATTTATCCTTGCACTTCTACTCAAACCAAGCCTGTTATAAAACATTTATTGTCTTACTTCAATCATTATAGTCGACCTCTTAGAATTATTTCTGACAGAGGAACAAGTTTCACTTCTAATGATTTTAAAGATTTTGTTACCGAAAATAATGTACAGCATATTCTTATTGCTACTGGCGTGCCTAGAGCTAACGGTAAGTAAGGCTGAAGTTATAAACAGATCAATAAATTCAATGTGTTCTAAATTATCGGATGATTTGAATAAATGGGATGAAATTTTGGTTAAGGTCGAGTATGCAATAAACAATACTGTTAATCGCTCTACAGGATATACTCCTAGTATGTTCGTTGCTTTTTGGAATAAATTAACGCGGACAAGTTTATGACAATTTAAGGGAGTTTTTAGAAAATCAAGAAACATCAGATCGAAACTTAGCATTAATAAGAGAGGAAGCTTCAAAAAATATTATAAACTCTCAAGAATATAATAAGTGCATATATGATAGGAAACCTAGTAGGAAACATAAGATTTCTCATAAATATCAAGTTGGAGATTATGTTATGGTTGTAAATACTGATGTGTCTGCAGGTACAAATAAGAAATTGATACCTAAATATCGTGGTCCGTATGTTGTTAGGACTGTTTTAGATAATGACAGATATGTTGTGAGTGATATTGAAGGTTTCCAAGTCACACAGATGCCTTTTGAAGGTATTATGGCTCCATCGAGAATGAAACCTTGGATGGAAGATGAAAGAGAGTGAATGCTTCCAATTTAAATTCGATTTCCCCTGATTATGACTATTTTAATCTGATTTTTGACCTTTCCCCTGATTAAGACTATTTTAACCTGATTTTGACCCTATGTTTTATTTTGTTTCCTATGTGAATTATGTTTTATGTGGCATTATGTGCTGATTTTATTATGTATAACTTTTGACTTATGACCTTTATGTATTTTATCAGCTATTATAATGTTATGTTCTATGTGCTGATTTTATTATGTATAACTTTGACTTATGACCTTTATGTATTTTATCAGCTAATTATTTGGTTATACTCTATGTGTTGATTTCATTATGTACAATTTTTGCTTTGTGACCCTTATGTATTTGATTGGATAATAATCTTTATGACATTCTATTGTGAATGTGTTATGGAAACCTATAAGATTCAGGTACCTCTTATGTTATTTATGAATTTATGACTTACGAACTTTTGTTTTATGACTATGTATTTTGCATTGCTATAAGCAAAGTATTTTGTGAAACTGATTCACCTGATTGAGGGCAATCAGATTAGTCAGGATAGGCCGAACTGTAGTAACCACTTGATATTCCCGCTCAAACTTTTAAATTAAAATTCGCGCCGGATGTCAGTGGCGCTCCCTGGCGGGGAGAGCGAGAAAGCGTTGGGGAAGGAAGGGAATATGGCGGAGAGACGTGGTTGCGCAGGACGGACCGTCCGTCATTAAATGGTATTTTTGGAAATAAAATTGTTCTAAACGGTTGTGCTGCTTTTTCTGAGTTTGAAACCGCTCGTTTAAGCCTTCCTACAGTTTATTTGATTATATTATTTGTAGGTCTGGAACAAGGTTGTTTGAGAGAGGTAGGTTGCCTCTGGGCTGGAACTCTGTAACGAATAGAGATATTTTCTCTATCTCCATTGACGTCTCCTCTCTATTGATTTTGATAAGAAAGAAAAAGACAGCAAGTGCCATAGCGATAGGGATAACGATCCTTATCCGTCACAGAGTTCCCGCCCTCTGATAATTTTCTTTCGTCATCTGGGGTGCCTCAACATAATGCAAATCTCCAAGGTACCTCAGATTAGATGCGTCATCAAGTTACCCATTATCCAGGCAACCTATTAACTTTAGTAATCTTGGGTCTGGAATATATACAGTCGTGAGCATAAAAAGTGGGACACCGGACTGACAGGTCTTGTCATTTTCACTATTTTGGGTAAATCAGTCTTTTCTCTACAATGGATTTTTTTGTCAAATATAACAATCTCTGTCATTGCAATAGGTATTAGACTATCCAAGATGCTGTCAAACTTAAATTAAAATGTTCGCCAAGAGGCACACAACCCTTTCCCGCCATATTTTGCTTGTCAAAGTCACGTGTTTTGGATAGGCTAATAGCTGATGAGCTCGTTTTACAATAGGAAAAAACGGGTGTTCCACTTTTTATGCTCACGACTGTACATGTCAAACTTTTTATCAGTTTTTGAAGTGAAACTTCCTAGGCGGCGGTCTGATATTCATTATTCAGAGGAGAATATGGAGAGTGATTTGAAAGACGAAAGACGCATCATGTAACGTCACGTTTTGGCAAATTTCGTTACAGGAGAGATGAGAGAGAAGGAAGCTAGAACGTAGAGAGACGGAGAAAGGCATCAACCAATGACAATGACAGCCGACGAACAATTCACACTAACCACACTAACAAAGGATTATAAGTAAAGAGGATTGCCTATTATTGTCAAGCGTCGATACCCTTGTAACGTCACTATAGATACGCGGGCTCTTCGTCTTCACCCCGACTCATAAGCTAATAGACCCTGAGATAGGGCCTGTTTAGTGGAGTCATTTTTTTTTGTCTGGCATTTTGAGGGATGAATGTGGCTAGTTAGCTGATGAGATTATAAGTGGTTTTAATGCCTGCCCCCTGTTCGAAATGTCTACAGAACGTTTCGCCGGAAAACTCGATTTCGAACTGTGATTACCGTCTGGCGATTTTTCAGCGTTATTCTCACAACAACACATTTCATTCTCTCGATTGCCAGACAAAAAATAAACACAGAAGGTTCTTTTCTTTGCTCTTGGAAGTTGACACTCATCCCCATTTTTTCACCTATTGAGAAGCATCTGGTATTTTTCATGGGTGAATTATTTATCAATGTCAATCTTTTATGTAAAAGCCAGAAAATTTGAGATCATTAAAAAAAAATTCTTCGTGTAAATCAATTTTTTTCTTCTGCAAATTTTCCGACGGGAGGCAGGCAATAAAATCACCCCTAATCTCATCAGCTTAGTAGCCACATTCAGCCCTCAAAATGCCAGACAAAAAAAAATGACTCCACTAAACAGCCCCTATCTCACAGTCTATAAGTCTCAAAGCTGTATAGAGGGTATAGTTTTTGAAAAGTTTCACTTCTTAATACGTATACGATGCTACACATGATTTTTTTGAACTGAAACTTCTTTTGCAGCGGCCTGATTTGGAGGAGAATGGAGAGTGATTTGAAAGAAGCGTTACGTGTAACCCTTGTGACGTCTCTACAGATGCGCGTTTGTCTATTGTGTAGCCTTTCATCTTTATACCCCGACTCATATGCTAAGTCTAAAAGTTGTATGAGACACAAGTTCATGAGGGAGTGAATAGTTTTTTCCTATGACCACATACGAAAATTACAAAATTCGCACTAGCTGGTTCTTTGGAAAGCGCTAAATATCACTCGCGTGCTGAAAGTACTTTCAATACTCGTGCTAAAAGTAGGTACTTTCAGCACACGTGTGGAAAATACTGTTGACATTTTTTGTGATTGACATAGCAATTTACTTTCAATACGTGGATTGAAAGTACTTTCAGCACGTCTGTTGAAAATGAAAAGAAATAAAATAAGAGAAAATTGATGTGAATTGGTTTCTGGTCGTAGGAAAAATGGTGTACATCGTACATCACTCGTAAGAAAGCGTCTATCATACACTCGTGTGATTTTCACACTCGGCTATCGCCTCGCGCGAAAAAACACTCGTGCGAAATTTGTTACTTTCTACACTCGTAATGTAATATACTATTAAGAAGTTCCACTTCTTAACACGTGTACGACGTATGATGCTATATATGATTTTTTTTATGTTTCAATAAAGTTGGGAAAATTAAGAATGTCACCCCCCTCCAAACCAGAGGCCTTCGCTACGTCCCTGGATGGAACACTCCGCCTTCGGCGTCGTGTCCCAAACTTCCGTCAAAGTCCGTTTTTTTTTAAAAGATAAAAGTCAAAATGACATATTATGTTGGCAATACAATGTAAAATTGTCATGCTTTCAAATTTTTAATGTAGAAAAGGCTTGTGTTGCCAACATAGTGACTTAATTTTTGACTTGGGGAATTATCTTTAAAAAAAAAACACACTTTAATAGCTATTTTCCTAACGAGTGCGGGAAATTTCTTCCCGCAAGAGTTATGAACTATATTTTTTCTACGTGCATACTAAAGCTGATGTTACGAAGAGTTTAATTCAAATAAAATGCGATTATGTAGAAGGTACAATTAAAAATGTATTGAAAGGTATTTATAAAAAGGTAAAGGTACAGGTATAGGTGTATCAACAATACAAACAATTCCATGTACCTATGTCACAATGATTATTTCAAACTCTTCCCGCACTGAGTGCGGGAAGAAATCTCTTCCCGCACCGGTGCGGGAAAAAAGTCTTCCCGCACAGCAAATCGTGCGGGAAGAGCCATTTCCCGCACGCTCGTAGACTTTCTTCCCGCACCGGTGCGGGAAGAGATTTCTTCCCGCACTCAGTGCGGGAAGAGTTTGAAATAATCATTGTGACATGGAATTGTTTGTATTGTTGATACACCTATACCAGTACCTTTACCTTTTTATACATACCTTTCAATACATTTTGAATTCTACCTTCTGCATAATCGCATTTTATTTAAATTAAACTCTTCGTAACATCAGCTTTAGTATGCTCGTAGAAAAAATATAGTTCATAACTCTTGCGGGAAGAAATTTCCGGCACTCGGGCGTTTCGCACCCTCGTGCCGGAAATTTCTCTTCCCGCACTCGTTAGGAAAATAGCTATATCATCCATTTTCTACCAAAGATCGCACACGGCGAACGTGCCACAGAAAACACTGAACATGCGTCGGACCTTACGTCGGACGCAGTCCGTCAGCCGCGTGCGTCTGTGGTCGCTTCATAGGAAACGTACCTTAAGTTTGCCTTGAGTTGGTGTGGCGGGAGGCGGGGCACTGACTGATGTTGTAGACAAAAAACACATGTTCTTTTTTTAAATTTTAAATTCCAAGAGTGCAAGAATCCAACAACTTTAATTGAAAAAATACTAGTGTAAAATGACGAAATTCAGACAAATTTCACATGTAATCTTTGATATGGATGGAGTTCTTTTAGGTTAGTAAAAGTATACATTTTTTATTAATTTTTGTAGTACCTACAAAACAAGTTGAGACCACAGACAGACCTACTTTCATTTTTGAATTAGGATATTAAACGAATAGGAAAGATCTTTTAGGGGGATCAAAGTATTTATGATGCAGTCCAGATATAGATCATGGAATATACAAATACAAAAATTCAGTTCATCTCTTGCCATAAAAAGTCATCTACTGTCAAATAGTGCATGTGCTAGCATCCCGTTTTGTTTAAATTATTTTCAGTTAGGTATGTACATCATTAAAATTGGGTTTAGCTTTTATATAGGTCAAGTCGATACTCCCCTTCTGCCCAAAAGCCATTCTATCTACTCTACACACTACAAGTCTGGTATGGATTTTGCAAAGAGTGCAAGTCGCAAGTGGCCGAGAAAGGGGTATTCTCATGAGGCAAATTGAATTGATCAACTTTGGTTGAACAACTAGTTCGATTGAGAAGTAATGCTAGTGCATATCTTGTGAACAATTTGCAAAGACTACAACATAAGGCAATTAAAATCTTCAGTTTACTTAAACTACTTTACTCCAACACAAACTTTGTATGTCGAGTTGTATCCTATCATTTTCTAAAAATCAGACAATGAAAATGTTTGAAAAAACTCAACTAATATACAGTGTTAAAAATAAGGTGACAAAATTAAACTATAGCTTCAAAGTTCCACTGATTACCAGATGGGCATGGAACAAAAAACATAATAGGTCTATTCCAACCAGCCAAAAAACTGTCCCAAGAATCCTGACTGAGAAATGTATAGTTCTTTGCTAGGTTGGAACAAAGCTAATAAATATCTAAAGTTCGCCTTACGAGTCTAGTACTACGACGTTTGAAGGGCAAAGGGGAATAACGCCATTCATTTCGAGCTTTATGCTGCCTGTCATAGGTGTGCGCGCAGCGTTTTTAAATATTACTTTTTCCTTATAAATGTAGGTGTGTAACATAGATAAATATTAAGGTATTTTCTATTGGAAGTCAAATAGGCAATATTGCAATTTTTTATCCGCATTCTTTCCATAGTGCTAGACTCGTAAGGCAAATTTTACTACCAGGACCAAAAAGGGACAGCATTCGCCATACCAAAGAAATATAGAGACCTAAGAATGAGAATAATGCGCCAAAGAACTATAATGAAGAAGTGCGACTTATACAATTGATTTATTCATAAACTCATGAATTCAGCTGTTGTACATTCGTGTATTTTCAATAGCACATAAGCATGATAATTTCGCAAAATGTCAATAGTACCAACCAGCAACCTTTCCTGAAAAACATCACAAAAAAAAGCATGGATATAATCATAAATCCAAATTGTTTCTTATACACCTTATGTTTGCTTGCATATTATAGCTAAAAGTTCCACTTTACAGTTTACATTTGTGTATTTCTGCATGGATAAATACCTACATGTAGAGATACACATATGTACAGGCCTGACAAGTAAACATCTTGCATGCCAATTTTAATGCGAGAGAATGAAATGTGTAGAGAAAGTCTAAGGTTGAATGAAGAATGAAAACGATTTTCCCTGTTCCACCTCTAGCATTCCCAGCGCTTTTTGCTGGAGGTGCAACAGGGGAAATATTTTTCATGTATATGATTGTGTCTTTATAACATTGTCTCCTGAACTTGAAAATGGGAAAGAAGGAAGAAGATGTGGTAGAAAAATTGACCCAAGAAGAAACTGTTCAAAGGAAATTGAAATTTCAGAAATGGTCACTGATTACCAAAGTCAAAATAACGTGTGTGGTAATTTTGATAATACAGCTTACAAGTAATAATGGTGAAGTAGTGAATGCAAATATGGCTTCAGTAAGCTTTCGAAACCGGAGCAAAACAAAGCGACCTGGTTGTTATTGCGTTCTCGCGTCATCTGATGGGTCCGATTCGCCTCTGATCAGAAGGCTTCTTTTCGTTACTTGCTAGTTTCGCTGAACGAAGTGGCATTTGATTAGAGAATAGGAAATAAGGATACAGAAATCATTATCAATATGTGAAAAAAAAAATATATCAAGAAACTAGATACAGTAATGCGACAAGAATTCTCATAAAATTAAAGTTGAAAATCACTTTGAAATATACTTGGCTCCAAATTTCGGTCTTTGTTCCACTTATTCATCAAACTCACAGGCTCATGAATATTGTCACGATAGGTATTGAATTGAGAGCCATATTCCAGAATCCAGCTGTTTACGTCGAGAGCGCGTCCATTCTAGGAATTTTATCCCCAATTTTGTTATCAATGTCTTTTAGACTCCCTTTAAAGTTCCCTATTGCTTTTTCTTCTTGGTAGATTTTATATTTGAGGTTTTTGTTTGCATAAAATTAGCTCTCGAGTTTTCTGCAACATCTGCAGTGTTTCTATCAAAGCCCCAAACATCCTCCTGTTTCTGGCTTTAAACTTATCATTATTTTGTTTGTCCAACACTCATCTTGCCTGCTGGGTATCTCTCCAGGTGCAGCTATAGATGATGTTTCAACTGGTTCATTTGATACTCTTTCAAGAAACCTCTTAAATACTCACCCAGGATTCCTTTTTTTACCACATCATTCTCGAAATTTTTACTAAACTTAAAAACCGGTGAACGGTCATTTTTGTTGTCCAGAGGTCTTTTTTGCCCTGGTCTGTGTCACATCTTTCCGTTAAGTACGATTCTATAAGTTTTAAGAAACATTCACCGGAGCCCATATCTTAGAGTTTTCTCAGTAACGACTTATGGCACACACTAGAAGTATTCTTTCGATCTGAACAAACTGATCGAAGTCACTTTAGGTTTGTTTCAAACAATTTTCATCCGGTTTTAGAACGATTTTATTGACCCCAGCTGTGTTTTTGACACCTCATGAACAAACCTTATGTGATCACAATCAGTATGCTCAGATCGAAAGAATACCAGGACTATCAGTGGCCTTTGATATGTCCGTGAAGATCATGTCCACCTGTTTTCCTGATTCCATCAGGAATAACTGTTGGTGGACAGAAAGATTTGTAGCAGTGGTTTTTCCCTTGCAGAAACCGTGTTGTTCATTAGCAATGCAGTTACTAAAGCAAGAATACACATCGTCTGTTTAGAATGGATTCTATAATTTTTAAAATGTGCGATAGTAGAGACATGGCTCTATAATTATTCACATCTCTTGGATAGGGAAAAGTGTTGAGATTTTCCAACTTCTGGGAAACATGCCAGTATCGAAAGAACAGCGTTTAAGAAGCACTGGGGAGAGAGCTTCCAGTCCAGGCCTTTGAGGCAACGAGATGCAGATTTTTTCTCCGAATTTCCTCAACTGTGAAGTGATGATCGGAGAGTAGTCTTCTTTAATCTCAACATCCTTGTTGTCAGAGTGAATGTGTGGCAAAGAATTCAGCTGTTGAGGGTTCGAAGAACGGATATTGTTAAAGTGCATCTGATTCGGCAAACCTGCATCTTTCTTCGAAGATCTTATAAATGTGGTGACATGTAACATGTAACAGGTAGCACATGTCACTAAGGCATTTCACGTCGTTCCGGGCTTCAGAGTAAGCTTCATAGTCCGTTTACCGTCTTGATCTTCTGTACTTCTTATAGACTGGATTTTTATGTACAATTGAGTTTTTTGGCTCAGAGTTGATCAATTTGGGATATTTGCCGATCCTGATGGTTTTCTTGGGAACCTGAACATACTGATTAATTCCTTGCTGTATAACTTCGTAGAAACTAGCTATCGCTTCGTTAGAGTCACTATTACTAAAACCCAGATTCGAGTCAATACTTTCAAAGTAATTGTTCAGTTCCGCATAGTTCGCTTATCTGAATAGATAGTAGGATCTTCGGCTTTCAACGATTGTCCACTTCCGTATGAGAAACTAAGCTCCAAAGGTGGATGTACCACCCTACACAGCGAAAAGTCACTGGTTTTGCTCACAGGTGGAGAAGAACATACTATCTATCAGAGTTTGCTGGGCGAAGGAGTGAGTAAATGTGTTTTACTGTCTGGACTTCTCTAAGGCAAATCCTAACTCTCGTTTTTGGGAAAAGAGTGCCCAATAATTTGGGGCAAAGATCTTAACGCCTTTTGAAATCATTGAGTTTTCACTCACTGTACCTAGTCCTGAGCATTTTCGCAGTCTTGCTTTACAACCATTCTGATGTTGTGGATAGTGATATTTCTTCTATTTTAATATTTTTCAGAGGCAATCAATAAAATAGATAATTGTGAATATCCCTTCACTGACAGAAACGGTTATTCTCCTGTATCTTAGGGCTCGCTTTTGAAATTCTTACACAGATTTTTGCATACAGTTTTAGGCAAAAGTGCTGATTCTAATCATGTTTACAGTTAGCTATGAAAACTATCTAACTAAATCAAAATGTCTATTTCCGATTTTAATAACTGAAAAAAATAGGTTGTTTATTCTAATACAAATTAATTATAGACACAGAACCGTTATACACAAAAGCAATACAAAACTTAGTTGGCAAATATGGAAAAACATTTACTTGGGATATTAAAAGCAAAATGATGGGTCTTCATCATAGCGAAGGAGCAAAATACATAGTCAAAGCCCTCGATTTGCCTTTGACATGGGAGGAATACGACGAATCCATTCAAGAAGAGTACAACATTGTTCTAGCAAATCCCGATATTTTTCCCGGTGAGTAATAAACTGGTTATTTTCTAATTCTAGATACTGAGGTGACGTATAGGAATGCAATCGCTACGATTGCTAAGAGGTTCGGGAAAAAATATACAAATGACATAGTAGCTAAAGTAACTGGTACAGTGGAACATGAATCGGCTCGCATAGCCGTTACTGAGATGAAGCTTCCGATGCCGGTTGAAGAGTTCAGGCACGAGTTTCGCCGTACTGCCCATGGATTTTTTGCGAAACATGGGGCTCCACTTATACCAGGTACCAATGTACTATTGTTGTTGTCATATTACACATCTATACTTCTCACTGCAGCTCTAATAGCTTATCGTGTTTCCGTTGTATGGACTCTACTACTCATTCATACTGCAGTTTAGATGATCAATCGCATCATGGGTTGATATACTGACGCCGCAGTCACTTATTCCATCCCGGCATCACGTTATACATACTATTGCCCCAATTCATTGTTGATAATTTTAATAATATTGCTTGCTTGTCAAAAGGTATTGATGTATTGGAATTTAGGATTGAAACAGTATTTTCGCCTTTACACAAATATTTTCTTATGAGTTTTGGTTCATGTGCATTATTACAATAAATTTTTTTTTAGGTGCAAAGAAATTAGTAGATCACCTTTCCAAGCACAAGATTCCTATAGCAGTAGCTACTTCGTCGTCAATGGACAGTTTTAAATTGAAATCGGCAAATCACAAAGAGTTTTTCAAGCTTTTCGATCATATAGTTTGTGGCGGCTCCGATCCGGAAGTGAAACATGGAAAACCTGCTCCTGATATATTTTTAGTAGCTGCAGAAAGGTAACTAATTCAAGTTTGTTATAATATATGAAATAAGAATCGATGCAACCAAATTTACAATCTAGTATTACTATTAGTGGAACAGCAAGATTATTGACTAAACTCACTCGACTTGATCTCTATATTTGATAAATCATTATCATTTTTTTTTACAGGTTTCCATCCAAACCGAATGCGGAAAATTGTCTAGTGTTTGAGGATGCACCGAATGGCGTTAAAGCAGCTGTAAGTGCGGGCATGCAAGTGGTTATGGTGCCAGATGAGAATATTGCCGAGGATCAACGCAAAGGTGCAACTGTGGTAGTGTCCTCGCTGGATTTAACACCTTTAGAGAAATTTGGCCTTCCGTCTCTCAAAGAAACATGATATTGGTGGATCGAATTTAATTTTGTGTATACCTTTATATTATATTAGAAGAATATATACATAGTTAAGCATTAGTTTGGAGTTTAGTTGATGCGGCTCTTTGCAAATCCATAGACTAATACAGATTAGATGATATTTGGAAACAATGCAGGGCCGAGAAATGATCTTTGAGGAACCCTACACCTGTCCTGATCAACTCTGAATCTCTGTTATCATCTTTTGTTTTATGTTGGGTAAATAATTTCCGAATTAAAGGTACGAAAATTCTTTAACACCCACCTCCTCCAACTTCAACAACAAAATCTCACAGTGTCCAATGCCTTCTACAAACTCAGAGAACAAATATTTCTGCTGGAATTTGTGAATCTGAGATAAAATGTATCTCTGTGTACTGACCCTAGAAGTAAGAATGGTAAATTCCTTGCCTGACCTTATTTTTGGAGATGATTTTTCAAATGATCTCTTACATCAGTCCTGGACCCTTATAGTCCAGGAGGTGGCGCCAAAAACATGCAAGAGTTTTCGCAAGGCGGATATTTTCAAAATAGGTCGTACTTTAGTGCTAGAATGCTAGTGTACAGTCAGCACTCACAGTTCCGGGACAGCTGGCTCTGGGACGCGGGCAAAGTTGTAATTTTAAGAAGCATCTAAACTGTTTTCTCAAAGCTCAAAATTTATAGAAATTTTGCACATTATCTGTTTGAAGGTCACAGATAACGTATGTAAATCGTCAGACGTCTAGTTCGTTGCAAAAAGGGGGTCAGACGTCCTCAAAGTTCTTATTTTATGGCATTTTCTTCGGTGTCCTGTCAAAATATATTTTTGCAGGTATTTGACAAATATATTTGAAGAAACTGCCATAAAATAAGAACTTTGAGGACGTCTGACCCCCTTTTTGCAACGAACTAGACGTCTGACGATTTACATACGTTATCTGTGACCTTCAAACAGATAATGTGCAAAATTTCTATAAATTTTGAGCTTTGAGAAAACAGTTTAGATGCTTCTTAAAATTACAACTTTGCCCGCGTCCCAGAGCCAGCTGTCCCGGAACTGTGACTGCTGACTGTACACTAGCATTCTAGCACTAAAGTACGACCTATTTTGAAAATATCCGCCTTGCGAAAACTCTTGCATGTTTTTGACGCCAGCTCCCCAACTATTAGTAACATAGTCAGTACAGCACCACAATCTGATTAAGATGGTTTTTGTTCAGTGGCGTATCTACCGGTGTGCCATGTGTGTGAAGCACACAGGCCCGGGCCTGAGAGGGGCCCGTGCATGCATGTGCAACTCTTATGGCACAATTTGTTCCGCTAAAAGCTTGCGACTACAGACGGCAGAGGCGCTGTCGACGATCTCGTTTTATGCTGTTGTCAGATTTATAAATAAAAAGTCCAAGATACTTTGTTTTTTACTTTAAAAAGCTTCAAACAATAATTTAAAACAAAGTCGTGTGCCTCGCTGACATAATTGCCAGTACGAATTGAAATAACATTTCTTTTTCAAAACAAATATCCCATACTTTTGACATGGGGCAACATTGCTTCACTTTTACTTCCTATCATATTTTTGACAAATTTTGACAGTTTTCGTTTTCTTTCGATAATTTGGCAAGAAATTCAAAATTTTCCTCGCTCAAAAAAAATGGTTTTTTCGTGCTGTGTGCCAATGTGTGAAAGCCGAGGCAACAAAGTGAAAATGCATCGATTTCCGAAAAATGATAAGCAGGTAAATATGTTTCAATCCTTACATGAGATCGGGATTCTATCTTATTAGGTATCATCATATTTCGTATTTATGTGATTTATATTATTGGAAATTAAGAACAGTAGGTACCTATCTCGTGTAATTCTAGTTCTAAGTGATAATTTTCTCCCTTATTAGGTGTTCGATCTATGGCTGCAGAACGTTGGCAACCCAAAACTCTTCCCGATGGAACCCATGTTGGTACGGAACAATTACAGAGTATGTGACCTTCATTTTGATCAAACTAGCCGTTTAATTGGACGTAGTGGTGCAGATTTGAAAGTAGGAAGCTATCCTAAACTTTGTTTGCCTAGGTCTGCTTCAGAAGGTAAGTCTTAAAGCCTTTTAGTAGCTTTGTTACAACGTAGCAGGAAACCGTACAACTTATCGTCACGATTCTGCGCAAAGGCTAAAATTTGTGCATAGAATCCGAAATTAGTATACAGACTTGTTTCGAAACAGTTCAGGCAGGAGACGGTTTTTTACGTGTTGGAATATACCTACCTGATATTTTCACATCATGATTGTAATGAACATATCATAATTGATTATTAGTTCAGCGGTAAACTTTCTCTTTTTTTAGAAATGTCAATCAGTGAAATCTATGAGCAACAGGAGAATGCTCAAAAAAATCAGCTTCCAGGTCTTTCCGAGGAAAATTTTCCTGTGAATTTTTTTGCAGACAGATCGGAATATGATCGTGTTCCAGTTCCATTAAGAGGTCAAGGTAATATTATAGAAACCTAAAATACAAAATATAGAAAGCAACACTAGATTGAGATTTTTACTTGAAGAATGGGAATGGGATGTCCAATTTTTTTTTTTTGGAAATGCCACTGTCTATTTTGTGTAAATTTCAATCAGTTTTGCGTTCTTAGTTCTTATCGATAAAATGATGCAACATTTTATCTTTCAGACTTGCCAAGAAAAAAACTTTTTCCTCCAATGAATGTTCGAAAAGTAAGACAGCTGAGTTCTGGTGCAAAAGAATTGCATAAAATTGCAATTTCCTTGAAAAAAACAGCAAACAGACTAAAAAAGAGGGCAATGGATGGAAAAGCACGAATTAAAGAAGCATATAAGTTTGCCGAATCAGGAGTTTTTATGCGAACTAAGTTAAATGATCAGTCATTCAACTTTATAATGAGTCAGTTGAAGCAGCAAAAACTTCCTCCAAAAGGACGGAGATATTCAAGAGAAGAGAACATTTTCGCTCGAGGCCTACTAAAACAAAGTCCGAAGGGCTATAAAATGCTTAGAAAAATTTTTGCCCTTCCCAGTAGAAGGACTATTACTAATTTACTTAGTAGTGTGCCCTTTAGCACTGGTATTAACGATATAATCTTTCAACAATTGGAAAAAACTGTACGCAAAATGAAAAGACTTGACAGGTACTGCACCATTATTTTTGACGAAATATCTTTGGATCCATCTGTGCAGTATAATCATAGAGAAGATAGGTTAGATGGATTCGAAGACAATGTAGGAGAAGATAGGACCAATAGGTTAGCGGATAAAGCTATGGTATTTATGGCCCGAGGGATTCACAAAAAGTGGAAACAACCTCTAGCCTATTACTTTAATAGTGGTGGTATGAAAACTGCAACTTTGGTGAAATGTATTAAAGAGGTGATACGTGCAGCTAGATCGACTGGACTGAAAGTAGTTGCCACAGTATGTGACCAGGGTGGACCAAACAGGGCTGCAATAAACCATTTATACAATGAAACAAAGCGAAACTTTGCTCTGCAGGAAAAAGAAAATCGGGGTTTTGGCATCTTTATCGATGAGGAAGAGGTCGTTCCACTTTACGATCCTCCTCATCTTTTAAAATGCATTCGGAATAATCTTTTTGAAAGGGATTGTATATTTACTGGGACTACAGGCAAGATGACTGCAAAATGGGACCATTTAAAAAAACTTTACAAACTTGACTGTAATGAAGACAAAGATTACAAAATGTTATATAAAATAACCGAGGAACATATAAATAACATAAAGAAAATGAAGGTATATCCATAGCCGCTCAAACATTTAGTAGACGAGTCGCAGCACTTTTAAAAGGATTAGCTACATTAGGTAATTTTTGCGAAAATTTAAATCAGAAATAGTTGTTGAGAAGTATTTCATATTTTTACTTTCCAAAAAATGTGAGGAATGATAATATTATTTTTTTCAGTTCCAGATGACGAAATACCTTCTGAAGCTAAGGAGACAGCAGAGTTCATTTTATTCATGAACAAATGTTTCGACAGCGTTAATGGTGCCAAAGTTATCAATTTACCGGATGAAAACAACCTTCGATGTGCTGTTGACGACTCCTCCCCTTATATGGCCTTTTGGAAAAACGCTATTAAAACTTTTGAGTCAATCAAGTTTCTGAAAAGCAACAATGCAAAGTATGTGCCTCCATCAGTAAACAACTGGATTCATACCTTAAAGGGATTTCGGTATCTCTGGCCAAAATTAAAAGATAATGGCTTCAGCTTCATTTCGATAAGAAATTTCAATCAAGACCCTTTGGAGAATTTTTTCGGCAGTATAAGAAGTCAATCAAGTCATGGAGTTAGAAATATCAATCCCACATGCCAATCATTTGTCAATTCATTTAAAGCCTTACTGATAAATAACTTTCTATCACCACATTCTCCAGGATCTAATTGCGAGAATGATGAGGGGGTAGCACTAGATTCATTGAGAGATTTTTTTGCAAGATCGAGTAATAAATCTGGACCAACATTACAAGTGCCAGATATATCAAGAGCCGAAAACTTTTCTCCAGAGATGTCGTCAATAAATAGAGGAACAATGGCGTTTATTGCAGGTTACATGGCCAAAAATTCTTTCAAAAATATGACTAAATGTCTTGAATGCAAAAATGATTTATTGGGAAACCAAACACTCACTTCAAAAGATGCATTTATTATTAACAGTCGTCAATTTGGAAAACGAAATTTAGCCTATCCATCTAAAAAATTTCACATTCTATTCCAAACAGCCATTTTCATACTTTCAGATATTTTGCCAAAAATATGTCACAAAGAAAACGTAAAATCAATACCTAAGTAGTATAATTTTATCCCAAAATATTGCCAATCCATTTACATGTGACCAGCATTATATTTTTAATGATGTTATTCAAAAAATTTGCCATTTTCACATTCTTATATGGTCAAAGAATGTTAATAAAATATTAAAGGGAAAGGAAGAAAATATTTTATCGAAGGACCCTGTTAAAATAGAAGCGTCCAAAAGATATTTAATACACAAAAAAGTTTCAAAAAAAATTAGGGAGATGAAAAATTTGAATTAGATAAAATACATTATTTATTTCAATCCCTAAATACAGGGTATCCCACGACGTGTTACCCATGTGATAACATCGAAACGTGTCATCCAATATAGTTGAAACTTCGAGGATCTGGATAACTTTTTGTGTGGTTATTGTAAATGCAACCTATGGTACATTATATATGGCATTTTTCTTTAGAAAATTGCATCACAAAATCGGCAATGCCATATTTGTTGAGGCTTTGTTAAAGAAAATGATAAGAAATTACAAAGTGGAGCATTCGATGACGCGTTCCGAAGTTATCACCTGGATAAAATTTCGTGGGACACCCTGTATATTAATACCAATTCTAATTTTACATAATATTTGAAATATGTATTTTGATTAGTTTTTCGAATAGGTATCTACTTCTCTAAATTATAATCAATCCTATTTTTTGAAAAAAATATTATTCATTGTTTAACAGAAGCCAGTTTCTGGCAGCCAGTAGAATAATTTTATAGTTTAAGGTTTATATTATCTAGACCATAGCCAGTTTTCTTTATTTAACAATTATTATAGGTAGTTTTTTAGATTCGTTTATTACAAAACAAAGTGGAACATTTTAACACTACAGCAACGTTGCGAAATTATTAAAATTTATCAAAACCAAAGCTATATGAAGGCAACTTGGCGCGGATTAAGTGCACTTTATGGTACCCATGATCGACCCAGTAAATAAACAATTCGAAATGTGAGGAAATTGAGAAATGAGTTTACGTTGCTGGATAATCCAAGAACAAATCATGTAAAAAATTTGAGAAATGCAGAAAATGCTGAAGCTGTAACGCCAAGTGTTCGAGATAATCCAAATTTGTCTGTTAGACGTCATTCTCAGCAACGATTATTTCTTCCCAATAATCATTGAAAACCAACTGTGGCATTATTCTTGACTTTACCTAGGTAGAAAATTTGACATTGTTAACAGTTAATGCACTGTTTAATAGTCAACACAGTCAAATTTTCTTTCCAGAGAAAGTCAAGAATAAGGCCTCTGGAGGGACTTTGGTTCCAACGGGATAGCACTACGTGTCATACCGCCAACAAAACCATGGCGTTATTGCAAGAGCAGTTATTTCTGAGATACCGGCCCAAATGTGTGAAAACGTAATGATATATTGGACTGATCGAATTCGCTATTATGAATGAAGTCGTGGTGGTCATTTCACCGATATTATTTTTGAAACATAATTGTAATTAGTTGGTCTTTCCAATGACATGAAAACATTCTGGCAACGCAGCAATGTCTGCGTTTTATTTCATTTCAAAATACTAAAGCACTAATTGGATCACCCTTTATAACAAGTATTTTGAAACCATTTGAACTCCTTGGAATTTGGCAAAATTCATTGTTACTTTGGAAATTGTAATTAATGTTAAAATAAAAATAGTGACTTTTGATATTAGATATATAGGTACCCTAATAACACCGATCTCCCAGAAACATCCTATTTATGTACCATTAAGGTCCTTATGTTTCCGACATAAATGGTACATCGCTGCGATGTTTGTAATGTAACATCTCTAGGATGATTGTCCTGAAATGTTTTAGAAACATCCTTTCGTAAATATCTATCGACAAAAAGATTTTTTGTTCTCAAAATTAGATTATTACAGCTAAAAAATGGCTAACATTATTTTACAAAACTAGGTAGGACCTCAGACCGGTAGGACCCAGTATTAAATTTGCCAATTTTGTGTGATTTCTGAAAATGTCTCTATCACACACACAAACTAATTTCAAATTCCATAATATACCTGTAATGTATATAGATAATAAGGAACTTAATATTAATTTTGTATTGTAACAACAGCAATATTTAATTTTTCATTCTACTTACAACTTGGAATAAAATAAAATATGTATTGATAAAAGTCTTCTCTCTTTTCAACTTTCAAACATCGTGAATATTCGTGAAGCCGAAGTGTATGGCGCAGGCGCGTGCTCAGGCATTTGTACTTGTACCGGTCAGGACAGGAGGGCACGCCACCACGTCGGGTCGGCGCCGCAGCCAGCGCAGACGGGCAGAATCAGTCGAACGGGTCGTCCTGTGCGCTACGCTTGTGTTGTTGGGCGGAATTTTATTTCGTAATGGCGTCGTGCTGTGTGGAGGATTTGTCAATTTGTGGTTTTTCGCTACACCTAGTTGTGCCATTTTGTGTTCGAAAGGATCTCTGCGACCTACCAGTGCTTATTAGTTGGTGAGAAAGATTATTTGTTGAAAGATAACGTCGCATAACTATCAATTGTTTAGTTTATTTAATTTCAATATGGCGTCGGTTAGGAAATTTCTAACTTTTCTGATAAATAGCCCCTAGAAACCCGAACTTCATTCTTCATTAGGTAAGAGAAAATAACCAATAATTATTTTTTGTTTTCATAGTTGATTACATTCTAGGTGTGCAAGTTGAATTGTACTTCAAGAACTTTGGATTTTGGTTCTGTGGTTGTTTTGGTTAGATAATGGTACCTTTATGAAATTGGAGCACCAACAAAAAAAGAAAACGCCGAACTCCCCTACTACAACATGCTGCCACTGCCAAACTATGGTTTTCGATGACATGACGGGGCATAAATACTACATTATTTAGGCAAAATTGTCCGTCGATTATTATTAGTTGATAGATAATCAATATAAGTATACATGTACCTTATTTTTTCAATAAAAAATGTTATTGGAAACTGATGTGCCTACTTAATTTTATAATTTTCAATTTTTGTTTTTTTTTTGGAAAAAGTTCTGACTTCCAGAAAATAGAACGAAAATTGAAAATTATTGAATTAGGTAATTTTTAATCCATAATCCTAAAATTCATTCACCTATTAAAGTCATACTAGAAACATATAGAGGATGTTTCTTACACCTGCCCCGGATGTATTAGGTACATCCCGCGTCATCTTAGAAACATCCCTGAGAGATGTTTATAGGACATCGCAAATGATGACACGGCTGTTGCCTGCAACATCCCAGGGATGTCCCCAGGAAAATAGGGACCTCCCAGGGACGTCTTCATTATCCCTGATGGATGTTTCTGGAATGTTTCTGCGATGTTACTGTGTTATTAGGGTATCCATGCAAATTTAATAATAACTTTACTATATACCTACTTTTACCCATAATTTATACTTATACCTATAAACGTAATAATAAACTAAAAGATAGGTTGCTATTTGTGTTTCCAATATTGAATGTTATCCATTATTTTATTGCTGCTTGTTATCATTTACTCCAATTAATAAAGTATTTAATTCAAACTTATTTTTGTATTTAACAGGGTTTATTATATTATGTAATTCTTCTTTATGTAATCAAGTGACTGTTCATCATAATTTTATTTCCACTAGCAACTACTGGTGGCAATAAAAAATGATGAACAGTATCTTGACCCTGAAAAAAACAAACAAAAAGGAGCGCTTCCCGCGCTTTTTTGTTGCTGACTACACACGCGAGGGGGCGCTGTTATCAGGAACAAAATGTTTGTATTGAGTTGCCTATGTTCATACCAAATAAACTTAGAGTCGGGTTGTCAAGCTCGGCCGGCACAGCGTTGCCGTCTCTTCCATATTTCCTTTGGTCAAAATATTTTCAGAAACAATAATGGATTGTATTATAATATAATGCAAACATTTATTACTTAAATTATAAACATTGCTTCAAAGCTTGGTTTTATAGATATTTAATAACAACTCAATTTTCAATCATCACATAAAATATAATAATAACACTCACTACCTTTTTTATTTACAGCCACTCTAAATACTATAAATATCTTATTAAATATTATGAATATTTGATCCATCAAGAAGATTTTCAATTATTCTGGATCACTGAAATCGCTGAAATCGCTAGAGTCTTCATCAATATTGATAAGTGAAAGGATGTATGCTATTGAAGTGGAAGAGCTTATGCCATATGAGCATTGTCTATAACAATAACAGATGGTTCACTCAAGTTCTTCAACAGCTGATTTTCGAACCAACATAAAAAGTTTTGCAGATTAATTTCTTCATGATAGTCGTTAAGTTGAGTTTTCGATGAATATATAAGCGATGTACCTTCAATGAATCCATTTTCAGTGCCAGCATGAAGTAGGTATGATATATCTAGAAAAAGCATTTCTTTGTACATATAATACACTGCTCTCTGTGTTCATGTTTAAATTTACCTATACCATCAACTTTGGTAGTGTTAACACTTCGCTTGTTGTTGTCTTCCCACGGTTAATAGTACCATTTTGAAAAATCCAAGTCTCGTTCAAGAAAACAAACTGGTACAAAGCCTCCTGTTTCAGTCTTAGATAAGACCTTAAAAATGATATGCGTTTAACAGCAATATCAGAGACTTTATTCTTGAAACCGAGGAACAGCGTTCTCATGAGAACGATTGCTTTGTCATTGTCAGTGTTATGGAAATATGAATACGGACGACGAAGACAGAGCCTTCGTTCTCATGAGAACGCTGCTCCCCTGTTTCGAGAATAAAGTCCCAGGAAGTTCCATGAGCCTTCGTCTTGGGTCATCTTTTTTCCATTTGAAGCCTATTTCTTTTAAGATTCTACTCAATGGCATGCTACTGCCATCAAATAATTGTTTGTCTTTCAATTGCTCCCATATACAGGATAATGTTACATGTTGTTCGTTGTTCTACAAGAAGAAAAAAGGTGATTCATAGATATCTATATGTACCTTTGTCTCAAACGATTTACTTTTTATACACATATCGTAAATGGTGTTATGTATAGCACTGCTATCGAGCTTTGAAACATCACAGACTCTCTTATTCGAAGTGCATCGTTTCTTAGAAGGCGATTCCAAATCTTCATTATTTTTTACTGCCGTCGAAATAGCACAGACAGTGGACATACTTAAGTTCAAAGCCTCTGCTACTCGCTAAAAATGAGAGAAAGTTCAAATTAAAAATTCGTATTTGGTCACACGACATCAACGACTTATAAACTCACCTTCCTAACAGCATTTAAGGGACATTAAGGGCCATTATTATCGCGTTCTCGTTCGAAATATTGTAAAAAGGATGCGATTAGTTCTTTGCAACGGCTGTTAAGCTGCTTCGGCATCTTGTACACTTCGCACTACAAGCTGATTTCAAAAAACAAGGTCACAATTAACAGCACAAACCAAAAACTCGTAAACTGCCAAAATGCAATCAAAATGTCAAGAATTTAATTTGGCAACGTTAAATTTTTTGACATGGTGTTACCAACTGAATGGCCAGCGGGAAATTCAAATTCCAATTAAGTCAATCCGACGCCGAATATTTTCACGGTTGGCGATATGGATTTTAAAAATGGCGTCATCGATGTCACAACAACAAGTTTATTTGGTATGAACTATTTATTATAGGTTCGAGAGAGTTTTGTATCCCTCATGCATGTGCAACTCTTATGGCGCAATTTGTTCCGCTAAAAGCCTGCGACTACAGACGGCAGAGGCGCTGTCGTCCAATGCTGTTGTCAGATTTATACATAAAAAGTACAGTCCATTTGTTTTAAAAAGCTTCCAATGGAAAAAAAAGTCGTGTGCCTCGCTAACATATAATTGCCAGTAATACGATTTGAAATTACATTTCTTTTTCAAAAGAAATATCCCATACTTTTGACATGTGGCAGCGTCGCTTCACCTTCACTTTCACTTTTTCATCATATTTTGACAAATTTTGACATATTCCATTTTTATTCAATAATTTGAATCAGAGATTGAAAATTTTCTCCGTTCAAAGCAAAATAGTTAAATCTTGTTGTGTGGCAATGTGTGAAAGCCGAGGGAACAGGAACAGAGTAAAAATGCATCAAATTCCCAAAAATGATGAGCAGGTATGTTTCGATCCCTACATTATACCGAAATTGGGATTTTACCTCCTGTAATTTTACCAAAACGTTTACAATCAAAAAATCTTATTCTTTGTAGGTAACTATTATTGATTGGATTGATATCATACTGTATATTTAATAAAGTAATTCAAAATTGTTATTTTTGTATTTAATACATGGATTAATTAGTATGTAACTCTTCGGTATGTGATCAAGAGACTGTTTACCATAATTTTATTTCCACTATAAACATATTAAACTGTTTAGTGCTAGTGGCAATAAAAAATGATAAACGGATCCTAAAGAAAAAAAATTAAATTCAAAAAGGAGCGCTTCCCGCGCTCTCAAGTTGCTGACTACACACGCGAGAGGGCGCTGTAATCAGGAACAAAATGTTTGTATTGAGTTGCCCATCTATATTATAGGTTCGAGAGAGTTTTGTATCCCTTATCTATGGTATCCCTTATCTATGGGCCCGTGAGCTCCATAGTGAAACTGCAAAAAAAAACGTAAAAAAATCGAGATTACACCAAGAAAAAAAAAAGTAGCTACAGAAACTTCAACATACTGAAACAGGAAATCCTTCCAAGACCCAAAATAGGAATTCTAGGCTTCAAAAATCTTTAGCATTTAATAAATTTTCGGATGGAAAATGCGTCCCTGATGCAATTTTGACGCATTGCCATGACAAAAGTGACAGAATCTCAGCCAGAAGTGTCGTAACAATATGGCGGAAGTGGGATACGCTTTTTTCTCCTTATGTCGCCTCCTTATTGTTCTACCTCAATAATTTTTCCTTAATTTTGCCTAAATAAGTCAATTTTCTTTAATTTTTCCTGGAGTGATTTTTCACTGGAAAATTTCGAAATTTTCCTACAATGAGCTCCTCACTTTTCCCTTTAATTTTCAAAATTTTCCGGAAAATTTTCAAAATTTTCCATTTAGCCGTTTTCCAAAAAAAAAATTAAATGTGAAAGGATGAATTTTGCTTAGAAAAGTCAATTTTCCAGAACTTTGCTATCGACTTTTCTTAGAGTGATTTTTCACTAGAAAATTTTGAAAATCTCCTATAATGAACTCCTCATTTTCTTCTTTCTTCTGGAAAAATTTCACAAGTTTTGCTTTATTAGTTTTCCAGAAATAAATTAAAATGTGAGAGGATGAGTTTTTCTTAATTTTACTTGAAAAAATCATTTTTTCAGAATTTTTCCTGGATCGATTTTCCATTAGAAAATTTTGAAATTTTCTTATAATAAGCTCCTGACTTTCCTCATTTTCCTCTTCTGCCAATTTTCCAGGAAACAATTGAAATGTGAGAGGATGAATTTTCCTTAATTTTACTTGAAAAAGTAATTTTCCAGAATTTTCCCCAGAGTGATTTCTCACTGAAAAATTTCGGAATTTTCCTATAATGAGCTCCTCACTTTCCTCTTTTTCTTAGAAAATTTTCCCTCTGCCAGTTTTCCAGAAAAAAATTAAAATGTAAGAAGTGAATTTTCCTTAATTTTGCTTAAATAAGTCAATTTTCCAGAATTTTTTATGGAGTGATTTCTCATTTGAAAATTTTAAAATTTTTGCAATAATTACTGTAATTTTCATAATTTTTCGTAATGTCCATAATTCTCGTAATTTTTCGTTATTCACGTAATTTTTCATAATTTCCATTTTTCGTAAATTCTGTCATTTTCTGTAATATTGAAAAAATTTCCGTAATTTACAAATAATTCCTGTAATTTTGAATAACTTTGAGTAATTCCTGCATTTTTGGAATAATTCCTGTAATTCCCCTATTTTTTTGTAATTTCAGAATATTTTTTGAAATTTTGAATTATGTATATAATTCCTATAGTTTTGAATTGATAATTTGAAAAATATAAGAATTGCAAAAATTTCGGTAAATTTTACGAAAATTACAAAAATTGAAATTAGCAGATATTACAAAAATTTCAAAACTACAAAAAGTTACTAGATTTTTAAAAAATTATGAGAATTAAAAAATTAAAAGAATTAAAAAATTACCAAAAACAATTATTAAAGAATTACAAAAATTGAAAAATATTAAAAACTACGAAAAAATCAAAAAAATTCCGAATTTGCGAAGATTCCTCAAAAAATTACGGAAATCACAAAAATTAGGAAAATTATAGAAATTCCATTAAAAAATTACGGAAAATATAGGAATACGGAAAATATAGAATTAATAAAAATAAATTAAAAAATTATAGAAATTTCAAAAATTACAGGGATCGCGAAAATATGAAAAAAATCGGAAAAATTGCAAAAATCACGGGAAATACATTAATTATTAAAAAACTAAAAGGAAAATTAAAAAATTACAAAAAAATCGGATATTACAAAAGCAATGAAAAAAAAAATTGAAAAATACTGGAAATTCAAAAATTATGCAAAATTACAAAAATAATTGAAAAATTACATAAAATACGGAAATTACAAAAAAATAACAAAAATCAAAATAAGTACATTAAAATACAAGTTTCATAAGACGTCATTTTATCGCACGAGCCCTATATTAGAAAACGAGCCGAGGCGAGTTTTCTAAAGGGCGAGTGCGATAAAATGTCTTATGAAACGAATATTTTATACTATTTTTTCTATTTTGGTATTGTTTGATTGAGAAAAAACAATTTTTTTTTGGAAATTTTATTCTCATATTTCGATTTCATATATTTAGGTTGGTGACACTACATGCCAAATTATAGAAATCTTCTATTATAAAATCGCGACTGACAGTTCGATGGCCATCAGTCAGCCAGGGTTACCAACCTCCGATAAGTAAAAAAGGAGTGTCACAAAGAGCTTCTTTTCGAAACTACTTTTAGTGTCGAAAAGACTTCGATATGACACCAAAATAGAAAAAATATCATGAAAGTTTGAAAAAATTACAGCACTTACAATTATTGAAAAATTAAAATGAGAATTGCAAAATTACGAAGAAAACCGGGAATGGAAATACTTATGTAATGTAAATTATTTTAAAAAATTACGGGAATTTCAAAAACTACGTGAAATTGCAAAAATCATTAGCAAATTACGGAAATTACGAAAAAATTACAAAAATCACGAGGATTATAAAAATCACGGGAATTTCAAAAATTATGTAGAACTGCGAAAATCATGGGTAAATTGCGAAAATTAAATTTGAAAAAAATTAGGAGAATTATAAAATTACGAAAAAAATCACGGGAACTTCAAAAATTATTAAAATTTCGAAAACATAGGAAAATAACGTATAACGGAAAAGTAACAAAAATTACGAGAAATGCAAAAATTACGGAAAATTTAAAAAGTTACGGAAACCACCATTATTAAAAACTAAAAAGCAGAATTATTAAATTTGAGTATTACAAAAGCAATGGAAATTATTGGCAATTTCAAATACATATTACGTAGAACTACAAAAGTCATTGATAAATTACGTAAATTACAGGAATTATAAAAATGAAAAATAACGAATACATATTACAAAAAATCACGGAAATTTCAAAAAATACGGGAATTGCAATTATTGAAAAATTAGGAGAATTATAAAATTACGAAAAAAAAATATGGAAATTTCAAAAATTATGTAAAATTACGAAAATTATTGGAAAATTACGTAATATGGAAAAATATTAACAAAAATCACAAAAATTTCAAAAAATCATGGAAATTACATTAATTATTAAAAAAATTGAGAGAAGAATTATAAATTAGAAAAAAATCGAGTATTACGGAAAACAATGAAAATTATTGAAAAAAATTACGCGAATTTCAAAAATTACGTAGAATTGCAAAAATTACCTATCGGAAATTACGTTTTACCGAAAAAATAATAAAAATCATGAGAATTTCAAAAATAACGGAAATTTCAAAAACTTACGGGAATTATCATTATTGAAAAATAAAATAAAGAAATTACGGGAATTAAAAAAATAACAGAAATCACGAAAATCATAAAAAATTACGGAAATTAGGAAAATCATAAAAAAAATTAGGACAATTAGAATAATTATAGGAATTGCAGAAATTACGGAAATTACGAAAAATTGAAAAAAAAAAATATATCGGAAATAACAAAAATTAAGGAATTTGTTAATTAACGAAAATTACGAGAATTGGAAAAATTGCAGAATAAATTACGAAAAATTTCGGGATTACGGAAAATAATTAAATTTTTAAAAAATTATGGAAATTAGAAAAGTTACAAAAGTTACGAAAATTTATTAACAAATTGCAAAAATCGAAAAAACCTATGATGATTTTCAAAAAGTTAGAAAATAACAAAAATTACAAGAATCAGGAATTACAATTACAAAAATTATTATAAAGACCGGGAAATTATAAAATTTCAAAAAACGTCTAAGAAATTTAAAAAATTACGTCAATTGAAAATTGAATTGAAAATTACGAAAACTATCAAAGTTACGAGAATTATAAAAAATTACAGGCATTACGAAAAAGTTACGGGAATTACGAGAATTAGAAATCACAAAGGCTTTCGGGAAATGATTTTGAAAAATGCCCAGAAAAAATACGGAAATTATGGGAATTACCTACTTATTTTTGAAATATACAAAAACGTGGAATTATAAAAATAACGGAATTTTGTGAGAAACTACGGGAATTAAAAAATTACGAAAATTTGAAGAACAACAAGAATTAATGAAAAAATTATAAGAATTATTTGAGAAATTACAGGAATTAATAAATTTCTAAAGAAAAATTACGGAAATTACGAGTCTTCGAAAATTACAAAATTTGCTATAATGAGTTCTTTATTTTCTTCTTTTTTTGGAAAATTTTCACAATTTTCTTGCCAGTTTCCCGGTTGTAAGAGGGTGAATTTTGCCTAAAAAAGTCAATTTCCCAGAATTTTTCCTGGAGTGATTTTTGACTGGAAAATTTTGAAATTTTTCTATAATCTCACTTTTCTTTTACTTCTGGAAACATTTCATAATTTTCCCTTTGCCAGATCTCTAGAAAAAAATTAAAATGTGAGAGGATGAATCCTCCTTAATTTTGCTGAAAAGTAAGTTTTTCAAAATTTTTCCTGGATTAATTTTTTACTGAAAAATTTTGAAATTTTCGTAAAATGAGCTTCTCATTTTCCTCTTATTCCTGGAAAATTTTCAAAATTTTCTCTTTGCAAGTTTTGCAGAAAAAAAATTAAAATAATTTAAAAGAGGTGAATTTTCCCTAATTTTACTTGAAAAAGTCAATTTTTCAGATTTTTTCCTGAAGTGATTTTTCACTGGAACATTTTGAAATTTTCGTAAAATGAGCTCCTCATTTTCCTCTTATTCCTGGAAAATTTTTAAAATTTTCTCTTTGCAAGTTTTCTAGAAAAAAATTAAAATATAAGAGGGTGAATTTTTTTTAATTGCTTAAATAAGTCAATTTTTTAGAACATATTTGAAATTTCAGTCGTAAAAAAAAAGAATCACCTTTTATCGTTTGTACATGATATTTAAGAACACCCTGTATAATACGCAGTTAATTAATTTATATATTTGGGACTTCAATGATTTTTTGAGAGCCGGTATTTCAATGTCACCCTAAGATATAGAATAAACATAGACATTGACAACATTGTCTGACCTTGTTCGATGACGTCATCTTAAATCCTATATTTTAAGCTAAGTCTTGATTTTAACAAAATAATTGCGAACGTGCTCTATGAATTAATCAACGAGAAATACTTTTTCCAAATTATGACGTCATCGATGACGTAAGTAAGTACAAAAAGTGCAAAAAAATACATAAAATAATTTGGTTGCACTAATTTTTTATATAAGTGTTAGGTAGTGCCAGTGGCGGCTCGTGGTGTCCAAGTAAGGGTGGGCCTCAAAAATAAAAAACAGTCGTGGGCAATTTTTTTTAGATTTTCAAGGTCGCGGCCTTTTTAAGTATTGTATTAAAAGTATTTTTTATTTTTCCATTTTTTTCCAGGGTGGCGGTGCCCACCTTGCCCATATGGGCAATCCGCCACTGGGTAGTGCTATGGTGGTATGCCAAATAGGAGTGCTAATTTTTGCTTTAGGGGTGCTCAGCACCCCGAAGCATTCCCCTAGTTGCGCCTATGGTGATAAATTTACCTGCACTTGTGAACAGGATATAATTATTCATACCAGTTTTGAAAATGGTGAATTCACAATTCAACGTTTAAATAAAAATACCTACCTAATAAAAAATTTTAGGAGTGTTTTTTGAACGAATTTTGGGTCGAAATTTGGGTTAGTTTGGGTTACTCAAAAAAAAATTTAGAATCCGGCGGTGGGCTTGTGATGGGCCCTCAAAAATTTTGGCACACAGGCCCGGAGCTGGGTTGATACGCCACTGTTTTTGTAACTGTCAGTTTCAGTTGGAAATTAAAAAGGTATTGGAATGGTCAATAGAGTAGCTATGCTAGACCTCTCACTTTTGGTTATTGATTAATTCAAATTTTGTAAAAAAGAAACATTTATTAATATATACATCCAAAAAAAATTGATAATCAACATCAATATCTAATAAAACGAAACGCTACTAGGGTCAAATTCACCAGAAAATGGCGATCCTTTGGCGTTCCAGGCCTTTCGTAAAGTTGCTTGTTGTAAAAGATCATTAGAAGTTGGAAGACCCAATCTGAAATCAGATAATCATTTTATAATTTCTGTATGAATGGCAACCACATTACAAAAACCTTTTTCTTTCCTGATTCCAATTTAATTCTTCAATTTTAGCTTGGGCGTCTTCTGTCAGATCCTCATAAGGTCTTGAACAGTCTATTTTTGTTAGATCCAGCCTTAAATTTTAATTTTAATTTTTTGTAAAATCAAAATAATTATCATTACTTTTGCTCGAACGTAAACAAACAATCCCACCAGAGTTCTTTACATTTGTCCAAAGGTATTTGTAGAGTGTTCCCGTCCAGTGACCATATAGCTTCGTTGTGTTTACATTTATGGCATAGATCACCTAAGAATTTTGAAAATTATATTCTATTGAAATTCATGTGAAGTAAATATTAAGGTGGCTTTTTATTCATACCTTCGAGTAAAATTCCTCCTTTATGCCTAACTGATATTTTATGCGCCAATATGGTCACTTTGAGGTCCTTGGCTTTCACATTTTCAGGAAGTTTTATTGTAATCTCGATCTCATTTATTGTTTGAGACCAACAGTAATTGTCATATACAGCTCCATTGTAGCTGTCAGATTTGGTAAAGTCGAAATGCCTATTAGTCACTGGTTCAGGTTTTTTGGTACGATTATACGAGTGTTCTGTAAATATATATTTTTTTGATCATTTCATTATTAAATCATAACATTAATTGAATCCTTACCAACATTTATATTGTCAACTTCATCAACTATTTCTTCAGTTATATCTTCTTTTTCATTGACATTTTCTGCTCTAACTACTTCCTCAAAAACTGCTTGAGGAATTTCGTGTTCTTGTAAAACAACCGCTACGTCTTCATTATTTGTCGATTTCGGAATCCATTTGTAATAAGTGTTTCTTACAAGATTCTCGGCTAGGCCTTTTGGGAGTCCTATGGGCGAATTTGGTTCCGGTGCAATACAATAAAAATCAGTTCTAAAACAATTTGGTGAAATTAATAAGGGTTCAAAATGGAGTAATATGAGGCAAGGGACCAAAATGAGGCACTTTTTGCGTCACCTCGCCTCACCCCTTAGGGGGTAACTACCATACTGTTTTTTTGTTTTAATACGAACCTACCTTATGTTACCAATGTGAAGTTAGCAGCCAAAACTTTTTCATATTTTGATAGGGTTTGCGTCAATGGGATTTTGCATGGGGGTTAAAATGGTGTTAAAATGGTACCCTATCAATTTCATGGCTAGACTCGAAGTCCAAGTTAGAAAAAATTACGAAAATCTCAATATTTATGCATATTTTTTTTTCTGTGAAGATATAGAAAAAAAAACACGAAAATCTCAATAGTTTTTCATTTTTATTTGTCAAGGATAGTTTTTCATGTTTCGATGGGGTTTGAGTCAATGGGATAATGCATAGGGGTTGGAAATCATGTTGAAATAGTACCCTATCAATTACATGGCTAGACTCGAAGTTCAAGTTAGAAAAAAAAAATACGAAAATCTCAATATTTATGCAATTTTATTTGTTAAGGGTTGTTTTTCATATTTCGACAGAATTTGAGTTAATGGGATTTTGCATGGGGGTTGGAAATCGTCTTAAAATAGTACATAGTACCCCATCAATTTTATGACTAGACCCGAAACGCAAGTTAGAAAAAAATACGAAAATCTCAATATTTATGATTTTTTTTTTTGTTAAGGGTAGTTTTTCATTTTCGACAGAGTTTGAGAAAATGGAATTTTGCAAGGAAACTTTAACAATTATAAAACTTTTACAACATATATGTGGTACCTAACTTCTTATAATAAATATAAATATAAAATATAAACATATAAAACTCTCAACAGGATAAAAAGCACTATGACTGACTAGATGAATTTGATTCTGTTTTTAATGCTATGCAGACTAATGTTAAAAATATCTATATTAAGCCTATTTATCATATAGTTTGCCAGTCTAGAGATTCTTGTTAAAGGAGAATAGTAACCATAGTTTGTACGGTGATTTTTAATAGAAAATAACCTATTGCTCCTAATATTACTGCGGAGAATGTTCAAACCTATTAACGATAAAAGCTCGGATGAATTAATCATGTTGTTAATTACTTATTTTATATAAAATACGCGTCCTGTTGGTCCCTTCTTTGTTGTAATGTCTGCATATTTAGAAGAGTCTAAGTTCATCATAGTCAATAGAATCATACTTTATACTCAATTTGTAAGCAATAAATCTTAAAAATCGCCTCTGTATTTTCTCTAATTGATATTTATGTTTATCCCCGTGTTTATCATAGTAGGGAGACCAAACAGGGCTAGCATACTCCAGCACTTGCCTGACAATAGATGAATAGGCATTTCTTAGAGTAAATAATTAAAATCCTTCAAGCTACGTAATAAAAATCCTAACAACCTCATAGCTCTGTTGGAAATTCTTTCAATGTGCTCGATAAAATTCAATTCTACATCCAAGTAAATTCCTCATGACATACCTAAACTATCTCCAGATCAATTGCCCCAATTGAATAATCAAAAATAAAAGGACTTTTCATTCTCCGAAAGGACATAATTTTGCATTTGTCTAAATTAAGGTCTAAATGATTCCTTCCACACCACAAATAATAGTTATTTTACATCACAAGTGCGTTTACGAACATGATTACAATAACGAGTGTGAAAGATTAGAACGACGAGGTCGTAGACCGAGTCGTCCTAATCACACGAGTTTTGTAGTCATGTTAAAACGCACGTTGTCGCATATGTCTGAACAGGTTAGTGTTAGTGCGATGCAGTTATGGTTTGGAACGCAACCATCTAAACCGCGGGAAAATGGAACGCTAAACGGTACGAATGGTGTAAATAGTGCAACACTAATGACGGGTCAGGGTAAAAAGTGTGAGTAGTACGCACCTGAAATTTAATTATTTATTTATTTATTTATTTAGGTATAAGAAAAATACATTTGAAGTTGAACAGAGTTTGAATCTAAAAAAATCTATCCTAAAACAATTCTCCTGGCCTTCGTCTTAAATTTATCCAGAGATAAACCAAAGAACTCAAGGCCCTCACAGAACTTATTTACATTGGCAGATATTCTATTCACAGGACTGAATAGTAAGTACCAGGTTCGACAGTAAGGAATGTGCAGTAAAGATTTACTTCGTGTCTGATAACTTTGAATGTGTAGATTAAAACGTTCAAGACATTCGTGGCTTTTTATGTAGTAGTTAAGGATTTTAAATGCAAAACAGACATCAAAATATTCCCTTCTGCGAACAAGAGTAGATAAGTCTAAATAAGTCAGTCAGGTCATCACTGAGAATCACACCACTCAAAGAAAGTTTGTACCTTGCAGACTTGATTTAAGTAATTTTGATGGCTGATTGAAGCATATTCCTTATATTTTACCCTTAATTGATAGTCCAAGAGCCGGCAATATTAACGGGTATGTGATCGTTACAATGGAAAATTTCTACATGAAACAATAGTTCATAGTAACCTTTAAACCAAATGGATGGGTTGCCTCGATTCTCATGGCCGTGAAATTGCTTTATAAAAAGATACTTTTATAAATAGAACAAAGCCATAAGCGCAACAAATAAGAAGTACCATCGTCACCAAAAGTAACTGGGACAGCATCATATCAGCTCTTGTACTATTATATTAATTTTATTTTCAAATATTTGTCAAACTATAAATTAAATGCATTAAAATAAGTGACAGTAGAATAAGTCCAGGAGATTATTATGCATTATGCGTGTTCCAGATACTTTTGGTGACGATGGTACCTTGCGGTGTAGGGGGTACCATAGAGAAATATAATAAACCAAGGTAAGAGTACCTGATTGATAACATGAAAGTTTGTATAGCGCTGACGTCACAGCGACGGTGGCGTCAATAGTGGCAGCCGGAACAAATACTGAAATGGCGGGAATTTTGAAATTTGACTTGAGTTGATTGCACAAAAAACTTACTTATGTTGTTCCACATCTTTTTTTCTCAAATCCGAATGAGAAAAATGATGTGGTACTCCATAAAGTTTTGAGTCATTTTTTGATGTAGATTAAAAAAAAAAGGCAAAATAAACACTAAATTGTACTAGAAAAAATATATATTATAGCTAGATAGGTCAAATACCTAAAGAGTTTACAAACACAGTTATTACATCCCTTATACATGCTTTAATGTATGTACAAGCTAAGCTGGCCAAGGCCTAACATCTACATTTTATCTCTTCTGACTGAGGTCTCCTAAAACAGTAAAAAAATATGCCGTATATCACAAAACTAACATGTATACTTACTGGTTCAGTTTATCCTAGTTGTACATAATATTATAGGTACGCGATACCGAGTGCCTTAATAAAAATGACAATTTCTTCTTCTTGTTCTTTAGATTGTGTGAGTTCGAGTCTTCTTAGACGACTGACTGAAAATGACAAATTTCAACACGGAAATGTCGTTATTTTAAGGTTACCTTTTTGTTTTCTCGGTCACAGTTTCTATAGTTATGGATGTTTGATATGATAGGTTTCTACAGAACAGCTAGGAAAGCTCTGTAACTCATACGGTGTCCTTGTCTTGTGAATTGGTATGACAGAGAAAGATGAAACAGAATCGAATGATCGGACTGATCTTTCGTAAGTCTAGCTTTCCAAAAATTCCGCAATGCGCTATGCGCAACCGGATGCGCAGTAATAGTATAACCTATTTCGGCTATACTTTTGAAGGTCTTTTTATTTTTTATTGTCTATGGGGGGTACTCATCCTATGCGGCAAACATTTTTTTAACACAATTTCATGTTTCTTTTTTTGTATTGCAAAATCCTCTTCACAGATTCCTCTTTTAACTTTAAAAGTGACTTTGAAAGCTGTCACTTTCAAAAAATTGTATTCAGCATGCAAAATATTGCGCGCGCTCGACTTTCAATGAGGGTTGCCATCATTTCCGGCCATCAAAATCGAGGCAACCCTATATATTATTTGAGAAGACATATTAAAGAATATATCTACCAATTTGCAGCTATTGCAACGATAACATTGTTCCTTCGAAAAAAGAGGGGTAGTTTACGCCCAGCCACCAAAGGGTTGCGGCTATGAGAATCAAGGCAACCCATCCATTTAGTTTAAAGGTAACTATGAGCTATTCTTTTATGTGAAAATTATCCATTGTAACCATCACATACTCGTTAATATTGCCGGCTCTCCTACTATGAGAAAACTCAAGATACTTAATTCTCTAAAGAAGATGTTTGCTTAATTTTTTTGTGCGCAGCTTTCTTTATTAAAATCAATTCTTTCAAGGTGACATCTATCCATTTTGGAAGTTTAGGGTTCTCAGGCCGTTTCACTAGGGTTGATTGTTGATACTTTAATAGCATCATAAAGGTTTCCATAAAATTATTCAATTAAGTGATCCAAGTCCTCAATCAATAAAATATTACCCCAATCAACCATTGATAATGCCAATTCGAGATCTCTAAAGTTACACAATTTGAAATTATAGTAAAAGTAATCAGCTGACAAGTGATCTATTAATTTGTCAATGTTCACCACAAACTCTAATGCAGGGTGCGGTTTATAATTTTCTATAAGCCTATAGACCAGTGGTTCCCAAACTTTTTTCTTTTGCGCCCCCTTTCTGAAATCAAGAAGTGGTTGCGCCCCCCTTCCTTCCCCCATCATACAAAAACTTTTTTTTTTACTTACTGTAACTCCTCTGAACTGGACTTTGGCAGACGAAGAATGGACATGACAGTGGGCAGCGAGCGTGCGCTGTAGCAATTACTGTATTCCTTTTATAGATCGAGTTAGACAGAACGTGTCGCTCTAGAGCTCCTCGGAGTCACTCCAAAACACACAATTCAGAATAATTCAGATATTAGAGAGTTCTCGTGCTGTCCAAATTTCAAATACCGTAACGTTATTTGACAAGTATGACAGTTCTTACGGTATTAGCGTTAGCGGAGCCGCCCGCTACCTAACGGGAGTTAGCGGATGCCTTACCGTAACGCTATGCTATGTCAAAATTAGTTTACGCTCCATTTACGTCTGTAAGAACAGCAACTTCTAATAATTCCTCGATGAAAAACACCAAGGAGAAATTATTGAAACTCAGGAATCTTCAGGATAAATAAAAGTAGGCAAACAAGCAAAAAAAAGTTGGGTTAGATCACCCAATTCAGCTGTCAAAATGTAAACAGAATAAGGAATTAGAGGATTTTTGTGACTTCGTGTCCGAGACACTAAGCAGCTCCGAGTAACTCAACGGGTAAAAGGAATACAGTAACAGATCGCATGGCAAAGCTGCTTTGGCTTATGTATGCGCTGTTGTAGGATTGTAGAAATCTTTTTTAAAATTTCACCTGATTTTTTATTTTAAAGCTTAAAATTTGTATTAATTGTTTAGAAGACTTACGCCCCCCTCAATGTTGCTGCACGCCCCCCCAGGGGGGCGCGCCACCCAGTTTGGGAACCGCTGCTATAGACACTGCAAAACGCATCGATTGCTAAACACTCCATCGGAACTATTTACGATCCTTTAATATATTCTGTCTACCTAACTCCAGGGTAAACATTGCAACTGGCAGTGTTGCCAACTGCGGATCAACTATTATAGTATAGTATGCTACAAAATTATAGCACATTTGTAGAAATTATAGTATTCTGCTGTTTCCATTTCAAAACCAGATGTCAAATTTTTGACATGACGCTTCCTAGATAAATAACTACCTAATTAATGATTGTCATTGTCATTTAAAACCATGAATTCATTTTAATAAATTTTGACATTTCTGCAGGTTTTGACATCATTTTTCGGGGATAATACCACATAATACCCAATGAAACCTATTGGGATTTTTTTTTTTTTTATGTAAAGCAAAATGAGCTCTTACCAATAAATGAAAAAAAATATGGCAATCCCATTTAAAAAAAAAATCAATGACATCATATCTTGGAGAGGAATTATTTTTTCTCCTATATATATAGCGTAACTTTTCCTTACACGTCTTCTTATACCTATTTCCAAAATTTCATCAAATTCCATCGAGCCGTTTTCTCAGAAAAATGCCAACACACACACATACATACCCTGCGTTTTTATTCTCATCAAATTTTATCGATGGATCCACCATTCTATGCCGGTCATTGTCATTTTCCATTCACTAAACAAAGATAGCTAACTCATCGGTGAATCCACCGATGAGAATAAAAACGCACATATATTGTTTGCCCAGCGGATCTGAGTCTACGAAAGGAATTCGGACGTAAATGTGCGATGTTGCCACGTTTAATTATAAAAAAAGCGAGAATACTAGGCATGAAGTATAGTTCATTTGAAAATCCATTTTTTAATAACAAAATGTAGATAACAATAAAACGCTAAATATTTCAACGTGGTTGTTAGATCTATGCTTATTTTAATAACTGATTTCTTCAATTTTGTCTATTGTAAAAAATAAACATTTCCTAAAGAATCCATCAGCTTTTGACAATTTGGCAAGGATCCGGCCTGGATGAACCTGATTGGTGGAGTTTTTGGCAGGATTGCCATTGCCACGGGCAACCATGCAATTGTCAGTGGGCTAACGTCACCTTACGTCTCGCTATTGGCAAGGGCTCTTGTCATTTTATCCTCCCATCTTGGAATATCGATTTATATTGAAATATCCAGTGGCGGCGGTTTGGTCATTGTCGATTTTCGTGAACGAGTTGCAATACGATAACATTTCCAAAAAGTTCCGCACGCAGCTGGGTATTTTATGAATGAAATCAGCCATTTTTTTTTACAACTGCATTCCCCTTACCCCCCGTAGACACAGAGTCGCTGGGCAGACATTACATACATACACACAGACGGAAATGTGCCACCTTGCCAAAAAGGCTTAAAATGATCCAAACGTCAAGATTTAATGAAATTTTGACATGGTCAAAATCGGGCTATCACCATAGCTTCCTATCTAGGAAGCTAAAAAGGAGGTTAGAGGCATTCTTGTGTATGGGGTATTAACGAAAAATTCCCATATTATATTAAAGTAGGAAAATATGTACTTAATAAAATAACTGCAACAAGGTATAAATTTAAAAAAATTATCTTGAGGACCGGCTTCTCAATAGCAAGTCACCCCCCCGGTTAAGCATAACTCCAGGGTAAACATTGCAAGTAGATACGTTCACCCTGGAGTTAAAATCAACCCGGAGGTGACTCGCTATTGAGAAACCGACCCTGAGAAGTTAATAATGCTCTATTCACAGTGGTAGTTGTAGCTGTTTTGTTGCGTAATTTTTTTTGAATAAGGTTTACATTTGATAATTTTCTCTCGCATTTTGCGTTGGAATAGGGAATCGAAAGAACTGGGCAGGGGATGCCACGTTGCGTTCACAAAGTGGATGAGGTGCTGACTCTGTAGATCTTTTTCTTCACTATAATATCTAGTGAGGGAAGGTCCAACATGGCTATTGCGGAGATTGGACAGGTGTTCATTGCTCCTGTTCAAGACACTCTTTCGAGATGTTAGCTCCAAGTAAGTTTCCAATTCAAGGTGACTCCCAGATACTTAAACTCCTTTGCGAAGTGGATTTGAATCCCATTTAAGGTTGGAGCTGTTAGATTCAGCCTCCTTTTCCTTGTAAATGGCAAGCCCCTTTTGTATACACCATATCTAATAATAACATTAATGATCCTTTTCTCTGTCATGCTTAACCCTAATGATGACTGTGAGGTCGTCAACATATCCTAGGACCGTGATCACTCGGGTGCTTACCGCGTTGAGAAGTTTATCTACTACCAGTGTCCATAGCAGTGGGAACAGTACCAGACAAGAAACTAACCCCCCTATTTTCCCTATTTACTCCTTAAAAATGTCGATTTCATGAAAGACATCTTCTGTACAAGAGAAAATTATTAATTTCGCTACACTTATGCAGTGGCCAGTGAAGATCGACCAACACTAGGGTTTCACGATGTTCAAGAAATTTCTTATTCTTGAGTTGAATTCAAGAAAATTTCAAGTCAAGAAATTTGAAACTGTTTCGGCTATGATCGGGATCCCATACCCCCATATATCCTTCATATGTATGAAGGTATCTCGTTCCTATTCAAGTAACAAGCTGGTAGAAAAAGACACAGATACACTCAGTACGCACTAACCCTTCCAATAGAACGAAGTCACTGGGAGTACACGGAGTGACCAAGTCGAACTCAGCTAAGGACGAAAGCGTTTGTTTGAACTCCAGTTGATTTGAAAGTTGTTGACTCCAAGCAGATCTTCCTGATTTTTCGGGTGGTAGGTAGAACAAGTACAAAGAGTCCTATTTGCTCAGTTGTTTACCAAACTCAACCCATCCGCGTGATGAGTGCAAGACTTTCGTTGGTATTTCAGAATATAAGGCTTATGCTCCAAGTGCACATTGACACAAATGAGACGATCCCGTCAGCCAGACGTATAATTTGACAGCACAGCACGATTGCCAAGCAAGACCGAGCAATGCGTTTCCAAAGTGGTTTCCAGAGCGACGGCGAAAAACGAAGATTGCTTCTTTTCAAGCAATTTCAAGAAATTTCGAGATAACTTGTATTCAAGTCAAGACTTTTGCTTCCAAGAACCCATTGAGTCAAGACATGTTCCATTTCTTGAATTTCAAGTCAAGTCAAGAAATTATGTTCAAGTCAAGATTTCTCGTCTTGATGGAACCCTAACAACACCGCTCAAGGATTAGAACACTGGACGCTGGAGTGCCTCAATAGTCAGTGCTTGGACTTCACTTGCACCAATGGCATCGCGAAGATTGTGTGATTTCTCAACCTAAAAATCTAAATTGATCAACCAGAAACTCTTCTTGGAGAAATGCAGTCAAATCACAGTGGCAAATGCTGGAAGCAAAAGAGACTGTGCAGCTCAGAATGATCGTCAATTCACAGTTTGTACGGAAAAAGTTCTACAATAGGAATCGATAGGAGACTTTGCTGTGCCTGAACTGACAACTCAGTAGGTTCTCACAAAGTTATTTCCAGGAGAATAGGAAAAATCTCTTTGAGGCTTAATGGTGGATGAACTACTAGGAATACTGCGTTGCAGGTATGCCGATTACATCGTCATCATAATAATAAAAAAAAGTTTGAGGGCATCCTGTGTGAACTCATACAGACTGGACTCAATTACTCAAAGCAATGGAGGCACAAGTATCTTGAGATGGATATACACCATGGTCTGGTTGAAGGAAGATGAGAAGCAGAACATAAAAGCAGCTATCAACAACCTACAGCGCCTGATGTGCACATTTGTTACAGGCCGTGCTGGCAAGTTTATTCCGCTCTTCGAGCTGCCCAGTAATGATCAAAACATAATTTTGAAAAACGCTTCACAGTAGTGATTAGAAGCAGAAGAAAGTGGAAAGGAAGCACCACATTTATTCTTACATACACCAAAACGCCAACAAGGGATGCGAGCAGGTTTACTTGGACCTGAAATCAAGTCCTCCACTTGCTAACGCTGATGACCTCTTCTCGTATCCCACTGATGAGCATGAATTTTTATTTCTATTTTTTTATGGATTTATTTTCCAGTAAAAAAGTAAATAATTTGATAATACATAATTATAGTATTTTAGGCGTACTATAATGAATGATCTTTGATAGTACATAACCATTCAATTATAGTACAAATACTATAATTAGAGTATGGTTGGCAACACTGGACACATTTACCCTGGAGTTAAAACCTCGGTTAAAGCCAACCCAGAGGTGACTCGCTATTGAGAAACCGACCCATACCTTATTAATGGCGATTAATAATCTCGCTCATATTAAAATCTCTTGATTATCAAACATTCTCATTAAAACATTTGTTTCTCGATTTGTTTGTTAAATAACTATTAGCTCATTGGGAGAGAGAACCTTGGAGACAACTGCATATTAACATCAATATCCTGTCTCAACTCTTCAACAATAGACCACACCTCTTTGGAAATATTCTTTGAGTTATCCAGCCTCTGACTGTGGTAACTAGTAAGTTATCTCCGCCAACCGTACCACCCTCATCCTTTAAATAATTCAGTATTGGTTAAAATAAGATACTTATTGGAAAGGAATTTTCAGAGAAGAGCATCCTGAGGTAATGCAAAGCTCGCATATTTCTAGAAGATACCTTTAAAGCTTCAGTTAGGTAACTGGTGTATCTTCGACTTTTTTTTCAATTTTAACAACAGGAATTGAATTATGAAAAATTCTAATTAACTTTAAATCTCGCTTTAAATAGAAACAAAAGCAGTTAGTTTTTCTGCAGTTGTCACAGAAGTTGCTTTTTCTTTTTACTATAGATTCACCATTCTTGTGAATGATTTTAGATTTCCTCACATTAATTTGAAACCGAGTTTGAAACAAGCTATTATAGATTCATGGTCAGATAGTGACGATTTTTTTACACAAAAATCAGAATCTCTTAGGTTTGAGCTTATTTCTGGTTTGAGCAAATGTTGTCAATAGTAGATGCCAAGTGCTTAGTAATTCTGGTGTTCTTCAAAACAACAAAGCAAAGCATTTTTAAGTTAAAACAGGATAATCAATACATTTTTTATTGGGCCCCAGAGTTGCCGTTATAACTGATAATAAAATCTCCCGAGAGAACCAAAGAACAAGAAGGTGGAAACTGACTAAGCAATGCCAATGCCTTCAAGCTTTCAATAAAATTTAACCGGCTTGCTAAAGGAGGATGATACAGACAAATAAATTTACTTCATCCCAATGAAAAACAGAAAATTCAAACAGAACAGAAGTTATAGTTCTACACAATACTCTATAATCTTGAATTGAATAACAGTTTAATTTTTTTCCAAGTGAGTAAAATTGGGTTGAACTTGCTTATTTTCAATTTATAGTTTGTAAGTATACAATACTTAAACAAAACTCAGCTTTTGAAATAGAATTTTCCAGTTTGTGGTGTAGGAAGCAAATTTCTACCTATCCAGAAACCTTGCTTGTAAGGCAATTGCAATTCCGTAAATAAATTCATTCATAAAAAGTCTAATTTTATACCTACCTACCTTCTTTGAAGAAACCCAAATATGTGGTCCAAAAACACTGGCAAAGATTGGCATTCTTTCAAGACACTAAAAAGTATATCATCATGCTTGGTATCCGACATTGCCGATTTTTGGTGCCAATCCAATTCCGGTATTTATGTTGAAAAGTGAAATCTATTACAAATGTAAAAGTTTTGTGAGTAAATAAAAATTAATTGGGTTATGTAGGTATCAACCGACACTCTATAAACTCTAAACTGAACTCATACGGGACTGATTAAACTGTAAACGAACTAGCAGCCAGCTCAACAAAAAGCTAATTGTCAAGTGGCATGTGGCATCCATCAATCAACCCCACCAATCAAAAATCGATTTTTTTTTTGACAGCTAACAAAGTTCATACGTCAGTCAATAGCTTGGATGCGTTCGATAACTTAGTTCACGATGCATAAATCGTATACTTGCAGTTCGGAAGGTCGGAGTGTTCATAAAGTAGCTTTTTTCCAGTGACGAATTTTTAAGGTGCTCTACACCCGAAGTTTCACACTCTGGTGCTCCAAACAACTGTTGTTTTACTGGAACGCAACCTACTTTAGCGTCGTTTTTTTGATTCACCCATAAAATTGCTGGTGCCTGAGAGGGCAAGGAAGAGCAAAAACGAATAGATCAGTTGCGCGAAACTCTGGCACTAAAACGCCTAAAAACAGCCCTGGGCTGCGTTCAGGAATGGCTACAACCACCGCATACTCTAGTCATAACCAGTATGACCACGATTGGAATAAAATTTAGGCTGAGCTCAAGGTTCCTATTGTCAATAAATTATTAATTAAATTAAATAAATTATCTGGTTAGGGTAAACCGATGACGTCATCAGGAGGAACTTATGAAAATTTGCCTTATATTCGGGCTCCCCAGATAACGTCATATAACAGTTGAGGTGCTGAGGTGCTTTCCAGTGACCCATTTGAGTTACTCCTGAGTAGCTCAGGAGTGCTCCACAATTACTTTGCGCGTTCCAGTGCTTTGAGTGTCGTACACTTGAACTACTCATTTCTGTTATCCCCTGCCCCCTCGTGCATCAACCTTTATTTCGGTGTTTCATGCTCCTGAAGTGCGAAATGGCGGGGGTTAAGACGAGAGCGTTCCAGTGCTGCCTACGTCGAACAGTACAAGAGCATCGCACTCCAGGAGCATGATACTCTAACAATTTAGGCACTGGAAAGCAGCTCTGGCAAGCTACTAGTTTCAAACAACCTTGGGCTGAACTGAAAAGGTTACAAATCATACAGGATTATCCGCATGTGGCTAAATTTGGTTTTGAGATGGTCATTATGGCCATTTTGCTCACTACTACTACAGTGTCCTCATTCTTGAAACAGGAGAGCAGCGTTCCCAGTAGAACGAGTGTTCCGTCTTTGTTATTATATTATCAAATGCATATCGTTGAGAAAGACAGAACACCCCTTCTTCTGGGAACGCTGCTCCCCTGTGGGCTTGTGTAGATCAAATCTCAAGCCCTCCACCATGCCAAAGAACCAGCGATGACGTAGGCAGCGTGTCGTTTCTTGCCTTAACGTAGGGTTTTTGTAGAACAGATTATGATTTCGCAGGCTTTTGCTTTTGGATACTTGGTTAATGGTTTTACTCAATGACATGCTTCACTACATTAATTAGCATTCTAATGGTGCGTACGATTTGTCTGAACCGCAGGCCTATTCTCTATGAACAGCAACATAGCAACCAGCAACCGGTAGCTAGTTGCTTTTTTTAAAGGCCGTGGCTAAAGTAACAGAGGTGTTACTATTCTTTAGCAATTTAAACTAAGTACTTAAAGGTGATATTCAACAACATAACAATAATATTTTATTTTTTATAAACCAAAAATTTGAATCAACATATTGATAATACAAATCTTTTGTGAGAAAAACGGCGTCTCCATATTCCTATTCCTCACATGCCCTTACAAAGGAACGGGAGTGTAGGTATAGTTCTCTCCTGCAGGTGAAATTCGATTGTTTACCTTTTTATGAGTGTGCAAAGTGAAAATTCAGTTTTCCATTTTTAATCATTATTGGTATAAAATAATGGCCATCAACTTCAAGCATTTTTTTTCAGCAAATGAAGATAGGTAAGTAATTTCTTAATTTGGAGCTAAAACTATGATAATCTACAGCGAAAAAACTTCTGCCTAGGAAGGAAAATAATTTATTTTCCTCCATAGGGAGGCGAAATTACTATTTTCCTACCTGAAAAAAAGGTAACAAATTGTCACTTTCTGACAGTCATAAGAAAATGTGTCTTTCCTGCCTTGCCTATAATTGTGCCTGTTTTATAAGTATTCTATTCTATTCTTCAAAGTCAAGTCAGGTTATTTTTTATTTATTTCCATTTTTACTCTAAAACAAATGCCAAGAACCAAGAATATCACCTTTACTTTAAATTGCTAAAGAAAGTAATTACCTATCTACATATTGCTACGTTACTTCAAGAAAATAATTAGAGTAACACCTCCGTTACTATTAACCCCAGTGCTGCCACAGGTGGCCCCATATGGCCAGATCTGGCCCTTTCTAAGACGGAGTGGCCCGTTGGCCACTCTTTTCCGAATCTGGCCCGTTTCTCCATAACATGCCAAATCATTATTTTTTTATGCAAAATAAGCGTTTTTGGGCGTGGCACACGAAAAAATTTTCAGGCAGGCTTTCTCTCTTCTTTTTCATTTGTCGAGGGTTTGCCCAAAAATCTCAAATCTGGCCCCTTTTAAATTCATAGTCTGGCACGAAATTTTCAAAGCCTGTGGCAACACTGATTAACCCCTATTAAAAGTAACGTTTTCATCAGTGACAACATTGAATTGATGTTACTTTAAAAAAATAATTATAGTAACACCTCTGTTACTTTAGCCACGGCCTTTTTTAAATGGAAAACTCTCGTCAAATAGCGATTTGACAGCGACAATTGCGCAATTCTCTCGGTTGCAAGTTATAGAATAAGGGAGGATTTTCATGCATCCGTTTTTTCCGTCGAAATATGTCCGAAAAGTCTTCTATTTTGACATATTTATATACGATTATGTCAGAATAGAATGTTAAACGGACATATTTCGTCGGAAAAACGGATGCATGAAAATCCTCCCTAAAGCCTAGTACCACAGCTAGTACTCATAACTGCGAAATTCGCATTTTTTTGACATTGCGTTGACAATTTGACGTTTTATGCGTATCTCAAACGTCAAACTGTCGAAGCAATGTCAAAAAAATGCGAATTTCGCAGTTATGAGTACTAGGCTTAAAGCCTAGCATGAAAATCCACCCTAAGGCTGCCGGTTAGCGTTAGTGCGGTGCAGGTATGTTTTGGAACGCAACCATCTGAACTACACCGGAAAATGTACGCTGCACGGTACGAATGTTGTAAAAAGTGCGCATTAATGACGGGTCAGGGTAAAAAGTGTCAGTAGTTCGGACTTATCGTACGCACCATAAAACGACGCTTTTAACATTTCAACCCGAAGCGTGTCGCAGTGCTTGCGTCTTGCCGGCAAACAGCAGCGCGCAGCAAGGGTTCAAGGGTTATATCGTAATCTGGGCGGTCAAAATTGAAAAAAAAAATTAATTTGGGTATTATGGGATACTACTGAGACAAAAATCATAGCGTGTAGAGTTTGTTCTGTTAGATGGGGATTTCAATAAAATAATAGATATTTACCATACAAGTCATATGGCAGCATACTTAAGATACGCATGTGGAAGTTATACAACGAGTGCCAACGAGTGCGTAGCACGAGTTGTTTATTTGTGTCCGATGGATGCAAGGATTGCGAAATATGTGAATTTTTTAGATCTCTCTCGACGCATCTTTCTTTTTGCCTATTATGTTAAACAAAATTGAAAACCAAACTACGACCACTGCCGCAAACTGCAAACAGCCTACGACGTAATTGATGACGTCGCAATGGTGCCACACAATATGGAAGCGATTACCAAAAACGAAGCCGATAAGCAATTCTGTGCAGTAGTGTGTATTATCCTTGCATTTTGCCTAGTTGTAAATCAAATCAAATTTCCATAAGCGCACAACACAGTGCAGTATCTGCTGACATCGACGCTGAACATCTACCGTCACGTTTTCGAACGCGTTGTTCTTTCTCATGTTCTGGCGCATTCACCCAATATAAACGTTAAGGTGAGTTTACATATGCATGGATTTAGTGGCGCCAGTGATCGCGCCATCAGTTCTATTTGCACGCCAAAAAATTTACACCTATGATTTACACTTTGTATGAAAAACAGAAATAAGTGGCACGCCAGTTTCACTTTTAAAGTGTTTTTCTCAGTGCGCACTATGTGAGTGAACTTTCCGAAGCCTGTAAAATAGTCGCTAAACTTTTAGTGAAAAAAAAAAATAAAATCAAAGAAATACAGAAAAAGAAACGCATCCAACGAAAAGGCCGTTTCTGGGTTAAACCATGGATTGGTCGTCGACCTACTTTGGGTGCTTCTAGGAGAAATCGCAGCAACCGAAATGAAACTCAATCGAAAAACTGGCGAGCGGACGCCGACGTGCAAGCACTTGTTTACATATGCAAGTTTTGCTTTTCTGTACGGTACGAATTTGTCACCACTGGCGCCAGTGATTTCAGAAGAATGCAGACTTTTTTGGACTATGCATGCAAAAATAAAATGTGTATGCAAGTCCATAGTCCATATTTACACTTGCTATAAAATTTACTGGCGCGCCAGCTTCCAGCTTTTATTGGCGCCACTAAATCCATGCATTTGTAAACTCACCTTTAGTTAAACCGTTGTTAAAGGGTCGAATTTATAGTCGCTCCTTGAAGTTTCCTCAGACCTTAAGGAATCCTTGAACGTTTAGAATTGACATGACTAACTTGTCAAATAGTAGGAAGTGTCCATTCTAAGCTCACGACCTCCAAGGAAGACTCAAGGAACGACTATAAATTCGGCCCTAAATGCTTCAACTTAACGATTTTTCGGCTGAACTTCAAACCATTTTTGCCGCCACTGTCAGTCTGTCACTCTCAACCAATGAACTATGCGCAGGAGCGAAGCCATTACTAGACACTTTAAGCAGGTCCTGAATTTTCAACGTATCCGTATCCACATCGATCTGCGCATGCACAGAATAGATACGATGGTTTCGTTGCGTTGCGTTAACCGTATCGTTACGGGCCTCTTCTCGTATCCGTATCCGAAAACGTATCTCAATAATTTGACACTATTGAAAGATCTTCCTGTCGATTATCACTAAAATATCTTCAAAAACATAAACACAGTACTTATAGATAAAAAGAAAACCTACAAACACAGCTACAAAATCAATACAACACTTTTTGAGGTTAGAAAACGTTTCATCCAAGGATACGATCGTTTACGTAATGTATGTCCATGCTTAAAAGGACTTTTAGGCGGTCAACGTAAGTCGATGCGTTTACAGATGCGGATACGGATACGTAGAAAAATTTAGGGTTTGCTTAAAGTGTCTATTTTAAAATTTTCAATATATCGAGCAGATTATATCGATATTTTTTTCGATATATTTGCGTAATATATCGATATTTACGAAATATCGATATATCTTTGCTATCCCTACTAGTCCCCAGTACATCGACCTTAAAATTTTGTAACTCATGTACACGCCAAATTTCTTGAGCGGCTTCATAACAACAAGTCGGACAATTTTGTTCATATCTGCAACCTGGGCGATGGGACATGGTCGCGCTAGCTCTTCGTGTAGTTGTCATTCTGACGTCTCCGAGAACGGTGATACATGTATATGCTTTTCACTTATTTTTGGCGTAGCATTATCCATTATCCATGGAAATTTGACAGGTTGACCCTCGTATAATAATGACATTTGATGACAAAATATTTTTCAAATTTCAGGGTTATGAATGTTGGGTTTAGCTGGTTTTTAAATAAAATACCGAGTTGAATTACTTTAAATTATATTAGGAAATAGAGGAAAATTCTGAGCACAGTTTTTACAGCCACATTCTTATGAGGTTATGTTCCCTTACTCTAGTCTCGACCTACAATACTTCAAAATGCAAACGTATGTGTGAAATGCACATCAACGTGTTAAACAAGGATAGAATGACATTTTACAACTTTACAATAGTACATTAAAATACAAGTTTCATAAGACGTCATTTTATCGCACGAGCCCTATATTAGAAAACGAGCCGGAGGCGAGTTTTCTAAAGGGCGAGTGCGATAAAATGTCTTATGAAACGAATATTTTATACTATTTTTTCTATTTTGGTATTGTTTAATTTAAAAAAAAAACTTTTCTTGGAAATTTTATTCTCATATTTCCTGATTTCATATGCTAAGGTTGGTAACACTACATGCCAAATATAGAAATCTTCTATTTTTTTATCGTGAATGACAGTTCGATGGCCATCAATCAGCCAGTGTTACCAACCTCCGATAAGTAAAAAAGGAGTGTCACAAAGAGCTTCTTTTCGAAACTACTTTTAGTGTCGAAAAGACTCCGATATGACACCAAAATAGAAAAAGTAAATTTCTTCCGTAGGTCCTAGCTTTCAATACATAATAATAAATTCTAAGGAACAGAATATTAATATATTATAATAACTGGCGCATTCGCCAAAAATAGGAATTCAAAATTATTTTATTCAACAATGAAACAGAAAGCCGAGTTGCCAGAATGTGTAAAATATCTGAGTAAATTCGAATAATAAAATTATTCAATTTATTAATTAAACGTAACCATAACAGTAAGCTCAATAGCATAAATATGTTTTTGCAGTAACTTTTTTTTCGGGTTTGGTCCAACGGCATTTCTTCTATTTTTATTTTTTTATTTCTTCTTCTTCTGGACGTGCCTATCCCTTATGAATGTCGGCGATCATCGATTATTATGGCGATGTCCACTTAATTCGCAGCAATATGGAAGAGTTGTGGCGAGCTTTTATCAAACAATGTTCTGAGATTTTTCCGTCACGATATTCTTCTTCTTCCTGGTCCTCTCTTTCCAAATATCTTCCCTTGCCGCAAGAGGCGGGAAATATTAGCGTGTCCATTGTCTCCCAGTGTCCCGATCCTATCCACCCTCCCCTTATAGTTTTGTCAAAGTAATAGTTCAAATTGATTGATTTTAGCAATATAAGAGGAATAAGTACAAATATGAATTCAGTTCACCAACATCTTGAAGTACAAAGACCTGACATCCTTGATCTCACTGAAACTAAAATCAGTTCTGCAACACCTATTGTGAACTATCTTTATCCCGGCTATGACCTACACCACCGATTTCGACATAATTTTGGGATCTGTGTGTACATTAAAAATGACGTTTCATGTCATCGAGAGGAGAAGCTAGAACCAGCGAACCTTGATATCATATGGCTAAAATTCACCTCATCGACCAAGTTTATCTGCTGCCTCTATACCGACCGCCAAGTAACACCGATTACCAAAACTTTTTCGCGACATTATCCGAAAGCTGTGATAGTATACAGTCAAACTATCCACAGGCGGAAATTGTCTTTTTAGGCGATTTCAACGTCCACAATATACCCTGGCTGAAACACCACAACAAAACAGATAACGATCGAAGGCAGAGAAGCAGAAGCTTTTGCCATAAGTTGTGGTCTAACGCAGCTTGTCGATGAACCTACCCGTATCTCAGAAAGGGGCGAATTTGCAGCGCTTTTAGACTTGTTCCTAACCACCAATCCTGACTCGTACACAATTCAAGTAGATGCTCCACTTGGTTCGTCCGATCATAAACTTATAATAACAAAGTGCGAAATGCTCATCCCACCAAGCCTACAACCACTTCCTCGTAAAATGTGGCACTATAAATCGGCAAAATGGAATGACCTAAAACAGTATTACCTGGATTTTCCATGGCAAGAGGTTTGCTTTAAAACAGCTGATCCCACTATTTGCTGTAATGAAATAACACAAGTAATCTTATCTGGAATGGACGCATATATCCCACATACAACTAAACGTAGAGCTAATGCAAAACCTTGGTTCAACAGCCAGTGTCAAACGGCTGTACAGAAAAAACACAGATATAACCTTTGGAAACGACAACAAACCGCTCAAAACCACACAGAATTTATAGAAGCCAGAAATAGTTGCAAAATTACTATTGACTCCGCTAAAGAAACATACAATCAAAGAATAAAAAACAGGTTGCTGAATTGTCCAAGTAGTTCTAGGTCTTTTTGGTCTCTTGCAAAAGCTGTTGGATCTAACTTCACCAAGTCATCCATACCACCACTTACAGATAAAAATAATCACTTAGGCACAACATCAGAGGAAAAAGCCAATATGCTTGCCCAAATGTTTTCCTCCAACTCCAACCTAACAGTGCCAAACGGAAAAACTCCACCGTTCATTGAAAGGGTTTCCCATAGTATGCCAGAGGTACCCTTTTGTCACAGAGAAATACGAAAATCCCTAAAAAAGCTGGATACAAACAAAGCAATGGGTCCGGATGGCATTCCCGCAATAGTACTCAAAAATTGCGCCAACGAACTCACCCCAACTTTCGCAAAATTATTCAATTTGTCTTACAGGCAAGGAGTATATCCATCATCATGGAAGTCTGCCGCAGTACAACCCATTCCAAAGAAAGGAAAAAAGACAGATCCGTTAAACTATAGACCAATTGCTCTACTTCCGGTGATATCAAAAGTAATGGAAAGAGTTGTGAACAATCACCTAACCAAGTACTTGGAAAAGTACAAAATTATCAACGATAAGCAATACGGATTTCGAAAATATAGGTCAACTGGCGATTTACTTACATACGTCACTCACTTATGGCAAAAAGCGATTGAGTTGCGGGGTGCAACAAGGACAATTGCCTTAGATATATCTAAAGCATTCGACAAAGTTTGGCATAAAAATCTGCTCAACAAGCTGAAAGCAATGGGATTATCGCCGAAACTTTGTACTTGGTTTGAAAGTTACCTAAAGGACAGATCCATTTATGTTGCACTGGATGGCCAGAACTCACTCCAACTCTTACCAAATAAATGCTGGTGTGCCACAGGGAGCAATCCTTTCGCCAACTCTTTTCCTGATTTACATAAATGACCTCATAGATAAAACAGTAAATCCACTTTATTGCTTTGCAGACGATGGCAATGTAGTCTCCTCACTCATACCACCCACAGGTCTTTCCGCACGTGAATTCCATCATCTTAGACTAACTCAAATATCGCAGATAAATAACGACCTGGAGATAATAGAGGACTGGGGTAACAAAAACCTTGTACAGTTCAACGCGCAGAAAACCCAAGCAGCTCTGTTTTCAAAAAAGACCAGCACCGGTGAGCCAAACATCATGCTATCTGGAAGTGCTGTCACATTACAGAGTCAGTTGAACATCTTGGGGGTTACTGCAGAGACCAACATGTCTTGGCACAGTCACGTGGCAGATATTGCTAAAAGGGCCTCCCAAAAGCTGGGGGTGCTATTTCGTACAAGACATCTGTACACACCAAGCCAATTGCTGACACTCTACAAAGCCCAGATTCGACCACCTATGGAGTACTGCTCACATATATGGAGTGCAGCACCCAAACATACCTTAATGCTTTTGAATACCGTGCAAAAACAAGCTATCAAGCTGATCAATGACCCCGCACTTACTCGTAACTTGGATGGTCTCGAACATCGCAGATCTGTGGGCGATTTATCTCTCTTCTACAGGTACTATCACGGAAAATGCTCTGGAGAGTTGGCACGTATGATTCCACCGAGAGTAGCGCCTACCAGGCGAACCCGTCAAACAGACGGTAACCATGAATTTACTGTCAAACTAGAGGCACCAAGAACCTCATTATATCAGAATTCATATCTCTGGAGAACAGCATCGCTGTGGAATAAACTCCCTGCGACGGTTTTCCCTGCAGGTTACAACCTGAACCGTTTCCAGACCAACATACACCGACATTTCCGCGCACTTGCCGCTTCTCGAGCGTGATAGGACATTTCCTTGCGAGTGCGCATATCCGTAAAAAAAAAAAAAAAATTCAGATCCGTTTTTAGTCCGTCTTATTCAGCTTCCACCCATCAACTTGAAGAATTAGATAACTCCTTAGATTCAGACAACATTTCTGAATCCGACTCGGAATCGGATTCTCCAAGAGAAATAATGAAAGGAGGAATATTTTTGAAAGGTAAGTCTCCCATGTATTTTGTCCAGTCTTCTGAAATAAGTCTGTCACAATGTCTACAAAAATTCGTCCACATGTCTGAGGTACATTTTGAAAGAGACTCACGCCATACCCTCGCAACCCTATCCGTGGATGGTGGCTGCGAAGTTATAGTTTTATTATAGAAGTTCTTACAAAACTCCCATGCCATTTCAATAGGATTATATTGGCAATGATAAGGAGGTAATCTAAGAAATTCGTGTTCGTGGCTTTTCAAAATGTCGTCAATTTTGTATTGTTTTGGTCTATTCCGAAATGGTTGAGTAAGGTCCCATAGTTGTTTTTTGGTCATTTTTGTGTCGAAGTCTACGTTATGTTTAACCAACCATTCCTGTATTTTGTCTTTCTTTGAAGAGAAGGAAGGTGGTTTATCCTTCTGCTTTGAATGATAGGTATGGAGCGTTGTCCATGATTATTACACATTTCTCTTCAGATAAATTCAATGCAGGAATTAGTTGATCAACGATCCATTTTTGGAAGATGTCCGCGTTCATGGTATTGTGATAGCCTCTGTCATTGTTTCTTGAATCTAGAAAAAAATCACACCCATCTAAAAACCCAGAACTACTCCCCGCATGCATGCAAAATCGTAAAACGTTTCCCCTCTGACTTAATTTTGGATGGGTTGCTTTTCATATCAGATTCATGTATCCATCGACGAACTTGAGATCCGTTTTGGTAGATCCAAGTTTCATCTAAATACACGAATCTGATATTTTCGTTTGAATGTTTATATTGGAGGTATTTCCGCAAAAATGTAATTTTGGCAGCAAGAACATGTTTCTGCTCACATAAAATTTTGCGTCCAGTTAGTGACGATACTTCGGGCCCGTGTTCGAAAATTTTACCGGGCCCCTACCCCTGCGAGATGAGAAAATTGGGAAATGATAGTTATATATATTTCTTTTTTGAATATACAGGGTGAACTTAAAGTATGGAACATATTCAATATAAGGTTGTCTAGTAATGGGTAACTTGATGACGCATCTGAGGTGCCTTATGGAGATTTGCACTATGTATCGGCACCCCAGATGACGTCATAAAGTTATCAGGCAACCTCCTTCTCTCAAATAACCTTGAGCACAACAAAGCGCAATGCAGGGATTGCAGGATCTTGAGTTGGCATACCTGGCAATCCTGACATAGGTATTATGGAGTGGTTCGGCCGTATACTAATGAATCTTTGAGATATGCGACACGCGACAAACCGTAAAATCGAAAAGTCTGGAAGAATAAAAGAAATCATAAGTCCAATAAGTCTACATACGAATATAAGAATCGACGACTTCACCTACGCAGATATAGATATATATTTTTCCTACGAGCGTGCGCAAAGTAGTACTTTTCCGCACGCATTTCCGGGCTCAAAGTTACACTTTTCCGCACTCAGTGCGGATACAGGCCTTATCCGCACTGAGTGCCGAAAAGTAATTATAATTGTCAAGCAACAATAAGTGCAACCGTCGACTTTGACACATGATGACAAATTTTTCCTCTGTTTCTATATCAGCCAACATCTATACAAACACCAAATATAAATTAACTTTGACACATTGTCAGATTTGTTCTCTATATATTTATATGCAAAAATCTACAAACTTTCTCATCAAATTTAGACGCTTTAAGATGAACAGCTCTGACGAGGATTTTCTGTTATTTTTTTTTTTTGTTATGTAATTTTTTGATAAATGCATAGGTTCCCTTCAAGTTAATTAAAAATAATTAAACAAATTATCGTTTTTTTTTTTAAATTTTTGTTATTACCTACCTGATATGAAGCTCGTAGGAAAAATTTTGTTCCTAACACGTGCGCAAAGTGTCTTTTCCGCACGCAAACACGTATCCGAACTCCGCTTCGCGTCGTTCGTATAACTGTGTTTGCGTGCGGAAAAGTAACACTTTGCGCACTTGTTAGGAAAATAACTATTTCCTACGAGCGTGCGCAAAGTAGTACTTTTCCGCACGCATTTCGGTTCTCAAAGTTACACTTTTCCGCACTCAGTGCGGATACAGGCCTTATCCGCACTGAGTGCCGAAAAGTAAAAATAATTGTCAAGCAACAATAAGGGCACCTGTCGACGTTGACAAATGATGACAAATTTTTCCTCTGTTTCTATATCAGCCAACATCTATACAAACACCAAATTTAATTAACTTTGACACATTGTCAGATTTGTTCTCTATTGATATGCAAGAATCTACAAACTTTCTCATCAAATTTAAACGTTTTAAAAAAAGGGCTCTGACGATGATTTTTTGTTATTTTTTTTTTTTTTGTTATGTAATTTTTTGATAACTGCATAGGTTCGCTTCAAGTTAATTAAAAATAGTTGAACAAATAATTTTTTTTTCTAAATTTTTGTTGTTACCTACCTGATATGAAGCTCGTAGGAAAAATTTAGTTCCTAACACGTGCGCAAAGTGTCTTTTCCGCACGCAAACACTTATCCAAACTCCGCTTCGCGTCGTTCGTATAACTGTGTTTGCGTGCGGAAAAGTAACACTTTGCGCACTTGTTAGGAAAATAACTATTTCCTACGAGCGTGCGCAAAGTAGTACTTTTCCGCACGCATTTCCGGGCTCAAAGTTACACTTTTCCGCACTCAGTGCGGATACGGGCCTTATCCGCACTGAGTGCCGAAAAGTACTTATAATTGTCAAGCAACAATAAGTGCACCTGTCGACTTTGACGCATGATGACAAATTTTTCCTCTTGTTTCTATATCAGCAGCCAACATCTATACAAACACCAAATATAAATTAACTTTGACACATTGTCAGATTTGTTCTCTATTTATATGCAAAAGTCTACAAACTTTTTCATCAAATTTAAACGCTTTAAGATGAACAGCTCCGACGAGGATTTTCTGTTATTTTTTTTTTGTTATGTAATTTTTTGATAAATGCATAGGTTCCCTTCAAGTTAATTAAAAATAACAACAAATTATCGTTTTTTTTTTAAATTTTTGTTATTACCTACCTGATATGAAGCTCGTAGGAAAAATTTTGTTCCTAACACGTGCGCAAAGTGTCTTTTCCGCACGCAAACACGTATCCGAACTCCGCTTCGCGTCGTTCGTATAACTGTGTTTGCGTGCGGAAAAGTAACACTTTGCGCACTTGTTAGGAAAATAACTATATCTATTTGACAACTTAAAGATATTATAAGAGCTTGATTTTCAATATTTTTAAATTATTTTTAGCCGATCCCAAAATGCTTCTCAAGTACTGCACAGAGCCTTGTCGTACAGAACTGGATTGCAAGACCCGCGAGTTTCCGCACAAGTGCTCCGGCACGTGCGGTGAATGCATGCAGGGTCGTATTCACAAGAGATGCAACGAAAAATGCGGGGTTCCTCTTGTGTGCAACCACGAGTGTCCGATTCCTTGTCGACAAGCGTGCAAACCTTGTACTAGGCCCTGTCAAGTGAAGTGCGCCCATAGCAAGTGCAAGAAAAAATGCGGCGAACCTTGTACACCATGTATGGCCAGTTGTAATAGAAAATGTGAGCATGTCCGGTGTAGCAGGGTTTGTGGAGAAATTTGCGATGTCGGACCATGTAAAGAAAAGTAAGTATAAACTTTTTTATGCCTCATTTATTTCTGGTTTATGTGTTTGAGTTTAGAAATTTTCGATATGATTAACAGAAAACAGAAATGAAAGACCACTTCTAGAACATTGCCTTCCAGGCATAACAATTATGTAGGCATTGGATTGGAATAAGTAATAAACCTATCACCCAGAGAATGGTTGATTGATAAAAAATTAACATATTTTCGATTATTTCACTATGAACCTTACTCTTCAGTCCCCATTGTTTCCCTGTACGTTATCAAAGATTGCTGGAGTTGGTTGACAAAACAACTACTGACTGTCGGTTGTCTGAGAAGTGGTGTTCAATTTCTCACCAGTCAACCATCCCTATTTCCACTAGTTTAGAGAATCCAATAATAAATAACCCAAGCAAACCTATAATTTACATTTACAGATGTCCAGAAGTTCGGAAATGCGGCCACCCCTGTGTTGGTTTTTGCGGCGATCCTTGTCCGAAATTATGCCGTGTCTGCAATCGTGAAGAATTGACAGAAATTTTCTTTGGAACCGAGGATGCAGAAGATGCAATTTTTGTTCAACTTAAAGATTGCGGTGATGTTATAGAAAGTTCAGCATTGGAACGCCACTTAAATGGAAATGAGAATGAAATTGGATATAAGAAGTGTCCAAGGTATGCTATTGTAAATGATAGATTCCACTTTTAGTTTTTTTTTTTGCGCTGAACGTGATAATGTTCTTTTGTATGGAAAATACTCTACCTACTTGCTAATATTTTGCTTTATTTGCAGATGCAACACTAATATTTCAAGCACTGAGAGATTTAGTCATTACATCAAACAGTCAATTGATGATGTGATAAAAGCCAAAGAAAAGTCTTTTGGAACAGCTTCAGAAAACGAAGATATGCGTTCAAAACTCTCTGAAGAATTATCAAATTTGAAAGAGAAATGTACATATGTGTCAATGGGTAAAGTATTTAATTTGATTTTTTATTAATTTCTTTCACGTTTTTTCATCCTCGGCGATTGTCATAATTTCCCTTAATCCTTAATCTGCCACTACTTTTACTCTTCATAGTTTTTAGTTTGCTTTTCTGGCTCTGTTTTTCTTACCTAAGTTTTACAACCAAATGATGATATTGGTCTGTAGATGGATTTATAATACTACACGCACATATTCCTTGATAACGTCATTAGGGAGAAAATCATTTTTGACATGAAGAGATGTTTTCTTTGCAACTATGCCTCATGAATTCCTAACAAAATTGTTATAGAATATCAATAATTATAAGAAAAAGGAAAGAAGAGATTGTTTTCTCCTGTCTTTCTTTTTTTTTCCACCTTGATAGTATGGATTACAACGGCCAAGGGGTGAAAAGTCTATTTTTTGAGAGTATCGCAAAGTACTACCACTTATAGTTTATGATTGTGTATTAGAATTATTGTTATCATATAGAAAGGGAAGATGCTAAGATTCATTTGGCATTTTTTGTTTTCAATTATTTCTCTCCTGATGAATGTATCTTTTACCAAACGAAAACATATTAATTTTGTGCATCCTTTTTTAGCTTGCCCATCATTGAAACTCACTATCAATACCCTACTGAACCGTCTACAACCAGTCAGAAGTAAGCGCCGTCAACCCATAAACAAAGTGGAATTAAATGCAATTAAATCGAAAACGCAAACCCTCTCATATATTATCCAATGCTTCAAAGATGTCCAAAAAATCTTCAAAAGTGACGACGCGTCAATTGAACAGCTTACAATGCTTTTGGAAGTGCTTTTACGTTCGGAAGATCATGTGACTCACCAAGAAGTCAACGATTTGACAATGGAAATCAAACGATTGCAAGGAATAGTGCAATATGATAATATTCACAAGTCAACTTGCTTCCAGAACGCTATAACCAAATCAGATATACTGAATCTTAGAGATTCCATTCGAAATGTTTTGTTTAATAATTCAAAATACACTGACTCTTTGGATGATTGGATTAAGCCAAAATTGCGTGAATTTGCCTTTAAAGTGAATCCGACTTTGACTATTATTTCCGATACGGAACGAATTGAAATAGTCCGAGCTATGGAATTAACCAAAGGACATTGGTATAAATGTCCCAATGGACATCCTTATGCTATTGGCGAATGTGGTGGTGCAATGCAAACAGCTAAGTGCTTCTGTGGTGCACAAATAGGAGGAACAGATCACGCATTATTGAGAGATAATGCACTTGCTGGCGAAATGGACGGGGCGACACGTTCAGCTTGGCCTGGACATCTATATCGGGATTAAGGAGAAATATCACATGAAATTATATGATAGCATTCATGGCTGAAAGTGTTCTTATAGGTTTACATGTCTGAGTGCTGAGTATGTTTTAACCACAACCAATTTGATAAAAGTCTCTTATAGCAATTTCCAGCTCTCAGAGTTGAAAGGAAAAATCAATAATTATTTTAGCCTCTTGCTTACCTTTAGTTTTGTCTTCATTGCTGTGAGAGACTCTTCTTCAACAAACCAGAGAGTTTCTAGGGTTTTGTTATTGATAAAAATATGTTTAATATTACTAATCCTTAGATAACGGTTTTTATTATGCTTTTTTTGGTTAAAAGTGCTGAATCATTTTAGTAAATGATTATGATTATTAGCTGAGTTGAGTTTTGGAATCCAACATATGAGGATTCCTGAAATGGTTGAAAAAGTAATCAGCGTTTACAAAAGGCAGTCAATGAATGAATGTGATAAAATATACCAAATAAAGCTAATATTTAATTTAATCAATATTTAGTCAGGGGCAGAAAACGCGCTGCTTCCGCGCTTCCATAATACAATACTACATGGCATTCCCACTGAACATGCAATGTTACGAAAGCCTAATGCAATATTACTCTGATTTGCTCTGATCTTAGTTTCGCAACATTACAATGTAATATTGAATTATTTTTGACACAACATTACGTTAATAAATTACAAAATGAAATATCCTTGAAATTTTAACGCATATTAGAAATTATAACTTGTACGCAAATTAACATTGTAAATATGCATTTAAATTGAACTGGTATAATTTTTGCAATGTTATAATAACTACCAAATGTAAACTTGCTGCAAAATTGGAAATATAACTTGTAGGTAAGGTTACATCGCAAAGATGCCTTAAAGTTCCGTTGATATTATTTTGCAATGTTATAATTTAATATTGAATGTAAACTTGCTGCAATATAGCAGAAATAATATATTGGAAAATCAAAAGCTTTGCCGCCATTAATAACGATCGGAACGACATCGGGGATACGAACCAAACCGAAAGCAAATCGACGCCATCAAGTCGCTGTTTGTCGTTTGAGTTGAGTGCTGTGTCTGCTTGTTGAATGTTGTGTCTGTGATAAAGCGAATCTCGGCTAAATTTTTGGTGTTTGTGTTGGGATTATGACGTATTGGAACGGTTTAGGTAGTGCTTTACTTTTTGGTTATTTTTATTATTCAGTTTTTATTTTAGAACCTGTGGAAATGAAATAAATATACAGCGATTACAATGGATGAGGATTCAAATAAGGTGAATAAGGTTTGCATAGTCAATAAATACTTTTTACAAAAATACTGCGGAATGGGGCCCCTTTTTTGTAAACCGTAACCTCTTTTTTTCATACCTACAAATCCCGTATTATTATTATATTACTTATTATGATTTTACGATAATATTTTAGTTAGGATCAAAAATATCGTAAACCGTTTGGTAGGTATTGTCCAGAAAGAAAGTGGCTACGACGGGGAATAATTATTATAATAAAAATACAGAACTACTCCCTGATTTTGTTTTTGTTTCAGGTGACAATATAAGTAGCAGCTGTGGTAGCAGCCAGTACCTACTTCGTCCTGTGTGTCAACCAATCTAAAATTTCGCTTTTTTTTCTGTTTAGAATTTTTATTTATTTTGCTTTGAGATATTACTTTTTACGTTTTGTTTTTCACCTAAGTATATATTTTTATTGTGAGTATTATAGATATACATAATATACCTACCAACCTTTTTATTTTGTTTTCCAAAAACTTCTACTTTTTTTCATAATAAAATATCTACGTATTATATGATTATGGGTTTCAGGCACAAATTTTAACAGCTTGATTTTAGAACAAGCTGTTAGAGTTTATGCACCGCAACTCAAATCTCTCTGTATAGGTAAGTAGGTACATAGTATTTACAGTTGCAACATTACTCTCGTAAGTTTGCTGAAGTTTTGATCTAATATTCCAGTAATATTGCTGAAAGGTTATCATTTATAAACCTTGCATTTGTAATATTACCCTAAGGTTGTTTCAGTACTTGCCGCAATACTGCGTCAACATTACAGTAAACTTCAATATAACCTTACAAGTTTGCAGTGCAATGTTACCTCATTATTACTGTAATCTTATTTTGTTCAGTGGGTTCAAATTGTATAAAAATAAAATCAAGTTTTTTTTTCTGTGTTTGCAACAAGACCCTCAGTAATTTTTGCGGAAGCAGCGAGTTTGCATACTTATATGGGTTTCCAATTTCACAATTATCTTATTTTAAAATTATTTTGTTCAATTATTTATTTATCTATTAGAATCATGCACAAAAATCTCTTAGTTTTTTTTTTTTCTCAATAACGGAAGGAATTATAAAATGAGCCAGCGAGAAGAGGATTTAATCAACATCAAAAGCCAATGGCCATAGTATCAGTAGGTGTCCCATTCTGGTTATACCGGGTGATTGTCTATATTTTGCACCCACACCTATCTCACCTGTTTGAAGAGATACCAAGAAATGTCAAATGTGAAAGTTGAAGGTGATATCAGAAAGTTTTCAAGGATGTTAGTTACAAGTACACAGGGTGTGTCACAAAAGTGTGGCGAAGCAAAGTTATATTTTTTTTAATGGATTGGCCTTTGCACCTGATTCCAAATATACTTAGTTTTTTAGATTTATCCCCAGGAGAAAATAGGACAAAAAAAGGTGGAATAATTGAATTTTTAATTGAAAAAGGTGAACTATAGAGACCACCAGCAAAATATAAAGGTAATCATTTATGTAAAAAATCCATATAATTTCTTCAAAATGGGATATTCAGAGGCTGGACTAGAAGAATAAACCTAAAATACTTAGTATATTTGATATCAGGTTTGTAAAGCTAATTCAATGGGACAATAATATACAAGGTTTTCAATTTGAAAAAGTTTAACTTTGCTCCGCCGCACTTTTGTGACACACCCTGTATACTGATAAGGAACTTCATTGCAAAGTTTCTGATATTACCTTAGATTAGATATTACCTAAAACTTTCGTTCTTTCACATTCGACATTTCTGAGTATCTCTTCAATCAGGTGAGATAGGTGTACAAGCAAAATATAGACAATCACCCGGTACATACAGGGTGTCCCACGGTGGATGGCGTATTAGACGTTTATGGAGAACTAAAAAGCGGATCATTTTGAAAATTTGGCAACTGGAATAAACGACCATAATCTACACTTTAAAAATATTTTTGTTTATGCGGTGTTGCCGCTTCTACTCTAAACCAGTGGCACCATCGCTATTTTGAATAGAACACCCTGTATGTGATTGCATATTTGGATTCTACGTATAATTCTGAGCAGATTTTATGTGATATACCCTATACCTAAGCTCAACTGTTTTGGAAATATTGACAGTTGAAAATTGACCTTTTGCAACTTTGACAGGCTGTAAACCCTAAACGGTTAATCTTAGAGGAAAACTGATTTTACATTCTTATCTTAGATTTTTATAAACTATCATTTGACACCAATTTTGAATTTAACCGGAGAATAAATTTACTTAATTGGAATTTTTAATCATGGATTAAATTCACAATTGGTGTCAAATGATAGTTTATAAAAATCTAAGATAGGAATGTGAAATCGGTTTTCCTCTAAAATTAACCGTTCAGGCTTTACAGCATGTCAAAGTTACAAAAAGTCAATTTTCAACTGTTAATATTTCCAAAACAGTTGAACCTAGGTATAGGGTATATCACATGAAATCTGCTCAGAATTTTACGTAGAATCCAAATATGCAATCACGTATAGGGTGTTCCATTTAAAATAGCGATGTTTCCACTGGTTTAGAGTAGAAGCGGCAACACCGCATAAACAAAAATATTTTTAAAATGTAGGTTATGCTTGTTTATCCCGGTTGCCAAATTTTCAAAATGATTTGTTTTTTAGTTCTCCATAAACGTCTAATACGCCATCCACCGTGGGACACCCTGTATAGCAGCGGTTCCCAAACTGGGGGGCGCGCCCCCCTGGGGGGGCTTGAAGCAACATTGAGGGGGGCGTAAGTCTTCTTAACAATTGATACAAATTTTAAGCTTTAAAATAAAAAATCAGGTAAAATTTAAAAAAAGATGTCTACAATCCTACAACAGCGCATACATAAGCCAAAGCAGCTTTGCCATGCGATCTGTTACTGTATTCCTTTTACCCGTTGAGTTACTCGGAGCTGCTTGGTGTCAAAAGCGTGAACGTTCCTTTCAAAAGTGCGGAAAGCACTCGAGTCGCTCATAGTGCATCCCCCTTTCCCCTGATGCACCAAATTTGCGGGGGCTTTTTTAGGTAATGTTAATATTAAAGTATAATGATATTAGAAAGTTCTCGTGCCTCAGACGCTATGCTAATACGGTACCGCTAACAATACGGTATTTTAAATGCTATTTCATAATTCTCGGACACGAATTCACAAAAATCCTCTAATTCCTTAAGGCCGAAACCCACTAGCAACACGCCACGTCATGCTTCGCCACGCCACGCCATGTGACGAAAATGTATGCGTATATTTTTCCATTTATTTATATGTGCTGCGTACACACTTGCCATACGCGATACCACGCCATGGCACGCCACGCCATCCGTCCATTTGCACACAAACTGTGCCACGTGAACCTGTGTCACATGGCGTGGGGTGGCGTGGCGTGTTGCTAGTGGGTTTCGGCCTTTATTCTGTTTACATTTTGACAGCTGAATTGAGTGATCTAACCCAACTTTTTTTTTGCTTGTTTGCCAACTTTTATTTATCCTGAAGATTCCTGAGTTTCAATAATTTTTCCTTAGTGCTTTTTATCGAGGAATTATTAAAAGTTGCTGTTCTTACAGACGTAAATGGTGCGTGAACTAATTTTGACATAGCATAGCGTTACGGTAAAGCATCCGCTAACTCCCGTTGGGTAGCGGGCGGCTCCACTAACGCTCATACCGTAAGTACTGTCATACTTGTCAAATAACGTTACGGTATTTGAAATTTGGACAGCACGAGAACTCTCTAATATCTGTATTATTCTGAATTGTGTGTTTTGGAGTGACTCTGAGGAGCTCTAGAGCGACACGTTCGGTGTAACTCGATGTATAAAAGGAATACAGTAATTGCTACAGCGCACGCTCGTTGCCCACTTTCATGTCCATTCTTCCTCTTCCAAAGTCCAGTTCAGAGGAGTACCAGTAAGTAAAAAAAAAAATGTTTTTGTTTAATAGGGGTAGGAAGGGGGCGCGACCACTTCTTGATTTCAGAAAGGGGGCGCAAAAGAAAAAAGTTTGGGAACCACTGCTGTATAGGAACCTGTTTTTTTTTTTTTAAATTGAGAGTTTGTAATTGAGACTATACCAATAGAAACCTGTTATGTTATGACAATATCCTTGCGTTATGACGTCATTTTCATTATTGACCTTGGTTTTTTTTTTCATTATTTTCAACATTAATCTAGGGAGAGAAATTCAATTTTTACCTAAAAAAATAGATTGAATAATGACTACTTCTCAGGTTAGTAATGAAAAAATATTTTTTTTTTACAACTGTCAAAAAATTATGTTCACACACTCATGACAGTTTGTGAAGTGACACTTTTTTTCCCAGGTATTGATTTTTTAACGTTCCCATGACGCCGTGCGCGAACTAGCTCTTAGACTAGCTATTTCGCACACTGGGTGTCATGGTGACACATACCTGTCAGGAAATCAAAAATAATTAAAATTCACCTACCTTTGATTGAAAATGCAATTTTGGCTTCGAATGATTGATATTTAAATAGAGTTGTAGAAAAAATATTGTTTGCAACTCGGGCGCGAAATACTTTGGAGATCTCGACTATTTTTTTAACTCGGCTGCGCCTCGTTAAAAAAATCAGATCTCGGTCACCAAAGTAGCATTTCGCGCCCTTGATACAAAAATAACTATTTTCTACAACTGTCTAAAAATTATGATGTTTGCACACTTATGACAATTTGAAAAGTGACACTTTTTTCCCAGGTAGATTTTTTTTAACGATCCCATGACGCCGTGCGCGAAATGCCTAGTTCGCACACTCGGGTAACAAATAACAAATACTTGACACCTGATAGGAAACCAAAAATAATTAAAATTCACCTGCCTTTGATTGTACATGCAATTTAAGTTTCGAATGATCGATATTTAAATGGAGTTGTAGAAAAAATATTGTTTGCAACTCGTGTGCGAAATACTTTGGTATTCTCGACTAATTTTTTAAATTGGCTGCACCTCGTTAGAAAAATCAGTTCTCCATCACCCAAGTAGCATTTCGCGCACTAGATACAAAAGTAACTATTAATTCACGACTAATATATAATGTAAGTATTTTATACTTTTGATTTTTGTAGTTTAGGGCCAATTTATGGACCAACTGCGGTAAGTGTCTGGTTGTTACCTAGCAGGTAGGTACTTTATATTCTCTAGTGCATAGAAAGTACCTGCTAGGTAGCAACCAGACGTTTACCAGTCAGTCCCCTTTTTGTTTTGGTCTTTAGTTAAACCGCACCAGGGGCCAGGGGTGCCAAAAGTTTTTACTTTGACTGACTGTAAAAATTAACCATTAGGTGTTGGATCATTTAAGCATTGTATTGGGTTAGGGGTGCCTTGATTCTCATTTATACAAATAAAACGCTGAAATAGAATAGTTATCAATTTAATTAATACCTTAATGAAAGTAATTCGGTATAATCAGCAATCAAATCCTATTTAAAAATTCCTAATTGGACGTCCAGTCGAACTACAAATTTCATACTAATCTAAAGTAAATAAGTATCTTGATTTATAAAAAGTAGGGAAATCTGATAATGATAATATCATTTATGGTTAAATGTTCAATGAACGAGAACACAAATTAACTAATTAAATGCACAAGAGCACAACATAAATAATTCGTCAACTTCAATCAGTTCACTACTCGGTTCACTGCGATTACAAAATGTTTATTGATCCTTGAAAAATCTTTTATTTATTGAGAGTTAACAATTTGAGCACTTTTCGGGTGAACTCTGTAAACATTATGCAAGAAAAGTCTCTCTATACAGGGTGTCCCACGGTGGATGGCGTATTAGACGTTTATGGAGAACTAAAAAGCGGATCATTTTGAAAATTTGGCAACCGGGATAAACGACCATTATCTACTTTTAAAAATATTTTTGACCATGCGGTGTTGCCGCTTCTACTTTAAACTAGTGGCAACTTCACTATTTTAAATGGAACACCCCGTATGTGATTGCATATTTGGATTCTACGTAAAATTCTGAGCAGATTTCATGTGATATACGCTATACCTAAGTTCAACTATTTTGGAAATATTAACAGTTGAAAATTGACTTTTTGCAACTTTGACAGGCTGTAAAACCTGATCGGTTAATTTTAGAGGAAAACCGATTTTACATTCCTATCTTAGAATTTTATAAACTATCATTTGACACCAACTTTGAATTAAATCCATGATTAAAAATTTCAGTTAAATTTAATCTCCGGTTAAGTTCAAAGTTGGTGTCAAATGATAGTTTATCAAAATCTAAGATAGGAATGTAAAATCGGTTTTCCTCTAGAATTAACCGTTCAGGTTTTACAGCCTGTCAAAGTTGCAAAAAGTCAATTTTCAACTGTCAATATTTCCAAAACAGTTGAACTTAGGTATAGGGTATATCACATGAAATCTGCTCAGAATTTTACATAGAATCCAAATATGCAATCAGATATAGGGTGTTCTATGTAATCTAGCGATGCTGCCACTAGTTTAGAGTAGAAGCGGCAACACCGCATGGTCAAAAATATTTTTAAAGTGTTGATCATGGTCGTTTATCCCGGTTGCCAAATTTTCAAAATGATCCGCTGTTTAGTTCTCCATAAACGTCTAATACGCCATCCACCGTGGGACACCCTGTATATATATACGCTCAGTTTCTATATACAAATGTACAGATGTTAATTTCACGAGTGTGAAAACCAAATTTCTGCATTAAAGGTTAAAAAATACTTCAATTTTAAGTGCATTTCAAGCGAATCAGTATTTATTAACTTATTGTTCGACTGCTTAGAAAAATTGTACCGGTCTTACTTGCTTAATCCAGTTCACACAGATAAATCCATAAAGCGATTATTTATCCATTTACCACTATTCGCACTGACAGCTAAGGAATTTTCCACTGAGAATTGAGATGAAAAGAAAACACAAGGATATACAGGTGCGTTGGATCCCGGCGAGAGTGAGAGAGAAAACCAAAAAACAGGCGTAAGAGAGAATTTTGCTCGTCCGAGGTGACTTGCAACAATTAGGGGTTAGGGGTTAATTACATGAATTCTAATCAATAATAGAGAGTTATTGGACGTGCAATAAGGACAAGCAGTATTTAAATTAGCCTTATTTTGACATCTAAGCATGCGCATTTGGGTTCGAAAATAAGGATTCCCTTAATAAGGTTACTGCTTGTCTTTATTTGTGTATGGTTAGTGCGAGGCAGTAGTTGTATTCCTTTCAAGAGTTTGAAACACTCGAGCTACTCGCTGCGGTGTTCAGTCGCCCCCGATTTGCAGGGAACAGATGCGTGGTGCAACAAACACTTTTCGAAAGGAATAGGGGCGTGAAGCCCCGGAGCTGTTCCGGAGCTCCTCCTAGGTGTGAAAGGAATACAACTAATAAACTTCCCTTATTTCAAATTTCTGACATTTTGGACGACTTTGACGTTTTGCTTTTCGACGATGACGTAATTTTACTAAACAATAGTTATTTGTATACCAAGGCCGCGAAGTGCCTTTTAGCGTACGTAGAGAAAAGTTATCGCCGAGGCCGCTTGCGGCCGAGGCAAGATAATCTCGAGGACGCTAAAAAGTTTCGCGGTCATGGTATACACACTATTTTTTGTGCAACCATGAAAATTATGTGGAATTATAGAAAAAATTTACTCCTTTCAACAAACATGTGGAACTAATTACCAGTTTGATGTATAACCTGGTGGCTATGGTGGCACAGCGTTTCCATGGATGTCATGGATGACATATTTTGCAAGTAAACAAATACACAAAAAATTTTGACGGTTCTCAAAAAATCGTGAAAATATCCGACAGCGATACAGATGTTTCACTCTCTTGCACTCCTCCAGAGCTAAAAAATATGGTTCAATCAGCTATTTCTGAGTTAATACCTGGAAAACTAAGCGGCAATATGAAAATTGTTACTGCGAGTTCAAAAAATTGGTGTGACAAACAAAACGTCAAAATGGTGTCTGAAAGCATATTGGCTAATTTAATGCCGAAATGGGAAGTTTTGAGAGTTCAATTCAAAAACACTGGATTATTAGTTGCTTCAGCTTCAGGAGTAAATATTAGTAATAATGCAAACTGTCATGTAAGTGTTAATATTTATCCTAAATAATTTATGTTGTTCTGAAGAATTTGGAAATAAAATTTACTTATTGTTGTTGTCAAAGTGTCAAATTTTGATTTATAGTTTCGCGGCCGTCACCAAGGGCAACGGCCGCGAAATTGAATTTCGCGAACTGTGTGGCGGCCGCGAAAGCTCATTTTGCGGATGGTTGCACAAAAAATTTATTTTTTATAGGTTTTCCATTTTATTATGGGTAACATCAAAAAATGAGTATCAGCAGAAAATCACAAACAAGAATAAACACTTTTTGAGGCTGAAATTTATAAACATAGCTATCATCTGTCAAAATTATGAATACAAAATAAGGTAATACTCTAGCACCTACTACAGTCTGCCAATAACTGTTTTTTTCTTGGAAAAATAGTGCTGATGCACTAATAAAATAACGTAGATCCTTAATACTGCGAGGCAGTATTCAATAGTTCCAATAACTCTCTATTATATAGTATTTTTAAAACCTATTTAGAAGTACCAGTCGTTCTAGTGCTTAGAGCAGGAAAGCGCTGTCCTACGGACTTAAGGAGTAGGAACGTGCCATTCTCCTTATAAAACTAAAGTGAAGCAAAGTTTTTGGCAGGTGTTTGGCACCAAGATACAGGTAAAGCATTGAATTGCCATATTGTTCGTCGATTTTTAACTGATACTTGCGGTATGAGGTGCGAGGGGGTGTTTCATATGGCAAAAACAGGTGTGACGTCAGGTAACCATTGGCGTTCTAATATAGGGAGCCACCAACTCACATTCCGTCCGAGTATCAGATTAAAATCGACGAACAATAAGCGCCATTTTCTTGGTGCCAAAATACCTGGAAAAAAACGGCTTCATTTTCCAAATCTAGGTTACTACTCCTCTCTACCTTTACCTGCACTAAGTTCTAGTGACAAAACGTATGTCGCTTCTTGACACACAAATAAAATTAGGTTAGGAATTCCCTTTTTGTTTCATCTGATTCGTGATTGATAAATAAGGATGGGGTTATTCTAAATAGGTATTACAAATACTATAGACCATGTCAGGCCTTGAGACACTGGGAATAGTATTTTACTATAAATCGCGTGCACTAACGGGGGTTTTTGCCTCTGGAGAGCATTCGGAGCACTGGCGTAACTACCGAGGGGGCAGAGGGGGCCGTGGTCCACGGGCCCAGAGGCATTTGGGCCCTATCCGAAGTCCCATGCAAAAGTAATTTTACAGTCAAAAAACATATTCGTACGATTCTTACAATAATGTCTTACGAAACCTGATTGTAATCAAAAAAATACGAAAATCATTAAAAATTTTAAATTGAAAAAGTAGTCCATATCTCAAAGTGGAGTTGAAATTTAAATTAATTAAAAAAAAAAACTCTAAGTCTTCCTGGATATCATAGATCATGTTAAAAAAAACCTATTCAAATTTTGCAGCATGATCTGGCAGCCTATGATATCCATTCCTGTAAACATTATGAGCTAATTTATTGCCCCTGATGATGGGATTTACTAATCCCGAAACATGTAGGGCCGTTTAATTGAAAACAAATAAAGTATATATGGAGGAAGACTTGGAGTTATTCTTTTAAATTAAAAATTTTGCTGACTCACTTATCTATTTACTACCCACATTTATTTGGAAAACGTAGGTATTCCGCAAAAAGTAAAATCGCGATCGGTAATGTTAGCTGTTAGCGTGGAAGATGGTAGGCGGTTTCCGCAAAATAATTATTTTTTGGTTCTTATGAGTTAGGGCCGGTTTATTCACCTTCTGATAAACTGTCAGGTATGCAACGGATATAAACGTAATATGTAATCCCATTGGTCAACTAGTTATCCGCCGACTAGAATTGAAGAGAAGTCAATTTATCTTGCAGATAGTTACCAGCAAGTTTATCAGAGGATGAATAAACCGGGCCTTAGAGCCAAATTATGGACCGATTGGTAATGTCTTTGGCTGGTAAAACTAAAAATTGAATTCAATTTTTAGTTTTACCAACAGGATAAATTTGCCAATGACATTACCGCTCGGTCCATAATTTGACCCTAGGTTTGTCTTTTGACCGACCAAACTGAAGGGTGTGGGGAAATTCCTTCAAAATCGTCGTGTTTTTTATGTAAGCGGCGAGCAAAGAGTTAACACCAGGGTCTTTATTCTTGAAACAGAGGAGCAGCGTTCCCAGGCGAACGAGTGTTCCGTCTTTCTCAATGATATACAAGTGATAATATATTCAGTAATAAAGACACACTCGTTCTCTTGGGAATGCTGCTCCCCTGTTCCAAAAATAAGGACTCTGTTGTGTGTGTGTTCAAATTTTTACTAAACATGGATCAGAATGCCCTCAATAAAAAGAGTATCATAGATTTGATTGATTTGTATAGACACTTTCCTTGTTTATGGCGCATAAAGTCCTTAGAGTAGGTACATTACTATCTTAAAACCGAACCTGCCACCGCCACTGCTAATAAGTTTCTTCTGTCCATCGTGCGTGAGCGACTGAAGATAAGTATGGGATTCACATAGTGTGTGGGCAAAACAGCTCTACGATTTAGCACAACTTTCCGAATCGCAGTGATTCGAACGAATGAAAAATAACGGAATGTGGGGGCCTTTAGACAAACAGGGCCTTGTCAAACCACTCTGCCCCCAGGTCCAAAATCTGAAGTTACGCCACTGATTCGGAGGGCGCGAGGGTGCGAACTCTTCGCTTAATCTAATGTTACTGCCGAATGCGCGTCGACTAGCTTTTCCGGAGCAGGTCGCAAAAATCTAGAAAACAATGTGGCGGCTGACCAATCACAGCAGCGAAATAGCTCCACTGTCTCATAAGGTAATGAAGAAACCTGTAATTTTACCGGTTCAAAGGGTTGTTGTTGCCGGTTTTACAGGCATCTATTTTTAGAATATTATTTTTATGACAAATAATAAAGAGGAAAATTATATTAAATTAGGAATAATAAAAGTTTAAACTTGTTGCGGGTTATTTCCGCAACACAGAGATATTTAATAATTCAGAGGCGGTACGAAGTTCGCCGGGTCAGCTAGTTATTTATAAAAATCGGCGTCAGCAAACTTACAAAAAAGGCTCCTGCTCAGTGGCGACGTCAGGGTTTTACGTTAGGGGGGGCCAGGAGGGCCAGAAAAAATTAGGGGGGGCACTTGTTCTTACTTTATTGCTTTTCTTCTTTGAAATAAAAAATGGGAATTGCAAAGTTTATCCGTATATTTTTGCACTCCACCTGAACAGCTTAATTGAATGTATAAAAAAGGTTTTTATTTGGATTTTGTATACAGGGTGTCCGTTTTTCGAGGACAACCATTGGAATATAGGAAACGGTAAGAGATACAAAATCGGAATCAATGGCCAAATGTGTTACTGCTTTTGGGAGATCAAGAAACTCCGAATACAATTCATAAAAATGCAAACCTCTATTTAAAAAAATAAAGTTGATGATGATCGGCAAAAGACGAAACGTCGGATTTCAAATTTGGTTACACCATTATGTAGAGGGGAGAAAGTTTCCCCAATAAAGTGAAGTTTATTTGAAATACCTTTACAAATGAGTCCAGGAAAATATAGAAATAGATTTTACAAAAGTTTGATTCCCATGTATCTCCGGAAGTATTCGGAATTTTCCAAATTTCGAAGTAGCGTTTTGTTAAGCAAGAAATTGCGCAACTTTGTCCCAAGATAAATCTTCTTGATACCTATTCAATTAACCGTTCAGGGTCGGTTTCTCGATAGCTAGTCCAGGGTAAACGTGTCCAATTGCAATGTTTACCCTGGAGTTATGGTTAACTGCTCTGACCTGGGTGTGACTTGCTTGCTATTGAGAAACCGGCCTTCAGGTGAGGTGCCAAAAATACACAGGAAAACCCTGTACCTGCCGACAAAAATATGTTTGGGGGAATCCCAGAAAAGCGAAAGCATAGTCGTGGTTGCCTGGCGCCCATCAAATATCAAATTAACCAGAGAGCAGAGGTTACGCATGTTGCATTGCATTGTTGTCGACATGAGGGCAAGTTTTCAGGGGGGGGGCAGCTAAATTTCAGGGGGGGCCCCGGCCCCCCCTGCCCCCCCCCCCTGGCGTCGCCGCTGCTCCTGCTCCACAGTTTTTGTTTGTCAATTGGTGAAATTAGTGCTAAACAAAAGCAATCCAAAAATCCGCTAGATTTCACTAAAGCGTTTCAATGGGCTGTTTGACTAATTTTTGAAATTGTGATAATAATAGCCCACTTTCACATTTTCCAATAACATTTAAATTAGGTATTGTGTTAGTCATTCTGATACCAATATACCTATGTTTAAAAAAAACCGTTTATATTTGAAAATCGAATTTTTAAACTGCTGCCAAAACGCGCGGGAGGGGGGGCGGTCTGTAACGTCAGAGTCTTAAAAATGCGATGATGCCGAATTTCTCGTTTGATTGATCAGCAAATATCCGAACTCATATTTCTATCACGCTCTATTCCGTGGTGAATTCTTCGAATTAAAAAATTATTAAAATTTTAAAATTAAATTATTTAAAATTTCTCTTCATCGATTTTTTCCAATAAAAGTAGGTACAATTTTGTTTGTTCCAACACGTCAAAAACCGTCCCATGAACGCATTGACATGAATGGTTTTCAAACCACGCTGTATTCGAAATTCGGGTTCTACGCACACGTTTTTGGCTTTGCGCAGAATCGTGACAGTATTCTACTGTTTTTTGATGTGTAGGAACAAAGCTAATATAATGAGATCGTTTCTATCACCCATGTTAATTAATTTTATTTATCTACGACCTGCACAATGAGGGACTATTATGACTCTAATTTTTGCTCATTTGCGTTATGTAATGAGCCCTATTACCGCACTACTGCGGTAATGAATCATAAGGCGTTCATTATCGCACTAGTGCGGTAAGAGGTCATTATGATCGATACAACTACACAATCGAGTACACAATAGTTATTTATAATAGACAATCGACAATAGTCACTTATTGTGCAGGTCGTAGATAAAATGTTTTAACTACAAGCGTTTGGTTAAGACGTTTTTACATAACCATTTTTCTGGTATTTGAGTTATGTCATATGAGACTCATAACATAACTAGTTGTGTTATAGCCTAGGTTATGAATCTATAACACAACTATTTTTGGTGATTTGACAAATGTCAAAGGTAAACCTGTAAAGATAAAATGAAGGTAGACAACTACTAATAAACTGAAATAATGGAAAAACTAGTTCACGTTCCATTTATGTCTGCAAAAACAGCAACTTCTAATAATTCCTCCATAAAAAACACCAAGGGAAAATTAATGAAGCTCAGGAATCTTCAGGATTCAGGATACGTAAGAGTTGAAAAATAAACAAAAAAAAGTTAAGTATATCGTATATCACTCAACCCAGCTGTCAAAATGTAAACAGAATAAGGGATTAGAGGATTTAAGTGTCTTCGTGTCCGAGAACTATAAAATAACCATGTGAAATATCGTATGGTTAGCGGTACCGTATTAGCGTAGCGCCTGAGACAAAATACGTTAACGCTAACGTAAGATTTAACAGCTGCGCATGCGCAGTTTCTTTTCACCAAAAATAGCGTGTTACATGTCACGTTATTTAGCGGGTCTCTGCGTGTACCTTATCCGTAAACGTTCATTGAACCGAGTGGGCTCGAAAGTTAGATCGCCGGTGTCGACCTTTGCCGCATGTATTTTAACCTTGAAAAACAGTTGTCATGTAATTCAAAATAATAAAAATACAAAAAATTATTTCTAATTTGTCCATTTCACAACAAAATTTAGAGGTCAGGTCATGATTTTGAAATATAATAACGTTTACGTCAAAATTTAACTTAAACTGATTTGTGAGCACCGACGGTCACTGGACGCTATAGTGAAAAAAATAGGGTTTACGTTTAAAGATTACATTAACGTGTTTGGTCCAACTTAAAATGTCTAATACAAATAGGTACATAACTATTTTCTACAAACGTAACTAAAAGTGTAATTTTTAACGGATGCTGTCAGTGTCTAAAATGCCATTTTATGACACTGGTGTTAAAAGTGATTACTTTTAGCACTGAGTGCTAAGGGGGCAAGTTCCTGAAATATATCGAAAGTTGGGAAAACCTGGATAAAAAATTTAAAGTTGGGAAAAATTGGTAGACAAAAATTTGCGAGGACTAATTAAAATTAACATACATTAGGATCGTGTCACGTGTTGTAATGAATTGTAAAATCACCGTACAACAGGTTGACGAAATCCCAATGGTCGGGGCGATCTCTTGCGTTGCACATTGCACGGCACTAGCACCACTAGCCTGTGGCAGTGGCATTCGTGACAGTAGTGGCTCTAGCGCCACTAGCACACTATTCACTATTCGAGAGTCAAGACCGACGACCGACGTAGTTATATCTATAACTTGTTGTTGCAAGCGCGTCGTGTTTGAGAGAGATGGACAATATAGTATATTATAATCCAAACTTCTTATTACTTTCTGCGTTCTGCGCATTCTTCGCTCGCTATTCAGATTTCAGCAAAGCTCTGAATCCTGTGCTCTTATGTTGAAGAAATAACTATTTTCGAACATTTTTCTTATACATGTTTTTTATATATTGTTTATTTTTGTAGTAACCACTTGATATTCCCGCTCAAACTTTTAAATTAAAATTCGCGCCGAATGTCAGTGGCGCTCCCTGGCGGGGAGAGCGAGAAAGCGTTGGGGAAGGAAGGGAATATGGCGGAGAGACGTGGTTGCGCAGGACGGACCGTCCGCCATTGAATGGTATTTTTGGAAATAAAATTGTTCTAAACGGTTGTGCTGCTATTTCTGAGTTTGAAACCGCTCGTTTAAGCCTCCCTACAGTTTCAGAAGTGGGATATGTCCCGGAAAAGTCGCGATTATTTTGGATATTGTGAGTTTTATGGATTAGTTGTGAACACGCGTTTCATGCACACTGATTTTTGTGGAATTTTGTAAAAATATGGCCCACGGCGAGAGAGATATGAATCCCATAGTTCGGTCCGATATCAACTTGAGTGATTTTGAATATTTTTATGAGGCGCAATCACGTCAACCACAAGTTAACCAGCAAAATATGGGTGAAGATGGAGATCAACAGCAACCACGGCACAATTCAGCTCATTTTTCAGGTATTTCCAAAAATCATGCTCCTGAAACGACTGAATTTAATCGAGCTACAGCCCCGAATATTGATATTAACGCCCTAATTATGTCTATGAATAATTTAATGCAACAAAATGCCACGATTATGCAATTGTTAGCCAAGAACTCGATTTCAACAGCCCCAGCCCCTGTTCAGTCATACACAGTTATGCCAGATTTTTCCAAAACAATACCAATATTTAATGGAACAGATTTATCGAGAGTAAATCGTGGATTGAAGGAATCGAAAGTGCAGCTTTGTTGCATAATTGGCCCCCTGAATTTAAGCTACAAACAGCAAAGATTAATTTAATTGGTGCTGCTGCCAGTTGGTATGAGGCACGAAGAAACAATTTAACATCTTGGGACGGTTTTAAAATTGCATTTATTTATGAATATTTTTGTACATGAGAAGAATATAACAGCTTTGTGGAAGGCCATGACGTCAAGAACACAAGGGCAAAAAGAAGATTTGAGCTTATACTTCCACGATAAAGTTAGGTTATGTGGAGAATTGAGAATGTCTTTTGAGGAGCAAAAAGAACAAATAGCCATTGGTTTGTTTTCACGTGAACTTGCTACAATGATAATAACCAAATCTCATATGGATATTGACGAATTATTTAGAGACTTACTTGCTTATGACCGAATTAGTAATGAAAGAAGGCGAAGATACACCAATGATGACCGAAGGCAGAATATTAGGGCAACAAATAATGTGAATCAGCTTCAGACAACAACAACAACCCATAATAAAGTGCAAAACTCAAGATATTCTGCTGCAAGTCAAGGAGGCATAGTTAAAAGTGTTGTAAGGTGTTTTAATTGCCAAGATGAAGGACATATCTCTACAAATTGCTCCAAACCTAAGAGGGAGAGAGGATCATGTTTTATTTGTGGATCCCTTCAACACCAAGTAAGGTCCTGCCCGCAAAAAATTAGTAATTTGAAAACCATCAATGGAAAGCATACAGGAAATGATGCTTCAACAAACCTGGTAGAAGTAACTGATGTTGTGCCATCATATCGAGTTGATGCTCAGGTGTTTTTTGGAGACAAACAGAGGAAATTTTCACCAATTTTGGATACAGGTAGTGCCATTTCTTTAATAATTTCTTCTTGCGTGCCTGAACATTTAATAGATAAAAACATTTCTCAGAAATCATTTAATGGAATAAACAATTCAAATCTAAGTAGTTTTGGGAACTTTAAAACAAACCTTATTGTAAATAATTTATGTTTGGAAGTAGATTTTTATGTTGTGCCAGAGTCTACAATGAAATATGATTGTCTTTTAGGTAGAGACTTTATAGTTAGTAACAATTTAAGTATAACATTTTGCGACAAAGTTATTATCTCACAGAATAACGATTTGAAAATCGAGAATAATATTTTTCTTATAGATATACCACCTGCACGAGATTTTGATCTAGATATTAATCCAAATCTTGAACTGAAGCAAATTTTGAATTTTTTCGAAATATTTGAAAATAATTATGTCAAAGCAACTAGACCTGAGAAACCTGAAATTAAATTTGAAATGACGATTAATATTAAACCTAACCATTCACCTTTCTTCTTTAGAGCTAGACTTTTATCCTTTTATGAAAAGAATGAAGTCAATAGAATAGTTAATGAATTACTTGAGAAAGGTATTATACGCAAAAGTAATTCTGAGTACAGTTCTCCTATAGTGTTAGTACCCAAAAAACCTACAGGTTTAAGAATGTGTGTAGACTATCGTAGGTTGAATGATATTTGTGTGAGGCATAATTGGCCTTTACCTCTGATCGATGATCAAATTGATTTATTGAGAGGTAAAAAGTTTTTCACTCAGCTTGATTTAAAAGATGCTTTTCACCATGTAACCATTAATGAAGATTCGGTTAAATATACCATTTTTGTCACTCATGTCTCTCACATATTAAGCGTTTATCGTGTTAACATTAATTTATTTCCGTTCCGTTTAAAACTGTTTTTTCGGGCGTCTTAGTCAAGCGATAAAGTTGTGTTTTGTGTCATCAGGTTTGTCGTCTTAACGTCTATATTTCGATATTTGCGGACCCTCCTGGTTTGGATCTGTGGCCCTTGGGCTCCCAAAGTCTGGTGTTGCTGCGACATTATAAGTATTAAAGTTCTCGGCATTATTGTTTATGTTATCGACTTTTTGTCCCAATAAACCAGATTGGGCTAAAAAGAACAAGCAAAAAACTTGGACATTCCACTTGGCTGTGTTTGCGCCCGGTATTGTGTTGTACTATATTAAGTACAATTGACTGCTTGATCCGTTGGACTTTTATTTTATTTTTATTTTTTTTTAAACGGTGATAATCGAATAAGCTCCAATAAATACGCTTCTGTAGGTTTTTGTGGTCGACCGTAATTTGTGTATTCAAAATGGCAAAATGCTATAACTGCGATGAGACATGCGTCCAGAAGGAGGATAAGGGTGCTCTTTTCGGTTTCCCCTGCGATTTATGTCAGAGAATAGTATGTAAAAACTGTACTGGCTTGATGGCTTCCGAAATAAGAGTTGTTCCTTCAGCGTCTCGAGTCCTACTTCATGTATGCCCGGACTGCAGAGGATATCTGAGTATGGTGCCAAAATTAATAAATAGAATTATTGTCTTGGAAACTGAAATGAAGTCAGTTCGGAAAGATCTTGATGATCAGCAAGAATCATGGGCTGCAGAAGTTATGGAAATTAAAAGATCATTTAATGAAAACCGTAACGAGGGCGTGTCCGATGAGCTAACGCGTGCCGGTGAACCCTCCCAGTTACCTTTGAATGGTGATTGTAGGGAATCTATATCCGAGTTCATGTCTGAATTGAAGGGAGAAATCTTGGAGGGGTTGAATGCGCAGGCAGTAACCATTGAATCTCATCTATCCCGAGTCGCGGACAACATAGTTTCTGCAAACAAAGACCTAGTTAGATTCTTGACAGATGGGGGAGCATCTAATGCTGCCCATCAAGGAATTTTGAAAGAGGTTAGTCGTGAGAGGGTTGCATGGGCGAGTGGGAATACATTAGCTGCTAAAATTTCCCATTCTACTGAGGCAAAAACCGATAGAGTCCCTGGGGTACCACCCAGTAGACTGAAAGCTGCCAACAAATTTGCTAAAGGCATTAAAAATAACAACATACAATCCGCCCATCAACAAAGGCCTGTGCTACCCTCAACCAACCCGCGATTGAATTCTACTTCTAATTCTACTTCTATTTCTGCTGCCACATCTGAGCGTGTGATTATTGGAACGGGCACTGTGAATGGACCTTTCTCGGCTGGTGAGAGACGTCAATGGTTATATCTTGGCCGATGTGATCCTGCAACCACTGAAGGAAACATAATTGATTATATGGATCAACAGCTTGGCATTTCGGATGTTAAATGTTTTATTCTAGATAAAAACGAAGATGTGATATCATTCAAGATTGGAGTCAAGGAATCACTCTTGAAGGGCCTGCTGGAGCCCAATCTTTGGCCTGTTGGGACGGCTATTAAGGAATTTAGAGCCCGGCGCCCTCTTAATAATAATATTAAGTCAACGAATTTTCAACAGCGGGATTTGGGAGACAATCAGACTTAGAATGTGCATCAATCTTCTATCAAAACGTCAGAGGCCTGAAAACAAAGCTCAAGGATTTATTCTGCGCTGCACTTATTGAGTCATATTCTGTCATTGCATTCACTGAAACTTGGTTGGATTCATCTGTCAATGACTCCGAGTTTCTGGATCCTTCTTACACTGTGTATCGAACTGATCGAAATGCCATTAATAGTACGAAGTGTCGGGGTGGTGGTGTCCTACTCGCAGTAAAAAATTTCTTGAAATCTAGCCTCCTGTCACTTGGTGATTCTACAATCGAAGAAGTTTGGGTATCCATAACGATTGGAAATTCTGTATACTGTGTGGGCTGTGTATATGTGCCACCATCGATGGATATTTCGTATTATGAACTTCACTTGAAATCGGTATCTTCTGCTTGTAATAGTTTTAAAAATGTTTTGGTTGTAGGCGATTACAATTTGCCACAAGTAGCTTGGTCTGCGGGAGAGGATTATCTCAAACTTGTGCCAGGTAATGTCAGATCTGCAAAAGAAATCTTGCTGTGCGATACTTCCGCATTCTTGGGCTTATCTCAATTTAATCGCATATCGAATGGAAATAACTCTATATTAGATCTTTGTTTTGCTAACTTTGACCTAAATTCAATCGATGAATGTGTTGGTTTGGTAAATTGTGATCGCTGTCATCCTGCTTTATTACTGTCAATTCAATTTGAGGAAACAAATTATTTAAAAACTGCTAATAACTTTTTTTACGACTTTAAGTCCGCTGATTTTGAGCTAATGAACAATTATTTTTTGTCCTATGATTGGTTGTCGATTTTAAACGATAATTTAGAGATTACCATAAGTAACTTTTACTCCGTTGTATTCAATTGTTTTGATTTGTTTGTGCCTATTAAGCAATGTCGCTCCAACGACAGATTTCCTATCTGGTTTTCAAGTGAATTGAAATCCCTAATTTTTCAAAAAAAAGTAGCTCACAAAAGGTTCAAACAATCAAATTCAGTTATGGATTATAACTTATTTTCTCTGCTTCGCAGACAATGCTTATCCCTGTCCAAGGAATGCTACAGTCTTTACATAGCAAACACTGAAGATTCAATCAAGGAGAATGCCGGGTACTTTTGGAACTTTGTTCGTTCGCAGTCAAATCAAGGCTCCATCCCTAGGGAAATGTTTTCTGGCTCAAATAAGGCTGATAATGGTTATAACATAGCCAATCTCTTTGCTGATTTCTTCTCATCAGTTTATAATCCTAAAACCATTTCTGATGCAAGTGTTTCTTCCGTTTCTTCAACACACACACTCAAAAAAATCTTGATCATAATATCAATGAACTGCTTTCATAAATTACATTTTCATTGATTCAGTGAAATTTTCATTAATCCCAGGTACAGAAAACTGTAAGTATTATGATTTCATGAACAGCTATCATTAAAATAAAGAATGAAGCTTCATCAAGTTATGAATAGTCATCTACATGAATCTATGTTGAATAGTGCATCGGTTACAAGAACTAAGTTCATTGATATTATGAAATTAAACCTTGATATTAAAGAAAATTTCTTTGATGGGAGCTTCCACGGAATATTCATAATATAAATGAATATTAACATGAATAATATGAATATGGTTCATATGACCTTACTAGAAAATTATCCTTTTAAGAACGAAATTCATTGATACAATGTACGGTTCATTTAAAACAAGCAAGTATTCCTAGAAACAAAGCTGCAACCATTACATCAAGATAAATCATAAATACAATGAAACAGTTCATAGCATTGATGTAGACAGTTCCTAAGCACATGCGCAAAGGTAGCTGCAGTCGGGCAACGACATAGAAAAATATGTTGAAATAGGAATAATTACATTTCTATTTTCTGGGTGCACTGCTACGTACTTCGTTCAAGTCGGTTTTTTCGGTTTTGTGTTGTTCGAAGTGTTAAATAGAAAGTCGATTATACCTGTCGCCGGTTTTTTCTAAAGGTAAGTTGTATACCTCTATTACCTCTATAATATGTATACCTATTAGGTAGGTAGGACTTGGATGCCTTGCACGGAGACGGTCTAGTCTCAAAATGGGAATGCGAAAGAAATGACCTACAGATTTAAATGTCATCCGGGGAGAACGTGAAAGACAAAAGCGTCAAGAGCTCCTCAGAATTTCTAAGGAATACTGAAGTCTCTAAAAGTAAGTATACTCAATCCCAAATCAAGTTGTAATTTTTTTAATCAATATATTTTTGTTAAATGGTTTTGTTTCACTAGGTAGAAAAGCAGAAGATTCAATACCGCAGCTAGTGTTTCACAGCCGAGGCAAGGAAACCAGCCAAAGCATCAAATCTTATTTTCTGATGTGGCTTGTTTTAGAAACTTTGGATGTTGATAGTTCAAAAACAGCTGGAACAAATATAGATATAATATATATTTATGGAAACAGGATTTAAGGAGGATTTGAAAGATAATAGAATATACGGTTAGTGTCATTTAAAATAAAAATACATAAGTAGGTACTTAGATTTTTAAATTTTCAGATTTTGGGATGCCCATTGGTTTGTTTGACAATTCTGGAAGATGATACGAAGAAACCATGCAACTTTTGCATTAAAAGATTTTTTCCTATTGCTCATATTCATCAGTACAGGGGACACGCAAATATAAAAAATGACCCTTTACCCCATTTAAAATCATAAGTATATTTAAGGCATAATTCATGAAATTATTTTAATAAAAATAAAGAATATGGTATATATTATTGAAAACGTCATTATTAAATATAATGAATGCAATTCTTAGTATTCAAGACTGTGATTCATAAATACAATGAAAGGGTTTCATCAAATTATATCTGGGCTTCATTAATATTATGCCGTCTGTTCATCAGGACAATGAAAAACTACATATAAACTAAGAACGATGTTTATTGTTACTATGAAAAGTTTCATTAATACAAAAACCTTACTACATACCTTAATGTTCGTTGTTCATACACAAGATGAATCGAAATAGGAATTAAGAAATTGTTCATACTTCAATAACCTAGAGTTCATGTAATCAAAGAAACCGTTCTTTGGACCGATTTTAATGAATTGTTCATTAAATCTAAGAACAACTTCTTTTTATTTATGCTACTATTTGGTTGAGTGCACCTTTCAATCAATTTCTGACATTCAGATCACTGCATATGACATTGAAAAATCGCTCTCTGAACTCGACATAAATAAAAGAGAGGGACCCGATGGAATCCCAAACAGAGTGTTAAAACTTTGCTCCCATTCTCTGTATCTTCCCCTCTATTACGTATTTTCCAAGTCTCTTATCTCTGGAGAGTAGATAGTCAAAGGGGGTATGACTATAAAAATCCGACCATAACCTCAATCTTTCATTCTTGACACGTGGTGGATGCGCCGCCGTTGACACGAAGGTGGATGCATCGTCGGCGCCATCTTGTCAAACGTCATGGCGCCATCTAGCGTACATAGTGTGAAGTTCGTAATACAGGATGCTCCGCCCCCCAAAAAGGGGGCCCGCAGGGCTCCGCCCCCCAAAAAGGGGCCCCCGGATTTTAATATGGGTACCAGAAAAAGGGGTGGGGGGGAAATGTTTTCCCGCCATCTTGTCAACCGTCACCTGTCAAACGTCATCTGTCAAACGTCACCTGTCAAACGTCATCTGTCAAACGTCATGACGTCATATCGGGAGTTTTGAGTCGTTCCTGGTTCTGTGATGACGTCATAGCGACCTGGGTCACGTCCGTGGAGTCATTTAGAGTACATAGTGCAAAGGGCTGCGCCCTCCAAAAAGGGGCCCCCGGACTTTAATATGGGTAACAGAAAAAGGGGTGGGGGGAAATGTTTTCCCGCCATTTTGTCAAACGTCATCTGTCAAACGTCATCTGTCACCTGTGATGACGTCATAGCGAGAGAGTGCGGTGAATTCTTGCAATTACAGGTTCCTGTAATATGGAGTTTGCGTGGAAGGGATTGTTCCGAGTCGTTTCGAAATCGCTACGTATATTAAATTATGGTTCGGGTTCTGTGATGACGTCATAGCGACCTGGGTCACGTCCGTGGAGTCATTTAGAGTACATAGTGCAAAGTTTGATTCAGGGTTCAGGTTCTGTGATGACGTCATAGCGACCTGGGTCACGCTCGTGGCGCCATTTAGAGTACATAGTGCGAAGTTCGTTTCATGGTTCTGTGATGACGTCATAGCGACCTGGGTCACGTCTGTGGCGCCATTTAGAGTACATAGTGCAAAGTTCGGGTTCTGTGATGACGTCATAGCGACCTGGGTCACGTCCGTGGCACCATCTAGCGTACATGTGTCAAGTTCGATGTGTCTTATAACAGGATGCTGTGGTGGAGACGTAACTATGAGGGTCCAGCAGCTAGCTTCATGTTGTACCTGGTAGAGGGTGTTCGAGCTCAAGGATGATACACGCCTACAGGATTGCTTATTGACCTCGTGTGTTACCATTTACGACGCCATAACTAAGCCATCAGCTGTTTAAACAACCTACGTCTAGGCGAGAAATAACATGCTGCTTACGTCACAACTGGTGATTTAACGTTGGGGAGAGAGTGGATTTGTTCCACACAGGCCTTATGAGGATAGGCTATCCTGTAGTAGTAGTGTGTATTATCCTTGGTTGGAACCGCATTTGATGGGGAAGGGGCCTCGTTTTTTTATTAAAAACATACATTTTTTAAGAAAACGATTTCAAAAAGCGAATATTTTCCATCAATAAACTGCTTAATGATCTAATCATTTTGGTGGTACGTCTTGGGAGAAACACTGCGTTGTCGTCAAATTCAACGAGTATTTCAAATCCATAGCTAAAAATATGCCACAATTGTATCGATTACCTAAGTATATAAGATATTTACTTACTAGGTTAAAATAATAATTTCTGTACAATAGTTTTATGATCTACCTTAATTTGTATAGTTTATTGGTTCCAGTAAAGATTTGCAATTATTTTGAGGTCTCTATCGTAGAAAATATTGGGTACACTCACTTTCTACGAGGACTTATAATTTTCTCAGTGTTTTTGATCCTTTGTTATAAAAAGACAGGCCTTGTTGATTGATTTCAAATCCATATCTAAAATATTCCATAATTGTATCGATATCAGTAGGTATATAATATATTCACTTACTTGGTTAAAATGATAATTGTTGTGCAATAATTTTATTGTTGTTGACGAGTCTCAAACAAGACTGAAAGAGCTTAATTATTATAAAATCCGATTCAAACTTCGAATTAACAACATAACATACAAAAAACGCTGTCAAAATATTGGAAATTTCACTTTCTATGAGGCTTCAGGTCTTGTAATTTTCTCAGTGTTTTCAATCCTTTGCTAGGAAAAGACAGGTCTTGTTGTTGATTGATATTAGTATATAAGATATTTACTTACTTGGTTAAAATCAAATTAATTGTTGTGCAATAATTTTATATTTTCCACTGTTGACTAGTTTGAGCGAAACTGAAAGAAGCTTGTTATTATAAAATCCGATTTAAACTTCGAAGTATCACATACAAAAAACACCGCCAAACGTAAACGCTTATTCGGCAGTTTTTTTATCTGAATTATATCAGGACCGTTCGCAGAAGCCGTCCGAGGAAAACAACAACACATTTTAAAGATAATTTTTTAGTTTAAGGCGTAATTATTAAGTTAGATATTTAATATGCCCATTTTTATTTTAAAAAAGGTGACAAATTCAATCGATTTATCAAAATTTAAAAGAATAGATTTAAATTAGCATCGTTGACATTGTATGAGCCAATAACCCTATGCAATACAAAATTTCAGTGGATACATTGTTACCTGTAAAAGATGAGGATTCAATTTTTATTCTTTGCACAAAAAACGCAGCATCCAGTACCAGTACTTTGAACCTGGATTTTCAAAGTTTAGTTTCTTGTGCGATAAGTGTCGGTTTCGAAAAACTGTAAGTACTATTTTTAAATATCCAAGTGATGTAGGATAAATCATGCCCTGAGACATATTTTAAATTAACACAAACCTCGATTATTGAATTATTTTTATTTTCCTCAACACATAAACATATTGTTTGTTTTTTAAAAATACAGACAACCCTGAGTACCTATTTCTTAATTTAATTCCAATAGTTTTTTACGCAGCAACTTGAATTTACTTTTTCACTTACATTTGCACAAAACTCAAATTTCTTTTTCTAAAATTTAGGTAGGTTCTTTAACCAATTTAAACTGGTTTTATTTTTTCATTTATTTTAAAACAAACCTCCATAAACAGCGAATTTTTAATTTTGTGCACAAAATCGTTCACCAGGAAGGAGATAACCTGAAACGTCATGGGATTGCTAATCATCTTCCAAGATCTGTAACCAATGTGGTGGGATTTTTAAAGCAGAGGGGGCTATCCAACACCACCCAAACACCAAGCTCCAAGAGAGCCTCCAAACGAAAGGCTGGAGATCCCGCCGCCCCCATGATGAAGCAAGCTAGACTTTTGCTGGTAAGTTGACATTAAGTGAATTTTTTAAATCTAATTCAATTATTTTCAGGACCTTCAATATCAGCCACATGCCGGTGGTGTGAGGATTGCGACTTGGAAGCACTGATAAATCAATGGGTTGGTCATCTTCGGTGTCTCTCGCACCGAGCCAACACCTGGTGAAGCAGGAGGAAGACGTTAGTCTTGTCAAAACATCTTTCAAGAACCGAATTGAAACATAGCGGCTTTCATCAAAGCAGGACCCTATCAGCGTGAAGCACGTTTTGAAATTAGCTGTGGCATACCTATCCAGTATTAGGACGGACGGAGGACTGAATGATTTTATGCCACAATTACCAGGATAGCAGAAAATGCGTATACGAAAAAAATAATTTAGAGCAAACAGTTAAATAGCGCAAGGATATGAGAAAACTAACTTCGCACATTCTTGAGCAACCGACCCACCGAATTCAACAAACATGCGTACACGTAAACGAGAAGAAGGGGTTTTAAAACTAGTTTTTCCTTCAACAAATCAGGGTAACTATGGAATAACATAGAGGACTAAAATATGACAACCACTTTCAAGTTGAAACTGGAAGTGGATACCGGCTGTCACTACCACCCCCTGCTCATAAATAAATTTGGTCATTTAGGTTTTCAGTCATCCTAAACAAAAAGTTCACAGAATTCTAGGAAAAAGAAAGCGGTGTGTATCATTTCAATTGCAGTGTTATATACTAAACAATGTCTCTTACAGGCTGGACGCTCCAACAACTTAAAGCTCTAAATATGAGTATTAATAGGATCATAACCCTCTAAAAGCCTATTCATATCTGCCAGTACCAGGATAACCTGTAACGTCATGGGAGTTGCCGAACATCTGCCAAGATCTGCAATCAATGTGGTGGAATTTTTAAATCATGTCATCCAGAAATAACATGGGTTGAGGAAAAAAGTATTCCAGTAGTTCCAAGCTAGATATTCAGGAATGTGAGAAATTAGCAGTTTATACGAATTACTTCCAGAGGAGTACGTTCGCGGATTTCGTGCGCAGGCGGAAATTTGGGATCTGTTTCTATTTAAATACTCAATATATATTGAAAAAAAAAAAAAAAATCAAGGGTGCCGATAAAGACGTATTTCATTTTTATGATTATGAATATTGCTACAATTTAGATGGTAGTCGCACTCACAATTCTATTAACCATATTGGCAATGATTGTTGAGAATAAAAATAAGCTTTAGTATAAACTATGTTTTATTCTCCTGAGAATGGCAGAGATGAAGCCACCATTGATCTCTGTAGACCACCAACCCAAACCCACAGTCAAATAGCGCCAGCACACACTTAAGATATCCTACAACTTTTATTTATGTTCCAAAATTGTATCAAGATTATTTCCATTTCAATAATTTTTGAAAAGAAACTTCTTAAACGGCGTTCTGCTATTTGGACGACAATGGAGAGCGATTTGAAAAACGCGTCACGGGCAAATTTCGTTACTCGAGAGACAAGAAAGATGTAACGTAAAGGAACAGAGAAAGACAGCTATTGATTGACACAAACCAAGGATTATAAGCGTCGAGAGGACTGCCCATTATTGACAAGCGCCGATATTGACACAAACCAAGGATTATAAGCGTAAGGATGATTGCCTATTATTGACAAGCGGTATTGGAAAAATAAAATCATTTCTGGCGAATTTCGGGGTTTTCCGGATATCTCTGGAAAGCACTCGGAATTTTTGAAATATCAAAGCAGCATAATAATGAGCACAAAGTTGCAGTATACTTTTTTCTGATTCAACCGACGTCGGGTCTCTTGCCGTAGGATTCTAATACAGGATTCGAATAGGATTCAAAATAGCTAGTATTCGAATGATACCCAAGTCTCCCAAAGTACTAAGTGTTATCACAGGAGTTTATTCAAAACATGCCGCATTAGTAATAATTATCAAACTTCAAAATTGTATAACAGGAGACTTTCTCATTGAAATCAAGCATTACGTTGATAGACTTGATACTGTTTACAATGCCAATCCCCATTAAGTATACATGCCCCAGATGTAAGGGTGAAACTGATATACCTAATCGACTTTGTTTGCCTTGCGAATTTTCACAATTTGTTGAACAAAAAAGGATACCATCTCATTATTTTGCAAAACCCGAACGTAGAACCTAAATTATGAAGTTGTACCAGTAAATTTTCTGTTAAATAAAACTTTTGTTATTATATTTTTCTGCTTTTTATTTATGGCCTCTAGACTAGGTTAGGTTATAATAATTTAAACAAAATTCAACGAGAGCATTGTGCACAACATTAGGATAGGCCATCGAATACTATATTGTTAAGCTTTTTTAAGTCGACACTTTCCGTATGGGGAGCAAAAGAAGGAAGGATACGGTAAAAACAGGTGTGAGATCAGGTGACCATTGACGTACAATCGTAGGGAGTCACACCAACTCATATTGGAGTATCAGCTAGGGGATTCTTATCTTGTCACAAGTCGCTATGGCTCGCTAGCTGTCATTCGATACCTATTTCGATATCGGATGGAGAGTGATTCATATGTATTATTGTCGAATTTCGTATCGACATCAAATAGACGGTGGTATGAAAAACGAGAGAAAAATCGACCTTCAAATTTGAATGATAGATGATAGATTATGTTTATTATTTTATAATTTATTTTTCGCTTCAATTCAAACTATTTTTACTTCTAAAGATTCCTTTCGCGTTGAAAATAATTTCAATTTTTAATTATTATGTTGCAACGAAATCTTAAGGCAGCACCGTCAACAGCAAAACCTTCACTTTAGACGCACGACTCGTAGGGTAGGAGAAACTTAAATTTACATTTTTCTTCTCGTCTCTCAACTCCACACTCCCGTATTCCTTATGTGAGAATGACCGCGTTCACCAGCACTCGACATGTTGAGTGATTAGTCAGCGGCTTTGTTGAAAAAGATGAATTATAACGAAGGATTACATACACAAACGACAAACATAAAACATAAACACAACACATGACACCACAACTTGTCACTTCAAAATAAAAAAGGATAGCCAATCATTCGAACAAAGATCAGCAAATCGAAAAGCCGAAACGGGACCTCTTACTTACGTCAGAGAGTCGATCCGAACTAGCATAAGAATCAGCAATTCGACATCGAATTGGTCTTAAGAATTCCGCAGGATTATAAATGATGGACTGTATACGCATGCAATTTAATTCATTTTACCTACTCATCAATAACTGATAGACTGTGCCTGACTCATCCATATAATATTATAGGTCCTGCAAAATATTAATGAAACCGAACAAACACACTGCATACATAGAACATCCATTTTATGTCATATTCACGTTCATACGTCCATATGACCTATTCACTGATCTCGAAAATAAATGGATAAACAAAGAACGCTACTAATGCTGCTAATTCACGAGGTCAAAATCTAAACAAAAACAACTGACTGGGACAGCTGTGAGCATGCGCAGTAGATACATGTATTGTGCGTACACAAAATCTGGCCAATGAAAATGAAGGAATTTCGAAACTTAGAACAGTTGTTCGAAAGATAAGACACTGCGCAGGCGTAAGGCTGTTCCGTTGCACAACTGTTCGTAGAATATTGATCCCAAACTTTCGCACAAATTATGCAAATCAAGCCGTATGAATTGTTTATCCATTTATTTTTTAGATCAGTGGACCTATTCAGAACGTACATAAGACGTACATTTTAGTAAAAACATTCATATTACGTACATTTACATCCACCATTTTGGTTTTATGTTAAAGTGTAAAATACAAACAGGTCACTGTTTATTTATTTAATTCCTCGTGTCTAAGTTTAACTTTGTTTGAATTTCTGTTAATCCTAGTAATTCAAATCATTGGCTTAGAAAATCGTGTGTTTATTTTAGTGGCAGGCAGACGTAATAATTAAAAATTGATAAAAAAATTTCTTGCCTCGACTGGAATTTAAACCCAGAACCCCTGAATTTCCAGTGCAACGCTCTAACCAACTAAGCTACCAGGAGCTGTTTCATTTCTACCTTTTCGAATGTCGATCAAATCTGGAACGCAAAATAAATGGAAAATAGTATAGAAGGACTAACCACACAGCGTTTTTATGTCTAGGGAGTTTATCGATACCGTGGGAAAAATCTAGATCGACGATGCATTTGATCTGAAATTTCGGGGTTTGACCCGAACCAAACCCAAATTTTTGGGGAGTTTCCCGGAATTCGACCGCAGCTCCTTATCTCATGCTATCATCCTCAAAACACAGTTATCGTCCCGCCATCGAGCGTCATCTTCGTCGTCGTCTCGTCATCGATCGATTGCAAAAATTCTAGCCGGGGAATCGAGTCCTCAGACCATCACACCAAAATCCAGCACTGTAGACAAGGCACTAGATCCTTGAGTAATTATTGATAAAAAATGTTTGTAAGTAAAGTCTATACCAAGTCACTTGGACTAGCATAAAAACTAACTAAATCCCGGCATCCATCAGCTTTTTCTTTGTCAAACATGGACGGCATAATTTCAAAAAACAGTACTAAAATTAATAATCAATAGACAGTATGTCAATCAATCATGATCGGCAATGGCCAATCAGATCTATTGAGTCCACGTTTACTGGTATCGAACGTGTACATGGAGGATGAAGCCAATCAGATAATATACCTATCCATTCTTACTTGTCTGGCTTCCAACGGGTACGAGGATCAATCAGTATAAATTTTGCTATATTTTTTAATATGTGATGCAGTATATTGACCATACGTTTATTTTAGGCTTGGTCCAAGTAACTTCGTATAGACTATAAAACGTTCTAACTATACAGGTCCAGAGACAGGTCCGATTCAGCTTTTCGAGACAGATCTGTCTACACAGACTGCTTTTCGAGACAGGTCTGTCTACATAGACTGCTTTTCGAGACAGGTCTGTCTACACAGACAGCTTTTCGAGACAGGTCTGACTACACAGACAGCTTTTCGAGACAGATCTGTCTACACAGACTGCTTTTCGAGACAGCTTTTCGAGACAGGTCTGTCTACATAGACTGCTTTTCGAGACAGGTCTGTCTACACAGACAGCTTTTCGAGACAGGTCTGTCTACACAGGCAGCTTTTCGAGACTGGCCTGTCTACACAGATAGCTTTTCGAGACAGGTTAGTAGTAACGGGGGCACCTGAGCCTGAGAAATTTTTCGATACCGTGGAAAAATCTCTTAATCGGCGGCGCCTTTGATCTGAAACAGCTATACAGGTCTAGAGATAGGGTTGTATACACCTATACAGGGCTAGAGACAGGCCTGTATACAGCAATGGTAAGCAAGGGTTAGTTTGGGTTAGTTATAGGTTAGCATAGGACCCCCCACGTCGTTGGGTCAGTTAGGGAAGATTCGTAACTGACCCAACGACGTGGGGGGTCCTATGCTAACCTATAACTAACCCAAACTAACCCTTGCTTACCATTGCTGTATACAGGCCTGTCTCTAGCCCTGTATAGGTGTATACAACCCTATCTCTAGACCTGTATAGCTGTTTCAGATCAAAGGCGCCGCCGATTTAGAGATTTTTCCACGGTATCGAAAAATTTCTCAGGCTCAGGTGCCCCCGTTACTACTAACCTGTCTCGAAAAGCTATCTGTGTAGACAGGCCAGTCTCGAAAAGCTGCCTGTGTAGACAGACCTGTCTCGAAAAGCTGTCTGTGTAGACAGACCTGTCTCGAAAAGCAGTATATGTAGACAGACCTGTCTCGAAAAGCTGCCTCGAAAAGCAGTCTGTGTAGACAGATCTGTCTCGAAAAGCTGTCTGTGTAGTCAGACCTGTCTCGAAAAGCTGTCTGTGTAGACAGACCTGTCTCGAAAAGCAGTCTATGTAGACAGACCTGTCTCGAAAAGCTGTCTCGAAAAGCAGTCTGTGTAGACAGATCTGTCTCGAAAAGCTGAATCGGACCTGTCTCTGGACCTGTATAGTTAGAACGTTTTATAGTCTATACGAAGTTACTTGGACCAAGCCTAAAATAAACGTATGGTCAATATACTGCATCACATATTAAAAAATATAGCAAAATTTATACTGATTGATCCTCGTACCCGTTGGAAGCCAGACAAGTAAGAATGGATAGGTATATTATCTGATTGGCTTCATCCTCCATGTACACGTTCGATACCAGTAAACGTGGACTCAATAGATCTGATTGGCCATTGCCGATCATGATTGATTGACATACTGTCTATTGATTATTAATTTTAGTACTGTTTTTTGAAATTATGCCGTCCATGTTTGACAAAGAAAAAGCTGATGGATGCCGGGATTTAGTTAGTTTTTATGCTAGTCCAAGTGACTTGGTATAGACTTTACTTACAAACATTTTTTATCAATAATTACTCAAGGATCTAGTGCCTTGTCTACAGTGCTGGATTTTGGTGTGATGGTCTGAGGACTCGATTCCCCGGCTAGAATTTTTGCAATCGATCGATGACGAGACGACGACGAAGATGACGCTCGATGGCGGGACGATAACTGTGTTTTGAGGATGATAGCATGAGATAAGGAGCTGCGGTCGAATTCCGGGAAACTCCCCAAAAATTTGGGTTTGGTTCGGGTCAAACCCCGAAATTTCAGATCAAATGCATCGTCGATCTAGATTTTTCCCACGGTATCGATAAACTCCCTAGACATAAAAACGCTGTGTGGTTAGTCCTTCTATACTATTTTCCATTTATTTTGCGTTCCAGATTTGATCGACATTCGAAAAGGTAGAAATGAAACAGCTCCTGGTAGCTTAGTTGGTTAGAGCGTTGCACTGGAAATTCAGGGGTTCTGGGTTTAAATTCCAGTCGAGGCAAGAAATTTTTTTATCAATTTTTAATTATTACGTCTGCCTGCCACTAAAATAAACACACGATTTCCTAAGCCAATGATTTGAATTACTAGGATTAACAGAAATTCAAACAAAGTTAAACTTAGACACGAGGAATTAAATAAATAAACAGTGACCTGTTTGTATTTTACACTTTAACATAAAACCAAAATGGTGGATGTAAATGTACGTAATATGAATGTTTTTACTAAAATGTACGTCTTATGTACGTTCTGAATAGGTCCACTGATCTAAAAAATAAATGGATAAACAATTCATACGGCTTGATTTGCATAATTTGTGCGAAAGTTTGGGATCAATATTCTACGAACAGTTGTGCAACGGAACAGCCTTACGCCTGCGCAGTGTCTTATCTTTCGAACAACTGTTCTAAGTTTCGAAATTCCTTCATTTTCATTGGCCAGATTTTGTGTACGCACAATACATGTATCTACTGCGCATGCTCACAGCTGTCCCAGTCAGTTGTTTTTGTTTAGATTTTGACCTCGTGAATTAGCAGCATTAGTAGCGTTCTTTGTTTATCCATTTATTTTCGAGATCAGTGAATAGGTCATATGGACGTATGAACGTGAATATGACATAAAATGGATGTTCTATGTATGCAGTGTGTTTGTTCGGTTTCATTAATATTTTGCAGGACCTATAATATTATATGGATGAGTCAGGCACAGTCTATCAGTTATTGATGAGTAGGTAAAATGAATTAAATTGCATGCGTATACAGTCCATCATTTATAATCCTGCGGAATTCTTAAGACCAATTCGATGCCGAATTGCTGATTCTTATGCTAGTTCGGATCGACTCTCTGACGTAAGTAAGAGGTCCCGTTTCGGCTTTTCGATTTGCTGATCTTTGTTCGAATGATTGGCTATCCTTTTTTATTTTGAAGTGACAAGTTGTGGTGTCATGTGTTGTGTTTATGTTTTATGTTTGTCGTTTGTGTATGTAATCCTTCGTTATATTTCATCTTTTTCAACAAAGCCGCTGACTAATCACTCAACATGTCGAGTGCTGGTGAACGCGGTCATTCTCACATAAGGAATACGGGAGTGTGGAGTTGAGAGACGAGAAGAAAAATGTAAATTTAAGTTTCTCCTACCCTACGAGTCGTGCGTCTAAAGTGAAGGTTTTGCTGTTGACGGTGCTGCCTTAAGATTTCGTTGCAACATAATAATTAAAAATTGAAATTATTTTCAACGCGAAAGGAATCTTTAGAAGTAAAAATAGTTTGAATTGAAGCGAAAAATAAATTATAAAATAATAAACATAATCTATCATCTATCATTCAAATTTGAAGGTCGATTTTTCTCTCGTTTTTCATACCACCGTCTATTTGATGTCGATACGAAATTCGACAATAATACATATGAATCACTCTCCATCCGATATCGAAATAGGTATCGAATGACAGCTAGCGAGCCATAGCGACTTGTGACAAGATAAGAATCCCCTAGCTGATACTCCAATATGAGTTGGTGTGACTCCCTACGATTGTACGTCAATGGTCACCTGATCTCACACCTGTTTTTACCGTATCCTTCCTTCTTTTGCTCCCCATACGGAAAGTGTCGACTTAAAAAAGCTTAACAATATAGTATTCGATGGCCTATCCTAATGTTGTGCACAATGCTCTCGTTGAATTTTGTTTAAATTATTATAACCTAACCTAGTCTAGAGGCCATAAATAAAAAGCAGAAAAATATAATAACAAAAGTTTTATTTAACAGAAAATTTACTGGTACAACTTCATAATTTAGGTTCTACGTTCGGGTTTTGCAAAATAATGAGATGGTATCCTTTTTTGTTCAACAAATTGTGAAAATTCGCAAGGCAAACAAAGTCGATTAGGTATATCAGTTTCACCCTTACATCTGGGGCATGTATACTTAATGGGGATTGGCATTGTAAACAGTATCAAGTCTATCAACGTAATGCTTGATTTCAATGAGAAAGTCTCCTGTTATACAATTTTGAAGTTTGATAATTATTACTAATGCGGCATGTTTTGAATAAACTCCTGTGATAACACTTAGTACTTTGGGAGACTTGGGTATCATTCGAATACTAGCTATTTTGAATCCTATTCGAATCCTGTATTAGAATCCTACGGCAAGAGACCCGACGTCGGTTGAATCAGAAAAAAGTATACTGCAACTTTGTGCTCATTATTATGCTGCTTTGATATTTCAAAAATTCCGAGTGCTTTCCAGAGATATCCGGAAAACCCCGAAATTCGCCAGAAATGATTTTATTTTTCCAATACCGCTTGTCAATAATAGGCAATCATCCTTACGCTTATAATCCTTGGTTTGTGTCAATATCGGCGCTTGTCAATAATGGGCAGTCCTCTCGACGCTTATAATCCTTGGTTTGTGTCAATCAATAGCTGTCTTTCTCTGTTCCTTTACGTTACATCTTTCTTGTCTCTCGAGTAACGAAATTTGCCCGTGACGCGTTTTTCAAATCGCTCTCCATTGTCGTCCAAATAGCAGAACGCCGTTTAAGAAGTTTCTTTTCAAAAATTATTGAAATGGAAATAATCTTGATACAATTTTGGAACATAAATAAAAGTTGTAGGATATCTTAAGTGTGTGCTGGCGCTATTTGACTGTGGGTTTGGGTTGGTGGTCTACAGAGATCAATGGTGGCTTCATCTCTGCCATTCTCAGGAGAATAAAACATAGTTTATACTAAAGCTTATTTTTATTCTCAACAATCATTGCCAATATGGTTAATAGAATTGTGAGTGCGACTACCATCTAAATTGTAGCAATATTCATAATCATAAAAATGAAATACGTCTTTATCGGCACCCTTGATTTTTTTTTTTTTTTTCAATATATATTGAGTATTTAAATAGAAACAGATCCCAAATTTCCGCCTGCGCACGAAATCCGCGAACGTACTCCTCTGGAAGTAATTCGTATAAACTGCTAATTTCTCACATTCCTGAATATCTAGCTTGGAACTACTGGAATACTTTTTTCCTCAACCCATGTTATTTCTGGATGACATGATTTAAAAATTCCACCACATTGATTGCAGATCTTGGCAGATGTTCGGCAACTCCCATGACGTTACAGGTTATCCTGGTACTGGCAGATATGAATAGGCTTTTAGAGGGTTATGATCCTATTAATACTCATATTTAGAGCTTTAAGTTGTTGGAGCGTCCAGCCTGTAAGAGACATTGTTTAGTATATAACACTGCAATTGAAATGATACACACCGCTTTCTTTTTCCTAGAATTCTGTGAACTTTTTGTTTAGGATGACTGAAAACCTAAATGACCAAATTTATTTATGAGCAGGGGGTGGTAGTGACAGCCGGTATCCACTTCCAGTTTCAACTTGAAAGTGGTTGTCATATTTTAGTCCTCTATGTTATTCCATAGTTACCCTGATTTGTTGAAGGAAAAACTAGTTTTAAAACCCCTTCTTCTCGTTTACGTGTACGCATGTTTGTTGAATTCGGTGGGTCGGTTGCTCAAGAATGTGCGAAGTTAGTTTTCTCATATCCTTGCGCTATTTAACTGTTTGCTCTAAATTATTTTTTTCGTATACGCATTTTCTGCTATCCTGGTAATTGTGGCATAAAATCATTCAGTCCTCCGTCCGTCCTAATACTGGATAGGTATGCCACAGCTAATTTCAAAACGTGCTTCACGCTGATAGGGTCCTGCTTTGATGAAAGCCGCTATGTTTCAATTCGGTTCTTGAAAGATGTTTTGACAAGACTAACGTCTTCCTCCTGCTTCACCAGGTGTTGGCTCGGTGCGAGAGACACCGAAGATGACCAACCCATTGATTTATCAGTGCTTCCAAGTCGCAATCCTCACACCACCGGCATGTGGCTGATATTGAAGGTCCTGAAAATAATTGAATTAGATTTAAAAAATTCACTTAATGTCAACTTACCAGCAAAAGTCTAGCTTGCTTCATCATGGGGGCGGCGGGATCTCCAGCCTTTCGTTTGGAGGCTCTCTTGGAGCTTGGTGTTTGGGTGGTGTTGGATAGCCCCCTCTGCTTTAAAAATCCCACCACATTGGTTACAGATCTTGGAAGATGATTAGCAATCCCATGACGTTTCAGGTTATCTCCTTCCTGGTGAACGATTTTGTGCACAAAATTAAAAATTCGCTGTTTATGGAGGTTTGTTTTAAAATAAATGAAAAAATAAAACCAGTTTAAATTGGTTAAAGAACCTACCTAAATTTTAGAAAAAGAAATTTGAGTTTTGTGCAAATGTAAGTGAAAAAGTAAATTCAAGTTGCTGCGTAAAAAACTATTGGAATTAAATTAAGAAATAGGTACTCAGGGTTGTCTGTATTTTTAAAAAACAAACAATATGTTTATGTGTTGAGGAAAATAAAAATAATTCAATAATCGAGGTTTGTGTTAATTTAAAATATGTCTCAGGGCATGATTTATCCTACATCACTTGGATATTTAAAAATAGTACTTACAGTTTTTCGAAACCGACACTTATCGCACAAGAAACTAAACTTTGAAAATCCAGGTTCAAAGTACTGGTACTGGATGCTGCGTTTTTTGTACAAAGAATAAAAATTGAATCCTCATCTTTTACAGGTAACAATGTATCCACTGAAATTTTGTATTGCATAGGGTTATTGGCTCATACAATGTCAACGATGCTAATTTAAATCTATTCTTTTAAATTTTGATAAATCGATTGAATTTGTCACCTTTTTTAAAATAAAAATGGGCATATTAAATATCTAACTTAATAATTACGCCTTAAACTAAAAAATTATCTTTAAAATGTGTTGTTGTTTTCCTCGGACGGCTTCTGCGAACGGTCCTGATATAATTCAGATAAAAAAACTGCCGAATAAGCGTTTACGTTTGGCGGTGTTTTTTGTATGTGATACTTCGAAGTTTAAATCGGATTTTATAATAACAAGCTTCTTTCAGTTTCGCTCAAACTAGTCAACAGTGGAAAATATAAAATTATTGCACAACAATTAATTTGATTTTAACCAAGTAAGTAAATATCTTATATACTAATATCAATCAACAACAAGACCTGTCTTTTCCTAGCAAAGGATTGAAAACACTGAGAAAATTATAAGACCTGAAGCCTCATAGAAAGTGAAATTTCCAATATTTTGACAGCGTTTTTTGTATGTTATGTTGTTAATTCGAAGTTTGAATCGGATTTTATAATAATTAAGCTCTTTCAGTCTTGTTTGAGACTCGTCAACAACAATAAAATTATTGCACAACAATTATCATTTTAACCAAGTAAGTGAATATATTATATACCTACTGATATCGATACAATTATGGAATATTTTAGATATGGATTTGAAATCAATCAACAAGGCCTGTCTTTTTATAACAAAGGATCAAAAACACTGAGAAAATTATAAGTCCTCGTAGAAAGTGAGTGTACCCAATATTTTCTACGATAGAGACCTCAAAATAATTGCAAATCTTTACTGGAACCAATAAACTATACAAATTAAGGTAGATCATAAAACTATTGTACAGAAATTATTATTTTAACCTAGTAAGTAAATATCTTATATACTTAGGTAATCGATACAATTGTGGCATATTTTTAGCTATGGATTTGAAATACTCGTTGAATTTGACGACAACGCAGTGTTTCTCCCAAGACGTACCACCAAAATGATTAGATCATTAAGCAGTTTATTGATGGAAAATATTCGCTTTTTGAAATCGTTTTCTTAAAAAATGTATGTTTTTAATAAAAAAACGAGGCCCCTTCCCCATCAAATGCGGTTCCAACCAAGGATAATACACACTACTACTACAGGATAGCCTATCCTCATAAGGCCTGTGTGGAACAAATCCACTCTCTCCCCAACGTTAAATCACCAGTTGTGACGTAAGCAGCATGTTATTTCTCGCCTAGACGTAGGTTGTTTAAACAGCTGATGGCTTAGTTATGGCGTCGTAAATGGTAACACACGAGGTCAATAAGCAATCCTGTAGGCGTGTATCATCCTTGAGCTCGAACACCCTCTACCAGGTACAACATGAAGCTAGCTGCTGGACCCTCATAGTTACGTCTCCACCACAGCATCCTGTTATAAGACACATCGAACTTGACACATGTACGCTAGATGGTGCCACGGACGTGACCCAGGTCGCTATGACGTCATCACAGAACCCGAACTTTGCACTATGTACTCTAAATGGCGCCACAGACGTGACCCAGGTCGCTATGACGTCATCACAGAACCATGAAACGAACTTCGCACTATGTACTCTAAATGGCGCCACGAGCGTGACCCAGGTCGCTATGACGTCATCACAGAACCTGAACCCTGAATCAAACTTTGCACTATGTACTCTAAATGACTCCACGGACGTGACCCAGGTCGCTATGACGTCATCACAGAACCCGAACCATAATTTAATATACGTAGCGATTTCGAAACGACTCGGAACAATCCCTTCCACGCAAACTCCATATTACAGGAACCTGTAATTGCAAGAATTCACCGCACTCTCTCGCTATGACGTCATCACAGGTGACAGATGACGTTTGACAGATGACGTTTGACAAAATGGCGGGAAAACATTTCCCCCCACCCCTTTTTCTGTTACCCATATTAAAGTCCGGGGGCCCCTTTTTGGAGGGCGCAGCCCTTTGCACTATGTACTCTAAATGACTCCACGGACGTGACCCAGGTCGCTATGACGTCATCACAGAACCAGGAACGACTCAAAACTCCCGATATGACGTCATGACGTTTGACAGATGACGTTTGACAGGTGACGTTTGACAGATGACGTTTGACAGGTGACGGTTGACAAGATGGCGGGAAAACATTTCCCCCCCACCCCTTTTTCTGGTACCCATATTAAAATCCGGGGGCCCCTTTTTGGGGGGCGGAGCCCTGCGGGCCCCCTTTTTGGGGGGCGGAGCCCTACGGGTCCCAACTACAGCATCCTGTATTACGAACTTCACACTATGTACGCTAGATGGCGCCATGACGTTTGACAAGATGGCGCCGACGATGCATCCACCTTCGTGTCAACGGCGGCGCATCCACCACGTGTCAAGAATGAAAGATTGAGGTTATGGTCGGATTTTTATAGTCATACCCCCTTTGACTATCTACTCTGGAGTGTTCCCGAAAGTCTGGAAATTGTCATATGTTTGTCCCATCCACAAGTCAGGAAGCAGGAACAATGTGTCTAATTATAGACCAATTAGTATCCTCTCAGCAATACCCAAGCTATTTGAGCACTGTATAGAAAAAGTTTTGTCGGTTGCCTTCCATCAAGTCATAGTAAATCAGCAACATGGATTCACCTCCGGCCGCTCCGTTGATACCAACTTGTTTCTATTCACTAACTTTATCAATAGATCATTCGAGAACGGTTGTGAGATACATACTATATATACTGACTTCAGTAAGGCCTTTGATAAGGTCAATCATGCTCTTCTACTCTCAAAGTTGTCCGGTTATGGCATTGCGGGTACTTTGATTTCTTGGTTGGAGTCTTATTTGTCAGGTAGGATTCAGCAGGTGAGAATTGATGGTTATCTCTCGGATAAGTTCGATGTCACATCTGGGGTTCCTCAGGGATCTCATTTGGGACCTTTCTTGTTCAGTTTATTCATCAATGACCTGGGCCATCTACTTTCCTCCAATTTTCTGATGTTTGCGGATGATCTGAAGATATTTCGGGAAGTATCATCAACTCGTGATATTCTTCTTCTGCAAAATGATCTGGACATTGTATACGATTGGTGTAACCTCAACGACATGTCACTTAATATCGACAAATGCTGCTTTATGCGCTTCACCCGCTTGATGAATACTATACCTGTGGAATATTCCATTAATCACGTTGCTCTTGCTGAGGTATTTGTTGTTAAGGACCTTGGCGTTTACTTGGACACTAAACTTACGTTCATCGAGCACTTTGAGTATATAGTAGGTAGGGCTAATAGAATATTAGGTTTTATCAAAAGAACCAGTAAAGACTTTAGGAATGTGTTTGCTCTGAAGGTGTTGTATACATCGCTGGTTCGATCCATCCTTGAATTTTCAAACATAATTTGGTCGCCACATTATCAGGTTCATATAAATAGACTTGAAAATGTTCAACTTAAATTTATAAAATATGCTAAATATAAACTTTTTTGCAATGGTATTGAACTTGATAATGATCAGACTATGTTATACCTAGACTTAGCATCTCTTGTTCGCAGAAGAGAATACTATGACATATGCTTTGCATGTAATGTTCTGAACTACTATATCAAGAGTCCAGAATGTTTGGAAACTTTTCGATTTCGTGTACCTGGATATCCAACACGTAGGCAGACCTTGATGCATATACCAATTTGTAATTCTTGGTACTTATTGTATAGTCCTGTTAACAGAGTATCAGCGAGTGTGAATAAGTTTTGTGAGTCATTAGAATTTTTTAATGTTTCTCATAAAAAATTTAAGAGTTGTGCAAAAAGGGCTGTTTTAGGTTAGTTAGTTTAAGTTCACTTGTAAACCTGTAAATGTTGATACGTTAATAAATAAATAAATAAATAAATAAATATGAATATCTAAAAATGCCATTCGGGTTGAAAAATACTCCTGCCAACTTTAGTCGATATATTCATTTGATTTTCAGAGATCTTATTGAAAAAAATAAAATGTGTATTTATGCTGATGACATTTGTATTGCAACCAAAACATTTGATGAGAATTTAGCTATTTTAATTGAAATTTTTGATTTATTAACAAGAAATCATTTAGAGTTGAATTTAAAGAAATGTTCATTTTTCAAAGATACTATTCAGTTTTTAGGTTATACAATTACGGAGGATTGTATTACACCTGCTAATTATAACATTGAAGCAATTAAATCATATCCAATTCCTAAAAATTTTAAAGACGTTTAAAGTTTTTCAGGATTAACCTCATATTTTAGACGTTTTATTAAAAATTTTGCTTTTTTGGCTAAACCATTATATGATCTATTGAAAAAAGAATCTATTTTCAAATTTGGAGTGGAAGAATTAAATTCTTTTGAAACTTTAAAGACATTACTTATTCAAGAACCTATTTTGTCAATTTATGACCCTAAAGCTGAAACTCAATTACATTGCGATGCGTCATCACATGGTTTCGGTAGTATTTTGATGCAAAAGCAAAAGGATGGGAAATTTCACCCTGTTTTTTATTTTTCAAAAAGAACGTCCACAGCAGAGGGTAAACTTCATAGTTATGAATTGGAAATGTTAAGTATTGTTAATTCTTTAAAAAGATTCAGAGTTTATTTACAAGGAATAGAGTTCAAAATTATAACAGATTGCAATAGTATTAAACTGGCTTTACAGAAAAAAGATATTAATCAGAGAATCTTACGTTGGTCTTTAGAACTTCAAAATTATTCTTATACTATTGAACATCGTCCAAATTCACAAATAACTCATGCCGATTCTCTTAGTAGAAATTCTATTTTGATATTGGAAGATAATTCTTTTGAGAGAAATCTCAGTACTATGCAGGATAGAGATAAAGAAATATGTGAAATTAGGGAGAAGTTGGAGAAATCAGAAAGTAAATTGTTTGAGTTGAGAAATGGTTTAGTTTACCGGAAAAATGATAAGAATAAAGTTCAATTTTATGTTCCTACTTCAATGGAGCAAAGTGTCATTAGAACATACCACGATGAGATTGGTCATGTAGGCGAAAATAAGACTTTTGAATTAATTTCTAGAACCTATTGGTTTCCTGCAATGAAACAGAAAATTAAGCAATATATTCTGAATTGTCTTAAGTGTATTAGTTATTCGCCTGTCTATGGAAAGGCTGAAGGTTTTCTTAATTCAATACCGAAAGGTAATTTACCTTTTCAAACCTTACACATTGACCATTACGGTCCATTAGAGAAAACACGGTTTCAACATAAATATATATTATTAGTTATTGATAGCTTCACTAAATACGTAAAAATTTATCCTTGCACTTCTACTCAAACCAAGCCTGTTATAAAACATTTATTGTCTTACTTCAATCATTATAGTCGACCTCTTAGAATTATTTCTGACAGAGGAACAAGTTTCACTTCTAATGATTTTAAAGATTTTGTTACCGAAAATAATGTACAGCATATTCTTATTGCTACTGGCGTGCCTAGAGCTAACGGTCAGGCCTCGGGTCAGGCTGAAGTTATAAACAGATCAATAAATTCAATGTGTTCTAAATTATCGGATGATTTGAATAAATGGGATGAAATTTTGGTTAAGGTCGAGTATGCAATAAACAATACTGTTAATCGCTCTACAGGATATACTCCTAGTATGTTGCTTTTTGGAATAAATTAACGCGGACAAGTTTATGACAGTTTAAGGGAGTTTTTAGAAAATCAAGAAACATCAGATCGAAACTTAGCATTAATAAGAGAGGAAGCTTCAAAAAATATTATAAACTCTCAAGAATATAATAAGTGCATATATGATAGGAAACCTAGTAGGAAACATAAGATTTCTCATAAATATCAAGTTCAAGTTGGAGATTATGTTATGGTTGTAAATACTGATGTGTCTGCAGGTACAAATAAGAAATTGATACCTAAATATCGTGGTCCGTATGTTGTTAGGACTGTTTTAGATAATGACAGATATGTTGTGAGTGATATTGAAGGTTTCCAAGTCACACAGATGCCTTTTGAAGGTATTATGGCTCCATCGAGAATGAAACCTTGGATGGAAGATGAAAGAGAGTGAATGCTTCCAATTTAAATTCGATTTCCCCTGATTATGACTATTTTACAGTGGCGGTTCCTCCATAAGAGCACATGTGCACGTGCACTCCCAAATTAATATCAAACATTTTTAAATTTAATTTTATCATTCTTCAAATTTTAACATTCTACCTGTAAAGTATTAATTTAAAAAATTAGTGGCCAAATGCGCCAGCAAAACAAACGCAACCGGCAACGCTGGAATCACAGCGTCCACCGCGTCGCCTGAACGCCCCGTTCACTGCACATTTCAATATTAAATCCAATTGGTGGAACTATGCCCCCCCGCACTCTTTGTTCCCCGCGAAGGTCTAGCGACGTTCGATGTTTTAAGCTGGCTGGTGTGCACATGTAGTCAGTGCACTTTGGGATCGGAAGCGGTTGTTTTATATTTAGGTATTTCGATTTCGAGCGCGATTTAACTGAAAACTGTGTGTAGAATGGCGGGATTTCTGAACCCCGATAGCCTTAGCGTGCAATATTTAAAAACAATTAAATTTTCTTCGCTTTCTTTGGAGGAAAAAATCCAAATCAAATGTGTCGGCCGTCCAAAGCCAAATTTAATAATCACCAACATAACAAAATGCAAAAGTCGTGATTATAAACGAACTTTTAAAATGGAAACTTACGAAAAAACTGACTGGTTGTGCGGTTGTGATGTTAGTAATAGTCTTTACTGTTTTCCCTGTTTGTTATTTGGAAGCGATGAAGCATCAGAATGGACAAAATCCGGCGTTAAAGATTTAGTAGCTACATTTATCCGAAAAAATTAAAAAACATCAAAACTCAAAATCACATCTTACTCTTATCTTTCAATACAAAACGTGTCTGTGAGAATTGTGAGATTGAAAACTTTTATATACATACATTTATACATTTATGTATAAAAACAATTGTTAGACCAGGACGATGTACTCAGCGAGGTAAGTTACTTTGTTACTTAATTTCTAGTTTATTGATATAAGATCCTTCAATTTCCACGATTTGATAGACCGAAAAAAGTATTAAATTGAGCTTAGTTGGTTGTTTGGTAGGGTAGATATGAAATCCCTTAACAATATTTTTAATTATTGGTAGGTAAACACATCACATAACTCATACGATCACTTACAATAAATTATTTTTTTAAAGGCCTAAAATAAACACTTCTGGCCGTGGCACCCCGAAAAATTTCGCGCCTCCGGCGGGCATCCCCCTTTCGGCATTTATTATGAATTACAAATTATGTGCACCCCCAATATGTTATACCACGAGCCGCCACTGCTATTTTAACCTGATTTTTGACCTTTCCCCTGATTAAGACTATTTTAACCTGATTTTGACCCTATGTTTTATTTTGTTTCCTATGTGAATTATGTTTTATGTGGCATTATGTGCTGATTTTATTATGTATAACTTTTGACTTATGACCTTTATGTATTTTATCAGCTAATTATTTGGTTATACTCTATGTGTTGATTTCATTATGTACAATTTTTGCTTTGTGACCCTTATGTATTTGATTGGATAATAATCTTTATGACATTCTATTGTGAATGTGTTATGGAAACCTATAAGATTCAGGTACCTCTTATGTTATTTATGAATTTATGACTTACGAACTTTTGTTTTATGACTATGTATTTTGTATTGCTATAAGCAAAGTATTTTGTGAAACTGATTCACCTGATTGAGGGCAATCAGATTAGTCAGGATAGGCCGAACTGTAGTAACCACTTGATATTCCCGCTCAAACTTTTAAATTAAAATTCGCGCCGGATGTCAGTGGCGCTCCCTGGCGGGGAGAGCGAGAAAGCGTTGGGGAAGGAAGGGAATATGGCGGAGAGACGTGGTTGCGCAGGACGGACCGTCCGTCATTAAATGGTATTTTTGATTGTTCTAAACGGTTGTGCTGCTTTTTCTGAGTTTGAAACCGCTCGTTTAAGCCTTCCTACAGTTTATTTGATTATATTATTTGTAGGTCTGGAACAAGGTTGTTTGAGAGAGGTAGGTTGCCTCTGGGCTGGAACTCTGTAACGAATAGAGATATTTTCTCTATCTCCATTGACGTCTCCTCTCTATTGATTTTGACAAGAAAGAAAAAGACAGCAAGTGCCATAGCGATAGGGATAACGATTCTTATCCGTCACAGAGTTCCCGCCCTCTGATAATTTTCTTTCGTCATCTGGGGTGCCTCAACATAATGCAAATCTCCAAGGTACCTCAGATTAGATGCGTCATCAAGTTACCCATTATCAGGCAACCTATTAACTTTAGTAATCTTGGGTCTGGAATATATACAGTCGTGAGCATAAAAAGTGAGACACCGGACTGACAGGTCATGTCATTTTCACTATTTTGGGTAAATCAGTCTTTTCTCTACAATGGATTTTTTTGTCAAATATAACAATCTCTGTCATTGCAATAGGTATTAGACTATCCAAGATGCTGTCAAACTTAAATTAAAATGTTCGCCAAGAGGCACACAACCCTTTCCCGCCATATTTTGCTTGTCAAAGTCACGTGTTTTGGATAGGCTAATAGCTGAGGAGCTCGTTTTACAATAGGAAAAAACGGGTGTTCCACTTTTTATGCTCACGACTGTACATGTCAAACTTTTTATCAGTTTTTGAAGTGAAACTTCCTAGGCGGCGGTCTGATATTCATTATTCAGAGGAGAATATGGAGAGTGATTTGAAAGACGAAAGACGCATCATGTAACGTCACGTTTTGGCAAATTTCGTTACAGGAGAGATGAGAGAGAAGGAAGCTAGAACGTAGAGAGACGGAGAAAGGCATCAACCAATGACAATGACAGCCGACGAACAATTCACACTAACCACACTAACAAAGGATTATAAGTAAAGAGGATTGCCTATTATTGTCAAGCGTCGATACCCTTGTAACGTCACTATAGATACGCGGGCTCTTCGTCTTCACCCCGACTCATAAGCTAATAGACCCTGAGATAGGGCCTGTTTAGTGGAATCATTTTTTTTTGTCTGGCATTTTGAGGGATGAATGTGGCTAGTTAGCTGATGAGATTATAAGTGGTTTTAATGCCTGCCCCCTGTTCGAAATGTCTACAGAACGTTTCGCCGGAAAACTCGATTTCGAACTGTGATTACCGTCTGGCGATTTTTCAGCGTTATTTTCACAACAAAACATTTCATTCTCTCGATTGCCAGACAAAAAATAAACACAGAAGGTTCTTTTCTTTGCTCTTGGAAGTTGACACTCATCCCCATTTTTTCACCTATTGAGAAGCATCTGGTATTTTTCATGGGTGAATTATTTATCAATGTCAATCTTTTATGTAAAAGCCAGAAAATTTGAGATCATTAAAAAAAAATTCTTCGTGTAAATCAATTTTTTTCTTCTGCAAATTTTCCGACGGGAGGCAGGCAATAAAATCACCCCTAATCTCATCAGCTTAGTAGCCACATTCAGCCCTCAAAATGCCAGACAAAAAAAAATGACTCCACTAAACAGCCCCTATCTCACAGTCTATAAGTCTCAAAGCTGTATAGAGGGTATAGTTTTTGAAAAGTTTCACTTCTTAATACGTATACGATGCTACACATGATTTTTTTGAACTGAAACTTCTTTTGCAGCGGCCTGATTTGGAGGAGAATGGAGAGTGATTTGAAAGAAGCGTTACGTGTAACCCTTGTGACGTCTCTACAGATGCGCGTTTGTCTATTGTGTAGCCTTTCATCTTTATACCCCGACTCATATGCTAAGTCTAAAAGTTGTATGAGACACAAGTTCATGAGGGAGTGAATAGTTTTTTCCTATGGCCACATACGAAAATTACAAAATTCGCACTAGCTGGTTCTTTGGAAAGCGCTAAATATCACTCGCGTGCTGAAAGTACTTTCAATACTCGTGCTAAAAATAGGTACTTTCAGCACACGTGTGGAAAATACTGTTGACATTTTTTGTGATTGACCTAACAATTTACTTTCAATACGTGGATTGAAAGTACTTTCAGCACGTTTGTTGAAAATGAAAAGAAATAAAATAAGAGAAAATTGATGTGAATTGGTTTCTGGTCGTAGGAAAAATAGTGTACATCGTACATCACTCGTAAGAAAGATAAAAGTCAAAATGACATATTATGTTGGCAATACAATGTAAAATTGTCATGCTTTCAAATTTTTAATGTAGAAAAGGCTTGTGTTGCCAACATAGTTACTTAATTTTTGACTTGGGGAATTATCTTTAAAAAAAAAACACACTTTAATAGCTATTTTCCTAACGAGTGCGGGAAATTTCTTCCCGCAAGAGTTATGAACTATATTTTTTCTACGTGCATACTAAAGCTGATGTTACGAAGAGTTTAATTCAAATAAAATGCGATTATGTAGAAGGTACAATTAAAAATGTATTGAAAGGTATTTATAAAAAGGTAAAGGTACAGGTATAGGTGTATCAACAATACAAACAATTCCATGTACCTATGTCACAATGATTATTTCAAACTCTTCCCGCACTGAGTGCGGGAAGAAATCTCTTCCCGCACCGGTGCGGGAAAAAAGTCTTCCCGCACAGCAAATCGTGCGGGAAGAGCCATTTCCCGCACGCTCGTAGACTTTCTTCCCGCACTCAGTGCGGGAAGAGTTTGAAATAATCATTGTGACATGGAATTGTTTGTATTGTTGATACACCTATACCTGTACCTTTACCTTTTTATAAATACCTTTCAATACATTTTGAATTCTACCTTCTGCATAATCGCATTTTATTTAAATTAAACTCTTCGTAACATCAGCTTTAGTATGCTCGTAGAAAAAATATAGTTCATAACTCTTGCGGGAAGAAATTTCCGGCACTCAGGAAAATAGCTATATCATCCATTTTCTACCAAAGATCGCACACGGCGAACGTGCCACAGAAAACACTGAACATGCGTCGGACCTTACGTCGGACGCAGTCCGTCAGCCGCGTGCGTCTGTGGTCGCTTCATAGGAAACGTACCTTAAGTTTGCCTTGAGTTGGTGTGGCGGGAGGCGCGGCACTGACTGATGGTGTAAACAAAAAACACATGTTCTTTTTTTAAATTTTAAATTCCAAGAGTGCAAGAATCCAACAACTTTAATTGAAAAAATACTAGTGTAAAATGACGAAATTCAGACCAATTTCACATGTAATCTTTGATATGGATGGAGTTCTTTTAGGTTAGTAAAAGTATACATTTTTTATTAATTTTTGTAGTACCTACAAAACAAGTTGAGACCACAGACAGACCTACTTTCATTTTTGAATTAGGATATTAAACGAATAGGAAAGATCTTTTAGGGGGATCAAAGTATTTATGATGCAGTCCAGATATAGATCATGGAATATACAAATACAAAAATTCAGTTCATCTCTTGCCATAAAAAGTCATCTACTGTCAAATAGTGCATGTGCTAGCATCCCATTTTGTTCAAATTATTTTCAGTTAGGTATGTACCTACATCATTAAAATTGGGTTTAGCTTTTATATAGGTCAAGTCGATACTCCCCTTCTGCCCAAAAGCCATTCTATCTACTCTACACACTACAAGTCTGGTATGGATTTTGCAAAGAGTGCAAGTCGCAAGTGGCCGAGAAAGGGGTATTCTCATGAGGCAAATTGAATTGATCAACTTTGGTTGAACAACTAGTTCGATTGAGAAGTAATGCTAGTGCATATCTTGTGAACAATTTGCAAAGACTACAACATAAAGCAATTAAAATCTTCAATTTACTTAAATTACTTTACTCCAACACAAACTTTGTATGTCGAGTTGTATCCTATCATTTTCTAAAAATCAGACAATGAAAATGTTTGAAGAAACTCAACTAATATACAATGTTAAAAATAAGAGGTGACAAAATTAAACTATAGCTTCAAAGTTCCACTGATTACCAGATGGGCATGGAACAAAAAACATAATAGGTCTATTCCAACCAGCCAAAAAACCGTCCCAAGAATCCTGACTGAGAAATGTATAGTTCTTTGCTAGGTTGGAACAAAGCTAATAAATATCTAAAGTTCGCCTTACGAGTCTAGTACTACGACGTTTGAAGGGCAAAGGGGAATAACGCCATTCATTTCGAGCTTTATGCTGCCTGTCATAGGTGTGCGCGCAGCGTTTTTAAATATTACTTTTTCCTTATAAATGTAGGTGTGTAACATAGATAAATATTAAGGTATTTTCTATTGGAAGTCAAATAGGCAATATTGCAATTTTTTATCCGCATTCTTTCCATAGTGCTAGACTCGTAAGGCAAATTTTACTACCAGGACCAAAAAGGGACAGCATTCGCCATACCAAAGAAATATAGAGACCTAAGAACGAGAATAATGCGCCAAAGAACTATAATGAAGAAGTGCGGCTTATACAATTGATTTATTCATAAACTCATGAATTCAGCTGTTGTACATTCGTGTATTTTCAATAGCACATAAGCATGATAATTTCGCAAAATGTCAATAGTACCAACCAGCAACCTTTCCTGAAAAACTTCACAAAAAAAGCATGGACATAATCATAAATCCAAATTGTTTCTTATACACCTTATGTTTGCTTGCATATTATAGCTAAAAGTTCCACTTTACAGTTTACATTTGTGTATTTCTTCATGGATAAATACCTACATGTAGAGATACACATATGTACACGCCTGACAAGTAAACATCTTGCATGCCAATTTTAATGCGAGAGAATGAAATGTGTAGAGAAGAAACGATTTTCCCTGTTCCACCTCTAGCATTCCCAGCGCTTTTTGCTGGAGGTGCAACAGGGGAAAACTTTTTCATGTATATGATTGTGTCTTTATAACATTGTCTCCTGAACTTGAAAATGGGAAAGAAGAAAGAAGATGTGGTAGAAAAATTGACCCAAGAAGAAACTGTTCAAAGGAAATTGAAATTTCAGAAATGGTCACTGATTACCAAAGTCAAAACAATGTGTGTGGTAATTTTGATAATACAGCTTACAAGTAATAATGGTGAAGTAGTGAATGCAAATATGGCTTCAGTAAGTTTTCGAAACTGGAGCAAAACAAGGCGACACTGGTCGTCATTGCGTTCTCGCGCCATCTGATGGGTCCGATTCGCCTCTGATCAGAAGGCTTCTTTTCGCTACTTACTAGTTTCGCTGAACGAAATGGCATTTGATTAGAGAATAGGGAATAAGGATACATAAATCATTATCAATATGTGAAAAAAAAAAAATTGATGAATTCCTGTTAAAAGTTCAGAATTCAGGAACATATCAAGAAACTAGATACAGTAATGCGACAAGAATTCTCATAAAATTAAAGTTGAAAATCACTTTGAAATATACTTGGCTCCAAATTTCGGTCTTTGTTCCACTTATTCATCAAACTCACAGGCTCATGAATATTGTCACGATAGGTATTGAATTGAGAGCCATATTCCAGAATCCAGCTGTTTACGTCGAGAGCGCGTCTATTCTAGGAATTTTATCCCCAATTTTGTTATCAATGTCTTTTAGACTCCCTTTAAAGTTCCCTATTGCTTTTTCTTCTTGGTAGATTTTATATTTGAGGTTTTTGTTTGCATAAAATTAGCTCTCGAGTTTTCTGCAACATCTGCAGTGTTTCTATCAAAGCCCCAAACATCCTCCTGTTTCTGGCTTTAAACTTATCATTATTTTGTTTGTCCAACACTCATCTTGCCTGCTGGGTATCTCTCCAGGTGCAGCTATAGATGATGTTTCAACTGGTTCATTTGATACTCTTTCAAGAAACCTCTTAAATACTCACCCAGGGTTCCTTTTTTTACCACATCATTCTCGAAATTTTTACTAAACTTAAAAACCGGTGAACGGTCATTTTTGTTGTCCAGAGGTCTTTTTTGCCCTGGTCTGTGTCACATCTTTTCGTTAAGTACGATTCTATAAGTTTTAAGAAACATTCACCGGAGCCCATATCTTAGAGTTTTCTCAATAACGACTTATGGCACACACTAGAAGTATTCTTTCGATCTGAACAAACTGATCGAAGTCACTTTAGGTTTGTTTCAAACAATTTTCATCCAGTTTTAGAACGATTTTATTGACCCCAGCTGTGTTTTTGACACCTCATGAACAAACCTTATGTGATCACAATCAGTATGCTCAGATCGAAAGAATACCAGGACTATCAGTGGCCTTTGATATGTCCGTGAAGATCATGTCCACCTGTTTTCCTGATTCCATCAGGAATAACTGTTGGTGGACAGAAAGATTTGTAGCAGTGGTTTTTTCCTTGCAGAAACCGTGTTGTTCATTAGCAATGCAGTTACTAAAGCAAGAATACACATCGTCTGTTTAGAATGGATTCTATAATTTTTAAAATGTGCGATAGTAGAGACATGCCTCTATAATTATTCACATCTCTTGGATAGGGAAAAGTGTTGAGATTTTCCAACTTCTGGGAAACATGCCAGTATCGAAAGAACAGCGTTTAAGAAGCACTGAGGAGAGAGCTTCCAGTCCAGGCCTTTGAGGCAAAGAGATGCAGATTTTTTCTCCGTATTTCCTCAACTGTGAAGTGATGATCGGAGAGTAAGTAGTCTTCTTTAATCTCAACATCCTTGTTGTCAGAGTGAATGTGTGGCAAAGAATTCAGCTGTTGAGGGTTCGAAGAACGGATATTGTTAAAGTGCATCTGATTCGGCAAACCTGCATCTTTCTTCGAAGATCTTATAAATGTGGTAACATGTAACAGGTAGCACATGTCACTAAGGCATTTCACGTCTTTCCGGGCTTCAGAGTAAGCTTCATAGTCCGTTTACCGTCTTGATCTTCTGTACTTCTTATAGACTGGATTTTTATGTACAATTGAGTTTTTTGGCTCAGAGTTGATCAATTTGGGATATTTGCCGATCCTGATGGTTTTTTTGGGAACCTGAACATACTGATTAATTCCTTGCTGTATAACTTCGTAGAAACTAGCTATCGCTTTGTTAGAGTCACTATTACTAAAACCCAGATTCGAGTCAATACTTTCAAAGTAATTGTTCAGTTCCGCATAGTTCGCTTATCTGAATAGATAGTAGGATCTTCCGCTTTCAACGATTGTCCACTTCCGTATGAGAAACTAAGCTCCAAAGGTGGATGTACCACCCTACACAGCGAAAAGTCACTGGTTTTGCTCACAGGTGGAGAAGAACATACTACTATCTATCAGAGTTTGCTGGGCGAAGGAGTGAGTAAATTTGTTATACTGTCTTGACTTCTCTAAGGCAAATCCTAACTCTCGTTTTTGGGAAAAGAGTGCCCAATAATTTGGGGCAAAGATCTTAACGCCTTTTGAAATCATTGAGTTTTCACTCACTGTACCTAGTCCTGAGCATTTTCGCAGTCTTGCTTTACAACCATTCTGATGTTGTGGATAGTGATTTTTCTTCTATTTTAATATTTTTCAGAGGCAATCAATAAAATAGATAATTGTGAATATCCCTTCACTGACAGAAACGGTTATTCTCCTGTATCTTAGGGCTCGCTTTTGAAATTCTTACACAGATTTTTGCATACAGTTTTAGGCAAAAGTGCTGATTCTAATCATGTTTACTGTTAGCTATGGAAACTATCTAACTAAATCAAAATGTCTATTTCCAATTTTTATAACTGAAAAAAAGAGGTTGTTTATTCTAATACAAATTAATTATAGACACAGAACCGTTATACACAAAAGCAATACAAAACTTAGTTGGCAAATATGGAAAAACATTTACTTGGGATATTAAAAGCAAAATGATGGGTCTTCATCATAGCGAAGGAGCAAAATACATAGTCAAAGCCCTCGATTTGCCTTTGACATGGGAGGAATACGACGAATCCATTCAAGAAGAGTACAACATTGTTCTAGCAAATCCCGATATTTTTCCCGGTGAGTAATAAACTGGTTATTTTCTAATTCTAGATACTGAGGTGACGTATAGGAATCAGTGGCGGTTCCTCCATAAGAGCACATGTGCACGTGCACTCCCAAATTAATATCAAACAACTTTAAATTTAATTTTATCATTCTTCAAATTTTAACAATCTACCTGTAAAGTATTAATTTAAAAAATTAGTGGCCAAATGCGCCAGCAAAACAGACGCAACCGGCATTTATTATGAATTACAAATTATGTGCACCCCCAATATGTTATACCACGAGCCGCCACTGATAGGAATGCAATCGCTACGATTGCTAAGAGGTTCGGGAAAAAATATACAAATGACATAGTAGCTAAAGTAACTGGTACAGTGGAACATGAATCGGCTCGCATAGCCGTTACTGAGATGAAGCTTCCGATGCCGGTTGAAGAGTTCAGGCACGAGTTTCGCCGTACTGCCCATGGATTTTTTGCGAAACATGGGGCTCCACTTATACCAGGTACCAATGTACTATTGTTGTTGTCATATTACACATCTATACTTCTCACTGCAGCTCTAATAGCTTATCGTGTTTCCGTTGTATGGACTCTACTACTCATTCATACTGCAGTTTAGATGATCAATCGCATCATGGGTTGATATACTGACGCCGCAGTCACTTATTCCATCCCGGCATCACGTTATACATACTATTGCCCCAATTCATTGTTGATAATTTTAATAATATTGCTTGCTTGTCAAAAGGTATTGATGTATTGGAATTTAGGATTGAAACAGTATTTTCGCCTTTACACAAATATTTTCTTATGAGTTTTGGTTCATGTGCATTATTACAATACATTTTTTTTTAGGTGCAAAGAAATTAGTAGATCACCTTTCCAAGCACAAGATTCCTATAGCAGTAGCTACTTCGTCGTCAATGGACAGTTTTAAATTGAAATCGGCAAATCACAAAGAGTTTTTCAAGCTTTTCGATCATATAGTTTGTGGCGGCTCCGATCCGGAAGTGAAACATGGAAAACCTGCTCCTGATATATTTTTAGTAGCAGCAGAAAGGTAACTAATTCAAGTTTGTTATAATATATGAAATAAGAATCGATGCAACCAAATTTACAATCTAGTATTACTATTAGTGGAACAGCAAGATTATTGACTAAACTCACTCGACTTGATCTCTATATTTGATAAATCATTATCTTTTTTTTTTACAGGTTTCCATCCAAACCGAATGCGGAAAATTGTCTAGTGTTTGAGGATGCACCGAATGGCGTTAAAGCAGCTGTAAGTGCGGGCATGCAAGTGGTTATGGTGCCAGATGAGAATATTGCCGAGGATCAACGCAAAGGTGCAACTGTGGTAGTGTCCTCGCTGGATTTAACACCTTTAGAGAAATTTGGCCTTCCGTCTCTCAAAGAAACATGATATTGGTGGATCGAATTTAATTTTGTGTATACCTTTATATTATATTAGAAGAATATATACATAGTTAAGCATTAGTTTGGAGTTTAGTTGATGCGGCTCTTTGCAAATCCATAGACTAATACAGATTAGATGATATTTGGAAACAATGCAGGGCCGAGAAATGATCTTTGAGGAACCCTACACCTGTCCTGATCAACTCCGAATCTCTGTTATCATCTTTTGCCTTATGTTGGGTAAATAGTTTTCGAATTAAAGGTACGAAAATTCTTTAACACCCACCTCCTCCAACTTCAACAACAAAATCTCACAGTGTCCAATGCCTTCTACAAACTCAGAGAACAAATATTTCTGCTGGAATTTGTGAATCTGAGATAAAATGTATCTCTGTGTACTGACCCTAGAAATAAGAATGGTAAATTCCTTGCATGACCTTATTTTTGGAGATGATTTTTCAAATGATCTCTTACATCAGTCCTGGACCCTTAGTAACATAGTCAGTACAGCACCACAATCTGATTAAGATGGTTTTTGTTCAGTGGCGTATCTACCGGTATGCCATGTGTGCGAAGCACACAGGCCCGGGCCTGAGAGGGGCCCGTGAGCTCCATAGTGAAACTGCAAAAAAAAACGTAAAAAAATCGAGATTACACCAAGAAAAAAAAAAGTAGCTACAGAAACTTCAACATACTGAAACAGGAAATCCTTCCAAGACCCAAAATAGGAATTCTAGGCTTCAAAAATTTTTCACATTTAAAAAATTTTTGGATGGAAAATGCGTCCCTGATGCAATTTTGACGCATTGCCATGACAAAAGTGACAGAATCTCAGACAGAAGTGTCGTAACAATATGGCGGAAGTGGGATACGCTTTTTTCTCCTTATGTCGCCTCCTTATTGTTCTACCTCAATAATTTTGCCTAAATAAGTCAATTTTCTTTGAATTTTTCCTGGATTGATTTTTCACTGGAAAATTTCGAAATTTTCCTATAATGAGCTCCTCACTTTTCCCTTTATCCTGGAATCCTGGACAGGAAAAAAAAAATTTTTCTTCTTTCTTCTGGAAAAATTTCACAAGTTTTGCTTTATTAGTTTTCCAGAAATAAATTAAAATGTGAGAGGATGAGTTTTTCTCAATTTTACTTGAAAAAATCATTTTTTCAGAATTTTTCCTGGATCGATTTTCCATTAGAAAATTTTGAAATTTTCTAATAATAAGCTCCTGACTTTCCTCATTTTCCTCTTCTGCCAATTTTCCAGGAAACAATTGAAATGTGAGAGGATGAATTTTCCTTAATTTTACTTGAAAAAGTAATTTTCCAGAATTTTCCCTAGAGTGATTTCTCACTGAAAAATTTCGGAATTTTCCTATAATGAGCTCCTCACTTTCCTCTTTTTCTTGGAAAATTTTCCCTCTGCCAGTTTTCCAGAAAAAAATTAAAATGTAAGAAGTGAATTTTCCTTAATTTTGCTTAAATAAGTCAATTTTCCAGAATTTTTTATGGAGTGATTTCTCATTTGAAAATTTTAAAATTTTTGCAATAATTACTGTAATTTTCATAATTTTTCGTAATGTCCATAATTCTCGTAATTTTTCGTTATTCACGTAATTTTTCATAATTTCCATTTTTCGTAAATTCTGTAATTTTCTGTAATATTGAAAAAATTTCCGTAATTTACAAATAATTCCTGTAATTTTGAATAACTTTGAGTAATTCCTGCATTTTTGGAATAATTCCTGTAATTCCCCTATTTTTTTGTAATTTCAGAATATTTTTTGAAATTTTGAATTATGTATATAATTCCTATAGTTTTGAATTGATAATTTGAAAAATATAAGAATTGCAAAAATTTCGGAAAATTTTACGAAAATTACAAAAATTGAAATTAGCAGATATTACAAAAATTTCAAAACTACAAAAAGTTACTAGATTTTTAAAAAATTATGAGAATTAAAAAATTAAAAGAATTAAAAAATTACCAAAAAAAATTATTAAAGAATTACAAAAATTGAAAAATATTAAAAACTACGAAAAAATCAAAAAATTTCCGAATTTGCGAAGATTCCTCAAAAAATTACGGAAATCACAAAAATTAGGAAAATTATAGAAATTCCATTAAAAAATTACGGAAAATATAGGAATACGGAAAATATAGAATTAATAAAAATAAATTAAAAAATTATAGAAATTTCAAAAATTACAGGGATCGCGAAAATATGAAAAAAATCGGAAAAATTGCAAAAATCACGGGAAATACATTAATTATTAAAAAACTAAAAGGAAAATTAAAAAATTACAAAAAAATCGGATATTACAAAAGCAATGAAAAAAAAAATTGAAAAATACTGGAAATTCAAAAATTATGCAAAATTACAAAAATAATTGAAAAATTACATAAAATACGGAAACTACAAAAAAATAACAAAAATCATTAAAATTGCAAAAATATCATGAAAGTTTGAAAAAATTACAGCACTTACAATTATTGAAAAATTAAAATGAGAATTGCAAAATTACGAAGAAAACCGGGAATGGAAATACTTATGTAATGTAAATTATTTTAAAAAATTACGGGAATTTCAAAAACTACGTGAAATTGCAAAAATCATTAGCAAATTACGGAAATTACGAAAAAATTACAAAAATCACGAGGATTATAAAAATCACGGGAATTTCAAAAATTATGTAGAACTGCGAAAATCATGGGTAAATTGCGAAAATTAAATTTGAAAAAAATTAGGAGAATTATAAAATTACGAAAAAAATCACGGGAACTTCAAAAATTATTAAAATTTCGAAAACATAGGAAAATAACGTATAACGGAAAAGTAACAAAAATTACGAGAAATGCAAAAATTACGGAAAATTTAAAAAGTTACGGAAACCACCATTATAAAAAACTAAAAAGCGGAATTATTAAATTTGAGTATTACAAAAGCAATGGAAATTATTGGCATTTTCAAATACATATTACGTAGAACTACAAAAGTCATTGATAAATTACGTAAATTACAGGAATTATAAAAATGAAAAATAACGAATATTACAAAAAATCACGGAAATTTCAAAAAATACGGGAATTACAATTATTGAAAAATTAGGAGAATTATAAAATTACGAAAAAAAAATATAGAAATTTCAAAAATTATGTAAAATTACGAAAATTATTGGAAAATTACGTAATATGGAAAAATATTAACAAAAATCACAAAAATTTCAAAAAATCATGAAAATTACATTAATTATTAAAAAAATTGAGAGAAGAATTATAAATTAGAAAAAAATCGAGTATTACGGAAAACAATGAAAATTATTGAAAAAAATTACGCGAATTTCAAAAATTACGTAGAATTGCAAAAATTATCGGAAATTACGTTTTACCGAAAAAATAATAAAAATCACGAGAATTTCAAAAATAACGGAAATTTCAAAAACTTACGGGAATTTATCATTATTGAAAAATAAAATAAAGAAATTACGGGAATTAAAAAAATAACAGAAATCACGAAAATCATAAAAAATTACGGAAATTAGGAAAATCATAAAAAAAATTAGGACAATTAGAATAATTATAGGAATTGCAGAAATTACGGAAATTACGAAAAATTGAAAAAAAAAAAATATATCGGAAATAACAAAAATTAAGGAATTTGTTAATTAACGAAAATTACGAGAATTGGAAAAATTGCAGAATAAATTGCGAAAAATTTCGGGATTACGGAAAATAATTAAATTTTTAAAAAATTATGGAAATTAGAAAAGTTACAAAAGTTACGAAAATTTATTAACAAATTGCAAAAATCGAAAAAACCTATGATGATTTTCAAAAAGTTAGAAAATAACAAAAATTACAAGAATCAGGAATTACAATTACAAAAATTATTATAAAGACCGGGAAATTATAAAATTTCAAAAAACGTCTAAGAAATTTAAAAAATTACGTCAATTGAAAATTGAATTGAAAATTACGAAAACTATCAAAGTTACGAGAATTATAAAAAATTACAGGCATTACGAAAAAGTTACGGGAATTACGAGAATTAGAAATCACAAAGGCTTTCGGGAAATGATTTTGAAAAATGCCCAGAAAAAATACGGAAATTATGGGAATTACCTACTTATTTTTGAAATATACAAAAACGTGGAATTATAAAAATAACGGAATTTTGTGAGAAACTACGGGAATTAAAAAATTACGAAAATTTGAAGAACAACAAGAATTAATGAAAAAATTATAAGAATTATTTGAGAAATTACAGGAATTAATAAATTTCTAAAGAAAAATTACGGAAATTACGAGTCTTCGAAAATTACAAAATTTGCTATAATGAGTTCTTTATTTTCTTCTTTTTTTGGAAAATTTTCACAATTTTCTTGCCAGTTTCCCGGTTGTAAGAGGGTGAATTTTGCCTAAAAAAGTCAATTTCCCAGAATTTTTCCTGGAGTGATTTTTGACTGGAAAATTTTGAAATTTTTCTATAATCTCACTTTTCTTTTACTTCTGGAAACATTTCATAATTTTCCCTTTGCCAGATCTCTAGAAAAAAATTAAAATGTGAGAGGATGAATCCTCCTTAATTTTGCTGAAAAGTAAGTTTTTCAAAATTTTTCCTGGATTAATTTTTTACTGAAAAATTTTGAAATTTTCGTAAAATGAGCTTCTCATTTTCCTCTTATTCCTGGAAAATTTTCAAAATTTTCTCTTTGCAAGTTTTGCAGAAAAAAAATTAAAATAATTTAAAAGAGGTGAATTTTCCCTAATTTTACTTGAAAAAGTCAATTTTTCAGATTTTTTCCTGAAGTGATTTTTCACTGGAACATTTTGAAATTTTCGTAAAATGAGCTCCTCATTTTCCTCTTATTCCTGGAAAATTTTTAAAATTTTCTCTTTGCAAGTTTTCTAGAAAAAAATTAAAATATAAGAGGGTGAATTTTTTTTAATTGCTTAAATAAGTCAATTTTTTAGAACATATTTGAAATTTCAGTCGTAAAAAAAAAGAATCACCTTTTATCGTTTGTACATGATATTTAAGAACACCCTGTATAATACGCAGTTAATTAATTTATATATTTGGGACTTCAATGATTTTTTGAGAGCCGGTATTTCAATGTCACCCTAAGATATAGAATAAACATAGACATTGACAACATTGTCTGACCTTGTTCGATGACGTCATCTTAAATCCTATATTTTAAGCTAAGTCTTGATTTTAACAAAATAATTGCGAACGTGCTCTATGAATTAATCAACGAGAAATACTTTTTCCAAATTATGACGTCATCGATGACGTAAGTAAGTACAAAAAGTGCAAAAAAATACATAAAATAATTTGGTTGCACTAATTTTTTATATAAGTGTTAGGTAGTGCTATGGTGGTATGCCAAATAGGAGTGCTAATTTTTGCTTTAGGGGTGCTCAGCACCCCGAAGCATTCCCCTAGTTGCGCCTATGGTGATAAATTTACCTGCACTTGTGAACAGGATATAATTATTCATACCAGTTTTGAAAATGGTGAATTCACAATTCAACGTTTAAATAAAAATACCTACCTAATAAAAAATTTTAGGAGTGTTTTTTGAACGAATTTTGGGTCGAAATTTGGGTTAGTTTGGGTTACTCAAAAAAAAATTTAGAATCCGGCGGTGGGCTTGTGATGGGCCCTCAAAAATTTTGGCACACAGGCCCGGAGCTGGGTTGATACGCCACTGTTTTTGTAACTGTCAGTTTCAGTTGGAAATTAAAAAGGTATTGGAATGGTCAATAGAGTAGCTATGCTAGACCTCTCACTTTTGGTTATTGATTAATTCAAATTTTGTAAAAAAGAAACATTTATTAATATATACATCCAAAAAAAATTGATAATCAACATCAATATCTAATAAAACGAAACGCTACTAGGGTCAAATTCACCAGAAAATGGCGATCCTTTGGCGTTCCAGGCCTTTCGTAAAGTTGCTTGTTGTAAAAGATCATTAGAAGTTGGAAGACCCAATCTGAAATCAGATAATCATTTTATAATTTCTGTATGAATGGCAACCACATTACAAAAACCTTTTTCTTTCCTGATTCCAATTTAATTCTTCAATTTTAGCTTGGGCGTCTTCTGTCAGATCCTCATAAGGTCTTGAACAGTCTATTTTTGTTAGATCCAGCCTTAAATTTTAATTTTAATTTTTTGTAAAATCAAAATAATTATCATTACTTTTGCTCGAACGTAAACAAACAATCCCACCAGAGTTCTTTACATTTGTCCAAAGGTATTTGTAGAGTGTTCCCGTCCAGTGACCATATAGCTTCGTTGTGTTTACATTTATGGCATAGATCACCTAAGAATTTTGAAAATTATATTCTATTGAAATTCATGTGAAGTAAATATTAAGGTGGCTTTTTATTCATACCTTCGAGTAAAATTCCTCCTTTATGCCTAACTGATATTTTATGCGCCAATATGGTCACTTTGAGGTCCTTGGCTTTCACATTTTCAGGAAGTTTTATTGTAATCTCGATCTCATTTATTGTTTGAGACCAACAGTAATTGTCATATACAGCTCCATTGTAGCTGTCAGATTTGGTAAAGTCGAAATGCCTATTAGTCACTGGTTCAGGTTTTTTGGTACGATTATACGAGTGTTCTGTAAATATATATTTTTTTGATCATTTCATTATTAAATCATAACATTAATTGAATCCTTACCAACATTTATATTGTCAACTTCATCAACTATTTCTTCAGTTATATCTTCTTTTTCATTGACATTTTCTGCTCTAACTACTTCCTCAAAAACTGCTTGAGGAATTTCGTGTTCTTGTAAAACAACCGCTACGTCTTCATTATTTGTCGATTTCGGAATCCATTTGTAATAAGTGTTTCTTACAAGATTCTCGGCTAGGCCTTTTGGGAGTCCTATGGGCGAATTTGGTTCCGGTGCAATACAATAAAAATCAGTTCTAAAACAATTTGGTGAAATTAATAAGGGTTCAAAATGGAGTAATATGAGGCAAGGGACCAAAATGAGGCACTTTTTGCGTCACCTCGCCTCACCCCTTAGGGGGTAACTACCATACTGTTTTTTTGTTTTAATACGAACCTACCTTATGTTACCAATGTGAAGTTAGCAGCCAAAACTTTTTCATATTTTGATAGGGTTTGCGTCAATGGGATTTTGCATGGGGGTTAAAATGGTGTTAAAATGGTACCCTATCAATTTCATGGCTAGACTCGAAGTCCAAGTTAGAAAAAATTACGAAAATCTCAATATTTATGCATATTTTTTTTTCTGTGAAGATATAGAAAAAAAAACACGAAAATCTCAATAGTTTTTCATTTTTATTTGTCAAGGATAGTTTTTCATGTTTCGATGGGGTTTGAGTCAATGGGATAATGCATAGGGGTTGGAAATCATGTTGAAATAGTACCCTATCAATTACATGGCTAGACTCGAAGTTCAAGTTAGAAAAAAAAAATACGAAAATCTCAATATTTATGCAATTTTATTTGTTAAGGGTTGTTTTTCATATTTCGACAGAATTTGAGTTAATGGGATTTTGCATGGGGGTTGGAAATCGTCTTAAAATAGTACATAGTACCCCATCAATTTTATGACTAGACCCGAAACGCAAGTTAGAAAAAAATACGAAAATCTCAATATTTATGATTTTTTTTTTTGTTAAGGGTAGTTTTTCATTTTCGACAGAGTTTGAGAAAATGGAATTTTGCAAGGAAACTTTAACAATTATAAAACTTTTACAACATATATGTGGTACCTAACTTCTTATAATAAATATAAATATAAAATATAAACATATAAAACTCTCAACAGGATAAAAAGCACTATGACTGACTAGATGAATTTGATTCTGTTTTTAATGCTATGCAGACTAATGTTAAAAATATCTATATTAAGCCTATTTATCATATAGTTTGCCAGTCTAGAGATTCTTGTTAAAGGAGAATAGTAACCATAGTTTGTACGGTGATTTTTAATAGAAAATAACCTATTGCTCCTAATATTACTGCGGAGAATGTTCAAACCTATTAACGATAAAAGCTCGGATGAATTAATCATGTTGTTAATTACTTATTTTATATAAAATACGCGTCCTGTTGGTCCCTTCTTTGTTGTAATGTCTGCATATTTAGAAGAGTCTAAGTTCATCATAGTCAATAGAATCATACTTTATACTCAATTTGTAAGCAATAAATCTTAAAAATCGCCTCTGTATTTTCTCTAATTGATATTTATGTTTATCCCCGTGTTTATCATAGTAGGGAGACCAAACAGGGCTAGCATACTCCAGCACTTGCCTGACAATAGATGAATAGGCATTTCTTAGAGTAAATAATTAAAATCCTTCAAGCTACGTAATAAAAATCCTAACAACCTCATAGCTCTGTTGGAAATTCTTTCAATGTGCTCGATAAAATTCAATTCTACATCCAAGTAAATTCCTCATGACATACCTAAACTATCTCCAGATCAATTGCCCCAATTGAATAATCAAAAATAAAAGGACTTTTCATTCTCCGAAAGGACATAATTTTGCATTTGTCTAAATTAAGGTCTAAATGATTCCTTCCACACCACAAATAATAGTTATTTTACATCACAAGTGCGTTTACGAACATGATTACAATAACGAGTGTGAAAGATTAGAACGACGAGGTCGTAGACCGAGTCGTCCTAATCACACGAGTTTTGTAGTCATGTTAAAACGCACGTTGTCGCATATGTCTGAACAGGTTAGTGTTAGTGCGATGCAGTTATGGTTTGGAACGCAACCATCTAAACCGCGGGAAAATGGAACGCTAAACGGTACGAATGGTGTAAATAGTGCAACACTAATGACGGGTCAGGGTAAAAAGTGTGAGTAGTACGCACCTGAAATTTAATTATTTATTTATTTATTTATTTAGGTATAAGAAAAATACATTTGAAGTTGAACAGAGTTTGAATCTAAAAAAATCTATCCTAAAACAATTCTCCTGGCCTTCGTCTTAAATTTATCCAGAGATAAACCAAAGAACTCAAGGCCCTCACAGAACTTATTTACATTGGCAGATATTCTATTCACAGGACTGAATAGTAAGTACCAGGTTCGACAGTAAGGAATGTGCAGTAAAGATTTACTTCGTGTCTGATAACTTTGAATGTGTAGATTAAAACGTTCAAGACATTCGTGGCTTTTTATGTAGTAGTTAAGGATTTTAAATGCAAAACAGACATCAAAATATTCCCTTCTGCGAACAAGAGTAGATAAGTCTAAATAAGTCAGTCAGGTCATCACTGAGAATCACACCACTCAAAGAAAGTTTGTACCTTGCAGACTTGATTTAAGTAATTTTGATGGCTGATTGAAGCATATTCCTTATATTTTACCCTTAATTGATAGTCCAAGAGCCGGCAATATTAACGGGTATGTGATCGTTACAATGGAAAATTTCTACATGAAACAATAGTTCATAGTAACCTTTAAACCAAATGGATGGGTTGCCTCGATTCTCATGGCCGTGAAATTGCTTTATAAAAAGATACTTTTATAAATAGAACAAAGCCATAAGCGCAACAAATAAGAAGTACCATCGTCACCAAAAGTAACTGGGACAGCATCATATCAGCTCTTGTACTATTATATTAATTTTATTTTCAAATATTTGTCAAACTATAAATTAAATGCATTAAAATAAGTGACAGTAGAATAAGTCCAGGAGATTATTATGCATTATGCGTGTTCCAGATACTTTTGGTGACGATGGTACCTTGCGGTGTAGGGGGTACCATAGAGAAATATAATAAACCAAGGTAAGAGTACCTGATTGATAACATGAAAGTTTGTATAGCGCTGACGTCACAGCGACGGTGGCGTCAATAGTGGCAGCCGGAACAAATACTGAAATGGCGGGAATTTTGAAATTTGACTTGAGTTGATTGCACAAAAAACTTACTTATGTTGTTCCACATCTTTTTTTCTCAAATCCGAATGAGAAAAATGATGTGGTACTCCATAAAGTTTTGAGTCATTTTTTGATGTAGATTAAAAAAAAAAGGCAAAATAAACACTAAATTGTACTAGAAAAAATATATATTATAGCTAGATAGGTCAAATACCTAAAGAGTTTACAAACACAGTTATTACATCCCTTATACATGCTTTAATGTATGTACAAGCTAAGCTGGCCAAGGCCTAACATCTACATTTTATCTCTTCTGACTGAGGTCTCCTAAAACAGTAAAAAAATATGCCGTATATCACAAAACTAACATGTATACTTACTGGTTCAGTTTATCCTAGTTGTACATAATATTATAGGTACGCGATACAGAGTGCCTTAATAAAAATGACAATTTCTTCTTCTTGTTCTTTAGATTGTGTGAGTTCGAGTCTTCTTAGACGACTGACTGAAAATGACAAATTTCAACACGGAAATGTCGTTATTTTAAGGTTACCTTTTTGTTTTCTCGGTCACAGTTTCTATAGTTATGGATGTTTGATATGATAGGTTTCTACAGAACAGCTAGGAAAGCTCTGTAACTCATACGGTGTCCTTGTCTTGTGAATTGGTATGACAGAGAAAGATGAAACAGAATCGAATGATCGGACTGATCTTTCGTAAGTCTAGCTTTCCAAAAATTCCGCAATGCGCTATGCGCAACCGGATGCGCAGTAATAGTATAACCTATTTCGGCTATACTTTTGAAGGTCTTTTTATTTTTTATTGTCTATGGGGGGTACTCATCCTATGCGGCAAACATTTTTTTAACACAATTTCATGTTTCTTTTTTTGTATTGCAAAATCCTCTTCACAGATTCCTCTTTTAACTTTAAAAGTGACTTTGAAAGCTGTCACTTTCAAAAAATTGTATTCAGCATGCAAAATATTGCGCGCGCTCGACTTTCAATGAGGGTTGCCATCATTTCCGGCCATCAAAATCGAGGCAACCCTATATATTATTTGAGAAGACATATTAAAGAATATATCTACCAATTTGCAGCTATTGCAACGATAACATTGTTCCTTCGAAAAAAGAGGGGTAGTTTACGCCCAGCCACCAAAGGGTTGCGGCTATGAGAATCAAGGCAACCCATCCATTTAGTTTAAAGGTAACTATGAGCTATTCTTTTATGTGAAAATTATCCATTGTAACCATCACATACTCGTTAATATTGCCGGCTCTCCTACTATGAGAAAACTCAAGATACTTAATTCTCTAAAGAAGATGTTTGCTTAATTTTTTTGTGCGCAGCTTTCTTTATTAAAATCAATTCTTTCAAGGTGACATCTATCCATTTTGGAAGTTTAGGGTTCTCAGGCCGTTTCACTAGGGTTGATTGTTGATACTTTAATAGCATCATAAAGGTTTCCATAAAATTATTCAATTAAGTGATCCAAGTCCTCAATCAATAAAATATTACCCCAATCAACCATTGATAATGCCAATTCGAGATCTCTAAAGTTACACAATTTGAAATTATAGTAAAAGTAATCAGCTGACAAGTGATCTATTAATTTGTCAATGTTCACCACAAACTCTAATGCAGGGTGCGGTTTATAATTTTCTATAAGCCTATAGACCAGTGGTTCCCAAACTTTTTTCTTTTGCGCCCCCTTTCTGAAATCAAGAAGTGGTTGCGCCCCCCTTCCTTCCCCCATCATACAAAAACTTTTTTTTTTACTTACTGTAACTCCTCTGAACTGGACTTTGGCAGACGAAGAATGGACATGACAGTGGGCAGCGAGCGTGCGCTGTAGCAATTACTGTATTCCTTTTATAGATCGAGTTAGACAGAACGTGTCGCTCTAGAGCTCCTCGGAGTCACTCCAAAACACACAATTCAGAATAATTCAGATATTAGAGAGTTCTCGTGCTGTCCAAATTTCAAATACCGTAACGTTATTTGACAAGTATGACAGTTCTTACGGTATTAGCGTTAGCGGAGCCGCCCGCTACCTAACGGGAGTTAGCGGATGCCTTACCGTAACGCTATGCTATGTCAAAATTAGTTTACGCTCCATTTACGTCTGTAAGAACAGCAACTTCTAATAATTCCTCGATGAAAAACACCAAGGAGAAATTATTGAAACTCAGGAATCTTCAGGATAAATAAAAGTAGGCAAACAAGCAAAAAAAAGTTGGGTTAGATCACCCAATTCAGCTGTCAAAATGTAAACAGAATAAGGAATTAGAGGATTTTTGTGACTTCGTGTCCGAGACACTAAGCAGCTCCGAGTAACTCAACGGGTAAAAGGAATACAGTAACAGATCGCATGGCAAAGCTGCTTTGGCTTATGTATGCGCTGTTGTAGGATTGTAGAAATCTTTTTTAAAATTTCACCTGATTTTTTATTTTAAAGCTTAAAATTTGTATTAATTGTTTAGAAGACTTACGCCCCCCTCAATGTTGCTGCACGCCCCCCCAGGGGGGCGCGCCACCCAGTTTGGGAACCGCTGCTATAGACACTGCAAAACGCATCGATTGCTAAACACTCCATCGGAACTATTTACGATCCTTTAATATATTCTGTCTACCTAACTCCAGGGTAAACATTGCAACTGGCAGTGTTGCCAACTGCGGATCAACTATTATAGTATAGTATGCTACAAAATTATAGCACATTTGTAGAAATTATAGTATTCTGCTGTTTCCATTTCAAAACCAGATGTCAAATTTTTGACATGACGCTTCCTAGATAAATAACTACCTAATTAATGATTGTCATTGTCATTTAAAACCATGAATTCATTTTAATAAATTTTGACATTTCTGCAGGTTTTGACATCATTTTTCGGGGATAATACCACATAATACCCAATGAAACCTATTGGGATTTTTTTTTTTTTTATGTAAAGCAAAATGAGCTCTTACCAATAAATGAAAAAAAATATGGCAATCCCATTTAAAAAAAAAATCAATGACATCATATCTTGGAGAGGAATTATTTTTTCTCCTATATATATAGCGTAACTTTTCCTTACACGTCTTCTTATACCTATTTCCAAAATTTCATCAAATTCCATCGAGCCGTTTTCTCAGAAAAATGCCAACACACACACATACATACCCTGCGTTTTTATTCTCATCAAATTTTATCGATGGATCCACCATTCTATGCCGGTCATTGTCATTTTCCATTCACTAAACAAAGATAGCTAACTCATCGGTGAATCCACCGATGAGAATAAAAACGCACATATATTGTTTGCCCAGCGGATCTGAGTCTACGAAAGGAATTCGGACGTAAATGTGCGATGTTGCCACGTTTAATTATAAAAAAAGCGAGAATACTAGGCATGAAGTATAGTTCATTTGAAAATCCATTTTTTAATAACAAAATGTAGATAACAATAAAACGCTAAATATTTCAACGTGGTTGTTAGATCTATGCTTATTTTAATAACTGATTTCTTCAATTTTGTCTATTGTAAAAAATAAACATTTCCTAAAGAATCCATCAGCTTTTGACAATTTGGCAAGGATCCGGCCTGGATGAACCTGATTGGTGGAGTTTTTGGCAGGATTGCCATTGCCACGGGCAACCATGCAATTGTCAGTGGGCTAACGTCACCTTACGTCTCGCTATTGGCAAGGGCTCTTGTCATTTTATCCTCCCATCTTGGAATATCGATTTATATTGAAATATCCAGTGGCGGCGGTTTGGTCATTGTCGATTTTCGTGAACGAGTTGCAATACGATAACATTTCCAAAAAGTTCCGCACGCAGCTGGGTATTTTATGAATGAAATCAGCCATTTTTTTTTACAACTGCATTCCCCTTACCCCCCGTAGACACAGAGTCGCTGGGCAGACATTACATACATACACACAGACGGAAATGTGCCACCTTGCCAAAAAGGCTTAAAATGATCCAAACGTCAAGATTTAATGAAATTTTGACATGGTCAAAATCGGGCTATCACCATAGCTTCCTATCTAGGAAGCTAAAAAGGAGGTTAGAGGCATTCTTGTGTATGGGGTATTAACGAAAAATTCCCATATTATATTAAAGTAGGAAAATATGTACTTAATAAAATAACTGCAACAAGGTATAAATTTAAAAAAATTATCTTGAGGACCGGCTTCTCAATAGCAAGTCACCCCCCCGGTTAAGCATAACTCCAGGGTAAACATTGCAAGTAGATACGTTCACCCTGGAGTTAAAATCAACCCGGAGGTGACTCGCTATTGAGAAACCGACCCTGAGAAGTTAATAATGCTCTATTCACAGTGGTAGTTGTAGCTGTTTTGTTGCGTAATTTTTTTTGAATAAGGTTTACATTTGATAATTTTCTCTCGCATTTTGCGTTGGAATAGGGAATCGAAAGAACTGGGCAGGGGATGCCACGTTGCGTTCACAAAGTGGATGAGGTGCTGACTCTGTAGATCTTTTTCTTCACTATAATATCTAGTGAGGGAAGGTCCAACATGGCTATTGCGGAGATTGGACAGGTGTTCATTGCTCCTGTTCAAGACACTCTTTCGAGATGTTAGCTCCAAGTAAGTTTCCAATTCAAGGTGACTCCCAGATACTTAAACTCCTTTGCGAAGTGGATTTGAATCCCATTTAAGGTTGGAGCTGTTAGATTCAGCCTCCTTTTCCTTGTAAATGGCAAGCCCCTTTTGTATACACCATATCTAATAATAACATTAATGATCCTTTTCTCTGTCATGCTTAACCCTAATGATGACTGTGAGGTCGTCAACATATCCTAGGACCGTGATCACTCGGGTGCTTACCGCGTTGAGAAGTTTATCTACTACCAGTGTCCATAGCAGTGGGAACAGTACCAGACAAGAAACTAACCCCCCTATTTTCCCTATTTACTCCTTAAAAATGTCGATTTCATGAAAGACATCTTCTGTACAAGAGAAAATTATTAATTTCGCTACACTTATGCAGTGGCCAGTGAAGATCGACCAACACTAGGGTTTCACGATGTTCAAGAAATTTCTTATTCTTGAGTTGAATTCAAGAAAATTTCAAGTCAAGAAATTTGAAACTGTTTCGGCTATGATCGGGATCCCATACCCCCATATATCCTTCATATGTATGAAGGTATCTCGTTCCTATTCAAGTAACAAGCTGGTAGAAAAAGACACAGATACACTCAGTACGCACTAACCCTTCCAATAGAACGAAGTCACTGGGAGTACACGGAGTGACCAAGTCGAACTCAGCTAAGGACGAAAGCGTTTGTTTGAACTCCAGTTGATTTGAAAGTTGTTGACTCCAAGCAGATCTTCCTGATTTTTCGGGTGGTAGGTAGAACAAGTACAAAGAGTCCTATTTGCTCAGTTGTTTACCAAACTCAACCCATCCGCGTGATGAGTGCAAGACTTTCGTTGGTATTTCAGAATATAAGGCTTATGCTCCAAGTGCACATTGACACAAATGAGACGATCCCGTCAGCCAGACGTATAATTTGACAGCACAGCACGATTGCCAAGCAAGACCGAGCAATGCGTTTCCAAAGTGGTTTCCAGAGCGACGGCGAAAAACGAAGATTGCTTCTTTTCAAGCAATTTCAAGAAATTTCGAGATAACTTGTATTCAAGTCAAGACTTTTGCTTCCAAGAACCCATTGAGTCAAGACATGTTCCATTTCTTGAATTTCAAGTCAAGTCAAGAAATTATGTTCAAGTCAAGATTTCTCGTCTTGATGGAACCCTAACAACACCGCTCAAGGATTAGAACACTGGACGCTGGAGTGCCTCAATAGTCAGTGCTTGGACTTCACTTGCACCAATGGCATCGCGAAGATTGTGTGATTTCCCAACCTAAAAATCTAAATTGATCAACCAGAAACTCTTCTTGGAGAAATGCAGTCAAATCACAGTGGCAAATGCTGGAAGCAAAAGAGACTGTGCAGCTCAGAATGATCGTCAATTCACAGTTTGTACGGAAAAAGTTCTACAATAGGAATCGATAGGAGACTTTGCTGTGCCTGAACTGACAACTCAGTAGGTTCTCACAAAGTTATTTCCAGGAGAATAGGAAAAATCTCTTTGAGGCTTAATGGTGGATGAACTACTAGGAATACTGCGTTGCAGGTATGCCGATTACATCGTCATCATAATAATAAAAAAAAGTTTGAGGGCATCCTGTGTGAACTCATACAGACTGGACTCAATTACTCAAAGCAATGGAGGCACAAGTATCTTGAGATGGATATACACCATGGTCTGGTTGAAGGAAGATGAGAAGCAGAACATAAAAGCAGCTATCAACAACCTACAGCGCCTGATGTGCACATTTGTTACAGGCCGTGCTGGCAAGTTTATTCCGCTCTTCGAGCTGCCCAGTAATGATCAAAACATAATTTTGAAAAACGCTTCACAGTAGTGATTAGAAGCAGAAGAAAGTGGAAAGGAAGCACCACATTTATTCTTACATACACCAAAACGCCAACAAGGGATGCGAGCAGGTTTACTTGGACCTGAAATCAAGTCCTCCACTTGCTAACGCTGATGACCTCTTCTCGTATCCCACTGATGAGCATGAATTTTTATTTCTATTTTTTTATGGATTTATTTTCCAGTAAAAAAGTAAATAATTTGATAATACATAATTATAGTATTTTAGGCGTACTATAATGAATGATCTTTGATAGTACATAACCATTCAATTATAGTACAAATACTATAATTAGAGTATGGTTGGCAACACTGGACACATTTACCCTGGAGTTAAAACCTCGGTTAAAGCCAACCCAGAGGTGACTCGCTATTGAGAAACCGACCCATACCTTATTAATGGCGATTAATAATCTCGCTCATATTAAAATCTCTTGATTATCAAACATTCTCATTAAAACATTTGTTTCTCGATTTGTTTGTTAAATAACTATTAGCTCATTGGGAGAGAGAACCTTGGAGACAACTGCATATTAACATCAATATCCTGTCTCAACTCTTCAACAATAGACCACACCTCTTTGGAAATATTCTTTGAGTTATCCAGCCTCTGACTGTGGTAACTAGTAAGTTATCTCCGCCAACCGTACCACCCTCATCCTTTAAATAATTCAGTATTGGTTAAAATAAGATACTTATTGGAAAGGAATTTTCAGAGAAGAGCATCCTGAGGTAATGCAAAGCTCGCATATTTCTAGAAGATACCTTTAAAGCTTCAGTTAGGTAACTGGTGTATCTTCGACTTTTTTTTCAATTTTAACAACAGGAATTGAATTATGAAAAATTCTAATTAACTTTAAATCTCGCTTTAAATAGAAACAAAAGCAGTTAGTTTTTCTGCAGTTGTCACAGAAGTTGCTTTTTCTTTTTACTATAGATTCACCATTCTTGTGAATGATTTTAGATTTCCTCACATTAATTTGAAACCGAGTTTGAAACAAGCTATTATAGATTCATGGTCAGATAGTGACGATTTTTTTACACAAAAATCAGAATCTCTTAGGTTTGAGCTTATTTCTGGTTTGAGCAAATGTTGTCAATAGTAGATGCCAAGTGCTTAGTAATTCTGGTGTTCTTCAAAACAACAAAGCAAAGCATTTTTAAGTTAAAACAGGATAATCAATACATTTTTTATTGGGCCCCAGAGTTGCCGTTATAACTGATAATAAAATCTCCCGAGAGAACCAAAGAACAAGAAGGTGGAAACTGACTAAGCAATGCCAATGCCTTCAAGCTTTCAATAAAATTTAACCGGCTTGCTAAAGGAGGATGATACAGACAAATAAATTTACTTCATCCCAATGAAAAACAGAAAATTCAAACAGAACAGAAGTTATAGTTCTACACAATACTCTATAATCTTGAATTGAATAACAGTTTAATTTTTTTCCAAGTGAGTAAAATTGGGTTGAACTTGCTTATTTTCAATTTATAGTTTGTAAGTATACAATACTTAAACAAAACTCAGCTTTTGAAATAGAATTTTCCAGTTTGTGGTGTAGGAAGCAAATTTCTACCTATCCAGAAACCTTGCTTGTAAGGCAATTGCAATTCCGTAAATAAATTCATTCATAAAAAGTCTAATTTTATACCTACCTACCTTCTTTGAAGAAACCCAAATATGTGGTCCAAAAACACTGGCAAAGATTGGCATTCTTTCAAGACACTAAAAAGTATATCATCATGCTTGGTATCCGACATTGCCGATTTTTGGTGCCAATCCAATTCCGGTATTTATGTTGAAAAGTGAAATCTATTACAAATGTAAAAGTTTTGTGAGTAAATAAAAATTAATTGGGTTATGTAGGTATCAACCGACACTCTATAAACTCTAAACTGAACTCATACGGGACTGATTAAACTGTAAACGAACTAGCAGCCAGCTCAACAAAAAGCTAATTGTCAAGTGGCATGTGGCATCCATCAATCAACCCCACCAATCAAAAATCGATTTTTTTTTTGACAGCTAACAAAGTTCATACGTCAGTCAATAGCTTGGATGCGTTCGATAACTTAGTTCACGATGCATAAATCGTATACTTGCAGTTCGGAAGGTCGGAGTGTTCATAAAGTAGCTTTTTTCCAGTGACGAATTTTTAAGGTGCTCTACACCCGAAGTTTCACACTCTGGTGCTCCAAACAACTGTTGTTTTACTGGAACGCAACCTACTTTAGCGTCGTTTTTTTGATTCACCCATAAAATTGCTGGTGCCTGAGAGGGCAAGGAAGAGCAAAAACGAATAGATCAGTTGCGCGAAACTCTGGCACTAAAACGCCTAAAAACAGCCCTGGGCTGCGTTCAGGAATGGCTACAACCACCGCATACTCTAGTCATAACCAGTATGACCACGATTGGAATAAAATTTAGGCTGAGCTCAAGGTTCCTATTGTCAATAAATTATTAATTAAATTAAATAAATTATCTGGTTAGGGTAAACCGATGACGTCATCAGGAGGAACTTATGAAAATTTGCCTTATATTCGGGCTCCCCAGATAACGTCATATAACAGTTGAGGTGCTGAGGTGCTTTCCAGTGACCCATTTGAGTTACTCCTGAGTAGCTCAGGAGTGCTCCACAATTACTTTGCGCGTTCCAGTGCTTTGAGTGTCGTACACTTGAACTACTCATTTCTGTTATCCCCTGCCCCCTCGTGCATCAACCTTTATTTCGGTGTTTCATGCTCCTGAAGTGCGAAATGGCGGGGGTTAAGACGAGAGCGTTCCAGTGCTGCCTACGTCGAACAGTACAAGAGCATCGCACTCCAGGAGCATGATACTCTAACAATTTAGGCACTGGAAAGCAGCTCTGGCAAGCTACTAGTTTCAAACAACCTTGGGCTGAACTGAAAAGGTTACAAATCATACAGGATTATCCGCATGTGGCTAAATTTGGTTTTGAGATGGTCATTATGGCCATTTTGCTCACTACTACTACAGTGTCCTCATTCTTGAAACAGGAGAGCAGCGTTCCCAGTAGAACGAGTGTTCCGTCTTTGTTATTATATTATCAAATGCATATCGTTGAGAAAGACAGAACACCCCTTCTTCTGGGAACGCTGCTCCCCTGTGGGCTTGTGTAGATCAAATCTCAAGCCCTCCACCATGCCAAAGAACCAGCGATGACGTAGGCAGCGTGTCGTTTCTTGCCTTAACGTAGGGTTTTTGTAGAACAGATTATGATTTCGCAGGCTTTTGCTTTTGGATACTTGGTTAATGGTTTTACTCAATGACATGCTTCACTACATTAATTAGCATTCTAATGGTGCGTACGATTTGTCTGAACCGCAGGCCTATTCTCTATGAACAGCAACATAGCAACCAGCAACCGGTCGCTAGTTGCTTTTTTTAAAGGCCGTGGCTAAAGTAACAGAGGTGTTACTATTCTTTAGCAATTTAAACTAAGTACTTAAAGGTGATATTCAACAACATAACAATAATATTTTATTTTTTATAAACCAAAAATTTGAATCAACATATTGATAATACAAATCTTTTGTGAGAAAAACGGCGTCTCCATATTCCTATTCCTCACATGCCCTTACAAAGGAACGGGAGTGTAGGTATAGTTCTCTCCTGCAGGTGAAATTCGATTGTTTACCTTTTTATGAGTGTGCAAAGTGAAAATTCAGTTTTCCATTTTTAATCATTATTGGTATAAAATAATGGCCATCAACTTCAAGCATTTTTTTTCAGCAAATGAAGATAGGTAAGTAATTTCTTAATTTGGAGCTAAAACTATGATAATCTACAGCGAAAAAACTTCTGCCTAGGAAGGAAAATAATTTATTTTCCTCCATAGGGAGGCGAAATTACTATTTTCCTACCTGAAAAAAAGGTAACAAATTGTCACTTTCTGACAGTCATAAGAAAATGTGTCTTTCCTGCCTTGCCTATAATTGTGCCTGTTTTATAAGTATTCTATTCTATTCTTCAAAGTCAAGTCAGGTTATTTTTTATTTATTTCCATTTTTACTCTAAAACAAATGCCAAGAACCAAGAATATCACCTTTACTTTAAATTGCTAAAGAAAGTAATTACCTATCTACATATTGCTACGTTACTTCAAGAAAATAATTAGAGTAACACCTCCGTTACTATTAACCCCAGTGCTGCCACAGGTGGCCCCATATGGCCAGATCTGGCCCTTTCTAAGACGGAGTGGCCCGTTGGCCACTCTTTTCCGAATCTGGCCCGTTTCTCCATAACATGCCAAATCATTATTTTTTTATGCAAAATAAGCGTTTTTGGGCGTGGCACACGAAAAAATTTTCAGGCAGGCTTTCTCTCTTCTTTTTCATTTGTCGAGGGTTTGCCCAAAAATCTCAAATCTGGCCCCTTTTAAATTCATAGTCTGGCACGAAATTTTCAAAGCCTGTGGCAACACTGATTAACCCCTATTAAAAGTAACGTTTTCATCAGTGACAACATTGAATTGATGTTACTTTAAAAAAATAATTATAGTAACACCTCTGTTACTTTAGCCACGGCCTTTTTTAAATGGAAAACTCTCGTCAAATAGCGATTTGACAGCGACAATTGCGCAATTCTCTCGGTTGCAAGTTATAGAATAAGGGAGGATTTTCATGCATCCGTTTTTCCGTCGAAATATGTCCGAAAAGTCTTCTATTTTGACATATTTATATACGATTATGTCAGAATAGAATGTTAAACGGACATATTTCGTCGGAAAAACGGATGCATGAAAATCCTCCCTAAAGCCTAGTACCACAGCTAGTACTCATAACTGCGAAATTCGCATTTTTTTGACATTGCGTTGACAATTTGACGTTTTATGCGTATCTCAAACGTCAAACTGTCGAAGCAATGTCAAAAAAATGCGAATTTCGCAGTTATGAGTACTAGGCTTAAAGCCTAGCATGAAAATCCACCCTAAGGCTGCCGGTTAGCGTTAGTGCGGTGCAGGTATGTTTTGGAACGCAACCATCTGAACTACACCGGAAAATGTACGCTGCACGGTACGAATGTTGTAAAAAGTGCGCATTAATGACGGGTCAGGGTAAAAAGTGTCAGTAGTTCGGACTTATCGTACGCACCATAAAACGACGCTTTTAACATTTCAACCCGAAGCGTGTCGCAGTGCTTGCGTCTTGCCGGCAAACAGCAGCGCGCAGCAAGGGTTCAAGGGTTATATCGTAATCTGGGCGGTCAAAATTGAAAAAAAAAATTAATTTGGGTATTATGGGATACTACTGAGACAAAAATCATAGCGTGTAGAGTTTGTTCTGTTAGATGGGGATTTCAATAAAATAATAGATATTTACCATACAAGTCATATGGCAGCATACTTAAGATACGCATGTGGAAGTTATACAACGAGTGCCAACGAGTGCGTAGCACGAGTTGTTTATTTGTGTCCGATGGATGCAAGGATTGCGAAATATGTGAATTTTTTAGATCTCTCTCGACGCATCTTTCTTTTTGCCTATTATGTTAAACAAAATTGAAAACCAAACTACGACCACTGCCGCAAACTGCAAACAGCCTACGACGTAATTGATGACGTCGCAATGGTGCCACACAATATGGAAGCGATTACCAAAAACGAAGCCGATAAGCAATTCTGTGCAGTAGTGTGTATTATCCTTGCATTTTGCCTAGTTGTAAATCAAATCAAATTTCCATAAGCGCACAACACAGTGCAGTATCTGCTGACATCGACGCTGAACATCTACCGTCACGTTTTCGAACGCGTTGTTCTTTCTCATGTTCTGGCGCATTCACCCAATATAAACGTTAAGGTGAGTTTACATATGCATGGATTTAGTGGCGCCAGTGATCGCGCCATCAGTTCTATTTGCACGCCAAAAAATTTACACCTATGATTTACACTTTGTATGAAAAACAGAAATAAGTGGCACGCCAGTTTCACTTTTAAAGTGTTTTTCTCAGTGCGCACTATGTGAGTGAACTTTCCGAAGCCTGTAAAATAGTCGCTAAACTTTTAGTGAAAAAAAAAAATAAAATCAAAGAAATACAGAAAAAGAAACGCATCCAACGAAAAGGCCGTTTCTGGGTTAAACCATGGATTGGTCGTCGACCTACTTTGGGTGCTTCTAGGAGAAATCGCAGCAACCGAAATGAAACTCAATCGAAAAACTGGCGAGCGGACGCCGACGTGCAAGCACTTGTTTACATATGCAAGTTTTGCTTTTCTGTACGGTACGAATTTGTCACCACTGGCGCCAGTGATTTCAGAAGAATGCAGACTTTTTTGGACTATGCATGCAAAAATAAAATGTGTATGCAAGTCCATAGTCCATATTTACACTTGCTATAAAATTTACTGGCGCGCCAGCTTCCAGCTTTTATTGGCGCCACTAAATCCATGCATTTGTAAACTCACCTTTAGTTAAACCGTTGTTAAAGGGTCGAATTTATAGTCGCTCCTTGAAGTTTCCTCAGACCTTAAGGAATCCTTGAACGTTTAGAATTGACATGACTAACTTGTCAAATAGTAGGAAGTGTCCATTCTAAGCTCACGACCTCCAAGGAAGACTCAAGGAACGACTATAAATTCGGCCCTAAATGCTTCAACTTAACGATTTTTCGGCTGAACTTCAAACCATTTTTGCCGCCACTGTCAGTCTGTCACTCTCAACCAATGAACTATGCGCAGGAGCGAAGCCATTACTAGACACTTTAAGCAGGTCCTGAATTTTCAACGTATCCGTATCCACATCGATCTGCGCATGCACAGAATAGATACGATGGTTTCGTTGCGTTGCGTTAACCGTATCGTTACGGGCCTCTTCTCGTATCCGTATCCGAAAACGTATCTCAATAATTTGACACTATTGAAAGATCTTCCTGTCGATTATCACTAAAATATCTTCAAAAACATAAACACAGTACTTATAGATAAAAAGAAAACCTACAAACACAGCTACAAAATCAATACAACACTTTTTGAGGTTAGAAAACGTTTCATCCAAGGATACGATCGTTTACGTAATGTATGTCCATGCTTAAAAGGACTTTTAGGCGGTCAACGTAAGTCGATGCGTTTACAGATGCGGATACGGATACGTAGAAAAATTTAGGGTTTGCTTAAAGTGTCTATTTTAAAATTTTCAATATATCGAGCAGATTATATCGATATTTTTTTCGATATATTTGCGTAATATATCGATATTTACGAAATATCGATATATCTTTGCTATCCCTACTAGTCCCCAGTACATCGACCTTAAAATTTTGTAACTCATGTACACGCCAAATTTCTTGAGCGGCTTCATAACAACAAGTCGGACAATTTTGTTCATATCTGCAACCTGGGCGATGGGACATGGTCGCGCTAGCTCTTCGTGTAGTTGTCATTCTGACGTCTCCGAGAACGGTGATACATGTATATGCTTTTCACTTATTTTTGGCGTAGCATTATCCATTATCCATGGAAATTTGACAGGTTGACCCTCGTATAATAATGACATTTGATGACAAAATATTTTTCAAATTTCAGGGTTATGAATGTTGGGTTTAGCTGGTTTTTAAATAAAATACCGAGTTGAATTACTTTAAATTATATTAGGAAATAGAGGAAAATTCTGAGCACAGTTTTTACAGCCACATTCTTATGAGGTTATGTTCCCTTACTCTAGTCTCGACCTACAATACTTCAAAATGCAAACGTATGTGTGAAATGCACATCAACGTGTTAAACAAGGATAGAATGACATTTTACAACTTTACAATAGTACATTAAAATACAAGTTTCATAAGACGTCATTTTATCGCACGAGCCCTATATTAGAAAACGAGCCGGAGGCGAGTTTTCTAAAGGGCGAGTGCGATAAAATGTCTTATGAAACGAATATTTTATACTATTTTTTCTATTTTGGTATTGTTTAATTTAAAAAAAAAACTTTTCTTGGAAATTTTATTCTCATATTTCCTGATTTCATATGCTAAGGTTGGTAACACTACATGCCAAATATAGAAATCTTCTATTTTTTTATCGTGAATGACAGTTCGATGGCCATCAATCAGCCAGTGTTACCAACCTCCGATAAGTAAAAAAGGAGTGTCACAAAGAGCTTCTTTTCGAAACTACTTTTAGTGTCGAAAAGACTCCGATATGACACCAAAATAGAAAATAGTAAATTTCTTCCGTAGGTCCTAGCTTTCAATACATAATAATAAATTCTAAGGAACAGAATATTAATATATTATAATAACTGGCGCATTCGCCAAAAATAGGAATTCAAAATTATTTTATTCAACAATGAAACAGAAAGCCGAGTTGCCAGAATGTGTAAAATATCTGAGTAAATTCGAATAATAAAATTATTCAATTTATTAATTAAACGTAACCATAACAGTAAGCTCAATAGCATAAATATGTTTTTGCAGTAACTTTTTTTTCGGGTTTGGTCCAACGGCATTTCTTCTATTTTTATTTTTTTATTTCTTCTTCTTCTGGACGTGCCTATCCCTTATGAATGTCGGCGATCATCGATTATTATGGCGATGTCCACTTAATTCGCAGCAATATGGAAGAGTTGTGGCGAGCTTTTATCAAACAATGTTCTGAGATTTTTCCGTCACGATATTCTTCTTCTTCCTGGTCCTCTCTTTCCAAATATCTTCCCTTGCCGCAAGAGGCGGGAAATATTAGCGTGTCCATTGTCTCCCAGTGTCCCGATCCTATCCACCCTCCCCTTATAGTTTTGTCAAAGTAATAGTTCAAATTGATTGATTTTAGCAATATAAGAGGAATAAGTACAAATATGAATTCAGTTCACCAACATCTTGAAGTACAAAGACCTGACATCCTTGATCTCACTGAAACTAAAATCAGTTCTGCAACACCTATTGTGAACTATCTTTATCCCGGCTATGACCTACACCACCGATTTCGACATAATTTTGGGATCTGTGTGTACATTAAAAATGACGTTTCATGTCATCGAGAGGAGAAGCTAGAACCAGCGAACCTTGATATCATATGGCTAAAATTCACCTCATCGACCAAGTTTATCTGCTGCCTCTATACCGACCGCCAAGTAACACCGATTACCAAAACTTTTTCGCGACATTATCCGAAAGCTGTGATAGTATACAGTCAAACTATCCACAGGCGGAAATTGTCTTTTTAGGCGATTTCAACGTCCACAATATACCCTGGCTGAAACACCACAACAAAACAGATAACGATCGAAGGCAGAGAAGCAGAAGCTTTTGCCATAAGTTGTGGTCTAACGCAGCTTGTCGATGAACCTACCCGTATCTCAGAAAGGGGCGAATTTGCAGCGCTTTTAGACTTGTTCCTAACCACCAATCCTGACTCGTACACAATTCAAGTAGATGCTCCACTTGGTTCGTCCGATCATAAACTTATAATAACAAAGTGCGAAATGCTCATCCCACCAAGCCTACAACCACTTCCTCGTAAAATGTGGCACTATAAATCGGCAAAATGGAATGACCTAAAACAGTATTACCTGGATTTTCCATGGCAAGAGGTTTGCTTTAAAACAGCTGATCCCACTATTTGCTGTAATGAAATAACACAAGTAATCTTATCTGGAATGGACGCATATATCCCACATACAACTAAACGTAGAGCTAATGCAAAACCTTGGTTCAACAGCCAGTGTCAAACGGCTGTACAGAAAAAACACAGATATAACCTTTGGAAACGACAACAAACCGCTCAAAACCACACAGAATTTATAGAAGCCAGAAATAGTTGCAAAATTACTATTGACTCCGCTAAAGAAACATACAATCAAAGAATAAAAAACAGGTTGCTGAATTGTCCAAGTAGTTCTAGGTCTTTTTGGTCTCTTGCAAAAGCTGTTGGATCTAACTTCACCAAGTCATCCATACCACCACTTACAGATAAAAATAATCACTTAGCCACAACATCAGAGGAAAAAGCCAATATGCTTGCCCAAATGTTTTCCTCCAACTCCAACCTAACAGTGCCAAACGGAAAAACTCCACCGTTCATTGAAAGGGTTTCCCATAGTATGCCAGAGGTACCCTTTTGTCACAGAGAAATACGAAAATCCCTAAAAAAGCTGGATACAAACAAAGCAATGGGTCCGGATGGCATTCCCGCAATAGTACTCAAAAATTGCGCCAACGAACTCACCCCAACTTTCGCAAAATTATTCAATTTGTCTTACAGGCAAGGAGTATATCCATCATCATGGAAGTCTGCCGCAGTACAACCCATTCCAAAGAAAGGAAAAAAGACAGATCCGTTAAACTATAGACCAATTGCTCTACTTCCGGTGATATCAAAAGTAATGGAAAGAGTTGTGAACAATCACCTAACCAAGTACTTGGAAAAGTACAAAATTATCAACGATAAGCAATACGGATTTCGAAAATATAGGTCAACTGGCGATTTACTTACATACGTCACTCACTTATGGCAAAAAGCGATTGAGTTGCGGGGTGCAACAAGGACAATTGCCTTAGATATATCTAAAGCATTCGACAAAGTTTGGCATAAAAATCTGCTCAACAAGCTGAAAGCAATGGGATTATCGCCGAAACTTTGTACTTGGTTTGAAAGTTACCTAAAGGACAGATCCATTTATGTTGCACTGGATGGCCAGAACTCACTCCAACTCTTACCAAATAAATGCTGGTGTGCCACAGGGAGCAATCCTTTCGCCAACTCTTTTCCTGATTTACATAAATGACCTCATAGATAAAACAGTAAATCCACTTTATTGCTTTGCAGACGATGGCAATGTAGTCTCCTCACTCATACCACCCACAGGTCTTTCCGCACGTGAATTCCATCATCTTAGACTAACTCAAATATCGCAGATAAATAACGACCTGGAGATAATAGAGGACTGGGGTAACAAAAACCTTGTACAGTTCAACGCGCAGAAAACCCAAGCAGCTCTGTTTTCAAAAAAGACCAGCACCGGTGAGCCAAACATCATGCTATCTGGAAGTGCTGTCACATTACAGAGTCAGTTGAACATCTTGGGGGTTACTGCAGAGACCAACATGTCTTGGCACAGTCACGTGGCAGATATTGCTAAAAGGGCCTCCCAAAAGCTGGGGGTGCTATTTCGTACAAGACATCTGTACACACCAAGCCAATTGCTGACACTCTACAAAGCCCAGATTCGACCACCTATGGAGTACTGCTCACATATATGGAGTGCAGCACCCAAACATACCTTAATGCTTTTGAATACCGTGCAAAAACAAGCTATCAAGCTGATCAATGACCCCGCACTTACTCGTAACTTGGATGGTCTCGAACATCGCAGATCTGTGGGCGATTTATCTCTCTTCTACAGGTACTATCACGGAAAATGCTCTGGAGAGTTGGCACGTATGATTCCACCGAGAGTAGCGCCTACCAGGCGAACCCGTCAAACAGACGGTAACCATGAATTTACTGTCAAACTAGAGGCACCAAGAACCTCATTATATCAGAATTCATATCTCTGGAGAACAGCATCGCTGTGGAATAAACTCCCTGCGACGGTTTTCCCTGCAGGTTACAACCTGAACCGTTTCCAGACCAACATACACCGACATTTCCGCGCACTTGCCGCTTCTCGAGCGTGATAGGACATTTCCTTGCGAGTGCGCATATCCGTAAAAAAAAAAAAAAAATTCAGATCCGTTTTTAGTCCGTCTTATTCAGCTTCCACCCATCAACTTGAAGAATTAGATAACTCCTTAGATTCAGACAACATTTCTGAATCCGACTCGGAATCGGATTCTCCAAGAGAAATAATGAAAGGAGGAATATTTTTGAAAGGTAAGTCTCCCATGTATTTTGTCCAGTCTTCTGAAATAAGTCTGTCACAATGTCTACAAAAATTCGTCCACATGTCTGAGGTACATTTTGAAAGAGACTCACGCCATACCCTCGCAACCCTATCCGTGGATGGTGGCTGCGAAGTTATAGTTTTATTATAGAAGTTCTTACAAAACTCCCATGCCATTTCAATAGGATTATATTGGCAATGATAAGGAGGTAATCTAAGAAATTCGTGTTCGTGGCTTTTCAAAATGTCGTCAATTTTGTATTGTTTTGGTCTATTCCGAAATGGTTGAGTAAGGTCCCATAGTTGTTTTTTGGTCATTTTTGTGTCGAAGTCTACGTTATGTTTAACCAACCATTCCTGTATTTTGTCTTTCTTTGAAGAGAAGGAAGGTGGTTTATCCTTCTGCTTTGAATGATAGGTATGGAGCGTTGTCCATGATTATTACACATTTCTCTTCAGATAAATTCAATGCAGGAATTAGTTGATCAACGATCCATTTTTGGAAGATGTCCGCGTTCATGGTATTGTGATAGCCTCTGTCATTGTTTCTTGAATCTAGAAAAAAATCACACCCATCTAAAAACCCAGAACTACTCCCCGCATGCATGCAAAATCGTAAAACGTTTCCCCTCTGACTTAATTTTGGATGGGTTGCTTTTCATATCAGATTCATGTATCCATCGACGAACTTGAGATCCGTTTTGGTAGATCCAAGTTTCATCTAAATACACGAATCTGATATTTTCGTTTGAATGTTTATATTGGAGGTATTTCCGCAAAAATGTAATTTTGGCAGCAAGAACATGTTTCTGCTCACATAAAATTTTGCGTCCAGTTAGTGACGATACTTCGGGCCCGTGTTCGAAAATTTTACCGGGCCCCTACCCCTGCGAGATGAGAAAATTGGGAAATGATAGTTATATATATTTCTTTTTTGAATATACAGGGTGAACTTAAAGTATGGAACATATTCAATATAAGGTTGTCTAGTAATGGGTAACTTGATGACGCATCTGAGGTGCCTTATGGAGATTTGCACTATGTATCGGCACCCCAGATGACGTCATAAAGTTATCAGGCAACCTCCTTCTCTCAAATAACCTTGAGCACAACAAAGCGCAATGCAGGGATTGCAGGATCTTGAGTTGGCATACCTGGCAATCCTGACATAGGTATTATGGAGTGGTTCGGCCGTATACTAATGAATCTTTGAGATATGCGACACGCGACAAACCGTAAAATCGAAAAGTCTGGAAGAATAAAAGAAATCATAAGTCCAATAAGTCTACATACGAATATAAGAATCGACGACTTCACCTACGCAGATATAGATATATATTTTTCCTACGAGCGTGCGCAAAGTAGTACTTTTCCGCACGCATTTCCGGGCTCAAAGTTACACTTTTCCGCACTCAGTGCGGATACAGGCCTTATCCGCACTGAGTGCCGAAAAGTAATTATAATTGTCAAGCAACAATAAGTGCAACCGTCGACTTTGACACATGATGACAAATTTTTCCTCTGTTTCTATATCAGCCAACATCTATACAAACACCAAATATAAATTAACTTTGACACATTGTCAGATTTGTTCTCTATATATTTATATGCAAAAATCTACAAACTTTCTCATCAAATTTAGACGCTTTAAGATGAACAGCTCTGACGAGGATTTTCTGTTATTTTTTTTTTTTGTTATGTAATTTTTTGATAAATGCATAGGTTCCCTTCAAGTTAATTAAAAATAATTAAACAAATTATCGTTTTTTTTTTAAATTTTTGTTATTACCTACCTGATATGAAGCTCGTAGGAAAAATTTTGTTCCTAACACGTGCGCAAAGTGTCTTTTCCGCACGCAAACACGTATCCGAACTCCGCTTCGCGTCGTTCGTATAACTGTGTTTGCGTGCGGAAAAGTAACACTTTGCGCACTTGTTAGGAAAATAACTATTTCCTACGAGCGTGCGCAAAGTAGTACTTTTCCGCACGCATTTCGGTTCTCAAAGTTACACTTTTCCGCACTCAGTGCGGATACAGGCCTTATCCGCACTGAGTGCCGAAAAGTAAAAATAATTGTCAAGCAACAATAAGGGCACCTGTCGACGTTGACAAATGATGACAAATTTTTCCTCTGTTTCTATATCAGCCAACATCTATACAAACACCAAATTTAATTAACTTTGACACATTGTCAGATTTGTTCTCTATTGATATGCAAGAATCTACAAACTTTCTCATCAAATTTAAACGTTTTAAAAAAAGGGCTCTGACGATGATTTTCTGTTATTTTTTTTTTTTTTGTTATGTAATTTTTTGATAACTGCATAGGTTCGCTTCAAGTTAATTAAAAATAGTTGAACAAATAATTTTTTTTTCTAAATTTTTCTTGTTACCTACCTGATATGAAGCTCGTAGGAAAAATTTAGTTCCTAACACGTGCGCAAAGTGTCTTTTCCGCACGCAAACACTTATCCAAACTCCGCTTCGCGTCGTTCGTATAACTGTGTTTGCGTGCGGAAAAGTAACACTTTGCGCACTTGTTAGGAAAATAACTATTTCCTACGAGCGTGCGCAAAGTAGTACTTTTCCGCACGCATTTCCGGGCTCAAAGTTACACTTTTCCGCACTCAGTGCGGATACGGGCCTTATCCGCACTGAGTGCCGAAAAGTAATTATAATTGTCAAGCAACAATAAGTGCACCTGTCGACTTTGACGCATGATGACAAATTTTTCCTCTTGTTTCTATATCAGCAGCCAACATCTATACAAACACCAAATATAAATTAACTTTGACACATTGTCAGATTTGTTCTCTATTTATATGCAAAAATCTACAAACTTTTTCATCAAATTTAAACGCTTTAAGATGAACAGCTCTGACGAGGATCTTCTGTTATTTTTTTTTGTTATGTAATTTTTTGATAAATGCATAGGTTCCCTTCAAGTTAATTAAAAATAACAACAAATTATCGTTTTTTTTTTTAAATTTTTGTTATTACCTACCTGATATGGAGCTCGTAGGAAAAATTTTGTTCCTAACACGTGCGCAAAGTGTCTTTTCCGCACGCAAACACGTATCCGAACTCCGCTCCGCGTCGTTCGTATAACTGTGTTTGCGTGCGGAAAAGTAACACTTTGCGCACTTGTTAGGAAAATAACTATTTTTTGAAGTGAAACTTCATAGGGTCGGTTTCCAGGGTAAACGTGTCCAGTTGCAATGTTTACCCTAGAGTTATGCTTAGGTAACCCAGGGGTGACTTGTTATAGAGAAACCGGCCCTTTGGCGGCGGTCTGATATTTGGACGAGAATGGAGACTGATTTTAAAGACGCGTCACGTTTTGGCAAATTTCGTTACACGAATGATAGACAAGAGAGAAGAAAGATATAACGTAGAGAGACAGAGAAAGATAGCCAATGAACGCCAATGGCAATGACAGCCAACGAACGATTGATACAAACCAAGGATTATGAGCAAACAGGATTGCCTATGTCAAGCGCTGATACCTTTAGTGCTTTACCTTGACTCATACTCGGAAGTCTGAAGGTTGTATGAGGGAGGGAATCGTTTTTAAGAAGTTTCACTCCTTAACGATGCTACACATTATTTTTATTTTCATAGAAATTAGCTTCAAATGTATTTTTGAAGTGAAACTTCTTAGGCAGCGGTTTGATATTTGGACAACAATGAAGAATGATTTGAAAGACGCGTCACGTTTTGGCAAATTTCGTTACACAAGAGAGAGGAAAAATATAAGACGTAAAAAGACGGAGAAAGACAGCCATTATAACATTGATTTCACAAACCAAGGATTATAAGCGCAAAGAGGATTGCCTATTATTGTGAAGCGCCAATACCCCTGTGACGTCACTATAGATGCTCGTCTCCCTTTTGTGTGGTAGGTACTTCGTCTGACTTAAAGTTGTACTATGGGGCCGGGGGGTAGTTTTTAAGAAGTTCCACTTCTACTTCGTGTACGGCACTACACATGATTTTTTTATACTTAATAGGAGAAAAAATATTATTGACATGTCGAACCGGGCCCCTTGAGCTACCGGGCCCATGTTCCGTGGAACACGCGGAACACCGGTGACTACGCCCCTGCTGGTTTCCACCTAAAATTTAAGGAAAATGTTGGTTGGATAAGAAATGGCTTCACATCTACATTTAAGTTATACCTACCTCAAATATATCTGCAAGTTGGGCTTCAATTGTTCCCTGGAGAGCCTCTGGTTTATTTTTTTTTAAATAACCATGACATTTTAAGATTTCCCTTTTTTTTTCTTCTGAGATTATTTTCGGCATCTTCAATACGAAAGAAATTTGACAATGCCGAATTTTAAAAAATGTCATTAGATTTTGCAAGTACGCAAAATAGTTAGGTACCATTTATAATGGCCGAGTTCGTTTTTGTCATATTTTTCGTCGATTTCCTCCGAAATTTTCACAGGCACGTGATTTGTAACTTGAAACTGTCTTATCCAGTCACGTGCCTGTCAAAATTTCGGAGCAAATCGACGGAAAAGATGACAAAAACGAACTCGGCCAATATAGCATTATTGAAAAATGTGTCAAATTTGATTTGCCAGATAGGCCAGAAAATTTTAATACCGCGGCACTTACGAAATTATGTAAACCACACTTAAAACTGTCTAGAATTTGACATATACTGTCATTATTATACGAGGGTCAACCTGCAAAATTTCCATGGATAATGCTACGCCAATAATAAGTGAAAAGCATATACGTGTGGTTTTAATTCTATCGACTGTTTTTTATGTTATAAAAACGATATCACATTTGTCGGACAAAAATCACTTGGCATTGAGGGGTTCCGACGCCCTTGTTGAGAAAACAAAAATTTATAGTTTAAATAATAATCATAAAATGTTATATTTTAGAGTTGGCAACATTGAATTGGCAGTTGAAGGAATTTGGTTGTCAACATAAAAGAATGAGGTTAAGTTATTCTGTAAGAATGTTTTTCGTCACATTTTAAAAAACGATTTAGTATTTAGTTTTTCGTAATAAAAAACCTTATAAAAAGAAAAACCCTTCGTATTCTCGTGTTTATTGAAAAGTAAAATAAAATAAAAACAAAACAAATCAACAGGTTATGGGCCCAGGAAGCTCAAAATAAAAACAGTGTGTCGTGTGTGAAAAACAATAAAATAAAAAAAATAAAACTCCAATTAAAAACCCAATTAAAAACCTTACTGATAAAATAAAAAAGACTAAAATTAAAACATGGCCAGTGCGAGTGAAAATGAGATTGCAACCATCGAAAAATTAGTGAATGCAGAGACCTTTGAAATGTGGAACTTTCAGACCTCAGTTTTCTTTAAAGCAAGTGGGCTTTTTGCAATAGTGTCAGGTGATGAAACATATGAACTACTAACAGAAGAAAAAGATAAAAAAGGTTGGATGCAGCGAGATGCAAAAGCACAGAAAATCCTCATTTCCACAGTCGACAAAAAAGTGTTAGTGCATCTAATGAACTGTAAAACATCAGCTGAGATGTATACAAAACTTAAAGAAATATTCAAGAAAGATACAGAAGATCAGAAATGTCATTTACTGCAAGAGTTTTTCAGTTTCCAGTTTGAACGAGGCATTGATATTGCTACACATGTAAGTAAATTACAAAACTTAGCTTACAGACTAAAAACGTTGAACCAAGATGTAACTGATGAAATGTTAATGTCAAAAATATTAAGTACTCTACCAGAAAAATATAGATTTTTTAAAACAGCTTGGGAGTCGACAACACAAAATGAAAAAAAATTGACAAACTTGATTTCAAGACTTCTTGCGGAAGAAAATGCAAATAAAAACAATGAAAAAGAAAAATCAGTGGCTTTTCAGTGTTCAAATGCAGAAAAAGTTTGTCACATCTGCAAAAAACCTGGACATTTTGCACGTTATTGCAGGAATAAAAATAAAAACTATCATGAAAGTGACAGAAACTGGAAAGGTGAGAACCGAAGGGACAATTATTATCAGTCGAAACAAGAGGAAAGAAGATGTTCGATATGCAAAAAGGCAAACCACACTGAAATCAACTGTTTCTTCAGAAATAAAAACAGCAGTGAACATAAAAACCCTGATAAAAAAGTGTCATTTTTGACAGAAAATAAAAACTATGAATATAAAAATAGTAATAATAATATGTTTGTAATAGATTCCGGAAGTACCTCACATATGGTAAATGATCTTGAATTATTTGACAATTTAATAGAAAAGCAGACTGACATATGTGTTGCTAAAAAAGGTGCTCAGATTACAGCTGAAGGTTTTGGGACAATTGAAGCAAAAAACTGCATTTTGAATGAGGTTTTATATGTTCCAGAATTAAGCAAAAATTTGTTATCAGTAAGTGCCATTACTAAAAATGATGGTCAAGTAATATTTAATGATGACAAAGTTTATATAATAAAAGATAACAAAAAGATTCTAGAAGGCAAAAAAAACGAAAACAGTCTATATACAACATATTTGGAAACAAATGAGCGAACAGTTGAAGAAAGCAATTTAAGTGAAACAAAAGAACAAAAAGTGGTCAATTGGCATCGAAAGCTAGGCCACATTAACATAAAAAACATACAAAAATTGATCAACAATGAAATGGTTATCGGAATGGATATAGATAAAAAGGATTGTGAATTATTTAAAATACCATGTGAAGTTTGTTTAAAAGGAAAACAAACAAGATTTCCTTTTAATAGTGAAAGAAAAAGAGCCGAAAGACCTTTAGAGCTCATACATACAGACTTATGTGGACCAATCGATCCACCAACATGGGACAATAAAAAGTATATGTTAACTATAATGGATGACTATAGCCATTTTGTAGTCATTTATTTGCTAGAATATAAAAGTGAGACAACAGAATATGTGAAAGAATACATTGAACAAATGGAGAGAGAGAAAAATACGAAAGTGGCAAAAATCAGAAGTGACAATGGCAAAGAATATGTGAATGAAGATCTACAGAGATATTGTAGAGAAAAAGGAATAGTAATGGACTTGACAATACCACATACACCCCAACTTAACGGAAAGGCTGAAAGACTCAATCGAACCCTGATAGAGAAAGTGAGATCTTTATTATTTGATTCCAACATGGACAAAATATTTTGGGGAGAGGCTGCCAGAGTTGCTACTTATATACTAAATAGAAGTCCTACAGAATCCCTACAGCTATATAAAACTCCTATTGAAATATGGAGAGGTGACAAGCCAGATTTAAAAAGGATGCAAATTTTTGGTGTTGAAGCATACTCAAAAAATCTAGGATACCTAAAGAAACTAGATAGCCGATGTGAAAAATATGTATTTGTGGGCTATGCACCAACAGGATACCGCTTGTGGGACGAAAAGAATGAGAAAATCATAATAAGAAGAGATGTTATTTTCAAAAAACCAAAATATGACGGTGAAAACCTAAAAATTAACATTAAAATAGATAAAGATGAAGAAATACCAGAAAATCAAGGAAAGGAGAAAAATCAACATGAAAAAGAGAAAAATATACCAGAAAGAGAAGAAATAATACAAGAACAAGAAAATGATAATGAAATTCAGCATGAAAACCAAACAGAGGAACCAAAACAACATGAAAATGAGATAGAATATATATATGAAGACAGTGATGAAGAGGATTTAAACTTGGGACAAGGCACAATTACAAGACGAGGAAGACATATTAAAAAACCACAACATTTAGAAGATTATATTCTACTAACATACGAAGAAGCAATTGGAAGTGAAGAAAAGAATCATTGGAAACAAGCAATAGAAGATGAAAAAGACTCACTAGAAAGGAACCAAACTTGGGAATATATTGACAAAACAGAAGCCAATGCTAAGAAAATACTATCAAATAAATGGGTTTTTAGGATAAAAGATAACGGGACATATAAAGCAAGACTTGTGGTACGAGGATGTCAACAGCAAAAAGGACTCGATTACGAAGAAATATTTAGTCCTGTTGTAAATATCAGTTCTCTAAGAATGTTGCTAGCCGTAGCAGTACAAAAAGATTTAAACATGAAAAAATTTTATATAAAGACAGCATTCCTTTATGGTACAATTACTGAAGACATTTATATGCATATTCCTGAAGGCTATGAAAAACAAGAAGGCAAAATATGCAAGCTGAAGAAATCACTATATGGGCTTAAGCAAGCACCAATGAGATGGAATGAGTGCTTCACAAGATTTTTAAAGGAAAATAACATGGAACCTTTGAGTGTTGACCAGTGCGTTTTTAAGAATCAAAAAGGAAATCTATTTTTAGCCATTTATGTTGACGATGGTTTAGTTGTCGGAGAAAAATTAGAAGATATAGACAACCTATTGTACAAACTAGAAGAAAATTTTGAGGTGAAGAAGTTTGAAAATATTGACAATTTCTTGGGGATAAAAATAACAAAAGGTGAAAACTGGATCAAGTTAGACCAAGAGAGCTACACTCAAAGTGTGATAGAAAGATTCCAAATGGAGAATGCAAAACCAGCAAATACACCAATCACAGACTATGAAGAAAAATCTACCACTGAAGAAAAACAAGAAATAAAATTTCCTTATCGTGAGGCAGTGGGCAGTCTTTTATACCTGTCAAACAAGACTCGCCCGGATATAGCATATGCAGTTGGTTTTTGCAGCAGAAATCTGGAAAATCCATCGAAGGTAGATGTAAACAATGTAAAGCGAATTTTGAGATACTTGAACGAAACAAAAACAAATGGAATTATTTATCATCAGAATGGACAAGATGCAGTGTTAACAGCATACAGCGACAGTGACTTTGCAGGGGACAAACAGACAAGAAAAAGCACTACAGGCTATGTAGTATTCTACAGTAATGGTCCAATAAGTTGGTGTTCCAGAAAACAACCAGTGACAGCATTGAGCAGTACAGAGGCTGAATTTATTGCAGCAGCTGAAAGTGTTAAAGAGGTACTGTACTTAAAAGTTCTTTTAGAAAGCATGTTTTTGAAAAATGTAACTGTTCTTTTGAATGTAGATAATCAAAGTGCAATCAGTATCATTAAAAATGGACAATTTAACAAAAGATCAAAACATATAGATGTTAGGTACCATTTTATTCATGAAAAGGTGAAAGAAGGATTGATTAAAATAGATTATATATGTACTGAGAATAATGTTGCAGATATTTTTACAAAAGCTCTAAATTCTATTAAATTTGAAAAACATAAGAATGTATTAGTTGAATAAGAATATTTTGATTATTATTTTTTTTTGGAGTGATAACATTTTATGATCATTAGGACAAGGTGTTGAGAAAACAAAAATTTATAGTTTAAATAATAATCATAAAATGTTATATTTTAGAGTTGGCAACATTGAATTGGCAGTTGAAGGAATTTGGTTGTCAACATAAAAGAATGAGGTTAAGTTATTCTGTAAGAATGTTTTTCGTCACATTTTAAAAAACGATTTAGTATTTAGTTTTTCGTAATAAAAAACCTTATAAAAAGAAAAACCCTTCGTATTCTCGTGTTTATTGAAAAGTAAAATAAAATAAAAACAAAACAAATCAACAGCCCTTAACATGTTGCTGTTAGAAGCGTCGGACCCCCCCAATGCCACGAGATTTCTGTCCGACAAATGTGATATCGTTAACATAACATACAAAACAGTCGATTGGGATTGAAACTACACGTACATGTATCACCGTTCTCAGGGACGTCAGAATGACAACTTCACGAAGAGCTAGCGCGACAAGTCCCATTGCCCAGGTTGCAGATATGAACGTACTATACTTCTATAATTCTATTGGTCAGCGGGAGCGGATGACTGGGCTGCGTTCAAAAACGGCTAAAGCCGAGCCAAAATTGGCATATTGCGTTTAAGTTCGGCTCCAGAGTGCCAAAAACGGTTGGCTTTACACGTTCCAAATCGGCCGCGGTAAAGTAACTTTTGGAGGCTCTTTCAACTGAGTCTAGAAATGGTTATACGAATTTTGATTGGATGAGACCAAATTCAATATGGCGTGGCTGCCAGCAAGTTAGTTTTGAATATGGGTTTTCATGCATATTTCAATTATTTTGTTTGTTTGCAGCTTCGATTTTGATTATTCAATAAAATATTTGTTAACTAAGTACGTAAACTATTAAGGGCGGGTATTATAAAACTGCTTTAACAGTTAACTTGAAGTAGGGTGACCATATTTTTTTCGTATGAATGCTGTACACATCTAAAATTTTGGAACAGGTGAGTGGATGAGAAAGCACTAGATGCAAATAGGACCCCGCAATATTTAAATGGAAATTGGTTACCCGTGATATTTGGATGAAATTTAAATATGTCATTGGGGATGCCGTAAGCAACATTTTTTACCATGGGCACAACCCTGTATATATGACAGGTGAGGCGTGGTTAGCTGTCAAATATTGGAATCTTATATCCAAAAGAAGAGTGACTATGGCAGATTTTGATGATCGAAGTATCGATGTCTACTAAGTCGACCAAGTCAAGTCGAAAAATGTCAACCATTTTGACACCTGTCAAAACCCTGCCAAACGGCAGCATCTTTTCCCGTTTTCAATATTTTATGATGTCATTTGATATTTTTAACTTGTACCCATGTAAATTCTGAATTCGAAAATTGAAAAAAAAAATGACAGAACTGTCAAAACCTGTCATTTGTTTTAGTAGAAAAAAAAAACTCTAATCTGGTTCTTTTTTGTTTCAAGGTAGTTTAGCGGTGATAAAACATTAAACAAAGTTCATGCATGTCACATTTTGACAACTGTCAGAATCTGTTGATAGATTTTTGGTTCATATTGAGTTTGTTCGCTTAGTGAAGGTTTAGTTCTATTGTATTATTGTACTATTCTATCATTATAGTTGTAGAACTTCACTAAGCAAACAAACTCAATATGAACCAAAAAGCAAAAACAGATTCTGACAGCCCAACAAACACAACTTATCGGCGCTGTAATGTTGCTGTATCACGAACACAGCCCAAATACAGCACATAAATAGTTTTATTAATGCTGCGCAGCACTTTTGCATTGGGAATACTGTATTTTAGAAGTGCAGTATTTGATATGCAGCGGCTTTGCAGATTTTGTATTGGAAAAGCGATAGATTATTTCGATCTCCCATGCGCATATTGATGCAACAACTGTTGTAAAATGTTAGTGCAGTTACTGTAAAGAAATGTGCCAATTTGCGCGAGCACAGTATTTTTTGCCGTAGAGTTGTGAGCGTAGCCATTTTGTTTTATTTTATTGTATTGTATTGTTCCACTGATGCAGGGCAGCGTTTATGATTTATAATTTTTGTGGTGTTTTTCACGTGTCTTTTACCTGTGATTTGTATTACTACGTGTACAAGATGCATTAGCAACAAGAGGAAACAAGGTAGGTGAAAAATTGATACAAATAAACAAAAACAAAGGCCCCCGTATTATCATAACCTAAGTTTTCTATCGTTTTTCTATTTGCCCCCGTTTTCCGTTTTCTATTTTTGTGATTTAAAAAATGGATTTACAAAAGAGAAATAATCTTTCAGGTAAATAGTCTCGGAATACTAGGGGGCAAAAACACTGAAGAAGTATGTAGGAACATATTAGCCAGATTATTATCTAAAAATTGAACTCCTCAGCTGAACTGGCCTTCAAAAAGCACAATTTTCAGAATATACCTATATCATCAACATCAATAAAGCAATTTAGGTAAGTTGATGCAAGGTGAAACGGTTTTTAAATTTTAACTCAATTTTGTCTTTATTTAGTCGATGTAAGAAAAAATAGAGCCAGTCAGAATGTGTCTCAATCAGAAGCTGAAAAAGCCACCAAAATATGGTTAAGGAATAAGGAATATTAATGTTTAATGTCCCACCCCATTAATATATCCTATATACTTTAATTTGCTTTGTCATTTTTCAAAAATATCCTGTCTATATAAAATAAATTATGTCCAATAATAGACCGTGAGATAGGGCCTGTTTAGTGGAGTCATTTTTTTTTTGTCTGGCATTTTGAGGGATGAATGTGGCTAGTTAGCTGATGAGAATATAGGTGGTTTTAGTGCCTGCCACCTGTTCGACATGTCAACAGAATATTTCGCCGGAAAACTCGACTTCGAATTAGGATTACCGTCTGGCGATTTTTCAGCGATATTTTTACAACAAAACCTTCCATTCTCTCGATTACCAGACAAAAAGTAAACGCGAAAGGTTCTTTTTTTTTCTCTTGGAAGTTGACACTCATCCCCACTTTTTCAGCTATTGAAAAGCATCTGGTATTTTTTATGGGTGAATTATTTATCAATATCAATCTTTTATTTAGAAGCCAAAAAATTTGAGATCATTAAAAAAAAAATCCTCATGTAAATCAATTTTTTTCTTCTGCAAATTTTCGAACGGGAGGCCGGCATTAAAATCACCCATATTCTCATCAGCTTAGTAGCCACATTCAGCCCTCAAAATGCCAGACAAAAAAAAATGACTCCACTAAACAGCCCCTATCTCACAGTCTATACACAGGTAAATATACCTAAACGGTATATTAGCTGCTGCACAGTTATTGCGAAACAAATATGTACGACGTCTTCAAGAGCGCTGCGTTATTGCTGTGTTAAAATTGCATAATGGAGGCAGAGCTACTGCACAGTGGCTGTACTCAAATGCAGCATGAACAGTGCAGCGCCAGATGCAGGCCGGTGGGACATATATGATCCGGGCTGATGCAGCTGCTTCGTCTACATCGCTGTACAACAAGTACAGCACAGTATCACAGTTTTTGCGCAGCGGCTGACTTTCCGTGTTTGCTGGGAGTTGTCAAAATGTGACATGCATGAACTTTGTTTAATGTTTTATCACCAATAAACTACCTTGAAACAAAAAAGAATCAGATTAGAGTATTTTTTCTACTAAAACAAATGACAGGTTTTGACAGTTCTGTCATTTTTTTTTCATTTTTTGAATTCAGAATTTACATACACGTTAAAAGTGTAAAATGAAATATTGAAAACTGGAAAAGATGACTGCCGCCGTTTGACAGGGTTTTGGCAGGTGTCAAAATGGTTGACATTTTTCGACTTAACTTGGTCGACTTAGTAGAAATAGATTTTTTGTTCATCAAAATCTGCCATAGTTACTCTGCTTTTGGATATAAGATTCCAATATTTGACAGCTAACCACGCCTCACCTGTCATATATACAGGGTTGTGCCCATGGTAAAAAATGTTGCTTACGGCATCCCCAATAACATATTTAAATTTCATCCAAATATCACGGGTAACCAATTTCCATTTAAATATTGCGGGGTCCTTTCGACTTTATAGCCCGTTTTAGTACCCAGCGGCGGATTTAGGATTCCTTCTAGGGGGGGGGCGATCCATCAGGGCCTCAGGCTCAGATAAGAAATAATAAAAAAACGACTAAAATATACAGAGTGACAAAAAAGTCGCGTATAATACCTGTAACTTTCTAATTACCTCGTATACGAAAAAGTGACCTTAATGAAAGTTGCTCAGTAAATTAGGGACATAAAGCTTCCGTATTTTTTGCTCGGTATCCGTATCGGTATCGTACTGCGCATGTGCAGAAGCGATACGGAGGCCGAGATACCGTACGTACAACTACAGTGACTCTATTACCCACAGTGGCGACAATTGCTGTCTTATTTTTGATTGGCTGTAAAATCTCATATATTTATATTGAAAACGCCGCCATCTTGTTCCCACCTATTGCCTATTTCAAATATGAATATATAGGATTTAGGTGAACATCCATCATAAAACATGGAAAACAACGTATTTGATGAACCTCATAATAGTCGTCAAATACGGCGATTTCAATTTTTTATGATGGATGTCCATTTAAATCCTAAAGAATTAATATTTAAAAGTAACAAGAGGTTGGGAACAAGATGGCGGCGGGACCTGTATTGTCGCCACTGTATGTAAAGGTTTATTTAGCCACTGTACGTACAACGTAACGTTACGGCCCTCTCGCGGTATCCGTATCGGTAACGTATCTTGACATTCCTGACGCATGTGTCAAATTTCAAATGAATATAACCTCCCTTTTCTTCCGGGTTGATTTAATTTGTTTAGTTTTTACTTTCTTGAGTTTCTTGTGTTTAGTGTTTCTCTATCGCAAAAAAAATAACAATTTTAAGGTTAGATATAAAAACGCCGAAGTTTTGAGACAAAAATGTCTAGGTTATGAAATGCGTTTACGTTTACCGGAACAGGGAGCGCTTTAACAGCCTTTTCGCTACAGTGACTCTATAACCCACAGTGGCGACAATTGCTGTCTCATTTTTGATTGGTTCTAAAATCCCATATATTTATATTGAAAGCACCGCCATCTTGTTCCCAACCCCTTGTTACTTTTAAATATGAATATATGGGATTTAGGTGAACATTCATCATAAATCATGGTAAACAACGTATTTGATGGACCTGATAATGGTTATCAAATACGTCGATTTCAATTTTTTATGATAGATGTCCATTTAAATCCTATATATTAATATTTAAAAGTAACAAGAGGTTGGGAACAAGATGGCGGCGTGACCTCTATTGTCGCCACTGTATGTAAAGGTTTATTTAGCCACTGTACTTTTCGCTTGTCAACGTATCTAGTTGCGTTACGGATACCGATACCGATGAATTATTTCAAGTAGCTTTATGTCCCTAATATTTCCCACAATTCTACTTAAACGTATTGCCTGTGTCACTTCTGGTTTGTTTGCTATCTAGACCAACTTTCTTTTTTTCAAATAAAACACCCTGTATGTGATTGCATATTTGGATTCTACGTAAAATTCTGAGCAGATTTCATGTGATATACCCTATACCTAAGTTCAACTGTTTTGGAAATATTGACAGTTGAACATTGACTTTTTGCAACTTTGACAGGCTGTAAAACCTGAACGGTTAATTTCAGAGGAAAACCGATTTCACATTCCTATCTTAGATTTTCATAAACTATCATTTGACATCAACATTTAATTTAATCGGAGATTAAATTTAATTGGAATTTTCAATTATAGATTAAATTCAAAGTTGGTGCGGATTTACGTCATCCGCAGTCGATTCGCTCCCAGCTCGCTGCTGCCAAACGTATTTAAAAGTATTAAAAATTTGGAAAAATAGCAAAAACCATATAGAATTTCATGTTGGATAATGCTTGATGAATATGTTTGTGTTTTCGTTAAAAATTTCGTTGTTGCGTCGCTCAATAGGGGGGGGGCGCGCGCCCCCCGCGCCCCCCTCTAAATCCGCCACTGTTAGTACCACTTAACAAAAAAAAAAAAAAAAGAAAGATATATCATAATAGGTCTGTTCGCATAAAAATCACAAACCAGTCAGAGTGAATTTCATTGGTTGAAAACCTTAATGTTTGAAACCAAGGTTGTTTGAAAGAGGTAGGATGGCTGATAACTTCTAAGACGTCATCTGGATGCCTTAAATAATGCAAATCTCCATTAGATCTTCCTGATGGGGGATTCTCATCCTGTAGTGGCAATCTATCGTCTCGACTATCCCAATTATCCCATTGCCTTTCTACAGTGAGTCGGGAAGATAAGTTGTGACTAGAGGATGAGAATCCCCCCTCTGATGACGTCATCTGTTTACCATTACCAGACAACCTATTAACTTTAGAAACCTCTGGTTGAAATTAGTTTTCTGACTGTTTCTGACTTGCTGACTATTTTCAACCAATGAAATTCGTGCTGACTGGTTTGTGATTGTTGCAGAAACATACCTATTATGCTGTGTCTTTCTCTTAGCAGCGTGGAATAGAGAGAGAGATAAAAAAGGTAGTTAGCATTACAGTGACTCTATTACCACATTGGCGACAATTGTCTTATTTTTGATTGGTTCTAATATCCCATATATTTATATTGAAAACGCCGCCATCTTGTTCCCAACCTCTTGTTACTTTTAAATATGAATATATGGAATTTAGGTGAACATCCATCATAAATCATGGAAAACGACGTATTTGATGGACTTTATAATGGTCATCAAATACGTCGATAACAATTTTTTTATGATAGATGTCCATTTAAATCCTATATATTTAATATTTAAAAGTAACAAGAGGTTGGGGACAAGATGGCGGCGGGACCTCTATCGTCGCCACTGTATGTAAAGGTTTATTTAGCCACTGTACCTTGCGTTCGGTATTTTGCTCAAAAAGCAGAGCGTGCTGAGCGGAGCCGTAATCACGTGACCAGTGAGCGCACAGAGCAGTTGAACGCTGTTTAAAACTGCCAGAAATTTTAATAAACGAACGCGAATGAGGCTGCACCGAGTACACTTTTTAAATAAACGAACGGTAAAGTCAAGCTCGGAGAACTCGGACCAAAATAACGAACGCACGGGTAGTTAGCATTGAAAAGAATACTCTGGGAAATAATGGCGTAAATGACGTAAATCGCAAATGTAGAAATGTCGTTAGTTATTGACGGACAATTTTTCGTAATTTTTTTTAAAGAAAAACTTAATTATGATCGGATCCGAATCGCTGTACAAAATTAAATGCTGGACAGACTTTGAAAATGCTGTACAATACAGCGAAATGCTGTACGTATGGTCACCCTAACTTGAAGTTAACTTTTTGAATTACATGTAATTTCAGAAGTTAACTTTAAGTTAACTCTCAAAGTAGTTTTATAATACCCGCCCTAAGTCGGGCACAAACTATGGTTTATTTTTTTTCCAAGATAGATTTTGGCATTGTCAACTTTGTAACATAAACAATGCCGCTAATGCCGCTTATTGGTCGCTATTGTAAAACTGATGTCAACCTGCAGAAACACCTCATTTTGCTACCAATCAGGGTCAAGCGTTATTGTTTATGTTTCAAAGTTTTCAATGTCAAAATCTATCTTGGGACAAATAAAGTGTAGATATTTTTTGTGTTTTTTGGTCCATGCATGGTCGTCACGCCATATTGAATGTCACGTGGTTTGGATTGCATATTGAGAAACGGTATTTGGCGTTCCAGCAAATTCACACCAGATTTGGCATCGCCGGTAGAAGGGGAATAGTAGGTTTTGGCATTAGCATTGCCGTCTTTGAACACACTCCTGGTCGACCAATGGGATTACAGGTTTGCGTTTTTATCCGCCAGATTGCATACCTGACAGTTTATCAGAAGTATAGCGGAGCTGCCGAACGAAGCCGATTAAACCGAGCCGAAGATGCACGAATTTCAATAACACCTTGACGTGTAGTGAAGTGACATGGGTACCATAAGTAAGAGTAAAATCATAATTAAGGTATTAAAATCTGTTTTTTTTTTAAAGATAAAAGTCAAACTGACATTATGTTGGCAATACAATGCAAAATTGTCAATGCTTTCAAATTTTTTATGTAGAAAAGGCTTGTGTTGCCAACATAGTTACTAAATTTTTGACTTGGGGAATTATCTTTAAAAAAAAAACAGACTTTATATCTAACTTAAACGCAAAATAAAATAAGATTTTGATCAAAAATTAACATTTTGCACAAGAAAAAATTAATAAAAAACAAATATATTTTTATTGATTAGATAAAAATAATCTCTCTCTACTGGAGTCGCTTTACTGCTTTAGACAAGGCATTACATTAGGCATTACCCAAAGTTCCAAAACAGTTTCTGCTGTTATTCTACAAGCCCATTTGTCATAAGAACTTTTTGATGTAAATGATATAGTCAACCATCCAAGGACCTTTTTTTTCAGTTATACATGTAAACCCCATACTTTGTGAGTGGCTTGCTTACATCAAGTCCTACAACTTTTCCTCTACGACTTTTCTCGGAAATGGCACGTATGCGCGCAGGCGACTCGCAAACCTTTTAGGGGTATCGGACTCCCCCAATTTGCCATTATTTTTGTCGGCCAAGTTGATTTCCGTGATTTAGACATAAAAATCAAACAGTATTAAATCCATGATTAAAAATTCCAGTTAAATTTAATTTCCGGTTAAGTTCAAAGTTGGTGTCAAATGATAGTTTATAAAAATCTAAAATAGAAATGTAAAATCGGTTTTCCTCTAAAATTAACCGTTCAGGTTTTACAGCCTGTCAAAGTTGCAAAAAGTCAATTTTCAACTGTCAATATTTCCAAAACAGTTGAACTTAGGTATAGGGTAAATCACATGAAATCTGCTCAAAATTTTACGTAGAATCCGAATAGGTAATCACATGCAGGGCGTTCCATTTAAAATAGCGATGTTGCTACTAGTTTAGAGTAGAAGGGGCAACACCGCATGGTCAAAAATATTTTTAGAGTTTAGATCATGGTCATTTATCCCGGTTGCCAAATTTTCATAATGATCCGCTTTTTAGTTCTCCATAAACGTCTAATACGCCATCCACCGTGGGACACCCTGTATATCGGAAATTGAAAGAAAAACAAGAAGAACAGGACCACCGTCAGGAAAATTTCAAATTTCAACGAGAGCGAAAATGGATGCAAACAAACCATATACTTATAGACTGGAGAAAATCCTGGAAGGGCAAGATAATAAATTCAACGAAGTTATTGAAAGTGTTTATTAGGAAGTTGGAACCGTTCGTGAAGAAGTTCGGTATGTTCGCCAAAAAATCGATAGTAGGGGAGGACCGCCAACAGTGGCCACCCTTTTTTATATTTTAGCATAACTTGGAAACTATGCATACTTTGTGTGGTAAAGTTAGTTTACATCGACTAATACTTAATATTGAATAGCACATATCATTTTTTTACAGAGAAAAAAGAATTACATAAATTGTGTTATTGGTGTATTGAGGCCACTGTCCAACTAGTATGGTACAGTGGCCAAAAATAAAAGGTACAGTGGCCAGACAATAATCATTTGTGAATTTTTCTACTGACGTTTCATAATACGCTTAAAATCTGTTTCATATTGAACTTCATTATGATACAAATTTTCATTATGATACAGATTTTTCAGCCACTGGAATCGAGTTATTTTGAACATGAACAATGTTTACCTATATAAAAATTACAGACTTGTTTTGAAATTTTGGATTGTTTCTATTAGTATTCATCAAAATAAACTACAAAAAATTACTAAATCGGGTGTGGAATTTATGCCCAAATGACGTCTAGATCTTAATTTTCGAAATTGTCACCAGTTGAGAAGTTTACTATTCTTAAAATAAATATGTATTTCTTCTATTAATGGAAGTGGAAAAAATAGTTTATGCAACTCTCATGTAATGGCCACTAATACACGAGCATGTTGAAGGATACGAAACGAACCGCAGGCGAGTTTCGCATACAACATGCGAGTGTCAATGAGTATCATTACATGATCATTGCATAATATACTATTTCAATGCACAAAATCCATTTGAAATAATTATTTATTAAGTTGAATATGGGTTGAAACTACTCAGGTCTATTAGAAACTGATGCGATCGTTGAACCATCTGTAGTTGAACACTTGCCGTTCCTTCCATTGATATTGGAGTTGGTACTAACATCACGATATCTTCTTGTATGACAGTCGACTGATCAGGGATATCAGGGAAAGAAAATTTGTTTTGTTTTGTTTTCTTTTCTTTTTCGTAAAAAACTGACGCTGTATTCTTTATGCTTAGTATCGATTTCGTAACTTGACCCACACAATATTTAACTTGTTTTTTTTGTGGCAAAATTCACTAAAATAAAGCTCCCAACCAAAATTTCACCGTTCTCATTCTGATCTGAAGGAAGTTCTTCAGCCTAATTAACATCTTCAGAGTTGTTAAGCTGCAAGCTTTCCCGCCACTAGATTCGGTATCGCTACTGTCTCCCTTTTCTTGAGCTAGGTTTTTCATGATGACTGTCTCTGTTTTGAACTGGAAATGTTTCTTTCAGTTGACTTCGATTTGGTTAAATTTTGTTTTCTGTTTTCTTTCTGAAGCTCTTGCTCCAGGAATTCTTTAAAATTTAGGATGCTGGGTGGTGGTTAATATTTCTGTAGATTTTTTTGTCTTTCTTCACCCTTTACCTTGATCATAGATATTCTTTGTTTTTCGATATGGTCTTAAGGCCAGGTTTGCCAACTCCTGAAATTGGTTCACCCGGAGATTTTTCCGCGACTGAAATAAAAATGGCGTTTCCCAAAAATATATTAACTTAAATTTACTATTTTAATACCCACCAAACAAAAAAATCAAAAATGAAACATTTCATTCCAGTTACAACATATTACACTTATTAAAATCTAGGTAAACCTACAATGTTAAAGAGAATTTTTTGACAGTTCTAATAGTCAATAAATTTTTTTTATTTTTTGCCATGTGACGCAAATCACCTCCCATGAGCTGTGTTTCTAGGTCTGCTCTCACAGAAATCAGAAACCAGTCAGAGCGTTTTTGATTGGTGCAAATCGCCAACAACCAGTTTTCTGACTATTTTCAACCAATGAAATTCGCTCTGACTGGTTTGTGATTTTGGTGAAAACAGATCTTCTATTAAGACAGACCTTCTTTCACGTTGTCTCTCTGTATTTGCCAGTGTTTGGTTAATTCGCGAAAGAATTTATATTGCGCAATTTGAGGTTACAATGTGTTATCACGACGTTACCATGCCGGCATATATGCCATTCATTTCGCATGAATTTTTCAGGAAACATGTTTTATGTTCGTATCTTGGTTTATTCCGGGGTATTCCGGCATAGGCGCCGGAACCATGGGGGCAATGGGGGCTTGAGCCCCCATAGTAAATTTGCTTGAAATTGAGATTTTGGTATTATATGTAGTAAGGTTAGTAGGTAGGTACAGGGTGATCTATTATAAATGTCACCCGTCCTAACTTTTTCATTTGACGCTTTTGACAGAAGAGTCAAATACAGAAGCTTTCAGAAATTGTTGAAAGTTTTCAACTACGTTAGTTTTAAGCATCCTACAGGATGCGTCAGAAAAGTGTAGCAGAGCTAAGTTATATTTTTCTAAATGGAACACCATGATAATTTAAGAAAACTGAATTTATTTTAATATTTCACCCTCGATTTCACCTTGTAAATTAATGAATAACATTTGAACAATAGACTGTTCATATTAAATAAGTCTCTCTAAAGCTATTTAATGGTATCTATAATTTTTCTTTCTTCTCAACATGAGACCTTGGAAGGGGTTTTCACATTTTTTCCCGAGTTTTTTCCTATAACTATTGAAGATAAACATATCAAACCATATATCGTTGAAATCAGTTTGCCAACAAATAAGCGCACAATATACATGGTGTTCAGGGCCGGATTAAGGGGGGGGCTTTGGGGGCTAAAGCCCCGGGCCCCGAAATGAGGGGGGCCCAAAAACACCACCTCACGCGGGGAAGAAATCATGCATATAATTTATACCAAACAAAACCGTCGTTTTTAAAATTCGAAGCCCACACACTTCAGGTTTATTGAGATTTCGAACATAAAATCAGGTGAAGCCAGATATTTGCATCGGTTTTGTATGCCAGCAAAAACGACAATTTTTCGCACACACACTTCGGTTTTGTGTCGTTTTTGCTCGATCAGATTTGCACGTACAACAGAACTGTCCAACAAAAACGCAGTATGTGGGCCCCTTTACAATTTGAGAGCGTTAACCACCAGTAATTCTGTAATCATAACTTTTTGGCGTTAATATGCATAATATCAATAGTTATTTACATTACAAGTGCGTTTATGAGGATGATTACAATAACGAGTGTGAAGGATTAGAACGACGAGGTCGTAGACCGAGTCGTTCTAATCACACGAGTTTTGTAGTCATGTTTAAACGCACGTGTGATGTACAACGTTTTATCTACGAAGCGAAAAATAAGAATATTTTTCCAATTATTTTCGTTCATTAATAGTTGTCTACCTTCATTTTACCTTTACAGGTTTACCTCTGACATTTGTCAAATCACCAAAAATAGTTGTGTTATAGAATCATAACCTCGTCCATAACACCACTAGTTGTGTTATGAATTCATAACCTAGTCTATAACACCACTAGTTCTGTTATGAGTCTCATGACGTAACTCAAACACTAGAAAAATGGTAATGTAAAAACGTCATAACCAAACGCTTGTAGATAAAAATATTTATACGAGAAAGTTGTAGAGAACTACTATATCTAGCTGATTATGGCAATAATTTTTATTTGCCAATTTTTTAATTTTTATTTTGATTTAAAAAACAAATTTTAGAAATGTTACTAAGTACGGTGATAGTGGTGGATAATTCAGAAATATTTATCCAAGAAAAAAAAATTCCAAATCAAACAGTTTGTCCAAAATGACCTTTTTCTAATCTGCAAGGTAAAATTTTGAGTAACGTTTGAATTTATTTCAGGGACCTCGGGGCCCCTTTTGTAGCCCCGGTCCCCAACAGACCTTAATCCGACCCTGATGCTGTTCAATTTAAAAAAATATAAGTTCACTCTGCTACACTTTTTTCCGCACCCTGTATGCTTGATACTGCCTTAGTTAAAAACTTTTGACCTTGAAACTTTTGTCAGAAACGTCAAATAATAAAGTTAGGAGGAGGTGACATTTATAATAGATCACCCTTCACCCTGTACAAAAATTATAAAAATATTGAGTTAATCCTAATTATTTATTTTTATGTCAAATTTGTGTGTTTTATGTTTTTGTTGTTTTTGCTATACCTACTTCAACAAAGACTTTAAATATTTTGTGGTGTAGTAGGTATTTTGGTATTAAAAGCTGTATTTTCAGAAAGTCGGATTATCCAGCGTGGCGATCCTGCAGTGAATGTGTATCAGTCACCTGGTCCCATTTAAGCCTATGTGTCTAGTAGCCTAGTGGTCTTGTCTGTATAATTTTACCTGTGTTTTTTTTTGGAACCCGACCCCCCATAGTAATTTTGAAGTTCCGGCGCCTATGTATTCCGGAGATCGGAGAATTACCTTGAAAATCCGGAGACTCCGGGTCAAAACCGGAGAGTTGGCAACCCTGCTTAAGGCCCCCTTTCTTGAAAGCTTGATATCGCTTGTGCATTTTGATTGTTTTCTTTAAGTGGATTTTTTTGCCCTTGTAAATTGTAAAATTATTGAAGTGTTCTGGCTCGGTTCCGCTACTCCTGCTTCATTGTTTTCATCGAGAAGGATATTAGTAACTTGGGATGCCAAAAAATCATCATCAATGAAAATGTTAGGATTGTATGGGAAAATTCCACTAACTTCAAATGCAGATAAAAAAATTATTTGTAGAAAATGCGGTGGTATAGATCTGGCCCAGAATCTCAGCAATGTCGTTTATGGTAATGCGTTGACCAGGATGGTTCATCAGCCACCCAGAGGCGCCGACTTTTGAAAGTCTTCATGGGTGCAGAATAATAACTTTATAAATTGGTTCATAGGGGGAGGGGAAAGCTCGTCGCAGGCGCCGCCGGAAGCAAAAAATTTTGTCTACGAGCGTGCGAAAAGTGCTTTTTTTGCACGCATTTTAGACCATTAAAAGAGTATTTTTTCGCACTAGTGCGGAAAAGTAAAATAATTATGCAATGTTAGGTCCCCCTGGTACTTTCATGTCCTAAAATGCATGCGAAAAAGCACTTCTCCGCACGGTACTAAAAAAATAACGTTCCTTAATCATGCAGAAAGTCTCTTTTCCTCATTTAATTGCTACGCACACGTGCTAACTGACGTTTTGTTTTATTTTAGCCGCCTCTGTCAACTGTCAGACTTTCACTGTCAACCAATGATCAATAGGCGATTTTCATCCTGAAATGATTATTATTTAGTTTTAACCAATGCATTTCCGCTGTCGCGGTTTTTATCAAAGTAGGGGAAGTTGTGACGTCACAGATCAGCTGAGTTGCTTTTGGTTTTTACCACTTATAACCGATATAACCCAGCTTTCGACTTGGGATCTTTTGGTTACAACTTTTAGATGTTATTGTTATTATTTTGGGGGATTGGTATTATAGGGTAGGTACTTGCATGGAAAATTAAATTGATTATTGTTTATTGCAAACTGTAGGAAGTCGAAAAAAAATCGTTACTTTTTTTTTATTTCGCTCAAATATGATTATTCCGGAAGTTATACAAATATTAAGTTTTGTATATAGATATACTGAGCATGTGCAACGTCACTAATTTATATGATAAGTGACGTCATAGGGAGATTTCATAGCGTTGTATCTCCGTCAATTTTTGACTAAGAAGAAAAAGAAAAAACACGTCTTGACTTATTTTTCATGGACTATTAAATCAGCAATAAAAAAATTTGATGCAAGGAGCCTATTCACCATATTTAAATTGAGGTTTAGATAATCCCCACAGAAAATCTCTTCGATAAACGAGACTAACGAGGGATTCCGCTCCATTTTTTGTACCCAAACAAGAAACCATTGTTGAAACAAAAAAACAAATAAGAATAATAACCATAACCCTAATAAACTGTGACCCTACACTGCTATAACCAAATCATTTCAGCGGTCAGTTCCTTGGGTTATGATTCTTGAGTGGTGGTGGGGAGCTATGACATGACGTCACACTTGGCTGTCAAAGTTGTCAACCAAAAGAATTACCACGGTATTTACCGATAAATAATCATTCCAGGTTGAAAATCGCCTTATGGGCACGAGCGGAGGCATCAATGAACTATAACCACGAACTTGAAAATGTTGTTATTTTTTGTTGCTCACTGACATATGACGTTTTGGAAAGTTTCGTTATATTTACCTGCACAGGTTTTATCAATTGGAATACGTGTTAAAATTAATTTCTGCTATTTAACGCAATGAGTGCGACAAAACAGGCATTCCTCCGCAGCAGCGGAACGTGGCTTCACGACTCCACGCTCGTCAATATGTGTACTTGATCCAGTTCTTGTTGGTTATAGTTCATTGGAAGGCATTATTATAAAAATTCCGCTATATCGACGAAAAAAAGAAATAGAGCATAGAACTGACTACAAATAACGAAAGGACAGAATACTAATACCACTTATACAAAGTTGTGTCAATTTAAATTACATGAAACTGATACTACCACACGGAACGGAACGACCTTCAAACACGTTTGTACTTTTTCCGCATTCACCAGGAGACCTCAGCACCCATGAGAGGATGCTCATGGGCGCACCTGCCCCAATGCCCCCATGTAGTCGGCGCCAGTGCATCATATGGTCCTTGAAGAATTTTCTTGGGAATATCAATAAGGGCGGTATGTTATTGCCAACCGCGCATTTATTGAACCACACATTGTCACGAGGAGGGTACCTCTATTGGTTGACGTTATAGTCCAAGAGCCCAGAGCCGCCAGACACAACTTATTTTCTAAAGGACAGAATATGTGGGATTGTGTAGCACTTATATGTATTATGAACGTATGTATACCCGCTAAATTGGGTAGACGGCCAATTTACCAACACCAGGTGCGAAAGCTGAAGAAAGCTTTAACTTTTTTTCTAACGCGTGATTTTTATATATGGTACTGGGGAGACTATTTCATAACTACGTGTGCTCAGCCAGACCAATCGCACCGGTCAAACATCCCCCCAGACGCAAAATAATTTTTCCGGGAGTGTGAGCGCGAGGGTACTATGCATGCGTTTGAGAGTGAGCGAGATATCTATGTCAACTGATTTCCGCCTCTTAAACTTACAGTCTACTCCAGGCTAGAGTAGAAATGGGATTAGGTTTTTCCCATAATAGGAAAAACCGTTATTTACAAATAACAGTCAATTGGCCGTCTACCCAACTTAGCGAATATACATACGTTCATAGTACCTATAAGTGCTACTCAATCCCATATATTTTGTCCTTTAGAAAATAAGTTGTGTCTGGCGGCTCTGGGCTCTTGGACCATTATTTGACCAACTTGTCCTTTCATTGCAACCACCTTGCCGACCTCCTGTACTGTGGTCAAAGCCATCTCGATGACTGTCAACCTTCGATTGAGAACTTCTCAATCGAAGATTGACAGTCATCAGAAGGAGAGCGAGATACGAGAAATTGCAACGGTACGACTTTCTCCATAAACATCGCTTTGGTAAAAAGAAGGCGTTGCATCTTGAGAGAGCCAGATCGGGACGAGTAATTTAGATTCGAAATTTGTTGTGTACGTTTCGATTGATAAGTGATAAGTGGATCTTATATACCGTCAATTTGTTTAATAAAAAGTTGTTATTGTTTGTCAAGTGAGTTTTAGTGGAAGCAGAAACCGTGACAATATTTTAAAAAGTGTTGGTGATATGCAGTATGCAACATCCGTGTTCAAGTCCTTTAGCTACTGTAAAGCCCTTGATGACTAAGTTACCCTGGTTATTAGTTCTAAGTTAGTATTGATCTTTTCTTGTGCTTCCCATAGATTTTTCAGTGGGACAATGTCATATCCTTTTCATAGATCCACAAAATGAAGTTCTTGATAATAGGTACTAAACTGCTTTTAGTTCGGGTTTCAAGCAGGAAGGAGCACGGGTGAAGCAATGTTTAGTTTCCTCGAACACTTGTGTCTAGGTCTTAATGAGGGAGAGGTGGCTGCGGCAGTTTATTGAAATTTATCGAAGGCGTTTGACTTTTTGGATCGCGAATTACTCTTGCGGAAACTTTATGTGTATGAACTCCGAGGGGTTACTTGGGCATGGTTCAAATCATACCTTTCGGAAAGGAATCTGTGAAGGTGGTGAAGTGTGGTTCAACTACATCTAATGCACTTGGTATTGATTATGGAGTGCAACAGGGTTCAGTGCTTGGCCCATTCCTGTTTTTAATTATTATATTAACGACAATATGTATCTATTGGAATAAGTGGTCGTTTTACATTGCTTGTCGACGACACAACAATCTTGTGGAGGGAAAAAGACAAACACACATTGAATAACAGGGTATCAGCGGATCTAGGGCTGGTGGAACAATGGTGTGATTCTAACTCCCTGTCGTTCAATGTTGGTAAAACCAGCATCCTCACATTTGGATGCAGGATTCCAGATGTATCCTTACTGGACAGAATCATTATTGAAAATAGACCAATTGCAAAGTTTCTGGACTTACACATTGACACTAAATTAAACTTTTCAGAACATAATATATTACAGTTGAATAAAAAACTTTCATCTGCGTGTTATGCAGTAAGACTTTTATCAAACAACTTGGGTCATTCCATGGCGAAAAATGTGTACTACTCCTTGATGAAGTCTAACATTAGATATGGTATTCCTTTTTAGGGCTTTCGTGTTCAGTGTCATATCCACTCTGTTTTTGTATTACAAAAACATTCTCAAAGATACTTGTGTGGAGCGAAACCTCAAGAGCATTGCAGACCTCTTTTTATAAGGGAAAAATTACTGACTTTCTTCTGCATATTGGAAACGGAGACAATGGTATACAAAAGGCATAGAATTTCACCTTATTTGTGTAATCAATATGGTCAAAATGAAGGTTCTTCAAAATTGCCAACACCAAAGAGCACTCTCACGTCTCTCACTGAACAATCTGTGATATATGAGATCCTTAAGATTTACAATCACCCGCCATTGTCATATAGGAGTATAGAGAATACTAAGAAGTTCAGGCAGAAGGTGAAATTGTTATTGCAGGCTAAAGCATATTATAGTGTTAATGATTACTGCAGTTGGAGTGCTGTAGTAATGATCTTGCCAATCTCGCCTGATGACGGTGTTTTTTTTTCCTCATTTTCCATTTTGCTTTGTTTTTTATAGTTCCATTTATGTTTTCATTGCTTTCTTTCTATCTTAGGTCTTCCGCTTTGTAAATGAGAATTTTATTCTTTCTACAATAAAGCATATTGATTGATTGATTGATTGATAGTTCTGGGGCCTTTGTTGTTTTTCGTTTTTGGTTTACATTAGATATTTATCAGAGTTCGATATATCGCTATATCGGGTGTGTTTGCCATGTTAGGAGCTGATGATACGACTATTCTGTGGCATAACATCAATGCAAATCCGTTGGAGAGCGTATTTCGCAGGGACAATTAGAGCTAATTAGTAGGAACAATCAGTGAACTTTTATTGAACTCACAGCAAGCAGCCGGAATAGAGCAAGCTAATCAAATGTTGGCGGACTTCATGGAGAAGACTGAAAACCAAGGATGATACACACTACTAAGGATGGCCATAAGGCCTATGTGTAACAAATCCCCCCCTACCTCCCTACGCCAAAAAACCAGTTGTGACGTAAGCATCATGGCGTTTTTCGCCTTGACGTAGGCTGTTTGCACCACAGGTTATGTTATGATCTGGCTGGAAATTAGGGAACTAGTTTCTTTTAGTATATTAAAGTCTAAAATTATAAAATTAAATTATATCAGATATACATATAATCATGACCTTTAATCATTACTGTTGTGAACACAACTTGTGTTCCTCAATGCAAGTCTTGGGCTAAAAAAGAAAGCTGAAAAAGGATTGAGTTTCTACATATTTCCCCTTGAAACAGGCCCATGGGTTTATTTGGAAACGAAAATGGAAAAAGAGTTAGTGTCGAGAAGAAAAGCCTGGATTTTAAAACTTCGTATTGGCAAACCCAGTCACCAAATTCATGAAAGTGTATTCTCTACATTTCAAGCAAGAATTTTGTGTTAAGGTAAACAAGCATAATGGATAGTTTTGTGCCCTAGCTTCCTTTTAGGCCTGCTTCCAGGCATTGATCAAGTACTATCTATTTTTTAAATGTTTTGTTTGAAACTATTGACTGTTTTTATTATTTACAGGTGAGTACAGGTAGAGGTCGGATATTGAAAAAAACAGTTGTACCATCCCAGAATTTGCCCTCTTCTATAGTGATCCATAAACCGAGCCAAAAAATAGATTCCATGGGTGCTGAAAAACTTGTCAAAAGAAAAAGAAATCAAGATTCTAGTGAGACCGATACAAGTAATGAATGTAATTATACTTTTAATCAATTATTAAACTCTTCTGAGACAGACATACAAATGGCCGAGCAAACAGCAGAACCTGTAAGGTTTTTTTTAAACCCTAATTACCAGTATTATATTATAGGTAGTTCGAGTAAAAATCAGATTTGTGGTCAAGTTATTTGACTTTGTTAATTCAATTTTCACCTATTTATAAATAAAAATAAAGATTTATTTATGGAATATTTATTTATTTATTACACATACAAGTTATTAAAATACAGACATTATAAGGGAGATACCATATCTGCCTTGAGACCCTTTTGGAAATGTCCTAATGTGGAAAGTTTACAAAAATATAAGAAAAAGATATGTTGTATGGATATGATCATTTCGGTTCAGGTAAACGAAATAGATTATAATGGATTTTGGCCTGCATCACGAGCAGCATTATAGGTGAAAATTATTACCCAGTGTGAAACTTTCGAAAACAGTGAACAAATAAGCCAATATTGCATTTGCAGCACATTGTTCTTCCTCGGCTGCCACAGTTTTCACCACCACATCGTTTTTTTTATGTTCAGGAAAAGTGTTTGAATAATGATGCAGTCCATAATACCTTGTATCATTAGTGACTCAAAAATCACTTGCTGCAGCCCGAAGCATATTCTTCTGTAGCGCAAGGTGGTACTTTATATCTCCTCGGGTATGTCCGAAAATCTCGCTGAAAATAAAGTTAAAATTGTATGATTTCTCAAAAAATTGTTGGTTCTACGCTACCTGTGATATATTTCCCATTCGAATAAACAATTTCGGCACTAGCACAAAGTTGCCTAGTAGATAGGTCAGCTAAACCACGTTCATCTGCTGCAGTGCCGGCCCGAGCCTACTTTCAGGATGGAGCGAGATCCGACTTTGGCGCCCCTAATTCAAATGTGAATCTTCTGCATATGGATTTTGACCATTGTAATACCTAGATGTCTTTAACTATCTTATCAATTGAAATTTGAAAACATCCATGTTCATTGGTATAGATAAAACCAACTAAGAAGAAGCCACCGCGTGATCTTTTGTCTCACTTCAAATGGGAGGGCCTCTAAAAAATTTGCCTTCTTCGTCAGTGATGACGTCAGGGGCTCTTCTTAGTTGGTTGGTTCTAACTATACCGTCTATACCTACTCTTTTCCTTTTGAGAGTTGATTTAAAGTAGACACACAAATAATGGAAATTTCTACGGTAATATCACTTATCAACACTCAGGCCCGATTTATTGATCTTCGCATAAACTTGCTCTTAACTATCTGCAAGATAGATTTATCGACCTATAATCTATTGGTCGGCAAATAACTAGCCAACTAATGGAATTGCAGATAGAGTTTTTGTCTGTCAGATTGTATTAGGTACGTACCTGAAAGTTTGTTAGAAGGTGAATAAACCGGCTCTTATAAATATAAAAATCGAACCAGCAAAATACAAAATTGTAGGTGAATCGCTGTTTGCTCATTTTTGCATTTGCAAAGTTAATAATCCCCTCATATAACAATTCTGTGCTATATGAGTTTCAATGGACAGCAAGGCTAGATCAGAAAGGATGTTTTCTGCTAGAATTGACTTAAGGTACGTTTTAGTTATGTTAAGTTTGAGTGGTAAGCTTACTTAAGCTCCGTTTACCCTTTCGCCACAAGAATGGCTACAAAAATACGGAGAGCTCGAGTCGAGAGCTGTCTAGATATTAGGAAACGTATATTGCCAATTATTCAATGCAAAGTTCTGGAGTACTGAGAGCTTCTTCGACCACAGATTTTTTTTTTCAGGGCCGGTTTATTTATTTATTCATTTTTTTATAAACTGTCAGGTAATGCAATCTGACGAACAAAAACGCAATCTGCAATCCTGTTGGTCCGCGTTATCCATCGACCAATAGAATTAGATCGGTGCATGAATTTATCTCGTAGACAGTTAACAGCCAATTCTTCTTGGGCATCAATAAACCGGGCCTTAAAACTTCTAATCCCGAAATATTGAGATTATGATCATTGATCATGTAGGGGCGACGCCACACACACGACTTCTGCGCGTCATAAAACAACGTCGCAACAGGTTATTCAAGTGGGATTCACATACCAACTACACGCTTGCTCGCAAGCAGAATCGCAGAGCTGCTTTCCAGTATGCACATTGGCGCGCTTTAGAGCACCCCGGGAACGCCACGCACTAGATTTCACATGTCACACCGTCATGACGTGCGTGACGTTTGTCCGTACGTATAGCTCAACGCTCCGAGTAGCACCGAGCGTCACATTCCCATACTGGAAAGCGGCTCAGATAGCAGAATATTGAAAAGCGAAGGCAGGATTCAAAGCAGAAATATATATTTTTCTCTTTTTTTTATCACCAAGGAACGAATCGGAGGCGCCCCCTGAGGTAAGGCGCCTGGAGCGCTCGCTCCGTTCGTTCGCCTTATGGTAGGCCCTGATCTGCTGAATCTCTTTGCTTTCTGTGTGGGCTCAATATATAATGCCATCAACATTTTCATTATCATAAGCAGTATTCAAAGCTTCCTGATAGTTAATTCCACTAAAACAAAATGTACAGCTAAAAATGTTAACTACTGCCCCGGCCCATATGGGACAGTAATGTTTACAAGAATATACTTAATACATAAACAAACAATCGATTTATGCTCGAATAGAAATATGTTTATATGATAATATGAGAAAACACTAAAAACAATTGAATAGTATAGAATAAATTATCTAATAGTTATTATACTTACATGGAGAAATATGTAAACAAAACGCCGCGTAATTCTCCTAGGGCTCCATTAAATCATACATGCTGAAAACGTGTAAATAGGCGGAATGACTAAAGCTAGCCAGATATCGCGCTTGATCGCACTTTTGACCTTGATGTTTATTGGTTCCATCATAGGGTACCTTTACGCGCTATAATGGTTAATCAAAATCAAAATAAAATATTTTTCATGACAAATTATAAATTTATAAAACCGCTGGCGCAAACAGCTGGCGACTTAGTTATGACGTCAGCAGTGGTTGGAAACAGTTGAAAACCAATATGGCGCCGATTACCAAAAACGAGGCCGATAAGCACTCCTTAGAAAGTGTATTCTCCTTGACTGAAAACAACAAGAGAAACAAGAAGAACAGGACCGGCTTGCAACACTTCTACAACAACAACAAAACCAAAGACAGAAGAAAGAGAAACAAGAAGAAGAAGATTGAAGACACATAGAAAAATAAGAAGAAGAAGACCGAAGACAGAAAGAAAACAAGAAGAAGAAGACCGAGACTGAAAGGAGAACAAAAAGAACAGGACCGTTTTCTGGAAAATTATAAATTCCAGCGAGAATAGATCCACACCGTAATCTCTGAGGAACAAGCGAAACTTGAGAAAATTATGGAAGTATATACAAGATAATAAATTCACGAATGCAATGGAAGAAATACGTGCAGAAGTTGAAAGTGTTCGACAAAGAAGTTGGGAATTTGTGTTGGGAATATTCGTCAGAGGAAAAGCGTCAAGAAAAGGATAGTTTTGAGAAGAAGATTAAAAAATTCGAATGTGACTTGAAATCAGGAAATATCTCAGCCTCGCCTGCACCTAATATCAAAGTTAAGCCACCACCATACGACGGACAGATATCGTGGGCCATGATGTGGGTGTTTCACCTAAGGAGGTAACCGGGTATATCCCAGAAACTTAATAACACTAGAACTTTGGAGAAAAAGACCTTAGGTCGTGTTTATGTTGGAGCTGTGATACACGATAAAAGCAACGATATTAATGTAAAGTATCATTAGTATCGTTGCTTTTATCGTTTATCACAGCTCCAACATAAACACGGCCTTAGACAGGCATAGAGTTAGGCAAACGAAGATATCAGTCGCTATCATGTCGTTGTTTGAGTAGCATTCGCTTGCTTGGTTCCGCATAGGTTTTGTGAATTTAAGTGTTTTTTTTTTGCAATTTAATTTTCGATTTTTGGCATGAGTTGTGCGTTCTAGTTGTGCAATCGATAGGTGATAAAAGTTACTACTCGCCTTTTCCACAAACTGAGTAATTTGTAGTTGTTTGTCAATTAATACTTTCCGTCAGTATAGTGGTTTGAGTGCGATAAAGTCGCAGCCTAAAAGATGGGTGGTTCAGGTCAACAACCTCGGTCAACCAAGAATTCTTTGTCTACTGGATTAGATGAGGATACTTTAGAGCAGCTTATCAACAAGGTATGCACTAACTTTATTCAGCAGTTAGATAAGAAGCTTGACAACCGAATTAAGAAGTTGGAAAACAAGTTAACCCAGGCCTGTGAGTCGTTTACTGCATTGAATGATAAGGTTAGTAGTAATACTAATACTATCCTTAAGATTGGGGAGCGGATGGATCACATTGAACAGGACAACAAACGTAATTCCCTAAGAATATGTGGTTTGCCCGAATCAGAAAATGAAGAACTGGAACAGCTTTTGCTTGCGTTTATCAACAATGATCTCAAAGTGTCCTGTGACGCTATGGATTTAGACTATTTTTTCCGAATTGGACCTGAATTGGATGATAAACCTCGAACTTTGCTCGTTAGGTTTGTCCGCAACTCCAAAAGGAATGAGGTCTTTGGTGCGAAGAAACTTCTAAAGGGCTCCACAAACAGTCTGTTTGAAGATTTAACTCCGGGGAGATACTCTTTGCTGCAGGAAACGAAAAAGAAATTTGGGAACAATAAAGCATGGTCCTCGGGCGGTAAGATTTTTCACTGGGATGATCGAAAGAACACAAAAATGTTAGTTACTTTAAAATATAATGACAATGTATTTAATTAATTTCTTTTTATCAAGATTTTGTCGCTACGAACCTACTATAAATATTTCTACTTTGCCTTTCAGAGTGTATGTGTTTTTTTTTTTTTTTTTGTTAATCCATCACATTTACCTATTTTTTGTGCATCTGTGGGTATGAATTTATTGCTCAGTATTGTAAACAATATTTTATCTGGGTTCTCTAAATAAATATCTATTTTCACTTTTTTACGTATTTATATGGTTTAATTTTGCATGGATTATGACAAGCCATGAAGTTAAAAAGGCAACACCGCAATCTTACCGCCAAGTGGTGCTGGTGGTGTTTGTTTGTATAAATATATATTTTTTATTTTATTAATATGAATCACAAAAAATGCATAATTTATTGTACTAAAGGGCCAAAAACAGTAATTCAATGAATAATTTAACTATTTGTGTAAATAAGAACAGTAAATAATTGATTTAAATGAATATATTTCTAGAGTCTAAAGTGTTATGTTTCAGTATGTCTTTTGAAAATCTAACTTTTTCTTTCTTCGGGATTTTTTCGGAAGGCAAGTCCATTCAAATACTTGAGCTGATTTTCGAAAATAAGAGGTACCTGGTACCTACTTTTAAGAGTTGGACGTTTTAGTTTGAACTCTCGAACTACGCCTTTATCCTTGTTTGTTTCAAATCTAATTATTTCGGTTTCTTCAAAATGCTTACAACACACCACAGAATTTTTCGTTATTGTATAATCTCGGGTATAATTATCTTGGTGTATTCCTTTCATCCACATTTTTTGCACTTCAGAATTTTTTTTGGAAATAAAAATGTTTGCATTTCTTCAGTTTTTAAGGAACTCCTAATAGTTCGATTTGCACCCAGGAACACAGTAGTTTCATGGCATCTGGAACAAGTTTAAATATCTTAGGTAATATATCGAGACCTATGCTCTTGCAGACAAATATTAATATTGTTTTTATTGTTTTACCTTACCTTACCTTCATTTTTGCTCGTGTACCCATTTGCTAAAAATTAGCAATCAAAGCACAAAGGAACAGTATCAACTAAATATGGGCAATATATTGGTGTGTTTCTATCCACTTTTTCGTCAATAATGCCCATAAAAATACTAAATTGCAACAATACACAATGAAAGCAATACACAGAAACACATAACCCAATAACAAAATATCACCATACGCGACGTTGCCGTCATTTCCAACTTCATGGCTTGTTAACTATAGGAGGCAGTGATTATGATTATTTTTTATCATTATCACAAGACACTTTTATGAATATTTTGCTACGACTAGTATATGCGGAATAGGAGCGAATTTGTTACAGCCTAATATAACCTTATGGCGCAAATTAATAGTCTTAATTTCTCTCATTTTAATGTGCGATCTCTGTGTTCTGATTTTGTCAGTTTTCAGGACGTTGTGGCCGCTGGGAAGCTTGATTTTGTTGGATTATCTGAAACGTGGTTAAATGACGGAATCTGCTCCTCAGCACTTCACATTCCTGGGTTTAGCTTGATAAGGAAAGATAGGTTGGGAAGGGGTGGTGGTCTTGCTTTCTATGTTGGCGAGAAGTTCAAGTACAAAGTATTGGATGTGCCTACTTCAATCAGTGCTCTTGAACAATTATGGATTAGTCTTAAAGTTAATGGCAAACTAATATGCTTGGGTACTTTGTATAGACCTCCTCATGATAATGTCTCAAATTGTATCACTGACTTAGAAAATGCTATAGTTAATTTTTTACCTGCTCATGATCTGGTTCTCTTTGGTAGTGACTTTAACATAGATTTTATTTCAAATCAAAATAGTAAACTTTTATTGAATAACTTTTTAAATAAGTATGGGCTCCAACAGATAATTAAAGAACCAACCCGTATCACTAATAACTCTGAAACTCTTTTGGATATAATTGTCTCCAATTCTCCTGAATATGTGGGTAATCCTGAAGTGCTACGTATGGATGGTATCTCAGATCATTGTCTCGTGAGCTGCAAAATTTTAGTTAAGAGGCCATCTGCAGGTGTCAAGTTTCTTACTTACCGTGACTATGCAAGCTTTAATTATGAATCTTTTTCGGCTGATCTGCATAGGGTGGATATTGATTGTTTGTTTAATTTGGCCAATGTGGATGATATGGTAGAATTATTCAATCAATCTGTTGAAACTCTATTCAATAGACATGCTCCTTTGAAAACATCTCGTGTTACCAAAAAGCCAGCACCGTGGATTACTGCCAATATTAAATATATGATGCGACTCCGTGCTAAAGCTCTTTCGAGGTACAAGAAAAATAAAACGGAAGCTGCATGGACTGATTACAAGCAACTTAGGAACTTTGTCACCAGCTCAATTAGGAATGAAAAAAAAGCTTATTTGTCTCATAAATTTAATACAGATCCCGCTGGGTTCTGGAAGACTTTAAGATGGCTCAATATAAATTCATCTCCCATTAGTGCACCGGAAGATATAGCATCTGTAGAGGAATTCAATGCATACTTTGCAAACTCTGTGCCTAATGTTAATATCAATCCACTAGAAAACACTTTTTTAACAAAATACTCTAGCTCTATTTACAATGGGGTCTAAAGCATTTTGAATTTCACAGTGGTTGATGAGCAGACCGTCAGTGAAATAATAACTAAAATAAAATCCAATGCAAGAGGCGCGGATGGTCTTGATGTGAAGATGCTTGCTTTGGTTTCACCTTATTTATTGAAACATATTACTTTTATTATGAATTCTTGTTTACAAACAAGTACCTTTCCATCTACTTGGAAGATAGCTAATATTATTCCGGTTGCTAAAATATCCAATCCCTCGACACTTGCCAATTTTCGTCCTATTAGTATTTTACCGGTGTTATCAAAAATTTTGGAAAAAATTGTATCTGAACAACTTGCGAATCACTTTTATTCATCGAAGATAATACCGATTACGCAATCTGGGTTTAGGCCTCGACATAGCACAGCTACTGCTTTGATCAAGGTTGGGGATGATATTTTAAAGGCAACTGATGAGGGCAAGACGAGGGGGATTTCAGTAGTGGAACTGTGTACACTAAATTACCACTTCTGATAAAAATTACCACAAATTACCAATAATTTCCTCCAAATTACCACTTTTTTCCTCTATTACCTTTCATTGCCTCAGGAATTACCACTTATTACCACTAATTTCCTTTAAATACCACTAATTACCACTCTCATTACCACTAATTGCCACTGAAATTACCACTAAATACCACAAATCTATTTTAATTTTCAAGTATACCTGATATTTAGAACTCAATAATAACATGTTGCTAAGTAGGTATATGTTAATAATGTAAATTTTTATACGTCTTTAGGGTATTGAAAAATATAATTGTGTACCTACATTAAAAAGGGGGTGTGACCCCAAAAAACGACTTAAGCTACCTAAATCAAGCAAAAAATTCTATGATCTCTCGTGAAAACCACAGTCCTATATTCGAAATAGTCTCCGAGAAAATTCCTTATGAAGATGCAGGAACTTGTGATGTCACAACCGCCGAAATCGGAGTCTTCTGTTCGTTCAGTCGTCAGTGAACCGTACCTATACTTTGAGTGGTTTCAATTCGCCCTAGGAGATAATTGTCTTTTGTTTTGGGAAATTTTTATACGTGCTAATACTGTCCCTGATAATCCAGTGTGACGTCACAAACACCTATTTGTAACTTTAAACCGCCATAACTCGAAAACGGACCATCGTAGCAAAATGCGGTTTGAATACTTATTCTTAGATTTTTTTGTACTAAAACTTCTATTTTTGGGTCACACCCCCTTTAAGCTGCGTAGGTATTATTGGGGGTATTATTTTAGCGACCTTGCTTCTTCTAAAATAATATGTAATAATTGGTTAGTGGAGAAAACTTTCTAAATATTCTATTTATTACCTTATATTTCGATACCTATAACAAAGTGGCGACAAGAAAAAAATAATAATATCAAAGTTCGAAAAAAAATTAGAATAAGTGCATACAAAATAGTATATTGTGTATTTAGGTGGAAAAGTGACACATTCTCGGCCGACGGCGTAAGTTGACAGGCGAGGCGTAGCCGAGGCCGACAAACACCGAAGGCTGAGAATGTGCTTTTCCACCGAAATACACATACTATTTTTTCTGCGATCGGTTAAATATCTGTTAAATGGTTGTCTTTTTGTTACAATTATTCAGCAGTACGAGAATCATACAATTATCATACGAGTATTGTTATTCATTGATTCCCTAGCAACTATTGAAACATAATTAAAATACCAGAATCTTGAGTTTTGCGACCTGTCAACCGGTCAAAAATGCTGACATTTCTTGTCAATCGCAGAAAAAAAAACTTTTGTGGTGACTTTAGTCATCATTACTTTCTCTAAAAAACACTTTTTCATTTTTATATTGAAATCAAATCCATGAAAAAATTGTTTTGCAATAAAAAAAATTAATAAGTAAGTAAATTATTTCATAACATTATCTCGACTAGACTTGGGAATATGAAATTTAAGGGATATTAAAAAAAAAAAATTCAACATCACTTTCCAGTTTTGACAATAGTTTATCTCACTTGCACCATGAGTTAAACAGAGGTTTAAATTTTAACAAAGGTTTTTTTTTCGTAACTGACTTGCACCGCAAGTTAATCCTTGTTTAAGTAGGTACCTCTAAACTGCTGTTAAAATAAACCCCCAATTTCGGTGGTTTAAGATCACAGTTAACGATTTTCGGGTCTATAGTGCCGTCCAAATAAAAACGGCATTTATACAGGGTGTCCCACGGCGTTTCTGCCAGGTAATAACTTCGGAGTAACTTTTTGTGCCGCTTCTACCATTTTCGTCGAATTTCACCAGTTTCGCTTCAATTTCGATTTCGATCAAGTGACGTCATCTTTCGAATCTTGAATGTAACTTATGGTATATTATGGCCTTTTTCGTTAGAAAATTAGATTACAAAATCGGCAATGCCATATTTGTTAAGGCTTTGTGTTACGTGGCACAACGGACACTGCCACTTTGTTACCCGCAAAACGTAACGGAGAAGTCAATAATAAGATTTTGAGGAGGTGGGAAAGTTAATGGGTTACTAAAAATAAAAAAAAATAAAAAGAGAAGTTGGTTGGTGGCTGAAATCTAGAAACGTGATTTCGTGTAAAGGGTTGCCGACTAGCTTCCAATGCGGAGAGGGGTGTAGGTTAATTAAATAACTAAATATAGAGCGCCACCTGCTTTTTCCCTGCAGTACATGAAATCAACCGATATAACGAAAGCAGGAAACTTCTACGGACCTATAGCAGCACAACCTGAAATATAAATGTAAACAAGAAGGAAGGACAAAAGTGAAACGCTTTGCTACAATCAGGTACGGGTTTTAATTAGAACAAGAAACGTGAAACCAGAACAGGTTGACTCTAGGCAGGTTCGGAGTGAGTTTTTCGAACGCCCTGGAACACTGAAAATTATTTACACTGGAACCAGAGCAAGAAAAGAAATCGTCTAGAAGTATCTAACCATATGTTCTTAAAATAGTATTTACAATAATGATTAATTACACTCAACTTGAGTCCCTAAATAAAGAAATAAAAAGTATAACAATTAACAGCAATAATACCTGAAATATAAATTAATAAATAAGCTCACTTAATGCAGTACCTTCGTAAATGGCCATTTAACCCCAGTGTACAAGTATTTACCTGTATTCAGTTCAGCATTAATCAAAGTTAATCAAAATTAAAGTTGAAGTAACAATAAATAGCCTGAGGGGCAAATTTAATATTATGGAATAATATAGAAGGTATAAATACTTAAAATTGAAGTACCTAATAGTACATAACCTGAATGGTAAATTTCATATAACAAAGGTAATAATTAATTGAAACTGAAATAACAACATCTAATCTGAAGGGTAATTTAATATTGTAGTAGAACTGCGTTGTTGTGGTGATTTACTCCAACAAGGGGTTGGTAAGGTTTGATATTAAGACAATACAACATACTTATCAAACCTGAGTAGTCCCTAAACTCTTGGGGAGAACCTGACAGGTGGGATCAATATCTTCCAGTGTTTCCAATGGCCTGGGACTGGATCAGGGCCGCAACAAGAAACAACCTGGCCCTGGGCACTGAAGTTCAGTAACTAGGAGTCACTAAGGCTTCCAATGGTCTCGAGGAGGCTGAAGATTGTAGGTCCTTCTCGAAGTATACAGTAAGCAGCTTAACGTATAACTCTTTACTGAAAGTTAGGGACTAAAGCGTGACAAATAAAAGGGGACATCTAAGGGTAAAAATTAAAGGCTAAAATTACTTTGGCCTTTAGGAACAAACAATTGACCACGTTGGTCTTTTTCGACTCACAAAAAAAATCTGCACAAGGCGATTGGGTGCTAAAATAGCGGATTAGCCACCCTAGATCTATGAGCGAAACTTGGCAACTCAGAAATCGGCAAAATGTGCCTGAGGAGTTTTCCCGAACACTTAATCATGGAAAGTCCTCGACCTGAATGACCTCTGCTTGTCCCTGCAATGTCCTTTAAAAAGGTTCTGTCAAAACTCCAAGGTGGAAGGTACTGGAGAATTTTGATGGTAGTTGGGGCATGGGACTTATTCAAATTAAGTTAGTACCGGTCATTGACTCTATTTGGTGCGCTGTCAATCTAGACAATCTACTCGGATCAGACAATCAGCTGTTCTAGTGTAAATATTGTGATTTTGTTTGTTAATAAATTAATTGTCTATTTATTTTAACCCTACTAACAGGAAATCAATTCCATTAATAAACCTCTAACTCAATGATTCTGGGAAGAATGAAAAGTTTGATGAAAAGTGTGGCTACAACTATTGGATAGAAAACAGTGGCTTGAGGAAGGTATGCTATTCAGAGAGGTGAAGAAGCTTATTTCCTTTTCTTTTGGTGCGGGAAAAATCATCCCGTAACATTTGTTAAAGAAAATGATAGAAAATTATACAATGGAACATATGATGATGCGTTCCGAAGTTATCATTTGGGACAAACCTCGTATATATATATTTTTTTTTTTGGGAAAGATTCCATCAAACAGAAACGTTTAAGCTATTAATGCGCAAAATGCATATTTTCCATCAGAAAATTTCAATCAAAATTGAACACCTTTCAAAAATCAACTACGAAAATTCCCTACCAATTGGAGACCAAATAAATTGGTTGATATAATCCACAAGAAAGGGAGACTACATTACTCCTAACCTCCTTAAGTACCTATTATTGCTTGAAAAACGACCAATACCTTTCAACGTGGTTAGTAAGAACACGAGTACAAACTCCAAGTTATGGGATCTTGAAATTCAAATTATTCTTTAGTCTCCGATTACTCGCTCCGCTCGCCAAATCTCAAAGAGAAGATCCTTGGAAATGTAAATCCACCAAAAACGTAAACGATTGGAACCGAGTTTGGAATCAAGTTCAACAGCGACTTCAGAACATTTGGACTTTATTTCGGATTCCATCTAGAAGACGAAAATATGAAAAAATACGAAATTTTACACGCCTTTGCAGTCAAAATTAATACATACACCTCAAAAGTCTGTAAAGCTCCTCACAAATATTTGCGTATTTGGCTCGGTATTTGGCATCCATCTAGGATAGGTGAAAATCTAGAAAATTGAAACTAGAGAAACAGAGAGACGAGAACACATAAACAGCCAAATATTTGTAGCTATTTGCCGAATGTGTTATGGAGGCTTAATATAACAAGAATGCATTCTCTCTACTTTTTCTTTCAGATTTAAAAACACTGAAACGCAAAACTGGACCTTAAATGAAACGAGGCCTTGAAAGTTTCAAAATGAGTAGTAAAAACGATGCTCATAGATGATGTCGAACCAAGTGTTGAACTATTGCAAGGTTGCCACTTCTCATGTAATAAAACCTCAAATGAAACATTCCTTAGAAAATAAAAGTTGATGTTTCTAACTGACTAATAGGGACTCAGAAGAATATTTTACTTAAAGCTTAGTTGAATAGTTTAATTGAAGCTCTGTTACTCCTAAATTAAAGCAAATTCAAAGGCATATCATAATTTTATCACTACAGAACTTATTACCACAAAATTTCCTTAAATTACCCCAAAAATTTCCTCAAATTGCCTTAAATTACCAAAAATTTCCCTGAATTACCACTATATTTCCACTAATTACCATATATTTCCACTAAATACCACTATATTTCCCCTAATTTCCAGTCATTACCACTCATTTCCCATAAAATTTCCACTAATTACCACTATTGTGTACACTAAATTACCACAATGAAATCCCCCTCGGGGCAAGAGCAGCTGCTTGATCCTTTTAGATTACAGCAAGGCGTTTGATACTCTCGATCATCAAATGCTTTTTGCTAAGTTGAGGTATTTTGGTCTGTCTCACTCAGCCTTAACGCTTATGAAGAGTTACTTGTACAATAGAGACCAGAGAGTAGTTTTGGGTAGCTCAGCCTCTTCTTCTGTCTGTGTCGGTCGAGGGGTTCCTCAGGGTAGCGTTCTAGGGCCTCTACTTTTTTCCATATATACTGCCGACTTTTGTAACTATTTAAATTTCTTAAACTCCCACCAATATGCTGATGACTTCCAGTTGTATTTTTCTTTTGATACTGACTTGCTTGAAGCACAGAACATTATTAATAGCGATTTGAATATCATACATAACATTTCCTCGGCTCATGGACTTCTCTTGAACGCGTCGAAAACACAGTTGCTTGGATTTGGAAGGAACTCTGCAGTACTTGCTAGAGATTTAAATATTACCCTAAATAATATTAAGATTAACTTTTCGGAATCTTGTAAGAGTTTGGGAGTTTATTAATTATTGCGGGTTCTAGAAGTATAAAACAAGTGGAATCGGTTAAATAAATATCTGGGAATTACTATAGACCAACACTTAAGGTGGGATTTGCATGTAAATAACCTTGTAAAAAAGCTCAGGTATTTGGTGTCTAGATTTCAATGTTTCAGAAAATATTTTAAGATGTCTGATCTCAAAACTCTGTACTTTGCACTTGTTCAGTCTCACTTGACATATGGCCTCTACGCTGCGGGTGGGGTGGCGTTAATGACTTTAATATTTCAAAACTAAATACAATTCAAAAATGGATCCTTAAAGTAATCTTCAACAAAGATAGAAAATATTCCACAGAAAAGCTATTCAATGAAAGCGGACTTTTAAATATCAGGCAGTTAATGTGTGAAAAGGTAGCTTTAAGGATTTTCAAAAATAAAGAACAAATTGAAGTCATGAGTCACCCGCACCAAACAAGAAATGTAGTTAATAAAAAGTCTAAACTTCCAAGAGCCAATAAAACAATAGGCACTAGACATATTGGCTATATTGCTCCTAGATTGTACAACATTATCCCAGATTATGTGAAAGGTGAAAGAAAAATTCAAAAATTTAAAAAGGAATTTAAAAACTGGATTAAAGGTGCAAATGACCTTATTAAAAATAAAATCTAAGTGACTTGAAAAAAGTGTTCTGTAGTGATATGATGTGGCAAATATATTCTCGAATGTGACTTAAAAAACTCGAAATTGACGTTATCCTCGATTAAGACATTTTTACCGATCAAGACTTTTCTAACCGATTAAGACTATAAAACTGTGAAGTATTCCTTCACAAACAACCTTCTCACAACAAGTGTGTAACACTTCAAACGTGAGTCTGTTTATTGCCATTTACATGTTTTCATATAGGCAACCTTAAAAGAATTGCTATTTGTATTATTTGAAATTGTAATGTTTGAATGTCAATAAACAAATTTATTATTATTATTATTATTATTATTTCGATTCAAGTTTTAGATTTGGACATCATATTTCTTATGTATTGCAAAAGTGCTATACCAAATTGAGAACTCTATATTTATTTAAAGACTTCCTGAGTACCCCCGTCAAATTAAGGTTGACTGATAGTTTAATTCTTTCACATATTTCCTATTGTGATATATTATATTGGCCTGCTCTTCTTGTTAAAGATAAGCAAAGTCTGCAAAAGCTTGCCAATGCATGCTTGCGGTTTTCCTACGGAGTTCGTGAATATGACCATATATCCTCTTATTATGTGGAATCGGGTTGGTTAAGACTGGAAGAGAAGTTTAAGGTACATATGTGCTGCATGGTTTATAAGATTAATTTATTTCAGGAACCTCAATACCTTTTGGATAAACTTGTTAAAATGTCCAACGTCCACCAATTTACTACAAGACACAATAATCTTTATTCAATACCTCGACACCGTACAGCTTTATATGAAAGATCGTTCACATATAATGCCATGAAATTATTTAACTCCTTACCTGTCAGCATAAAGGAATCAAGAAGTTTTTCCATGTTTAAAAATCGCGTTAAGATATACATTAAATCACAATAATTGAACAAATTGGGTAGGTACTCTTTAGAAAGAATGGCGAATGGTTAACTATTGCGGACATGGAATAACAGAGATCGCATAATTAATAATTAATTTCTTGTTTTTCTTTGTTTTATTTTATTTTTTTTTTTTTTTTTTTTTTCCGAAATTTTAGCTAATTTTTTTTTTTTTTTTTTGTTCTAATTTTGTTTTGCAAAGGGACTAAATTTTTCCACCATTGTAGTAAGAAAACTTTTCTCATGTATTTTTCTCTATTTTATTTTTTTTTTAAATTATTTATTTATTTTATTTTTTTCTCAAACACTATTTTTGAAATTTCTTGTTATTTTTTTCTTTTTTTTTTTTTTCTTTTGTATTTTCTTTTCCTAATTATTATAATTTTTTACCTAAGTATTTACACTGTGGGTGGTTAGATATGAGTAGCATGTGCTAGATCTCGCCACCCTACTTATTTCCAATTTGTATGGGTATTTTTTTTAGAAAATGTAAATAAAGTCATGTTATTATTATTATTATTATTATTATTATTAGATAATTATGGATCTGAGTAGAGATATAGACGAAAAATAGTAGGTTAAGTGGTGCATCTTGGTAGTCAGATCGGGATGATCTTATTTGAGGGGGAGGCAGTGTCAGATGCCCGGCCGGATTCTAAGAAATATAATTGTCTGCGCGACGCGTAAACAATCCGGGAAATTCTATTCAAGTAGTGCCCAGGTTTTCCTAGATAAATCCCGAGTAAACTAACTGCTATAAATAGCACGAAGTAGTCTTAAGTAAGTCAGTCTAGTCTAGGGTGACCATATTTTTTTCGTATGAATGCTGTACACATCTAAAGTTTTGGGACAGGTGAGTGGAGAAAGCACTAGATGCAAATTTTGTCGACTTTATGGCCCGTTTCAGTACCACTTAACAAAAAAAAAAAAAGAAAGACATAACATAATAGGTCTGTTCGCATAGAAATCACAAACCAGTCAGAGTGAATTTCATTGGTTGAAAACCTTAATGTTTGCAACCAAGGTTGTTTGAAAGAGGTAGGTTGGCTGATAACTTTTATGACGTCATCTGGATGCCTAAAATAATGCAAATCTCCATTAGATCTTCCTGATGGGGGATTCTCATCCTCTAGTCGCAACCTATCGTCTCGACTATCCCATTGCCTTTCTATAAGTGAGTCGGGAAGATAAGTTGCGACTAGAGGATGAGAATTCCCCCTCTGATGACGTCATCTGTTTACCATTACCAGACAACCTATTAACTTTAGAAACCTTGGGTTGAGATTAGTTTTCTGACTGTTTCTGACTTGCTGACTATTTTCAACCAATGAAATTCGTGCTGAGTGGTTTGTGATTGCTGCAGAAACAGACCTATTATGCTGTGTTTTCTTCTTAGCAGCGTGGAATAGAGAGAGATAAAAAAGGTAGTTAGCATTAAAAAGAATACTCTGGGAAATGATGGCGTAAATAACGTAAATCGCAAATGTAGGAATGTCGTTAGTTGACGGACAATTTTTCGTCATTTTTTTCAAAGAAAAAATTAATTATGATCGGATCCGAATCGCTGTACGTTTGCTGTACAAAATTAAATGCTGGACAGATTTTGAAAATCCTGTACAATACAGCGAAATGCTATACGTATGGTCACCCTAGTCTAATCAAGAGCTTTGTTTAAGCTATGGCGGGTATAAAACTATTTTCACAGAATAACTAAAAGTTAACTTCTCGAATGACGTTACTTCTCATGTTATTCCAGAAGTTAATTTTTAGTTGACTGTCATAGTAGTTTTATAATACTAATAACAAGTTTAAATTCGATATTTGTCGTGTACGTTTCGATAAGTGATAGTGAAGTTCGTATAAAGTCAATTAGTTCAATAAAAGTTGTTACTGTTCGTGAAGTGAGTTTCAGTGAACCCGGAATCCGTGACAGTGCTTTGATAACAAGATTTTTTTGTTCTTTGTACAATGAAGCTGTTTTGAATTGAATTGAAAATCCAAAACAAATTCCGGGAACTTTCCAGTTTTCCGGGTGTAGCGTCGCGACGCGTGGGCGGAGCGCAGCGCAACCTGCGACGCCGAAAAGAGACCGCGATACCGGCGTCGCAACGACTCGAACAAGAACAATAAAAAGAGGCGCGACGCGTGCGCTTTCCGAGCGACTGCACATTTTTCAGGTTGTTTGAACCGACCCGCTTCTCCGTCTGGGGTTCTTTCGCTCCTCGTTCCGTCAGAATTTTACGGAAATGCGACCTGGCGTTCGTCGAGAGTAGACCGCTCGCTCTGTGCCTTAGCAACCCGGAATAATATCGCGCGATGGTTTTGAGATAAAACTCGAAAAATAGTGAATTAAACTGCTCAATTTGATTAGTTTGAAATATACTGTTTTGATTTTTAATGGATGTGATGAGGATTAATTGTGGAAAAATGTGCCGGTTACAGGGTGTTGTTTTGTTTTCCGTTGTTTGCTTTATTGCTAGGGCTCAAGCTATACCAAGAAGTTGCGATTTGATTAAAAATAATCTTGAACTTAGGGGATTTCCTAGTCGAAATGTGCTCGATGTACCTCAAAATGGTAAGTTTAAATTCATTACAAAGATAAAGTTGAGATTTAAGAAAATGGGATTTCGGTTTTTATTGGATAAGCAGGTGAAGTACCTGATTTTTCTCAATTTGGTATTTTTAAACACAAGAAGATACCTACTAGTATACATGTATTACCATATAGGTACCCTAAAAGAAAAGACAAATTATCAAGTACAGTACCTACAATTTAAAATGAGTTCCAACGCACTCTACTATGTAGGTATACCTATACTTGCGTATTCACTACGTGCAAAAAAGATAAAATTCAAACTACCTATGTACTAGTACTACTTAACTTTATTAGGTACTCCATAACTTAATTCCTGTAAGTACCTATACATCATACCTCGCATCATACTTTGATCTTACGTTCCTATAGCTACCTGTACCTATTTTTATTCTATTTTGTTGAAATTTTCTTATCGATACTGATACTTACCTATCTAGTTTATTGTTTCAGATTAGCCAAAAACAAGTAAAAATTATAATCATCTGATAAAAGTATTCCGCGTTTGTTGACTAATTTTGTTTACCAATAAACACGATAATAATGTCTGCTGTGAATATTTTGCATTAGATATCTGTTCACTGTTGTGAAACTTATCGTTTTTCAAAGTATTTCAATTCCGCACTTAACTAATGAATTTAGAATATCTTATCTGCTGCTCAATTTTCATAACACTTGACGTCACATACCTACTCAAGTACTTAAGTTCAATCTCTCGTAAATTTGGACAGGGTTGAAGCATAATCTAAGGTTGAAGCTGTGGTTGAAGATTGTCCTTTCAGTAGACGTTGCAATATAAAAACGGTAAATTATTTTTTCAGTAGGTACCAATTACTCACTCGGATACAAAGTACCTAACAGATTTAAGTACTTTGGGTAAAATATAATTTCCCACAGGTAGGTACTAGGTACCTAGGTATTACCTATAATAATCTCTCTAGCAAAATGGTTTTCTACATTTTTGCTACCCATTTTTGGTATTATATTTATTTAATCAGTTCGTTATTTTAGATTGATTAATAACAATAGGGGATAGAGAAATCTTGAAAATAAGTCTGTAGGCGAGGACCAAGAAATGCCAAGAAGACTTTATTTATAATTTATTGAAAGAAAGTAGCTGAGTAGGTGTCTCAAAGAAGTACCTATATAAGCATTACTACAACTAAAGAAAATATGAAGAATTCTCTATATAGGACCCTATTTTGGTGCTCTACATGTCTCACATGAAAAAAATCCCAATGTGACCATTTACAAACGTGGATTTTCATTTAAATAAAAAAATGTAGGTATTATGAAATTTTGACACAGACCAACACATTACAAGATTTTGAACTTGATATTGGTTGAACTTCATCTAAGATGACTTAACATCTGTAAATGTATTTTGTATTTTCTGGTTGTTTTTCTCCTACTTCTTCAGGTTCCGAATAAATAAATTCTTTAACATTTTCAAATAATTACCGAAATTATGGAAAATGATGTTCCTGAAAAGAAAGTTCTATTCCATTAAAAACTTTTATTTCAGGACCTATTTCATTTCACACCTTGTTAAAACCAACACTTGTCATTATAAGTAATGAATTCACTTTTAATCCAACAATTACCTATAGTTGATAACTATATTTTAATCGGTTCCAATGTGACAAAATTATCACCAAACATTCAAATTTTAGTACAATAGTGACAATAGTACCTGCCTAAGTATAATCGGCAGAAAAATTCATAGAATTTCCAACTCTTTATCGGCAACAACCCATTGTTTCCCTCTGATGGTTATTGTATTTTGCAGAAACTGCATCAGGTAGTTGATTTTAAATAGTTAGGGTTTCATGGTCATGCAACCTTTCGGAATAAGTACTCTAACGAATGGCAGGTTCGGTTTTATTTGCTTGTTTATTTATCCGGTCACTAACCTGGGCAATTAAGTTAGGAATTTGTAAACGTTTTCGAGTAATTTAAGTTAGACTTGCCAATAGAATTAAAAACCCCGGAGACGTGATCTATAATAAATTTATATGGACAAATATTTAAAATAAAAAAACATGATTTTGACAAGTCACGTTTGCCTTGACATTTAAAAATTGTGGTTGTGGTTATTGATCTTTATTGATCAAGTGTTGAAAGCTCGGTTGAAAGTGATGAGATCCAAAAGTATTTTAAGTGAACATTATTTATTTATATCTGTAGTATTATCGTTGCAGCATTCACAGCATGACAGTGCCCTTCCGCTTTTGTTTTGATATCAACACCACTATTTACAAACATGAGTTCTGAATATCTATGACATTTTCAACTTTCAAAATTTGATCCTGGAAGAGAAGAATGGAATGGGAATTGGACTACCACAAGCAACGTTTCGAAACCGATTCAGACTCTGAAAAGGAAAAATATCCTTCTTAGCAAGGTTGGATCAAACACTTTTAAGATAATTTTTAATTATTTTAGCCAAATAAAGTCATAGATAAATCCTACGAAGGGTTAATCAAAGTCTTAGATAACTTTTATGGTAAGAACGTCAGCTGGAAATTGCGAGTTTGGTTGCTCCTTTCAAGAACGTCTACGCGATCAGTTAGTGATAGCCATCCAAAATACAAAATGGCAGACGAAGTTCAAGCAACAGCTTCTGCGTTAGAACAATCTTGTCTTGAGTCACAACGTTTATCAAGCCTTACACTTACAAGCAGTTTTGGAAACAACACATTCAGAATCAATAAACCAAATAAACAAACAAAGACTAACAGAAATCAAAAATTTAAAAATCATACCGAACCTTGACTTTCGTGCAGCAACTCAAGACATGAAAATATGCAACAGTGTCCAGCTAGAGCAAAACTATGTCCACTCTGTAATTCCATGAACCATTTTGCCAGAGTTTGCATTACAAGGGGTAAAGCAGAAATACAATCTTCAGACGAACGCAAGATTCATTTACGTTACAAAAAGATCATGATAAGAAAGTGATGAGAGGTATTCTTCTGGGAATACCAACAATGTTCGAACAGTCAACAAAGGTACAAAAGTACTTCTTGATATTTACATAAATTATGATAAACTTGAAATCCTGTACGATTCCGGATCTGCTCTTTCACTTATAGGAAAATCCATGTGCGGGAGAAATTTGGAAAGCCTAAATTAACTAAAACGGAAAATTTTTACGGTTTTGTAATAAAAACTCTTGGATATTATGAGGTAATGGTCTCAGCCTTTAACTAACAGCACAAATAACCACTACATGTTATTGGCAACAATGACATTTTGCTTTCTGGACCTAACTAGTATCTATCTTTCAAACTTTCTTTACCTCCAGGCTCCAGGAGTAGGAGTTCTGAACATAAAAGAAAATACAACATTGAATCAACAACAAAGAAGCGAATCTGATAATAACAACATTAGCTAAACGGCAAACATCGAAATAGAACAAATAGCCTCAGTCATTGATGAAAACGTTAAAAGTTTACTAAACAATAACCAAGATATATTCAATGGGAAACTTGGAACCATTACAGGCGTTGCTGTAAACACCCATATTAAACCGAACACACCACCCAAAACTTTTCGCCCCATAGCAGTTCCTATCGCTTTACAAGATAGGTACAAATATACTGAAATTAATCGCCTTGTTAAAGAGGATGTACTTTAACCGGTCAACATGTCAACCGATCCTCTAAAATGTCAACACCTGCTGTCGTTGTAGCTATGAAATCAAATGGTAGTATCAGACTTTGTAGATATTTCTTCGTATCAATTAACCCACATGTCATCAAAGATAATTATCCAATACCTCGACTGGAGGATGTTCTAGCTAAATTAAACGGTGGTAAGTATTTTTCTAAACTTGATTTGAAAGATGCTTACCTTAAACTGGAAATTCATTCAGACGCTAGAAAATACTTAGTTATAGCCACGCACTATTATAGATAGAAACGTTTACCATTTGGCGTACATTTTGCTCCATCACTTTTCCAACGAACAATGGATCAGCTCTTGTCAGGAATCAGTGGAACTGTATGCTATCTTGCTGATATTTTAGTATCAAGTCCTTCTAAGGAACTTCACCTAAAACATTTGGAACAGGTGCTAAAACGCCTGTGTAATGCTGGTTTTTGAAGACACAGTATCAAAATGTATGTGGCTGCAGAAAACTATAAATTTTTTGGGACACACTATCAATGCTGAAGATTTACATCCAACAAATGAACATTCAAAAGCAATTCAAGAGATGTCAAGATCAGGTACCATAACAAAACTTCGATCTTTCTTAGATTCAATCACTTACTACATTAGATTTTTCAACAAACTTCATGTTTTCTGCGTACCACTCTATGAAAAGCTAAAGAAAGGCAACACGTTTTCTTGGACAAAAGAAGATGAAAACTTGTTTCAAGAACTTTAATTTATTCTCACTTTTCTGAAACTTTGGTGCATTACGACCCAAAATTAACCTTAACTGTAACCAGTGATGCCAGTTCAAAAGGTTTAGGAGCAGTTCTTTTCCACAACTTTGTAAATGGGCACTTAAAACCAGTGGCTTTTGCATCAAGAACGGACGCTAAAAGAATCAGAATGACACTAAAGAAGCACTTAGCTTAGTATTTGCAGCACTATTTGCAGTGACAATAAGATTACATGGTCGACATTTCACTCTGATGACAGATCACAAACCTTTGGAAAGAATCTTTAATAAAGAACCTAGTACAACAAAAGTTGCTGGAAATTGACTTTTAAGATGGGCTATGATTCTGGGAAGCTTCGACTATGAAATCAGCTATCTACTTGGCAAAGAAAATGGACCGGCGGATGCTGTATCACGTCTCCCACGTGTTAAAACAAGCACTTCACCTGAAGAAGACACTGGGCCAACGAAAAGAGCTCATTGTTTACGAGTACGAGTCCATAATCTACGAGTTTCAAAAATGAATTAAAATTAGAAACAGAGAAAGACAAAATATTCCAGAAGATAATCAAATATGTCCAGTCTTATTGGACTGAAAAATCAACAATGATATCTTTTTACGGAAAGCGGGACGAACTTTCTTTTGAAGAAAAAATTCTTCTATGGAAGGACGGATTTGCATTCCATAACCATTAAAACAACAAGTTTTGAAAATGCTTCATGAAAGACATCCAGCTATTTGTCATGTCAAGAATCCAAACAGTCTGAGATGAAAACACTACTGTACCCACTGCTGGAGTTCTCCACCCTCCACCAGAACCTTGGTCCCGCGTTCACATCGATTTTGATGGTCCTTTGAAGGGAAAATGTGGTTAGTAGTTATTGATGCTTATTTAAGATGGTTGGAGATTTCACCAATGCATAATACAAACAAAAATCTCTAAGCTCAACAAGATTTTTTGTCACTTAGGACATCCAAAAATATTGGTTACGGACAATGGCAGTCAATTGACATCTACTGAATTTCATAATCACTGAAGTACGGTATCTCACACATTTTTTCAACACCTTATCATTCAAAAACCCAAGATGAAAGGTTACAAACTTTTACGTTTCCCTACCGCAACATAACCAACACAACGTTCAACCGAAAAAAGTCCGAGTCAAATAATTTTTTTTCATCCGTTAAAGACGATTTTTGATTAATTAAACCCTGATATTTTCAAGAATTTAGATTTTAAACAACAAAAGCAAAAAAATTATCACAAAAAGAAAACAAAAGAGAAAGAATTTTCTGAAAACCAGCCTGTTTGGGTGAACAACCCACTTGGAAAAGTTTCAGTAGTGGGGAAAATAGTAAAAACAACAGCTCCCTATTCTTACATAGTGGATATACATGGTGAAACTAAACGTAAACACGCTGAACATCTACATTCTAGATATCCCTCTGGTACTATAACCTTCGATCAAACAACTTCTACTCAAAAGGTACCTCAAATAAATCAAGCTGTTTCTACTAATTTTGTGTGATCATTAGAACCAATATCGGAGTCTTCTACACCGAATCTGGGATTAATAACGGAAGAACCAGAAGAGTCCACATCATCTCTCAGCACGGGATCATTTCATGGCTTTACGAATAAACAAATACCATCAACCAGTGGAATAGTAGATGAACTACTTCGCAGAAATCTTCTTAGGAATAGAGGACCTCCACTTCGATTCAGAGATGAATAATTTTTTTACATTGGTTGAGAAGAAATATAGTATTATCATTGAAGTTTCCTTACGCTTTTGTTTTGATATCAATATCAGTTCCTTGATTGGGTGGTTAGATATAGTTATCAAGTTTGAAGTTTTTCATTTTTGTAGGTATTTTTATTGCTAAATAAATGGTATTTGAACAATATAGCATCTTATTCCACTATACTAAAATATCAAGGACCATTTATCAATAAAAATTACAATCAATTGAAATCCTAACTCAAAACAATGATAGATTATTTAGTAGGAGTTACATCCTCCTTACAACCAATACCAAGGTTTACATTACCATCACTCCTAAACTATTAACAATTTGAAAATCATTAAAATGATCAAATTATATACCTATCGAGTAATATATTCCCACCAAAAAAAAAATAGAATATTGTTGTATTAGGAGTAGAAGCTTTACTTTTTTGAGCTGAAGCAGTAGGTTTGCGAGCCGAACGTAGTGAGGCTTGCAATACTGCTGAAGCACAAAAAAGTGCTTCTACTCCGTATGCAACACGCTATTTTTTCTCCAAACGAATGGGGTAAGCTCGGGGGTAACTGAATGGTTAAGCGGCACTAAAAGTACTTTTGCTGCCGTTCCAGCGGCACTAAAAGTACTTCTACTGCCGCTGCGGTTGCCTAGCAGCATAAAAATTAAATTTCTACCACCTCGACAGGTGTAAACCCGCTGGATTTGCCTACCAGCATAGAAATTAAATTTCTAACATCTTGACGAGTGCTGACAAAGTGACGTTTTTTTGACGTTTGGAGAAAAACATGATTTTATAACTTTTCCTTTCTTCACTCCAACTATATGTGATCTCGTTGAGTGAATGGCTGTGGCTGAATCTTAACTCATGTGGAATTCTAAAAAGTTTCTGCTTCATCCTGTTACGGTCACATTTGGATTGGATTTTTTCCAACCCAAGACTCAAGACAATAAGTTCTTTGGTTTAGTGCCAATGTTCTGTTTCATTTTTCTCAAATTTTTGTTCAGATAATTTCGACTTTTCTTGTTCTCTATTTTCTGATTTAATTTTTCCCTTTACCGGGATCTTTCCATATTCTTCAAATGAATTAGGTAGAAAATCTTGTCATCATTATTATGGCGTGTTATGGCATAATCAGGCATAATGTCAAATCAAAATAGTCTGATAAGAATTTGCTCTTGGCCTTGCAGCATTTATTTTTTGCGTGAAACTAACTTGCTTAGCTTCCGTCTGGTAATTTGGTCTCCATTTTCCTCCATTTCTATGTTATACCTACCTTGTTTTACCATAATGAAGGTTTTCTTAAAGCTTGTTCAAATATATTTTGAACCCTAATTTCTTCAATTTCGCTTACCGGACATTCAAAATTCCTATCAAATGCATTCTTGAAGTCTCTTAGTCTTGGATAAACATTTTCAGTTCAGTTATCAATGATCTGTTATTTTCACGCTATCAAATTCGTTGGAGATGCTGTGACAAATCCATGTTCTAATTTTTACTCTTTATCGTTTCTTGTCTTCAATTTTAGGCGGCCTTATGCAACATTATTATAATTAATTTGTCGAAATTCCAAGTGATGAAGTTAGTTCTAGTGGCCTCTCTGCTTCCGTTCTTTTATGATTGTGAGAACCTTAATGTTTATCAGCCCTTTAGCCAAATTTCTCGTTTTTCTGTATCGTAGATTTTTTCAATGAACAAGTTATTCCTACATCTCCAAATTCTTAACAAACACGACTTCTTTTCCTTCAGAAATAATAATAAAACAATTTGGTAAACAATTTTTCACTTGTTTGTTTGTCTGCTCCATCCATAAATCAATTTTTGACAAAACTTGAAGTGAGGCGGTCGTCGGAAAGTCTTGTTGTCGCTTCCCGGCATTGTAAGTACCTAGTAGATGACAATAAGCATCATCTTTTTTTCTGATTTTTCAACAATAATAAAGTAAGATTCAAGACTCTACCCAGATGGCTTTCTTTTTATCGAGTAAATTCCTGTTTCCTGCGTTCAGGCATTTGGATATCAATTCCAACTCTCTGAAAAGTATATCTTGCAATGCTTTCCACACATCTACATCGAAAACTGTATCGTTAATTCTTTGTACCATCAAGCATCAAGGACTTAAATTTTCGGTCAGGGAGAAACGGCAGGTCAGTTTTTGTACATCAGATTGCGGTATTAGGGGAAATCATTATACATGATTTCCCAGGATTTCCCCTGATTTCTTCTGATTACCAGCAAGATTGCCCAACAGTTCCCCTGATAGCATCACCTCAAATTCTAGAGATTTTTGAAAACTGCGCATGCATTAGATCTAGAGATTGACTGATTTCCTTAAGATTTATCCTGATTCCCCATAAGCTCCTTAAGAATTCCCTTGATTTTCTCATGGATTTCCTTATGATTACCCCTGATTGCCTTAGATTCATGGATCATTTTCCACGATTTCTCCTAACTTCTTCTGATTACCATTAATATTGCCCAAGAGTTCCTCTGACTATTTCACTAGAGTGTATTACACCGGCAATAAATTCGGTTTTCAGCTGACAATATTACTACCTGGACAATACCAACAACATGGTATTTCAGCGACCATTTTTTGACATTGTCAAACTGATATTTTTAATTTGAAGTTTTTATTCATATTTTTGCATTATATTTATTTTCAAAATCTTACGTGAAATAGTCATGACGAATACCACTCGAGAAAAAATTGTGTAGGCAAAATTGTTCTCAAGGATTTATTCAAGATTATATATGATAATATCACCCCAAGTATTAAGATTTTTGAAAACTGCGCACACGTTAGATCTATAGATTAGCTGATTTCCCCAAGATTTCCAATGATTCTCTTAAGATATCCTCTAAGCTCCTCAAGATTTCCCTCTATCTTCTCATGATTTCCTCTGATTTCCTTATGGATTACCCCTGATTGCCTTAGATTCTCTCGAATTTCCTCTTGATTTCCCCTAATTTGTTCACAATTTCTTCTGATTACCAGCAAGATTGCCCAAGAGTTCGCCCGATAACATCACCTCAAATAAACTTCGCATGCGTTAGATCTAGAGATTGACTGATTTCCTAAATATTTCCCATGATTTTCTTAACATATTTCCTGATTTCCTTGAGGTATCCCTTAGTTCCCTATGATTTCCTCTGATTTCCTTATGCTTTTCCCTGATTGCTTTAGATTTCCTCGGATTTCCTTTTGATTTCCTCTGATTTGAACACCAGAATTTTCTGCGGTTCACCCGTTTTATGTTCAAAATGTCTTTTTTTCTCACTTTTGTGGATCATAGAAATAATTTTTTAAATACACCTTTCAAACACTTATAGGTAATTACAAGTAAGGGGGCTGCTAAAACTAAAACGATAACAAAAAATAGATAAAATAAAACAGATAAATATAAATAATACAAAATAGTTATTTTTGTCACAAGTACCTAAAATAAAGTTTTTCAGGACGAATCATTGCTGTTTCCGGACGAGGCGTTAGCCGAGTCCGGAATAGCAGATGAGTCCTGAAAAACTTCTTTAGGTACTTGTGACAAACACTATTTTTTGTCATACGCTTTTTAGAATTCTTCAGAACGCTAAAATTTGCAAAATTTCCTTAATTTTTGAAATCATAAAGGTGCATCCAGAAAGAAAAAAAAATCCTAAAAAGAAGCATTTTACGGACTTGAATGAGTCCGTAAAATAGCTGTTTTGGGAGCGTATGACAAAAATAAATATATAGGCTAGATGGCACACATAAATCACAGCAATTGGGCTGAAACATAGGTAATAATGGTGTGTATCATTCTCTAGTAAATTTTTTGATTGAGGCAACAGTTGTGTTGAAAATATCTGTGTAACACTTCTCTAACTTGACCGGTTTATCACAAAAATGTTGTAGTTCCTTAGTCTAAGGTTAATTTTAGGACCATGAAATTTGATTAAATTAATAAATTCACAGTCTGTATATTTAGTATTATTGACTACATGGAAAATAAAAAGTAAGGATTGAACTTTCCCCGGTTCTCCTACTAAGATACTGAAGCTTGAAGGTCTCCAACATATTGAAATACAAATATCTCAAAAATGTCTTTTGGACTTTTTCTATCAAGTCTATATTGCAGTCAGCTGTAGGTGACCTGATACTACATGCATACTCCAAGTTGGGCCTGACAAAGGCATTATAGAGCTTCATTAAGGTATTAATTCTATGAAAATGTTTGGTATTTCTAGTGATGAAGCCCAAGACCCTAAATGCCCTGTTAACAATTTTCTGATACTTAGTGCAAATTAAATTTCAATGTTGGATTGACAAGTGACTCCCAGGTTCTCGCAGTGGTCCCTTCTTGCGAGCATTTCAGCATCCAGGTTATAACTGTATTCTAGATATTGGCGACGCCTTGTGTACGTCATACAGAAGCATTTACTGACATTCCAAAACATTTTGTTGTCGGCAAACCAGGTACTGACAATGGATAAATCGTTCTGGAGAATTTGACAATATGCCTGCTAAGAGACCATTCTGCAGATCTTGAAGTCATCAGCAAACAACAAACAGTCAGAATTTCTAATACAGTCCGGCAGGTCATTTATGAGTACCTATTTCAAAGACTAGTGGAGATAAATTGCTGCCCTAAGGAACATCACAGCTGCCAAAATATTGCTCAGATAGATCCATGCCAAACAGAGTAGGGCCTGCATGACAAATAAGACTTGATGAGTTTGAAAGATTTTTCAGTCAATCCTGTAAGAATCAATTTTTGGAGAAGTAGGTGGTGATTAACCTTATCGAACGCCAGTGTAGATCACATCCAACTGCAAACCACTATCAATCGCAGCAGAGGCTGCATTTGTAAACTCACATAGGTTGGATACTGTGGATCTGCCAGAGATGAAGTCATGCCTAACAATATGATGCTCACACAATTTAGACAAGTGATTACACAATATAATTTCAAAAATTTTACCAATGGTTCTTAATAGGCCTATAGTTTCCAACATCCGTTGTGCTTACCTTTTTATGAATTGAAATAACAACAGATTTTTTAAATACTTCCGACTTCCGGAAAGACACCAGGGTACTTATTCTCGAAACAGGGGAGCAGCGATCTCATGAGAACGAAGGTTCTGTCTTCGTCGCTCATGTTCATGTGTCCATAACACTGACAAAGACAGAACCTTCGTTCTCATGAGAATGCTGTTCCCCGGCTTCGAGAATAAGGACCCAGTGTTTATGGCACAGTTGAAAATGTGGGCGAGTGGATTTGTCAATGCATCAGCAAACCCCTCGAAGATGTATGCAGGTATGTTGTCAGTACCCACTGACTTCTTGGGTTTTAGTTTCTTTATATTGTTTGAGACATCATCATATGTCACCTCAGGAAAATCAAAGTTGCTCCAATTATCCCTACTTTATCTCACATAGGAGATTTCTATATTTAGTGACAGACAAAGAATAACAGTTTTAAGACTTAAATTCAATTCCATTCCATTTTTATCATTGCCATTAAGGCCAGACCGCAAAATTTCACAATCGTTAACAGTTAAATAGAAGAAGATAGATTGAAAGAATTTTCGAATCCAGATTTGATGTCATTTAGAGATGTAAAAGACCCTTGAGTTAACGCTAAAAACCTGGCACAATCTGGCTAAAATCACTCGAGCAAGTTTCCAGCGATCTCAATTGATCCCAACCTAAACAATAACATCTCATTTATTATTGGCCCTATTCGCCACCTCTCTGGAAACAATGTTCCCTAAATTCAGGAAACTCTGCATTCTAGAATGAGCGCAATGCGATCGATTGCAGGGATGGGGAATTTATGCCACATAGGTACTTTGACTTTTTTAATTGCTGTGAAAATTCACCCTACCCATACCTCTTATAGTTGTACCTATTAAAAAATCCGTATACTTAAACGAAATTCCAGATTCAAGTTCAATCACCACTCCCAGGTTGTTTTTTTGAAAACACTTCTTGAATAATAAATGAGCCCGAAAATAGACCTTTGCGTATTTTGGCTAAGACTTTAATTCTTTTCTTTGTAGATATAAAAAGCTGGAACAATATTTGGACTATCCCTCTTCTTGAAATTTCAAGCTTAATTTCACATTTGCATTCAAGGCCTATTCAAAAATAAATCTGATTTGAACTCGGTTTAGTGACATTTTTTTCAAAATTCATATTGCCCACGTAAAAATATATGAGTTACTGCCAGAGACGGGTCGTGAAACATCTTTCGAAACAGAAGCTGCAGTAAATATCGAGTTAGTAGGTAATTGAAACCATCGGCCAGCTGCTTGGTTGTAAAACATAAACTATCAGGAATTATCCACGTTCAGCTGCAAAACAAAGTACCTAAGCGAACGTTGCTTTGAAATTCGTTCTACTCTGGAAACCCAATCGAATTGTTAAAGGCCATTTTATGATTTATAGCCGTACACAGTCCAACTATTCGAAATAAACATCGGAAACACGTGTTAAACCCAAATTAGAAACGGAAACAATGCACGTGCCACAGCAGCTTTTAAAACAGCTAAACAATCAATCTTTCAGTTTTACGGGGCGCTATTTCGGGGTTTAATTGTTTTCCAGTTATATTTTTTTTCTGTATATGGCAATTTAAGTTTTCAAAGTATAAATTCATTTCCTATAGCCATTACATCGGGGAAATCAGACGCGAAAATGTACGATACATCAATTCCAGAGTTGTTTTGCCATATAAAGTTTCTCAATTTTCGAAGTTTAAAGTTGATTTCCGAAAGCGAAGTTGAATAACTTTTCCTTTGTCGTTTTTGATATTTAATGGTTCATCATTTATGCTTAAATTGCTTAAACATGTTCGTGCGCGTACCTAATAGTTGTGATTTCTCGCATATATAAATGCTGCTTGATACATCTTTCAACAAGAAAGTGGTGTTGTCGTGACCCCTCATTTAACAATTATTTTGAACTACAATTATATTTTTGCAACATGCATAAGTTTCACTAAGTAATTGCTGATTTCTATAGCCTATTTATTACTGAATACATAGTTCATTTGGGTAGGTTTGTTTTTGATTGACTGAGGGCCCGTTTTCTATCTAAATACATCCCAAATTATACAGATACAGACAGTCCAGTATAAGTAGTATGTAAAAGTTTTCTATTTCTGACTGTTAGCTTAGTTCTCTTAATTCACAAAAATCTCTTTATTTGAAGCCTGAGTGAATAATTCTACTAAATTTTCCTACAGGATTTGATGCCTAGGATGTCAAGGTTTTCAAATAAGGTATTTTTGGGTTGTTACTGCTGCTTTGAGGCACTTCAATGCTCTTCGGTTGGTTAATGAGCTGAGCTTTCATAAAGCGGAGTGGAGCAATTAGTTCATGACAATTAGGTAAATTAAATTGGAATTTGCTTTTTGAGTTCTCTGTTGTAGAGACTCAATTAAAGCTTTGCAAATCCAGTCCATTGGTCGATTTCGATTCTGTCGTCGGTAAGATTCGATATTTTCATCAAAATGTATAGGTAATCTTTTTTTATCTAGCAGTACGATTATCTTTTCCGACTTTGGCGGCTCTACCCTAAAAATATAAACCTTCCAGCAAGGTCTGGACTAATATTGTATGCTTTCTCAGTTTTTAATCTTTGGTGAGACTAAAAGGAATTCCGTCCTTTTATCACTAAAGTAAATTCATATCAACATAAATTAAACATATTTTATGCCTGGTAAGCTTCACATTTGAGAAATAATCATATACACTCTACATATTTGCTTGGCTTAAGTCGTACTTTTATTAAATGCACTTACTTGAATGCGTTTGATTTCAAAGAAGAAGAAAGCGCAGTCACAAATATTTGAATATTCAGTATCAACTGCACAAATATTTGTTCAAAAACGATAAAAAGTATATTTTTTTTTAGTGCTTGGCCTTAAATACCGTACAGAAGACAAGATTAGAAATTCAAAAAGGAAAAACCGAAGCTAAAAAAGATAAAGATTGTTTGAGTTGCGGTACCTCTAAGCGATACTGAAAGAAATGGAGGAGACCGCCACAACTTCAAGTCAGTTTTGGTTTAGTCGATACAATTTTTACAAATTATCAGCCCCAAACAAACTCTCTCAGAAAAGATTGTAAAAATGAACACAATAAAATAAACATTTTCAATTAAAGGGGAGCGACATTTTCCGGACGAAGGGACTGTCAATAACGCTCTAGCCAGTTTTTGGCGAGACATTTCGAAGCCCCCTTCTTTGGCGTATATATGCCGTCAAATATCTTCATAACAAAATCAATACGGTTACCATAAAATTTCTCACCCTCTTGATACTTGAGCTCGACATTTCCAAACATCAGATAAAAATACTAGATTAGTTGAGTACAAAACATTGATATAATTTGTTTTATTAGTGTAACAGTTATTATTAAACATAAAAACTACAACTCGTTTTATGTTCATTGGAGCAATTCGAAGGCGAAGGGTCCGTTTCCACCCCCTTCGGTCTGGGCCCTTTGCCTTGCCGCCGCCTCAAACGTTCGAATCAATTACAGAGTCCGCCGAACGGCTTTTTTTTTCAGAGACGAATTGGCCCTTTTGAGTGTTAGTAAGCAAATGATTACCGGTTTCGGTTTTTATGCAGAACGGTTTGTGGTTGGTTTTCGGTTCCTGACGAAGATATCAAATCCCACATTATTCTCAAGAATTCCATTGGATGAGAAAAGGAAATTTCAACTGCCACTGCAAATTTTGAATTGACTTACACTTACATGGTCTGACAAAGTTCATAGTTGCGTTAATTTTCTACGAATTCCTAACTAATGATACATTTTTCTGAATTAAATTCTCTATTATAAAACCTTAAAAAATGGAGGTAGCTGCTTTCATAAGCCTTGCCCACGGATTCTTGAGGAGGCAAAAAAATTCCTGGTCAAAACAGCCTCTCCAGTCCTAGGTCTTTTAGGAATTTTAGGATATCTAGCGGTTCCAGGGCTGGAATGTCTTTCAACTACTATATAAGGGGAGTAAGGGGACTTCCCAGGTTCTTCATCCTTGAGCGACTAACGGCTAACGGCTAACGGCATCGCTGTTCAGAAGAAGTTGGTGAGGTGTCTCTTCTCCGTCTTCACCAGAATCCATCTTTTTCCAACCCCAAATTCTGTAGGTGTTTCTTAAGTCTGCAATGTCCCAAGAGAAACCCGGTTGGAGTCTTGAGACTTTTCTTGTTAAGGTTGACCAGCAGTTGTGACCTTTTTTGTTTGAAGTTGCTGAATTGATCTTCGGCCTGTCGTAGTCCTGGCTGTTCTAGCCATTGTTTGTTCCTTAACCGGTTCTCTTCCTTTTTGAGGATTTCTTGGAGGTGCGCTTTTCCGACGCCGCAAAATGGTTCTGGCCCAGTGAAGGGAGTAGACGCTCCCGTTCTTGTGAGTCTGTCTGCGCATTCGTTGCCCTCGGGCTCGACCCCTATCTGTCCAGGCACCCAGAGTAGGGTTATTTTGTTTTTTTTTCCTAGCTCATTTAGTTTCTGTAGACGTTTCCTATATATTATCTTAGAATTGATGAAAGGGGAGCGTATTACCATTGTACAATTATACAGGGCAACTGTGCTCCGAAGCGCAGTGCAGAATAGATTAGCAAATACGCGTATTTTAGATTGCCAATGTTTACTGCGATTCAGCGCATCGCCCAAACTATAATATTCTGAATCACAGTAAATGTTGGCAATAATATAAACGCGTGTTGCTATTGGCCATTGCTTACTGCATTACAGAGCTACTTAGTGAAATTTTATATCAGAATATTGATTTAAAAAAACTTGCAACGATCAATAAAGGGAGAAGGTGAGATCCAAAATGAAACAGCATGCAACAGTACAAATTTATATTTATTTTATAGGTTTAGGTATTATCCTGTAACACTTAAAAATCATATCAATTTCCACTGTGTGATTTGGCATATTTTCCGCAATGTTTTTTTTCCCCAGATTCCGTTTGCGCCTCTTGCTAACTGCCACTTCCTGATTCGAAGGTCTTCCCGACTGAATTCGCTTGGCTCCAGAAATAAGGCCAAGTCTTTTTTCATACGTCTACTAACTGATCCAGGTTGCACTGCGATATTCACGAAATATCGCGTTTTTTCAGTATTACAGAAAAATGTTGCCAATTGTTAGGGCGGTTTCATTTTATTCAGAGTAGCATTCAATTTTATAATTGAATTTGTTAAGCCCAGAATTACAGAAGCTCTGCAACACCAAAGTATAAATGCAGGACCTGCAAATCTGACTTTTCGAACTACAGGAGCAGAATGCATTTGCAAGTCGCCTGCAAATTTGCGCATGGTAAAACGGTCCCGCAAGTCCTTGCAATCACTTTGAAAACTCTGACATTTAGAACTGGTAAATCAGTAACGCCCAAACACTTTTTTCCGATAAATATGACGAAATTGCAGATTTTTTCTGTAATTTGCTCATTTCTGCAAATAGACCACATATGCAAGTCGGCCATATTTGCAGAACTGCAAATTTGCAGATGCAAATATACTGTAATTTGGCCCTAAATCAACAGATCTATTTTCTGAAGCCATTTCAGTTAGCCTTGTAAAATTTAAATTAAGCTCTTCAATAGCAGACAAATGTTTATTATCCATAACTTCGCCATCTTCCTTTTGCGTAATGGTTATTGAAGATAAATCATGATGACTTAGTGCGACAATCGCATGAGTGAAAAAAGGTACTTTACACACATATTGCATACAAAAATTTTTCTACTACCAATGAAATATGCGTAAAAAAGTAAATTTAGACAAATACTTCACGCACTAGTGCCTAAACTATTTTCATTCTACGCACTAGTGCGTGAAGTAATTTACTAGAAAAATTCTAAATTGACAGTGTCGACATCTTTCATTGACATTACTTTATGCATTAGGTTGTGAAGCGAACTACTTCACGCAGTAGTGCGTGAAGTGAAATTTCACGTCTTCTGAATAGTGTGTAAATTGAGTATTTTACGTACGGTAGTAGAAAAAATTATTTTTCGTTGATCGATTATTAGCAAATGACAAAATGTGTCTGTTGTGGTTGGATGGCTCAAAAACATCAACTACAAAATCAACTAAGGCACACATATTTGTAAAACGATATCTTTGAATATTCGTATTGAAGATTCTACAAAATTGTTTGTGTTGTTCCTTCTTGTCATCACATTTTTTCTAAAACACAAACACCATTCTTCCTTTCGTAGCCAAAATTTGCTTACGTGGCTTTTTAGGTTATAATATTTCTGAACGATATTGTCCTTCATAAATTCATTGAAATAGTCATTATTCGCTTCTTCAACTGTCAACGCATACATGATATTTTGAAATGACTTCATTAGATATTTTCGGTTTTCTTTAAGAATGTTATTGTGGCTATCCTACAACCAATTCCAAAAAGCCTGGCAAACGTGAAATATGCAAAGATAAAGAATCGGTCTTTCATTTTCTGACACAAGAAATACTGATAATACTTAATGCATTTCTCTCAGCTGCATTATTATCTGTCATCAATACTTATGGATAAGGAGCATTACCAAAGCAGTCTTCTGGAAGAGATTTTTTCAATAGACTGAATGCTAGGGAATAATTTGCTTCAGTTTGCGCGGTATGTAGAATGAAAGCTAACGGTATGGCACCAATTTTTGAGGCAGAAAACATAAAGGTAACGCACGTGTTAGTTTGGGTTTTGGAACCACTGGAGTCTACGAATACTACTTTACTGGAAAACCATTCTTTATGTGCACGTAACATTATTGGAGTTAAGATGACAATAATAGGTTGATTTTCTCTAATTGCTATTTTAGCCATACCACTTTCCTTATATTGGACAGACTTCTTTTGTAAAACATTTAACATACAATTGGTCACGTCCTCCAAAATTAGTGGATCTAGAAAAAAAGTTAAGAATAACTTATTGTTATAGAAAAACATGACGAATCTATTGACGTGGCCCAGTGCGCTAATCACGTGCGCCAACTTCATACAGGGTGATTTATGGTCGATGGTATGTTAAACGTTTATGGAAAACTAGAAATGGGACTGTTCTCAAAATTTGGTCATTTACATAACTTACATAAACATTTATTTATCGACCTAAAATGTTTTTGGCCTTGCGACCTTGCCGCTTCTACCAAAAAGTCCTAGCATTTCTATTTTTTCAAATGGAACACCCCGTATATTATAAGATTTCAGGAATCGCCAGAATGATACTATATATAGTTCTCCATGAACGTCTAACCTACCATCGACCGTGAATAACGCTGTATAAAATTATCAAATAACAATGCGAAACCAATTGAATACAGACTAACCCCATGCCCATACGAACCCCTAAAAATTGAGTATAAAATAATATACCTCCATATGTCATAATATATACTGACTGTGTGACATAGGAATTGCAACACCCATGTTAAAATATGAATAACAAGCGATGACATTTTTGAACAAATTTATAGAAATTCGCAATTCACTCGTGAGTTGCGCCTCTTCATGAGTTTTGACATTCTCTAACTCTTCATGGAATGCTGCGAATCAGTTTATCGATATTTGCCTGTGGTAGGTTCTCCCAGGCTAAATCATCTCATGACGTAGACGTTGACATTACGGGCCATAGAGGAAGGGTTACATTAGCTTGTTGGATAAATTTTCTAGTAACTGCAGCGGTAAGTGGTCCCGCATTGTCTTGTTGAAAACTTGGATTTTGCAGTTGCTGAAGGTATGGCAGCCTAGAAGAATTCGTCGCAGACGTGGAGAAAGGCAACAACTTCAATTTTGCATGGAGTGTGAGACTGCGCTTACTAGGGGCGTTATGGCTTGGGGTGCTATAACAGATGGAAGCAGGTTACTTCTAGTTTTTTTGGATAGAAGCATGAACGTTCAATCCTACATCAATAACGTATTACAATCTGTCGCGTTGCTCTACCTTCAGCCACTACAAGATTCAATTTTTTAACAAGACAATGCAAGAGCACATACCGCTGCAGTTACTAGAAGCTAATGTAACCCTTCTTGCATGGCCCGCAAGGACACCAGATTTATCGCCTATTGAGCATGTTTGAGATGTGATAGGTAGAAGGCTGAGTCAATTGCCACATCTTCTACTGGATATACAAGATTAGCCTAGGAGAACCTACCACAGGCAGATATCGATCATCTGATTCGTAGCTTGCAACGAAGAGTTGCAGAATGTCGAAACCCACGTGGAAGCGCAACTGACTATTGAATTGTTGAGAATTCCTTTCGATAAATTTGTTTGAAAATGTTATCGATTGTAATTCATATTTATCCTAACTACTTCTCAAAATATTGATAAAATATATTCACATTTACTGGGTATTGCAATTTTTATGTCACACAGTATATTTACTTACTTTGATACAAACATTAAATCCACTTTTCAACAGTTCGTCGTTCTTGATCGTATTCTTGTAAATTTTCTTTAAAAAAATATCAATGCTGGCATTGCACTCTTTATCTCGCATTTTGAAGTCCTTTCGTTTCCTATATTTAACCTTGTCAATGAATTTTAAAAACTTTCCGATAAATATATCTTTTTGCAGAGGGATAAGTGTAACGCATAATCCAATTACTGCAAGTCTTGATACTAAACTCGGCAATCCACCTATCACACCAAGCACTATTCTCTTCATGGAGATCTGATGGTTTCTTCTTAAAACCCTTACATAACCATCAAAACCGTTTTCAGTTGAATTACAATTTGAAACTGCTGTAGTGTAGTTTTGAACTAGAAGAACTACAGATAGGTATCAGTTAAAATAATATGTTCATAATCCATTGAATCCATTGGAACAGAAAATTATATGAACGAGAGAACTACCAACGATAAATAGCAAAAAAATTTTGAAAGCACTTGTCTATCAAATAGTTTAAAATAATTCCTCTCTCGAGATCGAAATCCCTAAATTAACTATCTAGCTAGCTAGCCTTGCGGCAATACCTTATCTTGTCATCTGACAAGCAACCACGCGTTTATACCATTGCCAACATTTACTGCGATTCAGAACATTATAGTTTGGACCATATGCTGAATCGCAGTAAATATTGGCAATCTAAAATACGCGTATTTGCTAATCCATTCTCTACTGCGCTTCGGAGCACAGTTGCTCTGTGGCCGAATGCTCCGGATCCAGTTCCCTCAGCAGTTTTGGAACCGTCTGTTTACCATTTGATGGTGCTTGCTTTAAAGGATTGCATAGATTTTATGTTTCATCTGTTTTTTGTACTTAGTTCAATGGAAAAGTTTTTCTAGAAACTGAATTTATCAACAATCATCGTCTTTTGGTAGATCCATGAGGTGTGCATAGTTTGGGAGAGGAAAAGTTCTGCCAAAGTGCGTTTTCCCTTGGGAACCTATCTTCGCCAGTCTGAGACATGATCCACTGGCAACCTGCTTCACTATTATGTGGAGTGGTGTGAGGTCTAGGTTGACGTCCAGACCGCGGTTGGGCATGATCTTATTAGTCATTGCTCCTGTTATACAGAGACACGCGAGTCTTTATAGTTTTCCTAGGGTTTTCCTAGCTGGGTTCGGCTATACCAGGTTTCCGCTCCGTAAGTCATGATAGGTCTCACTAGCATACAATACATCCATCGTAGGATTGATGGGTTACAACCCCACGTTTTCCTTGCAATGTTTCTGCAGACCATGAGTGCAGCTTTGTTTTTTGTGTTCTGTTCATGTCGGTTCCAGAGCAGTTTACCTTGCGTTCGGTATTTTGCTCAAAGAGCAGAGCGTGCTGAGTAGAGCAGTAATCACGTGACCAGCGAGCGAACAGAGCAGTTGAACGCTTTATCCGAGTGCTCGAAATTTCAATAAACGAACGCGAATGAGCCTGCACCGAGTACACTTTTTCATTAAACGAACGGTAAATTCAAGCTCGGAGAGCTCAGACTAAATTACCGAACGCACGGTTAGAATTTAATCTAGGGTTATTCCTAGGAACTTAACTTCTTGTTTCTAGTTGGGTCGGCTTCCATTGAGACGAATGATTGATTCTCCAGGTTTTAGAGTTCCGTTCTTTTTGTAAATGTTACCAGTGTCGTTTTCGCTGGGTTTAGATTCAACTCAAATGTCTGACACCATTCCTTCGTGGTTCGAAGTGCTTTTTCTTTTCTATAAAGCCGCAGAGTAGTTATTCCTTCGTATTTGCCTCTGACCTGTTCGAGCACTATCTCAAGACAATAAGTTTGCGTAGCTAGAAAAAGGACTATAGAATTCGCGAACGCGTATACAAATATGTATGTGATTTTATACTTTTCTCAACTAAGTGTGAAAGGAAAATTGTACAATAGCTTATGATGCCCTCACAATTAGCTCCTGAAGATGAAGAAATCGAACGCTTCTATAAAGACTTTATATACCCTGGCATTTAGAACTGTTGTTATCATTATCAGCATATGGTTTGGACGGTCGAAATAAAAGAGGAGAGATGGTTCTAATAAACTTCTTAAAAACAAACAAAAATACTAACAATGTTAGATACTCAACTGCAACTGCGATTGTAGGTATTACCAAAATACTAGAGGTCTTAGAACTAAAACAGAAGACTTTTATGCCGGAATCCTATTATGATATCGTGGCCATCACCGAAACATGGTTGTGCGATGGTATATCCGACTGCAAATTGTTTGATGATTACCATGTTGTAAAAAGAGACAGAAAGTCTGATTCTACTGTTAGAGGTGGGAGAGTTCTTCTGGCTTTGAGGAAAAATGTAGTTTTTAACGAATTAATTTCTGCATATAGAAATTTATAGAATTGCTTACAGTTGTGCACAGAATTGACCCGTTGCATCGATTGCCAAACATCTGATCGAAAATATTTACAATCCTATAAGATATTCTGTAGTCTACAGGAAGTGTAGAATTGCATATTGTCTATAAGCAGCTATAGGCTAATAATGCGGCAGCTTAGCTAGTATATTTCAACATATTGTGCACTTTTTGATCTGGCATGTTTTCATTCAAAATATTCAATAAAAATTCACTAGAATCTTCGGCAGCAAACTTTATCCAACTTCTATTATCTTTCGTGGTGTCCACTGGCAGACATTTTGGAAAATCGCCGCCATCCAAATTTGTTCATATTACATCGGTCTACCTCTGTGCCAAATTTGGTACCTTTATCAAAAAGTGCACAATAGGTTAGCTAATCCGCTGTACTATAATAGAAATTTCAAGATTTGCTTACAGATGTGCACAGAATTGACCCATAAGTATTAACTTAACTGTGATACTGAGTGTATATTTTTGAAGGGACAGGAGGATGTCTATCACTCTATCATCCGGCTTTGGAATTCACAGTATGTTTTGAGAAAACAAATGTATTGGACAGTGTTTGTCAAAGGGTATTTGCGTATTCTAAGGGTATTTTTTTATTGTGATACAACCCATTGATAAATTATGATTGGTCTTCAGTCCATGTAGGCACGAACGTCGACGATAGTCTTCAAAGCGCCCTACATAAATCCAAAAACATATCACAATAACCCAAACTAACCCAAAAACCCAATAGAAATTTTCAAATTGTCAACTCTGTTAAGCCAGGATAGGAATTTATATTCTTTTATGTTGAATTTTTTACTTCTTGCCCAACAACCTCATTGTACGACGTACGTAAGACGTTAACTTATTTTGGAAGAAACTTTTTGGATAAAAATAGTTCTAGAAAGTTTATATTTTGCTTTGGGCTGCAAATTCATTGCGCATAGAATCTAACTTGCTCGCATCATCAAGAAACTCGTGCCAATAGATTAGCAGCTTGTAAACCTACTCTAGCTTATCGTGCGCATAGTTGCTTACGTCTTGTGTTTTTACGTAAGTGTTTATGGATACCTATATTTACATTTATTGTTTCGTGCAATATAGTATTATTGCATTGTCTTTCCTTAAAAAAATACTTGTATGATTTGCAGTGTCTCAACTGGCAACTCAGAGGAAATGTTTAAAATCTAAAATTATAAGCTAACGTCATTTCAAACCGTCGAAAGAAAATTCCAAAGCTTGTATCGTGTATGTATGTTATAGGGTGAAAAGAAAAAGCCAATCACACCAAACCGATCTAAGTTAATTAAGATGAAACAAAACGGCAAATCCAAGATTAAATCTTATTTATTTTTTGGGGCGCAGGTAATGCAGTTTTCTCGACTCGGATATACTCAATGAAATCCAGAAGGAAAAACGGAACAGAGAACCAAAGTAATCCGGTTAAGACGTTTTATTCGGAAGGAGTGAGACGATTAAATGGATAAAACAGAAAAATTTAACGGTGGACACACTAAATTTGCCACTTAACTAAGCAATAAAATTATAATAAATAACCGTTCAAACTATTTGAATAAATAACACAGACATTACATAAATCAATTGCCTGCGACGAATGTCAAATTTAATGGACAAGCTTGCAGATTTCCAAAATTATGTAACGCATAATTTATTAGCTTTGAAAGGCAGCGGCAATTAACAGCTGATCAAATCTAATAATTCTGTGTGAATAGTGCAAGCATTCCGGTTTTTAATGTAATTAAAAAGACTTCATAGATTTTGCCTCTCATCAAACCCCACTCATTTATGGGACTAAAATTACATGCGCCAATTCATAAAGCCTCAAATATAAATTATGGATGTGTTTACTCTATGTATGGCGAAAATTAAGGAGTGAATCATTTAGGGTTCGAACTATGGACAATAGAACATAGAGAGGGGTTGAGCCAAGGGAGGGCGATGGTGTGAAGTAGACTTTCATTTCACAGTTGGCACTTATAATGCAATAATTTTAAATTGAAAAGCTGCTTCTCTAGACTTTTATTTAATTCTATTATGAAATATTGCGGAAGTGACTAGGAACTTTTGCAGCAGTCGCAGTTTTTTTTTCACTCTGTTAACGCAATTTTGGTATCCTTTTTAAGCGAAAAAAATATCAAAGAAATTTTATTAACTTGCCGGAAATAATTTAGGCCTGTGAATTCTAAAGAATACTACACTTTAGGGGATGCTGCAGAAGAAGGGTGTTGAAAGAGCTTTCATTTTTAATCCAATTTAAATTGAAAAGTGTGCTTACTTTCGTCCAGCGAGGTGTACATAAGAAGTCTTATTTATTTTACAAACCAATTGTTGAAGTTGAAAGCTTGTGAAGTGCAAGAGTTTTAAATAAGTGAAATATTGAAGTTTCTATCTTAACATGTATGAATAAAACTTTGTATATTTTTCATCAATCATCATCATCATTCTCCAAATCTTTTGCCCATTTCAAATCGTCATTATAATAAAGAAATATACTGGGTAAATAAAAGTTCTGAGGCAATCCCAATTCAATAAACTTGTCTCTTTCGTCCACTATACCGTTTTCCTCCAGCGTCTTGGACATATCGAGATTATTATCCAAATATCTCCAAGTATAGGATTCGGCATCCTTGTTAAACAAACGATATCTTTCTAGAATTGTCAACAAGGTGTCTTCACAACACACATTGATTGTCACTTCTGATGATGTTAGCATGTTTATGATTCTTATTGGTCTGATTCTTTTGCTCAACAGTCCTACCTACATACAAAATTAATTGAGAATTAATTGATCAGTTTTGTTACCTGATAGTTTTCATCTTTCCACCATGGAGGTCTATCTAGAGCCTTCCACGAGGTAGCCGGAACTCCAACAGGACAATCCGGCAAGTTACCGTGAGGACAATAAGGCACATTTACACCAGTTTCTGGATGAATGTAATGTTGAATGTCGCCAGTTTTTTCATCGAACCAATGGCTTATATCCTTGCCAGCCATGGCCAAGAGAGGTTTGATGCATTTTTGTCCTTTGTATTGTCTCAGGAGCGGGGTAATATTGAAAACCTTGCCTAGAAATGATACCCAGCAGTCGTATTCTGTGTTGTGGATTACCACTTCGAATGGAGCGTAGATTTTCCAGTTTTCTGGTTCGTCTTTCATTTTGGTTACTGGATGGAGGAAGCTTACGCAATAAAAAAGTATAAGTTATTGATGGATATGTCACATGTCAACATCAAAATAATATCACTACCATGGGTAACTATGATATTGGTACCTACTTTAGGTATATTTTCGTTTTGGATCCTCAAATTTCCCAGTTTTTCTTTCTTCTTGCTTTTGTTAGTCTGAGCAAATATTCCCGATAGGCGATAAGGTCTATCCAGTTTAAACTCTCAGAAAGATTTCTTTATTTTCGTATGTTATTGTATTGTGATTGTAAGTGATGAACAAAGCTATAACTTCTGGTGCACAATAGAATTTTTAGGTAATAATTTTCCAACGCACATCTCTGCCAAGTCCCATTTAGGAAATATCTTACAATTATATTGTCCATTAGACTCAATATTTTACCCTTATATCTAGGATGCGTTCGATTTGGAAGTCGAGGGGAGATACTCAGCCGCTGATTTCCATTTCAAAAGAGCCCTCTGTCTCTTATTTACTGAGCTGCGAAGCTATATAAAGATATTTGTTGGCAAGATATTATGTCAGTTCTCTCTGCTATCCGAGCCTGGATCAAACTTATAATGATTTAATGTGATTCTGGAAAGATTTATTTGGAAACTTTGTGCTCTATTGGCCTCTTCGTTCAACTTGATTTTCCTCCCTTTACATTTAATACTTTGATAAATGTTTCCTTGTCCACATCTAATAGTGATGTCACAATAGGAATATTTTAAGTAATAGCAGTTTGCCTATTGTACATTTTTTCCATTTTCAAATTTCATGTAGAACAATAATGTGAATAAAAGTCCTGTTAAAAAAGTGTTAGGATTGTTGTATATTTATTTTTATTCAAAACTTTTGTCATAGCTTTATAGTCTGGCAAGTGGTAACTTGGTCGAGACGAAAGGGGGAAGAAAACTGGGGCGTTACCTAAAAATATTCACTGACACCTCAACTGACACCGTCTGATGACAGCCATGTCTTTGAGTTCAGTGGCACCGAAAACACCAAGGAAATAAACCAATAAAATTATTAGAAAAAAGATTCTCTAGTTTCGCCAATAACCACGCCACTGCGTGCTGTCGTTCAGGATCTAACCAATAGAATCTTGTTTCTGAATAATCACGCCTCTCCACTTCCATCATTTCGCAATGTTGCCTGATTTTTTCCTATTTTAAAATATTACACATGCCCATATAGCAAAAAAAAATATGTCACCAACTTGTTTATTATTTTGTTTCTAATTTCCGTCAAGTTTGGCAAAGCAGCGAATTCTTTTGCAGTTCGCCGTTTCGCTAGCCAGACAATACTAGTATTCCTGAAGTTTGGGCTGTCAATTGGTAGGAGTAAAATTCAATTTTCATTGATTTGAACAAGATCAGCTACATGGCAAATTGAAGTTAAAGTCGCTACCTCAAATTGAGACACTTTTTTTTATCTACTATATAAAGTCAACAAGCAGAATAAATTGCTAAATATAAATCTTGGAAAACTCTTGACGTCATTCAAAATTGTAAAAAAGAGTATTACAAATTAGGGTCATCTCCTGTCTAAAGTCATTAACCATTTTGTAAAACAAAACGCCCAGGTTCACTTTCCATAAAGCATGTGGCAAATTTGTCTCTTTCGCTTTACAGCTTAATCTCGGCTAATATTTTGGTAATAGCCTTCCGAAAAGTCTAGCGGTATTTAAAGGCATAAAATAACCCATAAAACTACCCATAAAATGTCTAGGTGGTATCTGGGTGCGGATTATTGGCTTAAAAAGGCGAACGCCGGAGCACAAAACCGTATAAAATTCCCACTTTTTCGGGTCAAAAGAAGGTTTACGAAAAATTAGAGCTGCAATAGGAAACCGGCGAATTACCGGACCAAAAACGTTCGGAAGAATGGAAGTAAATATTTTTCAATTGTTGCGACCACCGGGGCGTGTTGCTTTGCTTTTGTTAAGGGCGGCGACCGACCCCTTGTTCGTATTTCTTCAAAAATTCCAACTGGGCAGATGCGAGTGTCACTACACATCGTCATTCATCATATGGGTAAGGAAGTGCCGGTGACGTATCTAGTACTCGACAATTGATACATTTTCGGGTGAAAAAAACCGTTATGGTTAATGTCAAGAGGATATTTGCTTCCTCTGTGTGTGGCAAATATTTTTGAAGGTCGCAACAAAGTTCGCAACTTCTCTTGTTTGATTTTGTGTACCAAAAAGTACTAGATAGGTAGGTACCTATATACCCACTGGGTTATTTATGGAACATCAAAAATTCCTGGGCAGTTTCCTAGCGCAAGTTAAATTCTTATACGTAATGGAGTTGTTACGTGAAAAATACAAGACGTAAGCAACTATGCGCACGATAAGAGTAGATATTACAAGCTGCTAATCTATTGGCACGAGTTTCTTGATGGTGCAAGCAAGTTAGATTCTATGCGCAATGAATTTGCAGACCAAAGTAAAAATATAAACTTTCTAGAACTATTTTCATCCAGAAAGTTTCTTCCAAAATAAGTTAACATCTTACGTACAAAGAGGTTGTTAGGCAAGAAGTAAAAAATTTAGCATAATAGAATATAAATTCCTATCCTGGCTTAACAGGGTTGGCAAAAACCCGGATTTTCGAAAATTTCTATTGGGTTTTTGGGTTTTTGCGAACTATTGTTATAGTTTTTGGGTTTTTGTAGGGTTTTTGTGTTGTTTCAACCATTTTGTACCTAAGTAGCTCCAATATGAATTTATCGAATTTATCGAATACCTATTATTGAATATTTTCCAAAAATGACATTGAGACAGTTTTTGCCTCACAAGAAAAATGTGAATAATCTTAGATTTTGGATTGATATTTGGCACTATGGTATATAGGAATGAGTTTTGTATGAGTGGGTTTTTGACAGAAAAAGCGTTGAGCCCACTGGGTTTGTGTCAATATTAATGGTGGACTTTTGTGTATGCCAATCCTGTGGTTTTAAACAATCAACATACTAAAATCCACAAAAAAAAACCAAAACGAAATGGATAAACTTTAAGAAACAGAATTAGGTAATTGAGAAACTTAATTACGAAAAAACTGGGTCGACCAGGAAATTTTACCATTTATTGGGATGGACTCCATTCACATAAAAAACGTCCTTCGCTTGTGAAGGATTTATTCTAAAATGAAATAAAAAGAAACTGAGTCAACTGAAGAAAAGAGAGATATTTGAACAAATCTGGTTCAAGAGTAAATTCTATTATCCGCTAGGATGGACTTTATGTCTTCTGCGCTTCTCAATACAGGATGCAATGTAAAGGATTTGCTCTAAAATGAAATAAGGATAAACTATATAAAGATAGATATTTAGAGGTAAATTGGATGAGAATGAGAATCATTAATGAACGCAGCTGCTAAAGATAAAATCCTACACCTAATTTACAATTTACCTAAACGCAGTATAAGAAAATGTGCCAATAGGGCTTCTATTTCGACTCAACTATGGTAAACAGTACATCATATTAATATTGAATATTTAAATATTTAACAATAACACAACTGATTAATGCTGGCTTTATATATACGAGCGAATCTGTTATGAGCAGATTCAGAAGTACAATTAACATTACTTAATTTGTACAGCAAATCTAGTTTGCATTAAACAGAAACTCATGTCAAACCCGTTGGTAGTTTTTCCAAAATAATAAGGACCAATAAATTTCGGTAATAGCAATAGCTGATTTGAGTTCAAGACTAGGAACTAATTCCTGACTTGAATTGCACCATTTCTCAGTTGGAATCAGCATCACGGATAAAACTTTGAAATCCCCTGCAGGATCAGAACCCAGATCAGCACTCTTCTAGGTCTAAAGATGACGTGACAAAAATCTCACGGTAAAAGGGACATACCTCCATGCTTTGATAAAATTCACCTGATTGTGTCGTTTTAGCGGACGATTGTTTCCATTACAGTCTCATTACTGGTTGAAAGTATATTTACATCTTTACATGTATTTAATTCAACATATTGATGTTCTCTAAGTGAGAATCTTAAATTTTGCCTATGCAGTGACACCACTTAAGATCAGGATTAGTAATAGGGCAGAATACTCATTGTTGTTCACTTTAATAGAATCTTTCCACAATACCTATTATTTCAGGTGCAATAAATTTGCTAGGAATTTTTAGTTTTAGAAATTCCAAAGGATCTTAGTGTTATTTCAGAAAGTGGCGTCAATTAGTTTAAGATGAATGCCACCCCCGCTAAGGGGTTGAAGTAACTGTGATGTAATCAATGTGTAAATATGTCCCCCTGAAAACAAAATTATACGGGTCCGAGGATTTTTTTAAATTTTCACATACAAAGCCCAAAACCTTGCTGGACTGTTTTCGATGGGCCACCCTGTATATTCAAAATAAAAACCGTTGCCGTTGAACATCTTCCAATTTATATAATATAAAGCTTGTAGGCCCAATATTTTATAAACTTCTTTTGGAATCCCTCAACTCAACTAGACAGCATTCCAAATGAGATCTATCCAGAGTACAATAATAAACGAACTGGATTCATTGACAGATCATTACCAATCCTGAAAATGAGTCCTAACATCTGTTGAGCTTTACTCTCTCGGTACATGAAGTGATCTCTAAAACTGATTTCAGAATCCAAATATATTCCCAAGTCCTTGACTGAGCTTTTTCTCTCGCGTATCTTCTTGCCCATGATGTATTTTCTCAGTTATAGTGATAATAATTAGGAAAATTGAAAATGTCTCATTGAATATTTATTTATTTTTATTTATTTTATTTATTGACGGACAAAGCCCATTTTTTTTTACATAAACTTAACAATTCGTTAATAAATTAATATGTTCTTAAGAGTTAAATAGGTAAAGGTAACATAATTAACAAGTAAATTAAATCTCAGAGAGGTAATACATACATATTAACTAGCATAACTAGATGCTTACAAAGTCAATTACGCATAAAATGTGTTTCAAAGCTCTAAGAAAGCGTTTTTGTGAATAGAAAAATTCAGTTTTTTCATTGGCAAGTGACATAGTTCTTGCAAAAAAAGAAGTATTTTCCATAGTTTTTTCGGTGGAAAGGAACTTGGAAAGTTTGTTGGTTTCTTGTATACTTGTATATTTACCATACTGGTAAGATGTGAACAGTCAATTATATAGAGTTAGTCAATTTAAAAAGAAAATAAAGATCTTGGTGATCTCTCCTGTTGGTCAGCGCTTGAAGGTTCAATCTTTGATGCAATGTTTCGTAGATTAGTTCGTTTCTGAAAAATTTGTAATTAATATACGATAGGAACCTATTCTGAACCCGTTCTACTCTTGAGATATGAGTATCATAATGGGGATTCCAGATGGAAGAAGCATATTCTAAATGGGATCTCACGAGACTGCAATATAGAATCTTTAGAGCATGGATGATGTTGAGGTCATGATTTGTTTCGCCGCTCATCCTATCCTTATTTTGCTTTTCTTCGTTCCAGTGAGCTTTAAAACTCTTCGTCACGCACTTTTAACTGATGGGGCTCAAGCTTCACCCTTTTATCGAAAAACTTTTTTCGTTCAAACTTGGTTCCGAGTTTAATTTTAGAGAACTCTATATGCAAAATCCTTTAGTGAATGTGTTGATGTGGCATCTTCATATACCTATGGAATCTGTTAATTGATATGACATCTTCATATATGTATCTCCTTTTACATAGAAAGTAAGTTGTTTCGTTTTCTACATACCATCTGATGATATTCATAGGTCGATTCTGTGTTCGATTTTTGCTTGGAGAAACTATTAACAGCATATCTATAGATCTTGTTGTTCGAGTAGTTCATAAAGCCTCTTTCTTACTTCCTATATCTGGATTCGCTCCAATTCATTGAGAATCAGACATGAACTCATTTTCATATCAAATCATATATGTCATGTGATCATTTGTCTTCCTCGAGGACCCCATGTTGGTATTTCCAGATAGTGCACAAGGGTTGTTCGTCAAGTACGAAAGGGCTATATATTTCAACTTCTGGGGGGTTGACAGACCCCCAAAACAGATTGTGTGCATGGGTACTTATCTACTTGCCATAAATAAATCCAGAAATTCTTATCTGTTTTTAAATAGACACAATAAAATAGGTATTAACTATATTTACAGTGGCGTAGCCAGCCTTGCGGGGCGGGAGGGGCAAACATATGAGGGGGCGCATAATTCTTTTGTTGGAGGGGGGGGATAACAAATGAATGTTTGTATGCTTTTGTACTATTTGGTTATTGGGGGAAAATATTGAAGACGAAAAGCCCACCGGAGGCGAAAAATTTCCCCGGGTGCCACGCCAAAAAAGTTTACTTTAAGCCTTCAAAAACAATTTTTTTTTTGGGGTGCCGGTGCCACTCCGAAAAACATTTGTAGACATAACGTTAACTTAAAAAAATCCTCCCGTAGGTACGTCTCCGGACGCCTTGAAAATTATAACAAATCCGGAGGGATGACAGGCATGACAGCTCCTAGTTTTATAAACAAATAAATACATTGAAATTCATAATAATTATTTTTTAGAAATTATAAGTGAAGTGAAGTGGCAGAAAAAATCGGCGGTATACGGTAGGTACGCATCAAAACATTCTGCCACCCAATCTAGCCATAGCCCGGAAACCTGACCAATCAAATTCGAAGTGGCTACTTTGGGTGGCACAATGTTACTACATGCGCTGCATCAGGGGTCAGAATGTAGGGACGATGATGCAGCTATTTAAAGGGTCAGAATGTTACAGGCAATAGAGCATAAGTACAACATTTAAGAAACAATGTTTGATGTTAAAAAATCTATAACTATCTTTTGTAAGTGTTATACAATTCAGAAATTTAGATTTTATTTGTGTTCCCTATGGATTTTTTTCATGAAACGCTCAACGTTGATTAAATTGTTGGTTTTGGATTTTGGATATAAGGGGTTAATAAATTTAGATTTAGCAAAATCTGAACTCCTAATATTTAAAAATTTAAGTTCTAAATTTTTCAAAGACTACACGTTTTTGTAAAATTTTCTTCCCCTTTTCAATTTTCTGAATAAGCTTGTATTTATAGCACAGCTTTTTATAATTACCTACTTCTTGTTACTGAAATATGAAGATATCACTTTTATAGAAAATAATTTTATACAATTAAGCCTTGGGAAAAATAGCGGTATCATCAACAAAATATAAGAGATTTAAATAAATAAATACATTATAATATAGATGTAGGTACCATCGTCACCAAAAGTATCTGGGACACAAATAATGCATAATAATCTCCTGGACTAATTCTATTGTCATTCATTTCAATGCATCTGATTCATAGTTTGACAAATATTTGACAATAAAATTCATATAATAGGACAAGAGCTAATGTGATGCTGTCCCAGTTACTTTTGGTGACGATGGTACATATTTAAAAAAAAATATATATAAAATAAACATTTATTAGGTCTTAACCTTGATTAAAAAAACATGTACAGGGTGGCCCAAATTAGAGCCTCATCATTGGGATCTCGATAACCGTAAGAGATACGGAGTCGGTTAAATTATGGCAAAGTTACGCAATTTTATGACCAATAGAATGCCGTTTTGAAACTAGACAAATTCCGAATACTTCCGGAGATATTCGGAAAAAAAACGAAATTTTGTAACATCGTTTTTATTTTTTCCCGGGTTTATTTGAAAAGCAATTTTAAAATAAATGTCACTTCATCATTGTCACTTTTTCCCCTTTAGAAAATGGTGCTACTAAATTTAAATTTCGACGGTTCGTCTTCAGGCGACCATCCTCAACTTCCTTTTTTTAAATACGGACCTGGATTTTATATTTGTAATTTTGTCATCTTTGGACATCCTAAAACCGATAATGTTTATCATTTTTCGATAACACAGTTAAAAAAGCAGGTCCGTATTTAAAAAAATAAATTGATGATGATTTCAGAGGAACGAAACGTTGGATTTTAAATTTAATACCGCCATCTTGTAGAGAAGAAAAAGTTATAATGGGAATGTAAAATTCGTTTTTCACAATCTTTTTAAATAAAATTAGGAAAAAATTAAAACTATACGAAAAAAACATGAATTTCTCGTTTTTCTTAAATTTTTTCCTGATTCCATTTACAAAGATTTTGAAAAACTAATTTCACATTTACACCGTTGTCACTTTTTCTTCTCTACAAGATGGCGGTATTAAATTTGAAATCCAACGTTTCGTTCCTCTGGAATCATCATCAATTTATTTTTTTTAAATACGGACCTGCTTTTGTCACCGTGTAATTGAAAAATTATAAACAGTATCGGTTTTAGGATGCCCAAAGATGACAAAATCGCAAAAAAAATAATCCAGGTCCGTATTTAAAAAAAGGCAGTTGAGGATGGCCGCCTGAAGACGAAACGTCGAAATTTAAATTTAGTAGCACCATCTTCTATAGGGGAAAAAGTGACAATGATGAAGTATCTACCTATATTAATAGCCGTTTGCACCCTTGGTTTGCACCGACTGTTTTAAGGAAGCCTTAACGATAAGTCTACCCTTAAAATGACATTTTTACATGGGAGAATGTCACTTTAAGGGATACCTACTTATCGTTTAGCCTTCCATAAAACGGTCGGTGCAAACGACCATTAATTTGAAAAGCAAGTTCAATGTGCAGAACAATGTTTTAAGGCATTGAGACGATTTGTTCGAACATTTCCTGCCAAATTATGTCGCCGTTTTGCTCTTTTTCTCAATGGTTCGGATTGGGCTGGGCGACCTATAGGGGAGCTCTTTTGCATCCCCTCACTACTCCTGGTCTTCGTCGAGCAATAGCAGTTGGTTGCACGCAGAGCTGGGATCGTTACTTGAAAAAAGTAACGCGTTACTTTACAGTTACATTTGCTTAAAAATAACTCGTTACTTAAAATTTACAGTTACTTTCGAATAATTATAACTTTATTTTCGTTACTTATTGGAAAGTAACGCGTTACTGTAACTTCTTTACTTTAAAAGTAACTTATTTACTTTAGAAGTAGTTCGTTACTTAAAAGTAACTCGTTATTTGAAAGTGACCCGTTACCTCAACGCGTTAGTTTGAAATAAAGCGCTACTTTTAAATAAAGCGTTACTTTAAAAGTAACGCGTTACTTCAAAAATAACTATTTACGTCGAAAATTGCGTTATTCCTTAATTTGACTCACCAACACAGCAATCCAAACAATCAAATAAGACCTATACGAAATGCCAATATGTTTTTAGTTTGTGAGTCCGACTATGTGGAAGAGTTTTGTTGCAAAATTCAAACGGATTAAGGATTAAGCGACTAAACAGAAAACTTGGTTTTGGACAAACCTGCTTTTTGAAGCGTCCCAGTGTCTGCATATAGTGTCTTCAGAGCAGAGGCGGCGCGTGCCACGCCCAAAAACAATTATTTTGAGCTTTCAAAACAAATTTTCTGGACTACCCACATTTTATTTGACATACCTACAAAGTTTTCGGATTACTTATTTTCCTTTTCCTCAATCGTCAATTATTTGTAAAGAAGATAAACAAATTGAGAGAACGCGTTACTTGCATAGTAACTAGTAACGCGTTACTTTCATATAAACGCGTTATTTTCATAGTAACGCGCTACTTTCATAGTAACTCGTTACTTTAACAAAATAACGATCTGCAGTTACTTCAGGAAAGTAACGTCGTTACAGTTACTTATCAATCAATCTGAAAAGTAACGAAGCTACCAAGTAACGCGTTACTTTCAGTAACTCCTTAAAGTAAAGTAACTATTTTTTGTCGTTACTCCCAGCTCTGGTTGCACGTTAGTTACCGACCTTTTAAATTATTAAAATCTAAATTTCTGAATTGTATAACACATACAAAAGACAGTTATAGATTTTTTAACATCAAACATTGTTTGTTAAATTTAATAGTAATGCTGTATCGCCTGTAACATTCTGACCCTGAATCTAGCCCATGTAATAACATTCTGACCCTTTAAATAGCTCCATCATCATCCTGACATTCTGACCCCTGATGTAGTGCATGTAGTAACATTATGCCACCCAAACTAGCCACATCGAATTTGATTGACTAGGTTTCCGGGCTATGGCTAGATTGGGTGGCAGAATGTTTTGATGCATACGGTACTTTTATTTTAACCACATCAATCATCAAACTATCATGTTTCCTTTGATTGAACTAAACCATTTGCCGACTAACGATGAAGAATAAAGGATGAAGAGGTCAATAAAATAAATAAGAAACAGCATAATTTTATAATTTCTCGTATTTGTTTTTCAAGAGCGGTAGGGGCGCCATACGTGTAGGGGCGGGGGGGGGCCGTCGCCCCCCCTGCCCCCCTACTGGCTACGCCACTGTATATTTATCGGTCGTAGTTGAACAGCTTATAAGGCCTAAACGCCCATGTTCTAAATTTGTAAATACCATTAACGAACCAGACAACACGAAGTGCATATAAAATAGTTTTAAAACAAAACGGCGAAAATGGAAATTACCCGCATAGACTCTGAAATCTACGAATCACCGAGTAGAAGGAATCCACAGCGATAATTCAAAGTCCTTTTTCACCTCGAAAGCTTTAAATATTTCAACGAGCTAGCATCTAAAAAGGCCTTGTGCTGTATGTGTGTATATGCTTTACATTATTCCCCAGGTTAATATGGACTGTACCGTCAAGAGACGAACAACAACGCATTCCGCCATTGCTTACATTCCGTTTGCGGTTTGTTTATTTTGCTCTGTCCCATAAGTCTATCTTCTACTTGCTTGTTTTATCTCACCAGTTAAAACAAACTTTCATAAACACTAAAGTACATATTATCCACCGGAGTCTGTTTTCGGTCTGTATTAAGTATATCTTTTGCTTGGGATACTGAAAGGCTATTGACGAAGCCAAATTAAAGGTATTATTTAAAGTGATTTCAAACCAGATCAAATTTAATTTGGTCAAAATAGGCAATAGGTACCTAAAAGTTGAGATAGACTTTCCATAGTAAAGTTTCAGAATACTTGAGCAGATAATAGGTGCTCCAGCATGATTCTATAGAAGCTCCACAAACGCGAGAGAAATTTTTGAAAGTGATAATAAAATCAATGATTATGTATTATTTAGGGAACTAACTATATAAAAACTTCCATTCAGGAATTCAGATTTTCTCTTCTGCACAGACTGCACATGCCACAAGTCCTAAAGTAAATTGAACAACATAAAACACTATTATAGCAACATAAATCATATGTTAAGACAGTACAATGCATATTTCAAATAAACTGTATTCCAGAATAAAATTCAACATTTGCCTCTGGCACTTTTGTATATTTTTCAACGTCTCGCTGGAAAATTCTATAACTACTGGAACAATGACACAATCTCTGAAAATTACTTTCGGTTCGCTTGAAATAGGTATCGAGTTCAATGCAACTTTGTTGCCTGTAATAATTATTATTATGGACAGACGGTATTTATTGTTACTCACATTTCTAGCAAACTGAGTGGGTTTGTTTGGGTTACTACAGTACATACAGGACAGAAAAAAACTTGGTTTGTTTGATGTAAGGTGCAATAATTTATGCAGTTTTAGCCGCTGTATATTTATTTATGTGTGCAGCGGTGAGAATGGACAAGTAGTAAAACATGACTTTTATGGCTATGATGGCTTTCTTTTGCGATATAATCTTTGAGTTCAGTTCCATTTATATTGGCAAGCAATTATAAATCTGTGAACTCTATTTAAAGTTCATTGCAGTGAAATAGTAGAAATTACTGTTGACCCGGACATTACTTAAATATCTCTTTTATTCTTTGATCAACTTTGTTGGTTTTTGGATTTTATTAGGTTTGAAGTTACCATTTTGCTGATTCTCTCATTTGTGCCAGGATAAGAACTTATACTTTTTTCTTAGGTAGGTATATAACAGCTTCATTGTGCGTAGGAATTCAGCCTTTTTGAGAAAGTTTCTAGATAAACCATATAAAGTGATTTTCAGGTAGTTCAACTCAACTCTCAACAATTATAATTTTTTTGAGTATTTAATGGGAAATTTCCCTTGTGCATATTTAACTGGAAATTTTCCTCGTAATTTTCAAAAATTGATAAGTGGAAATATCCCTGGGGGGCTTTATTTGAAATCGATCGCAAATATTTGCGTGCACGTAAAGTTGCATCAATTTGTTCGTATACGCAACTTGTTATGTGCGAATAGCTTTATTTGAAATTGACATTGGACGTGTGCATCTTTACTTGCGTGCACGCAAAAGATGCACTCGCTCGCTGCGTTGTCAGTTTTCTTTTCACAAAATGTTGAAAATCTACCATATAAAAATGAGTGGATTTTTGAATTTTACGATATTTTGGCTGACGGTGACGTATATTTTACGATGACATTTATTTATTATGATTTTTTTGATGTTTTGAGGTTAGAATTTTCTAAAATACAGGGTGTCCCACGGTGGATGGCGTATTAGACGTTAATGGAGAATTAAAAAGCGGATCATTTTGAAAATTTGGCAACCGGGATAAACGACTATAATCTACACTTTAAAAATATTTTTGTTTATGCGGTGTTGCCGCTTCTACTCTAAACCAGTGGCAACATCGCTATTTTAAATGGAACAGCCTATATGTGATTGCATATTTGGATTCTACGTTAAATTCTGAGCAGATTTTATGTGATATACCCTATACCTAAGTTCAACTGTTTTGGAAATATTGACAGTTGAAAATTTACTTTTTGCAACTTTGACAGGCTGTAAAGCCTGAACAGTAAATTTTAGAGGAAAACCGATTTTACATTCCTATCTTAGATTTTCATAAACTATCATTTGACGCCAACTTTGAACTTAACCGGAGATTAAATTTAACTGGAATTTTAAATAATGGATTTAATTCAAATTTGGTGTCAAATGATAGTTTATAGAAATCTAAGATTGGAATGTAAAATCGGTTTTCCTCTAAAATTAACTGTTCAGGTTTTACAGCCTGTCAAAGTTGCAAAAAGCCAATTTTCAACTGTCAATATTTCCAAAACAGTTGAACTTAGGTATAGGGTATATCACATGAAATCTGCTCAGAATTTTACGTAGAATCCAAATATGTAATCAAATACAGGGTGTTCCATCTAAAGTAGCGATGTTGCCACTAGTTTAGAGTAGAAGCGGCAACACCGCATGGTCAAAATATTTTTAAAGTGTAGATCATGGTCGTCTATCCCGGTTGCCAAATTTTTAAAATGATCCGCTTTTTAGTTCTCCATAAACGTCTAATACGCCATCCACCGTGGGACACCCTGTATGTTTCGTGTTTATAAGCAATTTCCACAAAAAATTAATATTATTTCACCAAGCCCTATTCCTGTAGATAGAAAAAAGAGCTTCGCAAACGCAGATGCGGAGGAAAAAAGGCTTCTTGTCCAGTTTGTCAGATAACGCCCCAACCTTTACCAAAAAGTCGGGTAAAAAAATGTTGCAACAGCCTCAGCGGTATTATATGGTGCTCGGTGGAAGATGCTTTTCTTGTCGCCTCTAAATAGCCCTGTAAAGCCTCATATAAGTCTTCAAAAGTAGCTTTATTTAGCCGAATTTTTTTTTACGAAAGTCCGGTAACTTAGGACGAAGGCATAAAATCGCTGCCTTACTGTGAGGTGGTCGTTAAAAGCCTTCGCTAGTTCAAGACGAGCTAGCCCATTGTTGTTAATAACGTTATTAAATCATATATTATTTATAAAAATCACCACAATATTCGAACTTATTTGAAGTGAACCATCAAAATATCAAAATTAAAATAAATCGAAATAAATTGACAAATTGACAACACAACTTGCGTGTGCGAGCTAGATTTGCGATCGGTACACCCCCATGCGCAAAAGTTGCGAGTGGTGCAAAGTCATATCGCTCGCAGTGCATTTCAAATAAGCCGTGCACCAGTTTTCAATCGCAAATAACGTCATTTGCGTATACGCAAAGTTGCATCAATTTCAAATAAAGCCCCCCTGGTGAGCGGGATATTTCCGGGTGCAATTTCCAATGCGACAATGCCGCGCGGCGTCCGTCGGAAACCCACCTTTAAGTTGTCATTTTTGGCATTGAGACCAGCTTTTCCATCACAGAACTTTCCATTTAAAACGCATTGATGTCAGAAATCTGTCAAAGTGTATATTTTTTGACAAACGTAATTTAAATAGGGAAGATCAATAAAAATCACCATCACAGAACACATCACCATAATTAAAATAATAATTCAAACTCGAGAAATTTCCTATCAAAATATAACACGTGCATAAAATATTTCCTAAGGGAAATTTTTGACAATTTTGTCTGAAGCCAATTTTTTAACAAAATCATGAGTGCATAGCGCCTGAAAAAATCCCGATTAAAAAAATTGGCTAAAGACAAAATTTTAAAAAAATTATCGTAGGAAATATTTTATGCACGTGTTATATTTTGATAGGAAATTATTTTCTCATATACAGGGTGTCACGGAAGGTTTGTTACAAACTTCTAAGGATGGTAGATCTCGTAAAAATAAAACTTTTTTCTTAATAAACATGTGTCCGGAAATGCTTCGTTTTCCAGATATACAGGGTGGCCCAAATTTGAGCCTCATCATTGGGATCTCGGTAACCGTAAGAGATACGGGGTCGGTTAAATTATGGCAAAGTTGCGCAATTTTATGACCAATTGTACAATTTGTGAACCTGAGTACAATTATTTATTTTTGTGTACAATACTTCCTATTTAGTACAATTGGTTATTTTGTTTTCACAACCCTTATTTTTTTTGACGCCTATGTCGTCTGTCAATTATGTCCAATTTCTGACTTTGAGAGATACATATGATTTTGTTAGCATGTTGTTTTTTTTTTGCAATTAAAAAATGATACCTTTGATAAAAGGAATCCAAAAACATCCAGACTTTTATTTCACAAATTAATTAAAAAAAGTCGAGTAACAATTAAAAAGAAAGATTTCCAGCCGATTTCCACCCATTATTTTTGGTCCTTCGACGCAGGATGATTCAAGACAAGAAAAAACAGGTATCCATGCTCCATTCCTAATTAATATCCTAGTATTTATTTCTATTATTATTTATTTTCTATTTTAACTATTTTCAAGTGTCTATTTTTCTATTTCCAGTTTTCTATTATTAAAGGTTGGTCTAGTGATTTCTGTTTCTGCTTTCAGTTGAATTGCCCGGTGTGTTGATTTCTGCATTTGGTTGTTAATTGAAAAACAATAAAATGAGTGATAACGAAGGGGATCGGGTACCAGAAAATAGGGATTCTCTCAAAAAACTTATCAGAAATAGAGGTTCACTCAAACAAAAGGTTTCTTATTTAGAAAAATATATTGATAAAATTAAGACGAGCATTCCTGATAATAAACCTTCTATTTATGATGTAGAGTTGAGGCATAAAGATAGTTCGAACCTATTACAAAATTTTGAGAACATTCAAGACAGTATTGAAAGTTTATGCGATGAAAATGAGCTCCCCTTGCACTATCAGGAAAGGGAGGAATTCCAAGAACGATTTTATAAGTGCCAAGATTTTTTAAATCAGTATCTTTATCACAATACACCTAAACCTACTTCCATTCCTGTTGTCAATGTTAATCAGCCTCCTAGTACAAGCCCAGTGGTGTCGAATGATTTTTTGCAGAATGTGTTGCGGCCAAAAATTAAGCTACCTACATTTTCAGGCAACTTTGACCAGTGGCTCAATTTTAAGCTGAACTTCACAAATATTATAAGCAATAATGTCAGTTTGAGTGAAATTCAAAAATTTCAATTTTTAAAAGCTTCATTGGAGGGTTATGCCGCTAGATTTTTAGAGGACCTTGAAAGTGTAGATAAACCTTACGAGCAAGCATGGACTATATTATGTGAAAAATTTGATAAGCAACAATTTTTACTGGATACTCATTTCCAAAAACTATTAAATATTCAGCAGGTGGGCAAGAGGAGAATTTTAAGCAATTTAGTCATATTTTGGATGAAATCACACAGCATTTAGTCGCTATTAGAGGTATGAAACTTAGTGCGGGAACACTTTTTGATTCCCTTGTGATTTATCTTTTATCCAACAAGCTTGATAAATCCAGTTTGCGAGAGTGGAAAGAACATGAATATGAGGAAGATGTTCCAAGCTTGGATGAATTTTTGGAATTTTTAAAAAACAAAGTTGATCTCTTACAGTCTCTAGAACAATCAAGCTCATCACATTCGAGTAATAAACCTAAAAATAATTATCCAAGTCATTATAATTCTCATGTAAACTACTTTTCCCTCAATAGTCCAGGTATCTATGCCATTAAATGCAATTTTTGTCAAGAAAACCATTCAATATACAAGTGCTCACAATTTTTAGGTTTATCTATTAATGACCGATTATCCAATGTTAGGAGACTTAATTTGTGTGAAAATTGTTTGCGCACTGGACATGCCTCTGATAGATGCTTTTTGCCTCCATGTAAACTATGTAAATCAAATAACAAAACTTTAAAGCATAATACTCTATTACATTTTTTGCCAAAAGAGAACAATATTGCCAAGGAATTGCAACCAAATTTAAATATGATGATTAGACCAAGCTATAGTTCACAGTCCCAAGTGTTGTTGTCTACAATTAAGTGTCAAGTATTAGATGCACAAGACAATTTTGTATCATGTAGGGCATTGCTCGATTGCGGTGCTCAATCCAATTTAATCTCAGAAAAATTAGTTAAAAGACTAAACCTTCCATGTATTCCAACCAATTTATCCATTATTGGAATCACTCAAGCTATTTCTCAGCTCAAAGAAAAATGCAATTTAACCATTCTTTCTAATTATTCTGATTATCAACAATCAATTACATGTTTTGTAGCTCCAATCATCACAACTAATATTCCATTATTCAATTTGGATGCTAATAAATTGTCAATTCCCAATGTTCCATTAGCTGATCCAGAGTTTTTTAAGTCAAGAGAGGTCGATTTATTGATTGGTGCCAGTTTATTTTGGGATTTGCTACAAGCAGGAAGTATAAAGTTGGGAGACAATTTACCTACTTTACAAAATACTATTTTTGGTTATGTTGTTACAGGAAGTTATCCTTTCGAGTTCAATAACAGTTCAGTCTGCAATTTTTCCAAAATTTTCATTCAAGAAGATGAACAATTAAAAAAGTTTTGGGAGCTCGAAGAAGTTAAGGTTGATAAACCAATGTCTAAGGATAATGTTGAGTGTGAAATTCAATTTGAAAAAGACACCTGTAGAAATAATCAAGGTCAATTTGTAGTAAAGTTTCCACTAAAGTTTAGCCCAAGTCTGCTAGGTAGGTCTAGGGAAATAGCCACAAGACGATTTTTAGCTTTAGAAAGAAGGTTTGAAAATTTGGGGGAATTTAAAAATCTTTATTTCAATTTTATTCACGAATATGAGTCATTAGGGCATATGTCTAAGTTGTCGGACAAGGCTGTCAGTGAATTTTCCTATTTTTTACCTCACCATGGTGTTATTAAAAATGATAGCCTCACTACAAGATTGAGAACTGTCTTCGATGCTAGCTGTAAAACATCTACAGGATGGTCCCTTAATGACATTCAATACATAGGTCCAAAGGTTCAAAATGACATACTAGATATTCTGTTGCGTTTCAGAACTTATACATATGTTGTTTCGGCTGACATTTCCAAAATGTATCGGTGCATTCTTATGCATGAAGATCATAGATCTCTTCAACAGATTTTATGGCGAGAGCAGTCCTCAGATGAATTTACAGTCTATCAATTAAATACAGTTTCATATGGTACAAGTTCAGCTCCATATTTAGCTATCAAATGTTTGAAAAAATTAGCTATAGTTCATACCAAATAAACTTATAGTCGGGTTGTCAAGCTCGGCCGGCACAGGGTTGCCGTCTCTTGCATATTTTCCTTTTGTCAAAATACAAAAAACAACCCATTTGTCAATCATCACATAAAATATAATAATAACGCTCAGTACCTATTTTATTTACAGCCAGCTGAATACTATAAATAATTCAATTTTATATGAATATTTGAACCATCAAGAATATTTCCAATTATTCTGGATCACTGAAATCGCTAGAATCGCTAGAGTCTTCATCAACATTGATAATAAGTGGAAGAACCTCTTGCCTATCCATTACTTGTTCCCTGTTATACCACTTGTCAATTATTCCTTCTGTATGTCTGATAGAATTTTTCCACATTTCAGGGGTAACAGTTCCCAGTGCCTCTCGCCACATTTTTAAACAAGCATCTTGAGTCAATATGTTGGTTATAATGTAATATACAATATGTTGGTTATAATATAAATAACAATATGTTGGTTATAATAGTTTTTTGCTATTCCCCAGATAAGTTCAATCGGGTTAAAGGTACAGTGGTATGGAGGTAGTCGTAAAACTTTATGCCCATACTGTTCTGCTAAGTCATCTACCACATACTTTTTTGTTGGTTTATTCCTGAAAAAAGCAATACTTGAGAAGTTGAGCATAAAATGCAAACAATTCTGGTATTGTAGCCTGTAGGTATACTTACTTACCGTGCAACAATGGTCACAAGTTCAGATTTCAATGCTGTATTTGGATACTCAACTTTCTGTTCGGTTAACGAACTATTAGGTGTCTTCGTTAATAACATTCTGTGGTAAGGAGCATTGTTTATAATAATGACAGATGGTTCACGGTTCACTCCTCAAGTTCTTCAACAGCTGATTTTCGAACCAACGTAAAAAGATTTGCTGATTAATTTCTCCATGATAGTTGTTAAGTTGAGTTTTCGATGAGAATACGAGAGATGCACCTTCAATGAATCCATTTTCAGTGCTAGCATGAAGTATGATATATCTAAAAAAAGTATTTCTTTGTACATATAATACAACTGCTCTCTGTATTCATGTTTATATTCACCTTTCACCATCAACTTTGGTAGTTTTAACTATTCGCTTGTTGTTGTCTTGCCACGAGCGGTTAAAAGTACCATTTTGAAAAAATCCAAGTCTTGTCCAAGAAAACAAACTGGTACAAAGCACTGCTATCGAGCTTTGAAACATCACAGACTCTCTTCGAAGTACATCGTTTCTCAGAAGGCGATTCCAAAACTTCGTTATTTTTGACTGCCTTTGAAATAGCGCAGACAGTGGACATACCTACTAAAGTTCAACGCCTTTGCTACCTGCTAGAAATGAGAGAAAATAAAGTCCAAATTGAAAATTCCTAGTTGGTCCTTGGTCCACGAAATAAACTCACCTTCCTAACAGCATTTAAGGGACATAAAGGGCCATAATTATCGTATCGCGTTCTCGTTTGAAATATTGTAACAAGGATGCGATTAGTTCTTTGCAACGGCTGTTAAGCTGCTTCGGCATCTTGTAAACTTCGCACTACAAGCTGCTTTTAAAAAACAAGCTCACAAATAATAGCACAAACCAAAATCTCGTAAACTGCCAAAACGCAATCAAAATTCAATTTGTCAAGAATTTAATTTGGCAACGTTACATGTTTTGAAGTGGTGTTACCAACTGAATGGACAGCGGGAAATTCAAATTCCAATTAAGTCAATCCGACGCCGAATATTTTCACGGTTGGCGATAACGATTTTAAAAATGGCGTCATCGATGTCACAACAACAAGTTTATTTGGTATGAACTATATTGAGAATATGGATCAATTTCCAGAAGCAAGCCATACTATTTTGAATGACTTTTACGTTGATGACCTATTGACAGGGTCAAACAATTTATCAGAATTGAAAGTTAAATGTCAACAAATATTTTCTATTTGCAAATCAGCTCATTTCATTTTAAGAAAATGGATTTCTAATAATCCTGCTGTAATATCCGATTTTAGTCAAACAACTATTTCAAATTTTATTTTAGATTTTGATAAGAATGAAACTTGTAAAACTTTAGGTATTCAATGGCTTCCTAGTCCTGATTGTTTAAAATATAATATTAAAAAATTTTCTGTTGACAATACTTCAATTACAAAAAGATCCATATTGTCTATGATAGCACAAATATATGATCCCCTAGGGCTTTTGAGTCCAATCATAATTATTTCTAAAATCATTATTCAACGTTTGTGGTCTCTAAAAATTGCTTGGGATGATTGCATACCATGTGAACTAGAAAAATCATTTTTACAATTTCAAAATAGCCTTTCAAGTATTGCCAGTTTTAATATTCCAAGAAATACCATCCCTTCCAATTTTACATTAATTGAAATTCATTGTTTCTGTGATGCTTCCAAGGATGCATATGCTGCTTCAGTCTATTTACGGAGCAAGAACAATAATGATCAATTTGAAAGTCATCTTCTTTGTGCAAAAAGTAAAGTTTCTCCATTGAAGGAAATAACGATTCCTAAATTGGAATTATGTGCATGTTTGCTTGGTGCACAACTAATCAATGTAGTCAAAAATGCAATTTCTCTTTCTAATAATATTTCTATATTTATGTGGTCAGACTCCCAAGTTGCACTCTGTTGGATTAGAACAGATCCAAGCTTATTACAAATGTTCGTTTCCAATAGAGTTGCTAAAATACAATCGTTGATTGATGTCAGTAGGTGGCAATATGTAAATACTAAACACAACCCAGCAGACTTGGCTTCTAGAGGGCTAAGCCCAGACAAATTGGTGAGCTCAAAGATTTGGTGGACAGGTCCAGATTTTTTAATGTGCCCTAATTCTGAGTGGCCTGTTGTGAATTTTAATATACCTAAGGATGAACTGCCAGAAATTAAAAGGAAAATAACAATACTAACGACCACAAGCTTAGATAGTATTTTTACCCGATTTTCTGATTTAACTAAACTTAAACGAGTCATAGCCATGTGTATAAGATTTTTTAACAATATGAAAAACAAGAAAAACAATGCTTTGAAAACAGGTTGCTTGACAATTGAAGAGCTGGATAATGTAAACATAATTTTAGTGAAATTAGCCCAGTCAGAATCTTTCAGTATGGAATTGAAGGCATTAGCCAAGAATAATACTTTAGGCCAAAACCACAGACTTTCCTCCTTATCCCCATTTCTTGATAAAGATGGAATTTTACGTGTAGGAGGACGCTTAAAAAATACATATTTACCTTATAACTTCAAACATCCTATTTTGCTTAATTCTGTTCATCCACTTACTAAGTTAATTTTCGAACATAAACATAAATATTTGCTCCATCCTGGTCCGCAATTACTACTTGCATCTATTAGACAATTTTATTGGCCTATTGGTGGTCGCAATTTGGCAAAGAAAACAGTAAAGGCTTGTATAACTTGTTTCAAATTTAACCCTAAACCTGCACTATATCCAATGGGAGGATTACCAGATACACGTATTACAACTAGTTTTCCATTCCAAACTACTGGGATTGACTATGCAGGTCCTTTTTTCATTTTAAATAAACCAGGAAGAGGTGCTAAACTAATTAAATGTTATTTATCTGTATTTGTCTGTTTTTGTACGAAGGCTGTACATATGGAAATTGTTAGTAATTTGACAAGTGAAGCATTTTTAGCTTGCCTTAAAAGATTTATCTCACGTAGAGGTTTGCCATCTACAATTTATTCAGATAATGGAAGTACCTTTAGAGGAGCGAATAATGAGTTAAAGGATCTTGGTGCTTTCTTACAAAAAAATCAAAATGAATTTATTAATTATACATGTAATGATAGGATTAAATGGGTATTCATTCCTCCATACGCACCTAATTTTGGCGGGTTATGGGAGTCAGCTGTCAAGAGTGCAAAACACCACTTAAAAAGGGCTCTCATAAATAGAAACGTCACATTTGAAGAGTTCAATACCCTGGTGATTCAAGTGGAAGGGATACTGAATTCTAGACCACTTTTTTCAATGTCAGATAATCCAAATGACCTTCTTCCAATCACCCCATCCCATTTCCTGATTGGTCGTACTATTAATTATCCTCCTGAACCCAACCTGTTGAACGAGAAATCCAGTGTCATGACCAGGTTCAAACACGTCCAGAAGCTGTTTCAGCAATTTTGGAAACAGTTTTCATCGCAATATATTTCCCAACTTCATGTCCAGTATAAATGGAAAGAAGCTCCTACAAATATCAAAGAGGGTAATTTGGTCCTCATCAAAAATGATGCCAAACCTCCATTCAAGTGGCCTTTGGGACGAATTATCGCTCTCCATGCAGGAAAAGATGGAATCAAAAGGGTCGCCGAGATTCAAACTGCAACTGGTAGAACTACCCGATCTGTACGCCATCTTTGCCCACTACCGCTTCAAGAAGAAGTCAACAATGGTTGATTATCTGATACATATACGTATCAATTATTTTTGTTTAATTTAATTTAATTTATTTGCAAGTTCATTTATTTATTTATTTATTTTTTGAAGATATTCTTCAAAGGTGGGAGTATGTACAATTTGTGAACCTGAGTACAATTATTTATTTTTGTGTACAATACTTCCTATTTAGTACAATTGGTTATTTTGTTTTCACAACCCTTATTTTTTTTGACGCCTATGTCGTCTGTCAATTATGTCCAATTTCTGACTTTGAGAGATACATATGATTTTGTTAGCATGTTGTTTTTTTTTTTGCAATTAAAAAATGATACCTTTGATAAAAGGAATCCAAAAACATCCAGACTTTTATTTCACAAATTAATTAAAAAAAGTCGAGTAACAATTAAAAAGAAAGATTACCAGCCGATTTCCACCCACCAATAGAATACCGTTTTGAAACTAGAAAGATTCCGAATACTTCCGGAGATATTCGGAAAAAACCAAAATTTTGTAAAATCGTTTTTATTTTTTCCCGGGTTTATTTGAAAAGCAATTTTAAAATAAATGTCACTTCATCGTTGTCACTTTTTCTCCTTTAGAAGATGGTGCTACTAAATTTAAAATTCGACGTTTCTTTTTCAGGCGGCCATCCTCAACTTCCTTTTTTTAAATACGGACCTGGATTTTTTTTTTAATGTTAGCAGAACAATTTTCTAGCTTTAAGTAAACTTGAATTGTTTCCATTACCATTTAAGGTTTTTGATTCTTGCCGCAAGTTACCCATTGTTGGTATAAAATACTATTAGGAATAGCAACGATTTTTTCTGAAAATAAAAAAAAACGCAAAAATCCGAAAAAAATAATAACTGTCATTTTAAAGTAGAGGGTTTGCAGAGTTCAAATTCAAAAATTTATAGGACTATAATTTTATATATTTTTTAAATCCTTAGTTGAAATTTATTAAAAATATTTTAGATATTTTAATTAATTATCTGCAAAAGGCAAATAGTGTAACTGAGTACTTACCCTCTATAATGTTGTCCATAACCCTCCTAATGTATTAAAAAAATAATTACCTCAAAACAATATTACGGCCTTTTCAAAATTTAATTTTATAATAACCTTCCAACAGATGCACAAAATTCTTTTTCGTTTTGTTTATCTCTGTTTTTTGGGAACTCGTGAACAAAAAAAGTTAACAATAATATACTTGTCATCACCAGGCATTTCTTCACAGATAGCCATATTTAATTATCCAAAAATAAATTCAAACATTTTTGAATTTTGTCCATTGAGTGCAACACTGTGCGATGGTAGAGTTCCATGTTCCAACCTTCGGTTGAATCCTATCAATTTGCATGGAGTCAACCGAAGGTTGAAACTCAAACATCGATTCAGTGCTTTATAATACCGGCCATTGGAAAATTACCTAAACAAATGATGCGGACAGTGAATTTGTTGCGGAAAAAAATACCATCATTTTTAACAAATATCGATATCAAATAAGTACGTTAAAATGCCCAAAAAGGGGCGTGGCACCAAAAAAAAATTAGCCTACGGCGGTTGCCTGCGGCGCTAATAGAAATGGTCTTATTATAATACTGCCCCCCCCTGAGAAACCTCGTAACGACGCCCATGGTTAAGTTATATCAAGGGTATTCCTCAGATAATTGCCATGAGGACGTTCCTGAGGAAAACTAAATTGTGACGGACAACGACCGAAACATAACAAATGCCGAACTAGACATCGACAATTACAACATCTTTAAGAAAAGACAGATCCATCGTAACAAGTACTAATTCGATGGGGGGTGCATTGATAGTTGTCTGCAAATTCATCTCATGCTACATTGCGCCAGAACTGGAGCTGATTGTTCAATGCATGGGTATAAAAAATCATGAACAAATCCTTGGCTGTATCTACCTCCCACCCAATTCTTCCCCTGAGAAGTACATACAAACCGATGAGTGTCTGGAGTCTGGATCTTGTTCAGGCAAGATATCCCCTAGTACAAATATGTATGGTCGGTGACTTTAACTTGCCGAAAATAAATTGGATCTGCTCAGAAGAATGTTCAATGGCTCTGGCACGAAATGATGTATAGATTTCTCCACAAACTTGGATGTATAACTGCAGTATCCGATATGTGTGCGTATCATGGAATTTCCTAATAAATGAAATTAGAAATAATAGCAATTTTATATTGACTTAGTTTTTTCTTCTAGGATATTTAATGTTAAACATTGTGATTCTATTATTAAAGTTGACAACCATCACCTACTCTTCACCTTTTGACTTGACCTTTTTCAGAACAAGTCAAGTACAGTCAGTCCACAAGCAAACTCCTTTTATCATTACTTTAAATCAGCTGACTATAACCTTATAAATGACTTTGTCAGCTTCTTTCATTGGGTCACAATACTCTGTAACTTAACAATGTCAGATATGGTTCAAACATTCTACGAAATCCGCAAGCAGAAAATTTCCTTAGTGGTTCAGCCAGGATCATATGAGTCTCACGGTCTCACATTCCAGAAAAATATCGCTCATATACATTACAAATCTACCCCCTCGCCCCATATCTACAACATTTTTTCCAATCTACGTTCTCATTGTAAACAGCTATCTAAATAATGTTACCAAAATTATATTCGAGAAACAGAGTCGAATCTCAATTACAACCCTGAACAATTTTGGAGTTTTATAATTCCAAGAGAAATTCTTTAATATACAATCAAATCTTTACTTAGATAATGTAAAATGTGAGATGGGGGTCCATCCATGCTGCTAATCTCTTCGCAAACCATTTCAGTTCCGTTTACTCACAAAAGCAATCACAACATGAGGAATGAAAACCCTCCTTCAACAACTTATCTATATCTGAGTTCACCCTATTTTGCTTGAAAACTGCTTTTTTATCCTCTTAAAACCTCTGCATAACATATTTAATAGCTCACTTAAATCTGACTAATTTGCTGAATAATGAAAGTCCAGTTATGTAGTACCCATCCGCAAATCCGGGGGCACTTCTAATATAAAAAACTACAGACATATAAGCATTTTGATAACAATACCCAAACTGTTTGAAAAAAAAATTACATCAAAGAAATGATTAGTTTGGCTTTTGCGCAGGTCGCAATGGTGAACTGAACCTCCTATCTCACACAACTATCACAAAGGCCCTGAAAGATAATTTTGAAGTACATTCAATGTATACAGACTTTTCCAAGGCTTTTGACAAGGTATTGCACAATGTCTTAACTGACAAACTTAAATTTTGGGGAATCTCTGAACCCATGCTCAGGTGGAACGAAAGCGACATAACTGGACGTAGCCAGATTATCAAAGTGAATAACTTTCTGTCGGATAAAATACAGGTTTCTTCAGGGGTCACATCTTGCTCCACTTATCTTCAACTGCTTTGTTAATGATGCTGCCTCCTGCTTCAAATCTACTTTTTCTTTATTTTTTGCTGATGACGTAAAGTCATCCAAAATAATTTCGAATTCCGGAGACTGCTTAGATCTGCAGAGTGATTTGAATAGGTTTGTGGCGTGGTGTGACTCAAATGGGATGGAGCTTAATACATCAAAATCCAAACTAATGATTTTCTCTAGAAAAAGATACATAACAACCTATAACTATACGACTATACAATCAAGGGTGAAATCCTCACAGCCTCTGTAACAATAATGTATCCGGGAGTTGTTCCAGACCCGAGCCTGTCGTACATTGATCATATAACATTTATAACAAAACAAATCACTACGGATATTTGGATTTATCAAAATAAATACAATTAGAGAATCGATGGGGTAAAGAAAAAGTTTTTCCGAGAAATGGGATACATGCATGGTAATGTCGAAGAATTTAAGATCGAGTAGGTTATTACCGATCTGAAAAACAAAAACTCACTAGTATATAGTATATGCAGTGACAGTTGAAAATATCCTAACAGTGAAGAATTATTAATTATTTTCAGCCCATGTCTAAAGAGAATATTCCTTCAACCTTCAACACTGGAGAGAAATAAAATCCATGTTTAAAGGGTGCGGAAATTGCAGAGAAATAGAATTTCTTCAGAACCTCTCGTTTTAATCCCAAATATTAATGAAACTCTTCACTTTTCATCTATAATGGACAACTACCAACAGAGAGATGACGACCTCAAAATAACCGTAGGTTTATGCTGGATACAAAGTAGCTTAGCCTAGAGTTTGCTGGAAGTTTTCACTAGTTTTCAGTTCAGATGTAATTACCCCCTATTGTACCATAAGAACATCTACATCAACAACAGTCATCAATTATCAAAGTAAAATTGCATAAAGGGATTCCGTCTATCCGCGTTTTGATCCTGGATTAACAAACTTCTTCGAAGTTCTCCATGTTTGTTGATTTCAGGTTTTTTTTTTTTTGGGTTGTGGAATAATTTTTCCTTCCTTGTTTTACCTTTAATCTTCACTTCCAACCTTCCCTCAAAATTAAAAAGTGAACACGTCGTTTTAATGTTAATATTATCCAACAAAATACCTACTCGCTTTACATAAATATGCTGCAGTGTAACATAAGGAAAAGCTGATTAAAATTTCACGAAAATATTTTATCCTTCCAGCAGATTTAATTTCCTGAATAATAATTTCCGAGGTAGGGTTCTAAAAATCTAATCATTCTCTATCCAGCCAGTTTAATAGCCCCAACAGTTACTAATAATTTATGTTTCCAACCGCATATCTTAGGAAATTTATTATACAGTGCGGCCCCAAATAATGCTGCCTATATGTGTGACGATTTAAAAAAAATGTATTGTCTAATGTAATGAACAAAGTTTTTATGCATATTTCAGTTCTCTAATTGTCAATTGTAATAAATATATTCATCTAATTTTCAATCACTTTGAAATATTCCAATATATTTGAGACACCCTATAGACATACATAGGTATACCTGCGTGATTATAATACGCTTTCAGGCACGTTAAATATGTCATCCATTTTGGATATCGTTGCGACAATGAAAAATCACAAAGTCGTTTTCCACGAACTTGAAAAGAAAACACGCTCGCTTGCTTAGTGCAGCAGTGGACACTGAACGCTTTGCTTAATGGTGGAATTTTGTTATTTATTAACAAGTAGATAAGAGATTCTTTTTAATTAAAAATATATAATCAGTGATTATGGGCTAATAATTATTGTTATAGAGGAAACTTATTATTAGTCAACAATTAAAAACTAGACAGCTTTAAATGAAAATATGTTTTTCTGAAATACTACAGTTATCGAACATCAAAAACATATTTCGCTTCATTGAAGCAGTTCAAAAACAAAAACATTTAACCGACCTGTTCGGTGTTCAGTGTTTAGGTCAGCTTTTCAGCTGAAAAATTCAATCTGAATTATTTATGCTCTGATTAATAGTTTCGAACTGCTGAATTTCATGAAAATTATTGCAAGTGGCAATTTGTAGCAACTCTCATGTATAGGTATTTATTTAAGGCATGAGTGGTTTTCATTTTCCAACAAATTAATTGGAAAAGGAGCCTGTTCGATATTTGAAAATTCTTTTTTCGTAATGACGGTTCCGATTTGGTATGATTGAACAAACTATTTCGACATTAAAAGATCCACCGTGAGTAACGGTAGTACATAGTACTTTGATAGTACTTAATAACTAATCTCACTAATTCCACAGGCGTGAAAAGTCAGTATCAAATCGGTTGAAATCACAATACAATTATTTTATTACAACCCTTAATAAACACAGAACAAAGAAACTGACGAGAGACGACTAAAAAGCTATAAGAGCATATTAATTTCTCCTGAGAATCTCATATGACTTAATATGCATTAAAATCGACACTGGGTCTCTACATTCAGCCGGCACACTTGAACCTCGAGAGGGCCAACGAACGAATTTGGCCTTTCAAAAGTGCGGAATTTGGTCCGGACGGTCAACACATAAAACGTCGGCTTTTGAGGTAAAGTTGAGTGGCCGACGGATCGATACCAGAGCAGAGCTTAGAAAAATTGTTGAAAAAAGTTACCTCATACGATCTTGACTGAAATTTATGGTTGAAACAAACCACTAATTATTGGCAATTTACGTTGGAATAAATTTTGATGGCTGCTTCTTGTTTCAACTAAAGTAGACTTGATGCATCATCATGATATGTGTGATAAAAAGTCTGGTGTATGATAAACTCAACCGTTTTTCTTTCTTTGCTGTGTTCGAGAACATGCCAAAGTATTTTGGCTTCTTTATACTTTTTTTTCTATTATTTCTACAACTTGCATACTTCAATTCCCTACAGAAGGACTCAACCTCTCCATTAGGTCTCGATCATCCAGATTTTGAAAGATTCTTCGTTGGATTCAATCATATGATCTATGGAACAGGCATTGTATACTGGCACTGACACATCCGTAGATCGCTGAACAAAGACTTGTTGATTACCAAATAAGAACCCTTCACAAAAATTCAAATTGTGTGTTGCCCATGAAGTATTTGCATTGTCCATAAATTCTTTTTTGGATAATTTCTAAAAAAAATTTCAGCTGGCCAAGACGGAGGATGTCTTGCATCAGTATCTTGTGGCATTTGTAGTTTTAATCTAAATAAAATGATATTTCAACCCCAAAACCCTTATGAAAACGTATTGCATAGGGTAATCCAATTTTGTTTGTGTACAGTTTAACTGAATAAGTAAAGTAAATGCAAGACGGTGTAGGAATTATAAATTTTTCTCTTTTATCACGATATTTCTCAAGCATTTTCATCTATCAGCGAAATCGCCATGTTTTTAGCATCATGTTATCTAACTGATGATAACAATGCCAGACTTTATTTCAAGAAATAGGCGTCGCATCCCGTATATACTATCTGTATAATTCTGGTAATTTTTCAATGTCATCTATCAAAGACAGAGCAAATAGCATTGACATGAAAATAAAAATGAAATGAAGACCTATTTTGGCTCAACTCTCTTAATAAGACTTTTACTTATTATATACAAAACTATACAAAAGTTTAATGCCTACTTTTTATTTTCGAATCAAAATTGCATCTCTAAAGTGAGCTAGCATGTATTAATGGCACTTATATCGCACCAGCTGAATTGTATACCCTCGGAATCCTGTTTTAAATACTCGAGAGAACCGAAGTGTTCGCTATGCGGGTTGCAACATCATTATTTCACGCTCTTCGGACGGGTTTATTTAATAAGAGTGCTAATGTCGGTTTCATGGTTTATAATAAGTGCTCTTTTTTTTCGGGTTTTATAGCCGCAACGCTTATCACTGGTAAAGAGCGCGTTTTTATTACTAATTGCTAAACGCAAATGCAAATTGAATGCGTCGTCGTCAATGTGCACCAAATGTTCCAATAACCACAAATAATAAAAACTAAGGTTTTGTAATAAGGCCTAAACGAGCGGTTTCAAACTCAGAAAAAGCAGCACAAACGTTTAGAACAATTTTATTTCGAAAAATACAATTCAATGGCGGACGGTCCGACCTGTGCAACCACGTCTTACACCACCCTCCGCCCTATTTCCTTCCTTCCCCAACGCTTTCTCGCTCTCTCCGCCAGGGAGCGCCACTGACATCCGGCGCGAATTTTAATTTAAAAGTTTGAGCGGGAATATCAAGTGGTTACTACAGTTCGGCCTATCCTGACTAATCTGATTGCCCTCAATCAGGTGAATCAGGTTCACAAAATACTTTGCTTATAGCAATACAAAAAACATAGTCATAAAACAAAAGTTCATAAGTCATAAATTCATAAATAACATAAGAGGTACCTGAATCTTATAGGTTTCCATAACACATTCACAATAGAATGTCATAAAGATTATTATCCAATCAAATACATAAGGGTCACAAAGCAAAAATTGTACATAATGGCTATTTGTTCTTTTTGCTCCTTAAAAGACATTCTCAATTCTCCACATAACCTAACTTTATCGTGGAAGTATAAGATCAAATCTTCCTTTTGCCCTTGTGTTCTTGACGTCATGGCCTTCCACAAAGCTGTTATATTCTTCTCATGTACAAAAGTATTCATAAATGCAATTTTAAAACTGTCCCAAGATGTTAAATTGTTTCTTCGTGCCTCATACCAACTGGCAGCAGCACCAATTAAATTAATCTTTGCTGTTTGTAGCTTAAATTCAGGGGGCCAATTATGCAACAAAGCTGCACTTTCGATTCCTTCAATCCATGATTTACTCTCGATAAATCTGTTCCATTAAATATCGGTATTGTTTTGGAAAAATCTGGCATAACTGTGTATGACTGAACAGGGGCTGGGGCTGTTGAAATCGAGTTCTTGGCCAGCAATTGCATAATCGTGGCATTTTGTTGCATTAAATTATTCATAGACATAATTAGGGCGTTAATATCAATATTCGGGGCTGTAGCCCGTTTAAATTCAGTCGTTTCAGGAGCATGATTTTTGGAAATACCTGAAAAATGAGCTGAATTGTGCCCTGGTTGCTGTTGATCTCCATCTTCACCCATATTTTGCTGGTTAACTTGTGGTTGACGTGATTGCGCCATGCGCCTCATAAAAATATTCAAAATCACTCACGTTGATATCGGACCGAACTATGGGATTCATATCTCCTTCGCCGCGGGCTATATTTTCACAAAATTCCACAAAAATCAGTGTGCATGAAACGCGTGTTCACAACTAATCCATAAAACTCACAATATCCAAAGTAATCGCGACTTTTCCGGGGCATATCCCACTTCTGAAACTGTAATAAGGCCTAAACGAGCGGTTTCAAACTCAGAAAAAGCAGCACAACCGTTTAGAACAATTTTATTTCGAAAAATACAATTCAATGGCGGACGGTCCGTCCTGTGCAACCACGTCTTACACCACCCTCCGCCCTATTTCCTTCCTTCCCCAACGCTTTCTCGCTCTCTCCGTCAGGGAGCGCCACTGACATCCGGCGCGAATTTTAATTTAAAAGTTTGAGCGGGAATATCAAGTGGTTACTACAGTTTATATAAAAAAAAGCTCTGGCTTGCGACTTATGAGGTGCATCTTCAACAAGATCTTCAACTAAGCCAAATATCAGAATTACTGTATACTCATTTTTATGAGAAAAAGAGTAATTTTGAAAACTTGCTGTTGACCTCAGCCTCCTCATAAGTAAAACTTTTAAATGAAATAATATAAAAATCATTAAATATTTAACTATATTTTTAAAGTCAGCTCAAAGACAGGTATAGAAAAACCTTGTTGAAGGTAGCAACTATTCTGCAACAACCAGAAAACTATCAGTGAAACATGTAGAAATATTTCTATAAGAAAAAATTTCTTAGCTCAAAATCCACAGAGTTCTTTTGTCATGTAATTCTAGAAAGTTCTCCAGATTTCAAACTTCAAAGATTTTGTCGTAGCCATTTGCAGTTCACCTATCGTCATTTAATTGGTTGGTGTCCTTAAACTAGTCCCTCCAGTTTCGAATGAAAGGGTTCCGTCTTTCGTCCTTCTGCTTTGTGTTATGTTCCGCAAATATCTTGTAATATACCTATTCAACTTCATTCAGGAACTTAGTTCTGCTTTTACTCAAATCATTAGTTTTTGGATCAACTCAATTCATCGTGGGTTGGCCTTAAGAAATCTCCAACTCTGGCAGCTGTATATCAAAATCGGAAAAATAAATTGATTGAAAAGTATCCATTAGCCATTCCAGGTCACGTGACTTTGACAAGGTCCGCCATATTTGCTGAGGGGCAACCAAAGCCTATAGATGATTATTGTTCACAGTGTTATTGAGTTTGTGCTTAGGAATTTTTGCGTTTTTTGATTTGTTCAATAAGTTTTAAGTTGTTTTTAGTTTTTGTGAATGAATGAATGAATCTTTATTTACAGACATGCCACTTTACATTTTAATTCAACAATAGTAAACAAACAATTTATTAACAAAAATAATGCTTAAGAATCTAAATTGTTTGAAAAAAGTTTGATACTTACAACCTTACAAATAAACTTTAGCAAAATAAATTTTTGGTAGAATGACTCCTCAAACGTTTTGACTGTTCTGATCGGTGCACAGATCTGGCATGTAGCTTACTGGCTTGTTCATTCTGGGCTTTTATCAATTATCGTAGTATATCCTAAATTTGTACTGGGGACCCAATCCGGATTGTTTGTATCCTTAAATTCTGCTGGACTACCTAAAAGGTATTAAAAGTTACCTACTTGTAGAAACATAAACAACTTTTTTGATATACTGAGATGAAGTGTTTTTGTATTTTAACAACAATACAGTCATAAAACTTACCATTAACAAAATGTTTCGAACAAATTCGAACATTTTCAACAACGTTACAGTCAAATCTCACCTTTTGAGGCATCTAATTCACATACTCCGTTGTTTTTTTGATAGCTCGTTTATGCGATCCCCTCGATCTTCAAATGCTGCTGGAATCCTAAAAAACCTCACTTTATCCCTTTCAGCTCTATTGGAGCACCTAAAAACGCTACAAAACGAAGGCATCTTCACAAAATAATACTTCAAAAATTCTCGGTTTGCATTGAAAATAACACTAAATCAGGTTATGTTTGGCTTGTGTCTGCCCCTCAGTTAAAATGGCGGATCGGTTATGACGTCAACCTGGAATGCCTAATAAGCCATACTTCCCTTGCACTTTTTTTTAGAGGTCCGAAACAACCTTCATAAATCTTTCAACCTCCGGTATGTTAATTTCTTTGGATGAAGAACCACTAGAATTATTCCCAAATGGGTCATCTGATTATAGACGCATTATGACCAAAATCGCACCTGATGATGGAAAATTTATTTCAAATGAAAATAGAATACTTCTTTTAAATGGATGGCGCGTACAAGTTCTGATTCATCCAGTTCTTTTTAGGCTTGAATGTTGGCTGAAACATTCCTACTGACACATACTCATTAGGAAGAACCATTGGTATGTTTACTCAGTACTCAAAATGGATTCCTTGTTTCTTTGAGAAAATTCACCAATTGGTAACACTTGAATTGGCAAAAATAAAGACTGTATTGAACAACTAATTAATTATTTTAATGAGAAGCCACATTACAAAAACTACGACTTATGATGATTACTTGAAACCATCTTGACACACGCGTCATTTTTAAAAAACATCTTTAACTACGCCTACTAGATTTATCATTGTTCTTTAACACCTCCTCTCAATGGTAAATTATTTACCTGTACCTACTTTTGACTCAAAAAATTTGTTAGGTTCTTGTTGTGGTGTAGTCTGCTTCCCCTCCGTAATTTTAGGAAGCTCAGGTAAGAAAACGACATCTGTATATTTTTCTGCTTTCTGTGTCTGTGGAAAATAAATTCTGTATCCTTCAACGTCGTGGCACATGGCATGGCAATATCCAACAAACACGCCAATTTCATTTTTTACATTCCATGTTTGCTGCTTTTTGTTTTGCCCACAGTTGACATGGAGATTTACATTGGTATGCTTTCTAACATATTTAGTACATACAGTGCACAATTGATGCATTTAGCCCATATTTTTCTGGTCCATCATTCATCATCATTCTCGCTGCTTCTATCAAGGTACGCATCTCCCTTTCAGCTCGGCCATTTTGTTCTGGTGTGTATACCACTGAACGCTGATGACTTATCCCTTTTCTCCTCAGGAGGAGAGTTGATAAACTCTAAACCATTATCAGATCTTAAAACTTTCATCTTAAAATCTGTAAATTTCTCTGCTAGCTATAAATTCTTCTATGTACCTCATCTTTGAAAAATACACATGCCTATGTAACGAAAAGTCATCCTTCGATATAAAACCTGCAACCTCCCAAAGATTTGACCTCCATAGAGCCGCATACATCTGCATGAACCAATTCTAAAGATTCGGTGGCTCTAGAATGACTATTCAAATATGAAAATTTATGTTGCTTACCAGCCAAGCATTGTTTACATAGTTCACTATCATCGACAAAAGGGATATTGTGCCTCTTCAATACATCTTTCACATGAGCATATAGTTTTGATATTGGTGTTCCTATGCCAGTTGCTTAAACTCTCCACATTTTCAACTTTGTTGCAATCTAGAAAATTATTCTTTGTATTAAGCTTAGAGTTGACAGTTTTCTCTTTCCCATTTTTATCAATGGAAAACTTTAGCTTGTACATCTTATTCCTAGTTGCCATAGCACAAACATCACCCTTATTTACAATTTTGCATTTATTATCATCTGAGATCATTCGGAAACCCTTATCCAAGACTCCACCCACAGAAAACAGATTAAATTTCATCTGAGGTATATAAAAAACTTCATTCAATATTACTTCTTCCCAAAAATCTCCATACAGTGTAAGCCAAAACTCTTATTCTTCCAACCCCATTTACTTCTAGCAGATCTCCATTTCCATCAACTTTCACTATTTGGTTGCTTTTTAATTTATTGAAACTCAAACAGATCTGGAACCCTACACATATGTTCACTAGATTTTGTGTCAAGGCACCAATCTGCACAGATCTTTGTTTTGATTCCGACAAGGGCTACTGGCTCATCGTTGTCTTTTTCTCTATTTTGACTTCAATATACTTCCATCAGCAATTTTCAATTTCATGGCCTAGTTTTTGACAAAAGTGACACTTTTCTTTTTCTTTCTGCAATCTCTTGCTAAATGATCAATTTTCTGGCATACATAACTCTTGTTCTCGCTTTTCCTAAAATATTTTTTGTTACACCCCCAATAAACATTTCTGCATTCACATTTTGTTTTCCATTTTATTATTTTGTTGCTTCTTAGTTCAAAATGCCCAGAATATACCGAAGGAGAAAGGCAATTGGTCAGCGGTTGCAGTAGAATCAGGTAGGGCTGTAAGAGAGATTGGAAGAGCCTTTAACATCCCTGAATCTACATCTACACTGAGAGACAGAATTCGAACAAAAAACTATGATAAAAGTAAATTGGGCCGGAATGAGGACCAGGAAAAAGCATTGGCTGAACATGTTGTCAAACTGGCCAATGTATTCCATGGAATTTCACCTCTAGAACTTCGTCGCCTGGCTTATGACTTTGCTGTGCAGAATAAAATCAAACACCGGTACAATGTAGATAAAAAAATAGCGAAGGAAGACTGGCTACAATTGTTTGTGTATCGAAATCCACGAATATCGCTCAGAAAACCTGAAGGCACTAGTTTAAATCGGGTAGAGGCATTTGATAAGTCTGCTGTGACAAAATTCTTCGAAAATCTCACCAGAGTCTCTGAGAAATATAAGTTTTCAGAAAGTCGCATTTATAATGTTGACGAAACGAGCATTTCAACTGTTCAAAAGCCTTCAAATAATTTAGCACCGAAAGGTCAGAAGCAAGTGGGCTCAGTTACGTCATGGGAGAGGGGAAAGAATGTTACAGTAGTTTGTGCCGTAAGTGCAGTAGGTCATTACGTGCCCCCTATGTTCGTTTATCCTAGAGCCCGCATAAATCCTCATTTAGAAAAAGACGGTCCTACCTGTAAATTGGTAAGAACTAAGAAATTGGAATTAAATAGTTGAAGTTTCATACTTTAGTTTCAATTTGTGAATGTTGTATATTTGAAGAATAGTTCATCATTCTTGATGGTCTTGTTTTGGCGGTTAATCTGAATGTGAGGAGCAAGTGTTCATTAGGTAAAATTCTACTCATATTAGATAACCACCCTAGTAACATATTTCTAGATGGATATAATTTCTTTAGGAGTAATGGCTTAATAATGGTATCACTTCCACCGCATACTTCACATAAGTTGCAGCCCCTCGACCTGGCGTTTTTTGGACCATTAAAGAATGCTTTGAACAAACAATGTGATTTACATTTACGAATTCATGTGCACGAAAAAAATCACACATTACGATTTAGCATCGATTTTTAATGAAGCATTTATGAGAGCCGCCACCATAGAAAAAGGAGTATCTGGATTCAAAGCGGCAGGAATTTGGCCCTTGGATCCGGAAAAGTTCTCTGATGATGATTTTCTCCAACTTGATGAAACTGAAAATATCCCACAGATGCCAATAATCTCTATGGGAGAGTCGCTGCAAGCAGAAAACGAAGATTCACAAGAACAGAATCTCATATCTTTCGAGCTAGATCACAGAACACCTATAAAGAAAAACAGTGCAGAGAATATTGCGCATGATATTCAACGATTCAAAAGTTAGCTCCATTACCCACCATCAAATCTAAAAAATTTTTAGCGAAATCGCGCCCTAAACAACATTCGAAGATCTTGACTGCTACTCCTCTTAAATTAGAACTGGAGGCTATGGAAGAGAAGAGAAAAGAAAAACTGAAGAAAAAAGAAACAAATATAGTAAAAAAAGGGAAAGTTTCAAGAGTTTTGAGAGTTAAAAATATCAACAAAAAACCAAAACACATTCGCAAAATTAAGTTCTAGGACGACGACGATGAAACTGAACCTGAGAGTTATTCTGAAAGCGAGATTTGTAGCGATGATGAGTTAGACCAGTGGTTCCCAAACTGGGGGGCGCGCCCCCCTAGGGGGGCGTGAAGCAATATTAAGGGGGGCGTGAGTGTTCTAAAAAATTAATAGGTACAAATTTTAGGCTTTAAAATAAAAAATCAGTTAAAATTTAATAAAAGATTTCTACAATCCGGCAACAGCGCATACCTAAGCCAAAGCAGCTTTTCCATGCGATCATTGCTACAGCGCATGCTCGCTGCCCACTGTCATGCCCATTCCTCCTCTTTCAAAATCCAGAGGCGTTTTCTCGCGTCTCAAATATGGTTTAAGTAATGTCACCATGACGTCATAATTTCTTGGCGCGAGAAAATGGTTTTAAAACGTGGATTGGATTGTATTTCAAATCGGTTTGAAACAGTTTTGACGTGAGGTCATGGGTTTATCGCCAGAATGCACTGTTCCAAAACAGTTTTCAGTTTCAAAAAAGTGGACGCGAGAAAACGCCTCAGTTCAGACGAGTTACAGTAAGCAAAAAAAATGTTTTTGTATAATGGGGGAAGGAAGGGGGGGCGCGACCACTTCTGGATTTCAGAAAGGGGGCGCAGAAGAAAAAAGTTTGGGAACCACTGAGTTAGACGAAGTTTCTCCCACCCTAACTCACGAAGAGGATATCTGTCTAGTCTGCGGAGAGTTTGGGAGGAATACCGAGGTCTGGTTTCGTTGCAATTCCTGCTCAAAGTGGGCACATGCCGCTTGCCGCTTGTAGTAGAAAAGAAAAAGAGAAAATTTACTTGTGTGACTACTGTTGCTGAAAGTTGATGTTTATTTACCTAAGTTATTATTAGAATGTGTTTTATGTTGGTATTTAATAAACTCTCAATATTTCTAAGCTCACTGGTTTTGATATCTATGTAAACTTTTGCATTTTTTGTTATTGAAAAATAAAATAGTCAATAGTTCAATTACATTGAAACACTTCACTTTACTGCGTGCCATTCCCACAGAGCATGCGCGGTATTAGCCAAATGTCCAGGTAATACCGCGCAGGCAATATTTATTTTTATTTTTTTATATTGGAACTTATAGAAAGAAATGATTGATTTTGAATGTTCCAGTAGTTAGTCTATAGTATTTGCGCTCTTTATGGAAAAAAGCAGGTCATTGATAAAATATTTAATGAATTAGAAGTCAGTGACTCTTGAAACAATAATTAATTCTTGAGCCTTAGCATCTTTGTTAAGCCATCTTATTTCAAGGTCACCTCCTGCAGATGAAGGTTCCTGTTTTTCACCATTAGCAACAAAGCCCTCTCCCTTTTGATATGACTTTGAAACTCCCACAACACAATACCCAGTTATCATTGCCGATTAATTTTACCACTGTGCCTTGGTCCTGCTGCTCCATCATAATTTCTCTCAACCGCCCAACCCAACTTGAAGGACGTACTCTGTGGACGTACTTTTACCATTCACAGCAGAACAAAAGTTCCTCTTCTACTTTTTTTCTGGCCCCCACACTTGAAAACTACCAGCCTTTATTTCTAGCTATGTCTGGGCCCGTAACCACTTGAATTGGCAAAAATAAAGACTGTATTAAACTACTAATTATTTATTTTAATGAGGAACCACATTACAAATACTACAACTTATGATGATTACTTGACACCATCTTGACACACACGTCATTTTCAAAAAACACCTTTAACTATACATACTAGATTTATCATTGTTCTTTAACAGTTTCCTGAGAGACATTTTGCCTTCGCTGATCCTGTAACTGAAACTACGAAAATCTTTTAACCTCGCTTTAAACGGATATTGCTAAAACTGCTGTTGCGTCCATTGGAAATAGTATTCCATTTGTTGTCCAGATTAGTCCTTCAGAACATTCCAGTGCTGATTCACTAAGCCAAAAAGAATGAACTGTGGCGTTTTCCTCCATAGAACATTGTACTAAAGTGAAAAAAAAAGTTCATTTGACGAATAAAAAGAAGCCTATACCAGCTCTGAAGAAGTGGATTCAAATTGGTTGTTGTTTTGAACTTAATCACTTATTTATGTTTATTGCAAGACATTTTTCATCTTTACATCTTCATATACAAAATCAATCACCAAAGAAATCTCTCTAGAATTCTTGAGAACTCTTTTTTTATTTAAATCACATAATGGGAACGAATTCCTGAATATTCGAGTACCGTGGTGGCATCGGCTTTTCCGCACCAATGTAATTTCCTAAAAATATCTTAAATAAAATCACCTTTAGCTTATCATAATTAAAACACTGGCTAGTTAATATTATTTCTCTTTTTACAGCTCTTTACTATAATATTGACTAACTTCTTATTTCTTTTTTAGGTAAGTCTGAAAGCTGGATTCTTATGTAGATTGTAGGTAAGTGCATTAGCGAGTACTGGTTTTTGGGGACTGTGTGCATAAGATCTCTTGATGTTGTTCATATAGAGAAATACTTTCTCAATTAAATACGTCATTCTTTGACAACATGATGAATGGAAACAAGAATTAAAAAGTATGTAATAACAAAAATGTCTCGTCAATCGACATTTTTTATTTTGCGTTCGGTAAAACACTCTCTTTTACTGTTCGCCGTCGCTAATGAAATGGAAGTCCAGGGACAACTCTTCCGAGAAAGAAATTTTATCGCCCCGGGGGCTTGTAAAAGACAGCACTCAGTGTTTTAATTAAAGCGAAATTAGCGGATTTAATTGAAAAACGAACAGATGTTGGAGATTTCCGTCAGAGCGCGACACTGTCGACTGGAAAAAAAAAACCTGGAATCTGGGAGAGAGAGGCGGAGGTCCGCTAATGGACAGATTTATAATTTCGAATGAAATTTTTAGGTGGAATTTATCTTGCGAGAACGTGAAGAATGCTGAAATTTTGTGCGAGGATTGAAGTTTTGCTATAAAACTGTCGTTAGTTTGGGCAAATGAAATTTGTTTGCGCGCTTCGTCTAAAACGAAATGCGCTTTTGATTTAGAAAAATGAAGAGAAATAAACCTCGGAATAGATTATTGAACTGAAGCAGCACATTGCAAAAAAAATATCAATAATTGCTATTGGAACTCACACCCATAATGGTGTTTTTGTTTTCTGATTTGACATCCTCTGCACCAGATACACCGGTGTTCTTATGAATAGAAAGTTTTTCGAGAATTGAAAAGACATTATAGAAAAATCTTCTCGCACTCGAAATGGACTTTTGATGAAGGTCTAGTATCAAGAATAGAGCTACATACAACAAAAGACTACGGGCATGTTAAAGACGATATATCAAACAAAAACTCTCTGGTATGGACCAAAGAATTCCAAGCCTAGACTATAGTTTTGGAACAGGTGACCGTACCAGAGGTGAAGAAGTGGAAGGCCGAGAACAACCTGATACCGAAAGAATCCAATACTGGGAGATAGACAAGATGGTCGATGGAAGATATGAAGATATAAAGTTTTGATTTAGTTTTGTCTGCAATCTCTGGAATTGTTCGTCCGGAAGCACAACACAACTTACCTTTTGAAAATGCAGCATCATGAACATCTATCTCTTTGTCGTCCTATTCCTAGTGTCCTTGCGGTTCATTCTTTGCAACTCCCATAAAGACAAAGAGGAACTTCCATTATTCGATTCGCGTTGAATATAATTTAATGGGTAGCTGCTTATTTTATGGAAAATATGAATGGCAAACTGGAAAGTTATTTCAAATTGAACAGCGTAAAAGGGCTTACAAACAAAATTCGTTACCGTACATTAATTACTTAATCTATAACATTTTACAGTTCCAGTTAAAACACATTATCATATTATCTCGACAAAGTATAAGATTATCAGAAGAGTCTCAATGGTTATATAGGACTTCCTGAAACTTATAAAATTAATAAGAAGCTGTCAATAATGTCAATATATTATAAAACGCAAATGCATGTTAAATTAAAACGCAATGAATATGCAATAAGAAGGCTTCAGGTTTCCACTGTGACCAATTAAGAAATTAATGAATGCCATAAAAGTTTACTGGATGTGTACTGACACTTATTATTATTATTTTGCCCTGAATATAGAAATGGCTTCCTGTCGATATTGACTGCCTTTCGATATTATATTTACACAATTTATTGATTAGTAGCGGTTTATTAGCCTGCTGATGATAATTTTCTGATAATATTGCGGATGAGCAAGTGTCACGAGCCTACGTTAGGGAACTTATACACGAAGTTTATTTCAAATGTAAAAAAACATGTTGAAAAAATTGTGTGAGGTAGGTAGTTACAATTTGGAGTACAAAAAAATAAAGATTGTCAATCTAAAATCTAACCCAATTAGTGCCAAGTATATATATTTTTTTAAGAAATGCTAAATGGAATTCAATGTAAAGCTTTCCACAAGTCTACCCAATAACTGAAGTTCAACCAAACCACACAAAGAGAATAATTTCCCTTAACATATTCAGATAAGATTGCATTCTTCAAAGAAAATCGATAAATGATAATTATTATAATAATCTTTGCATAAACCAAACTTAAACAAGCTCAAAAAAAAGATCACTTTACACAGGCTGAACATCTTCTATGGGTAGAAGACAGTAGAGGTTGATGATGTTCTTGAGACTTGAAACTTAATCAAGAGTCAGGAATAACCAAAATTCAAACTATTATGAAATATCCAAACTCAATTTTTGAACTATAGACGGAAATACTCAAAATTTCAATTATTATAATTTTATATAAATTTAACTTTTGGCTATTCCCAGCTCTTGTTTGGAATAATCTGGAGTGATTTGAATAATTGAATTAACTTGAAACAATCAAGAGCCAGGAATAAGCAAAATTTGGATTATTATAAAATATCCAAACTCAATCTTTGAACTATAGAAGGGAATACTCAAAATGTGAATTATAATTTTATATAAATTCAACTTTTGACTATTCCCGGCTCTTGTTTGAACTAATATTTGGAGTGATTTGAATAATTGAATTGTTCTCGAGACTTGAAACTCAATCAAGAGTCAGGAATAAGCAAAATTCGAATTAGTAGCTATATAAATTATGCAAGCTGCACGAACACACTTGCAGATTAGGTATTTTCACAGTTGATCCAAAAACGGATAGCAGGTAACTTTTTTATTCACACCACATGAGCACCAGCTATGAAAACGACTGAGTCTTCAGGTTGCGATTCCTGCTTTCCACTGGAATCGTCGATGGATGATATCAGACACTGAGCATCCGTGTGAACCTTAAACATGAAAAAACTTGTTGCACTACCGCATTCACGAATTGCACTCCATTATCGCTGTTAATTCGAAAAGTTACTCCATATCACAGAATCACTTCATTGATCAGACATCGCACAATTTTGAGTACAAGAAACTCGCAATAGCACATTCAGATTCTGTCACAAAACAAAGTTCTAAAAGCTCTAGGGGCTATCAAGTGCACTTCGCAAATCGCAGCTGGTTTGGAAAGGCAAAAACAGGGACAAACAACAAACAAACTTTGCCCTGGGGTATTAACACCCTCATAATTCCCTTGATACATAAATAACTATTAATATATAATACGTGTTGAATGTATACCAGGCCATAGTGAGTGAATCACATAGGTCGTGATAGCGCTGTGTATAACGACGGCTTACTACAAAACCGAAGTTCAGAGGTTCAAATCCGCTGTATACACAGCGCTTCAGCGCTATCACGACCTAAAGATCGCTATGACCTGGTATACGTACAACACGTATTATATTGAAAAAGTTTTTAATTGATATTGTCACGGCTTTGTATTGCCTGACAGAAATCTTAGGTTCGTTTCGTTTATTTCAAAAATCAAAGTCCAATTAACACAGCAATACTTTATTCCACATAACAATACACTCTGACACTAATTACTTTGATAACTAACTCAACAATTAAACTCTTTACAATAATCACTATTTAACTCTTATCACAGTCAAACTTTAACTTAACTTACAAGCTAAAACCCGTCCTTATATATAGCTGTAATTTATTCCTGTAAATTCTAGAAGAACCGCGATCGACGTTGTTCCCGAACATCTCGTAAAATCTCGAATCTGCTATGCGATTCTTGACACACTAGCGGCCGTTGCACTGCCCTCCTCTTAAGGTTGATCGTCTCGATCAACTTCACGCCCATGATATTTCGTTAACCTGTCCAGATGTACAACTTTCATCTTACTCCTGGTGTTGCGTTGGACTCGATAAACCAAATCATTGATCCTCTTGATTATTTTGTAGGGTCCTTCCCATGCTGAAGACAATTTCGGCGATACTCCTTTCTTTCTAGCTGGATTATACAGCCACACCAAATCACCTTCTTGAAATCCGGCTGAATTGGCTTTCAGGTCGTATCTGGTCTTCATCCGATCACTAGCTAGTTGAATATGCTCCCGAGCAAAATCATGGATACCCAGAAGTCGTGCCCTTACTTCGTCGGCATAGTCTCGAATTTCCTTTCTTTCTTCTTCAGGTATCCCAAACATCAGATTAGATTAAAAATAGAGGTAAATGCTTTTCCCAATCTCGCTGGTTCCTTGTGACCACTTTTGTCAGGTATTCCTCTATGTTCTTATTGAATAGTTCTAACATGCCATCAGACTGTGGATGTGAAGGAGTTGTCCTTGTCTTACGAATGCCCATGATCTCACAAATTTTCTTAAAGATGGCAGATTCGAAGTTTCGTCCCTGGTCTGAATGTAACTCTAGTGGCACACCATGACGACTAAAAACTTCGTCCACTAGCACCTGGGCAACAGTGATGGCTTCTTGATTTGGAATAGCGAAAACTTCTGGCCATTTACTGAAGTAATCCATGATAACTAAGATGTATTTGTTACCACGCTCCGACTCTGGAAACCGTCCGGCTACATCTATCGCTATTCTTTCAAATGGAAGACCGACGTTGTACTGTTTCATGGGCCCCCGAAATCTTAGTTTAGGGCCTTTACTGGTAGCACAGATGTCGCATTTTCGGCACCAGCTTTTAACGTCTTCATGGTAGTGAACCCAGTAAAAACATTCCCGGATTTTGTCCAAAGTCTTGTTAACTCCGAAATGCGCCTCTGAAGTTCCGTCGTGTATTTCTTTTAATACATCTTCCACTCGGTCTTTTGGGATAACCAGTTGGCTCTTAGTGGATTTCCCCATCGGCACTTTCCCAAACTCTTTTGAGCAAACCATTTTGGCTTGTTGTCTTGTGATAGGCATATACAGAATGTTCTAGAATTTCCCTCGAACTTTCTTTAAATGTCTTTTCTCGTCTTTGCTCGAAGTTCTAAACACGCCGGTGAAGTCACAAATTGGATAACTCGCTTTATTCTAGAATAGAATGTTCTGGAATTTTCTTGAAATTTCTTTTCTAGAGGTCGATTGATACAGCAGACACGTCGGTGAAGTCACAATTTCGATATCTACCTTGGTTTCCAAATAGAATGTTCTAGAATTTTCCTGAAACTCCTCGAAAAACTTTTTCTGAATGACGATTGATGTTCCGAATACGTCGGCGAAGTCACAAATTCGATATCTCCCTTAGTTTCCAAATAGAATTTTCTAGAACTCACTCGAAGATTCACTATCACAGTCAAAATCGGGTATAGAGTCACTTCCGGGGTAATTCACACGATCGGTTAAGTCCATCTTTGTGATTGTCACTGTTTGCACTGAATAACTGTCCCAGTGTTCACTTAGTAGAAAGTTCTCGTGCCTCAGACGTTACGCTAATACGGTACCGCTAACAATACGGTATTTTTAATGGTATTTTACAGTTCTCGGACATGAAGACACAAAAATCGTCTAGTCCCTAATTCTGTTTACATTTTGACAGCTGAATTGAGTGATCTAACCCAACTCTTTGCTTGTTTGCTAACTTTTATTTATTCTGAAGATTCCTGAGCTTCATTAATTGTCCCTTGGTGTTTTTTATGAAGGAATTAGTAGAAGTTCTTGTTCTTGCAGACATAAATGGAGCGTAAACTAATTTTGACATAGCATAGCGTTACGGTAAGGCATCCGCTAATTCCCGTTAGGTAGCGGGCTCCGCTAACGCTAATACCGTAAAAACTGCCATACTTGTCAAATAACGTTACGGTATTTGAAATTTGGACAGCACGAGAATTCTCTAGTGTTCAGTTTTTACATTACACTAGTGTCCCCGCACTTCCGCAATTGGATTTCACTCTGCAGTCCTTTATATCCCACTTTTGACACCAATAGGGTCGTTTCATGATTTTTGTTTATTTTTTCATTGAATTAGGCACATCAAAATCTATTCTTGGTTTTTTTCCCGCATTTTTTAGAATAATATTAAAGGAGATATTTCAATTTGAAATTTTACTAAAGTCTGTTTTTTTTTTAAGATAAAAGTCAAAATGACATTATGTTGGCAATACAATGTAAAATTGTCAAGGCTTTCAAATTTTTTATGTAGAAAAGGCTTGTGTTGCCAACATAGTTACTAAATTTTTGACTTGGGGAATTATCTTTAAAAAAAAACACAGACTTTATTATTCGTTATTTTTTAAATTGTAATGACGTCACAAGGCGCGCTTGCGCACTGTATTTCTAAATTTAAGTTTGCATCACTGACAAAATTTCCTAGTTGTCTAGTTGGCTGCAATGCCACTGGCCCATCTCCTGTCTTCTTTTAGCAGAGGTTATGTCAGTTATTTTGTTTATTTTGATTCGCCTGTCTAGTCTGGTTGATTTATAAAATAAAAAATAAATACTTATTTCACCCGTTTATTTGGTCGGTTTATGTGAGAAGATGGATAGTGGATTTATTAAAGCCTCCAGCGAAAATTTACCTGAACTAAATTATGTGATGTTGCAAGAGTTTTTTTGCCAAAAATACGGATTATTTAAGTGCAGAAATAAGAGGAGTCAAAACCGAGGTCAAAACCTAAAGGTGGGTAGTGAAATATTGGCATAATTATTGTATTGGTTTAGCTTTGGCCCATTATTATAATACATTTTTAGTAGCAGGGTAACAGTTTTATAGCTTCATATATTTTTAGGTCAGCGAGAGCCAGTTATGGTGACAATGCTATTGGCTATGTGCATTAATGTGCAGTTGAAAAGAGACAGCAGAATATCCGCTGTTAGGAGCATCGCAAGATGGAATAAGCAAAGAATTTGTGATTTATGAAGTTTAATGTCCTAGCAAGGAGGAGACTGTGAAAAACTACATTAAGGAAAATGGAAATATAATGACGAAATACATGTGCCAACTTCAGTCTTCAGTTACAAATGTTATTGTGTAACAGACAAAAAGGACTGTTTTGTGTGGCAAGTCCCAAATTTGGAGAGGATAATGAAGTGACAATTTTTGAATTAGACTTAAACATTAGGTTTATTAAAGTAATTATTGAATCAGCTGAAGAATTTTGGAAGAAAAATGTATTTTCAGTCATTTTGAATAAAAATATATGATTGATTTGGGAGTCTGGTAGTTTTCTTCTTTACATTATTTATGCATTAAAAATACCCTTTTAATCCCCAGGATTAAATTTCACTTTATTTCCCAAGGGATTAACTTTTTACTCATTTCCCGTGGTGTAAATGGAACGGGGAATAAAAGGGTACTCCAAAGTTGAGGGAATAAAAAACACTTTAGTCCTGAGATGTATACACTATTTTATGTACTTTAGAGGGATCAAAAGTACCCTCTTAATTTTTAATCCCTAAAGTGCATATGATAGTGTATACACTTCAGGACTAAAGTGTTTTTTAATCCCTCAACAAATTATAGCCCTCACTTCGGGATTAAAAGTACCACTTTAGTCTCGAGGTGTATACTGTACTATGTGTGTGAGCTCTGAAACTAAATTTAAAGTGACTATTTATTATCGTGTAATTGACGAAGTAGTTAGTCAACTATTACACAGATTTGTTGGTATGGAATCGACAATCCTTGAAAAATGTAGAAAATTGTCTATCAAATATTCTGAATAAGTCAGTCATTCTCTAATACCCCAATATGTTCACCTTATTACTTTAGCCAAGGATCATCTAGACTTTAGACGACTCTATGAGCGTCAGGCAATATTTTGAATCAATACTTGAAAAATTTGGAATATTATGCCGGTTTTCCACTAAACGGACTGTTGAGTTTGTGTTTTAAAACAAAAACAAAAACTGAAAGAAACACAAAATTCTTGTTTCCATCAAGCGAACTACGTTTTGTTTTCTCGTGAAAACAAAAATCCAACTGTCTCAAAATATACACTAGTCTTGAAAATGTTTGGGAAAAGTTTGAGTTTGGGTTTTTTTTTTTGTTTTGTCTGTTTGGTGGAAAACCGGCATTATAGAAAGTGGCTTATCTCAAGTGTATATGGCATTTTTGTTATTTTTCACTTTGCCTATGACAGTTGCCACTGTTGAACGCTCCTTTAGCAAATTGAAAATTATAAAATAAAAATTACATTACTGGGGGCCCCTGTAATTTATTTGCACCGGGGCCCCGTCCGACCTTGCTACGCCACTGTCTCGAATTGTCTGGAGCTTTGCTGAATCTCAGACATGTTCACTAGATTCACAATGTCAACAATTTTTGAAGAAACTGAGAAAAATGATCATTGCAATAATATTTTGTTCACCAGAAGTAAACAAATAATTCCAAATGAAAAAAAAAACTTGCAATTTTGCATTACATTTTTTTCCCATGAAAATTTTTGTAAAATTTGTAAACTACATAGTTTGCTTTTAAAATGAAAATGAAAATTAAATTGTGAATTGCACTATAAAGCCATAACGTAAACTATCAAGCGACCATCAAATTATTGCACGTATTGCATATATCATATTACCTATATGCTATATGAATACTTAGGGTGAGATGTTTGATTACAAAACGTAACAAAGTAAAGCCATAAAACCTGATCCTGTAAGTAGCAGTTCCATTGCAGTTAATAAAACCGCCATAAAATGCTATATCATAATTTCAATATGAAACATGACGCAGTCTGCAAGAAAAAAGAACACGTCCCAGGCAGCAGCGGCCGACATAAGTGTAGACGACCACTTGTCGATAAGAAAACGGATTTATATAGGAAGGCACGGGCACATAATAAAATACACTTTTATGTTGTTTATGTTTTAACTATAGCGGTTGGATGTATTTTTTCGATTATGTGCCATTGAGTGCGGCTTATGAAGTTCTGGCGACATTGATTGATGGATTGATTTATTCACGATGTGGTTTTGACGTTATGTTTCGAAAGCTTGAAGAAGCTAAATGCAAATAAGGGAAGTTGAGGTAAATTCCCACATGGAGGTGGTTCGCAGACATAGACTAAAAGGCAACCGTGTGCTGATAAGTCAGACTTCAGATTGTCAATGCTATTTTCTGTAAGTTTGCAATTCAAAATTGATAACAATGATTTGAAAGGTTTGTTCATGATTGGTCATATGTTATACTAAACCGTTCGATGGAAGTCAAAGAACTTCTCAAAATAAACAAAAAAAGTGTGGTGGAACATAAAACCAAAGTGTGGTTTTCTTTGGTGAAAACACGAATGTTTAATCGAAGTTGCAAACCAACTGCCATTAACTGTGTTTGTATTGATTCTGGTCACGGCCCGATTACACAATAATTGTGGCTTTGCTCTATGAAACAATGGAGAGAACCAGAATTCTCAATTATTGGATGCTGATGCGGTAATTGCATACCAGGGTTGTTCGGAAAATGAGCGATTTCGATACTTAATTTGGTGAATATTTTGGTTAATAGTCACAAAATTGCAACTTGCATTTGAGGACGTTAACCTGAAGTGCGCTCACCTATGTAACAGTCCAACAAATTGCTTAACACTTTTAGATTTCACGATAAGAAGGCAAAACTTCTCGTCTATGTATGCATTTTGTTGCACTGATTTCACAGCAAGTCTGGCAATCATCACATCACATGGGCTTCCAAAGATTCGAAACATAATAACGAAAACAAGATGAAAAAAAAAATGATACTGAAAAAATCAATGCTGTAGCTCAAAATGAAATATTGCAGGATACAAGTTACAAGTTACAAGCCCTGAATACAGATTTCTGAATTTTGGTACTTTGTATCTGATGGTTTCTTTGTATCTGACAAAACCCTGATTTCATAATCAGTAAGACCAAATGATCAATTGTTAACTTAAATTTGGTACCTATCTCATCTCTGTTTTTTTTTTGAGAACCAATGATCATTCGGTTTACTTATGGCAGGAAGGCAATTTCTATAAATAAACTCGACATCCTAAAATGCATAAAACAATGTTTTTACGTGACTTAAAATTATGATAATTTGAATTATACCTGGTGAGCTATATGTACAAAACAATTCACTGAGAATATCCTTAAGGTAAATTCAAGCCCTCAGACAAAAACCAACCAACCGTTCACCGTGGTTCCTTTATAAGTCTGGCTTTTCCTCTCAAGGGACAAAAATTTCCACTAAAAAAACAGAATTTTTTAAACTCATCATTTTTGATGGTCCATCCGGTATTATATTTATTTGAAGACTTTTATAATTCATACAACGGCCCAGCTCATCATTGAATTCCCGTAGCATAAACCAAACAAATCAAAATGTCACCGAAAAACAATAGGGACTAATATTTTCAATGCCGCATTTTGATAATTTATTAATTTATTGTGCCGAATTTAAATTCGTTTGGGGCATGTTGATTTTTTATTCATTTTGTATACTTCGTAAACAAACAGGCCAACGGCAAGGAATAATCGGAATTTTTGATAATGCAATACATATTTTGCAATACACATTGATTTGTATGGAATTTGTAACAGCTACTTTAATTTAAAGATAAAGCTAATGGGTATATATTTTATCAAAGAAAATATTGATTTTTAGAATCATCCCTCAGCATCTGTTTGTTTTGTTCCCGTGTTACCACTGACCAGTTCTGTGATTGATTGCAATGCGTTAAATTATTCACCAAGCCCTAGCAGCAGAAACGAAGGGCAATTTTTCTTATTGGCAATTTCCAAAAGTGGCAAACTTTGCTTTGTACCATGAGTTGAAAGATTACTTTGGTATTTTTCTCTTCCTCAAAGTCATCAAATGAAATACTGGCAGTTTGACTTATTACATCAACTACTGATATCGGCTTTTTTGATAATTATATTCCAGATGTTTGTTAGTAGTATTATTGTCTTAGTTATACCATCATTGGATTTAAAAAAAAAAACAATGTTTTCATCTGCATTTTAAAAAGATGTGGATTTATGATATTAGATTTTATCATTTGTTTGGGTTGCCCTCTAGCTGCTCAGCTTTACGAAGCAATGGGCGTGGATTTATTTATTGCATGTTATATTTGGGCGCCAGACTTGAAGAAGGCCGATAGAAAAGAAATAAGAACAAACACGAACCAATATATTTATTTTCAAACTAAAAATACAAATAAATATAAAAAAGTTAAATTCTTGAGTTTTCGATTGGAACCGTCCAAATTTGGCGTTGTTGTTGATAATTTTGTAGCAAATCTTTCTCTGTAGATTTCGGTTTCGAATTGGATTTAAATCAGTAGATATTGATTTTAATTTTTAATACAGCTTGTATCAATGGAGTGTGATTTTTAATTCCCAATAAAAGTTGCATAGGCGTAGTCTCAGTGGTCTTGTGAACAGTTGTATTCAAAACTAATTGAAGTTTCGATTCTTAATAAATTTCTGATGGTTCTCATATACCTTTCTACCTGTCCATTACCACGATGAATATCTGGTGTTATGAAATGATGTTCAATCTGCCATTGGTCTAAATATTTGGGAAAGGTACTATTTTTGAAGGAGGTTCCAGCATCCATTATAATTCTTTTTGGGGTACCAAATAAAGCCAGAACACTCTGTAACATTTCACGAGTTTCAGATGTAATAACTGTTTTCATTGGCAGAAGAATACAATATTTGGTAAATGCATCAATTATTCAATTATCATTAAGATATGCTTGAAACCGTCTGAAGATGTAGGTAGACGTCCCAAACAGTCCATGTGCAGAGTATGAAATTAATCTTTCTTTTTTTCTACATTAGTTATAAAACCTTGCAAGGGTCCAGTTCTGGTTTTCTTTAGTGCATACACCACACAATGCTTAATGTATCGATTAATAAAGTTTCTCATTTAAGGAAACCAAAAATGCTCCTTTATTGAGACATATGTTTTTTCATGTCCTTATGGCATTTTTCATCATGAAAAATTCTAAGCAAGCCTAAACGACTTTGCCTAGGGGCGTACCACTGCAAATTCTTTGTACCTACCATCGGCATTAACTTGTTTATGATAAAGAATTTGGTCTTTTTCTAGGTAATGATTTTGGTCCAAATTTCCCTCACTTAGTTGCTTCAATAATTGTTGTATTCTTTCGCTTCCTTTTTGTTCTATATAAGCCCAATTGTCATCAGTTACTCGTCGAATTTTATTAATTGGGTTTCTACTCCAGAAATCGACATGAGATAAGCTACTGCCCTTGCGATAAACTATGTCAAAACTAAAATGCTGTAAGTAAATCCACCAACGGGCAACGCGTGGTAACAAATCCTTTTTGGTTTCAGTAGTTTTGATAGCATTACAATCGGTGACAATTGCAAATTCAATACCGAGGAGGTACATTCGAAAATGCTTAAGAGCTTCGACTATTGCTAACGTCTCAAGTTCATATGAGTGGTATTTAGCTTCGTTGTTCTTAAATTAAAATAAGCTACCACTCATATTTTTGTATTAAGATAGCTCCATATCCAATACTAAACAACAAGAAGCTGCTTTGAAGTCAAATAATCAATCGCATATTTTCTGGCCTCTTCTTGATCATTTCCCCATTCAAATGTAATATTTTGCTTTGTTAATCTGGTTAAACATGCAGTTCGGCTTACAAACTGTGGAACGATTTTCCGAAAATAACCGGCTTATGCCATAAATTGTCTAACTTGCTTAACGTTTTTCGGAAGTGGAGAGTCTAGTAATGCTTGGATTTCAGCCTTTCCTGGCCTTATTCCCTCGCTTGATATTTCTCTACCAAGATGTTCCAAGGAAGATTGGAGAAAACGAAATTTTTTTTTTGTTCAAGAAAAATCCAGCAGAATTCAATGCTTCTAAAATTTGACGCAAAAAGGTAAGTCCTTCTTCATATGTAGAACTAGGAATCAAAATGCCATCGAGGTACACTAGGGCTATTGAGTCTTTCAATGAGCTCAATGCCGAATTCACGCCCCTTTGAAATACAGCAGGAGCATTCGTTAAGCCAAATGGCATCCTCAAAAACTCGAAATGGCCATCGGGCGTTACAAAAGCCGTTTTTTGAACCGATTATTCATGTATGGGAATTTGATGAAATCCCGACGCCATATCCAAAGAAATAAAATATTGCCCCTTGCCCAGTCGATCCAATTTATCATCGATGCGTGGAAGCGGAAATTTATCTTTTTGTAAGTCCAGTTAATTCTCGATAATCCACACAGAGTCACAACATCTAAAGTCTCCATTCTTCTTTTTGACAAGTATCACAGGACTGGCATAAGGAGATTCACTTGGTACTTGGTTGGATAATTTTATTCGTCAATAAATCTGCAGTTATTTCTCGCACAGCTGCCCTCTCGCTTTCAGACAATCGATACGGTGATCGTGCAACAAGGACATCCTTTTCTAATTTAGTCGAGAATTTAATTTCAGGACTAAAAATATTTACTGCACCCACTTTATTAGTGCCAGTTGTGATCATAGAACTGAAATCTTGTAAAATGTTCTGAATTTCGGTCTGATATTGTAAGGGAGCTTCGATTGCACTAATATTTGAACTTGCTTCAAATACGACTCGATTTATTCCAGAAAGTTGCAGTCGTTATCATAATCAAGTTTTGATCCTCAAATAGGTTACAACCTATAAAAACATCATAATCAATTCAATTAGGCATTCCAACGACATGTCAAAAAGTGCGTTGTAGGCGGTAGTTCATTATCCCGTATATGAGAGTATGGAATTTAAAGCTTTTTAAAGTGCATTTTGTGGTTGTTTTGCGAATGAACTCTGTTTATGTTTTTATTTTATTGACTTCATTAGTGTTTCTTCTAATAAAATGCCACAAACGTGTCTTGTAGTTGATTGTGGAAGTAGTTTCAACAAGGTAACAAGGATGATGTCAGGCTTTTTTCATTGCCCTCTGTTTCAAAATTTTCCAATTAAAACGTGAAAATTTTTCACTACCACTGCTCCTGCATCTAAAATTAAGCCAGACTCAAAATACTTGTTAGAATCTAAGCTTTTGTAGGCCTTCATTTACTCATTGATGTGAAATTTGTGGAAACTGTGGGTTAAAATGTCAACTGGACATTTTTTCAAACTAACCATTCGCCCACATCCCGATTTTCCTGCATTTAAGTCTTTAAATATTCACTCTGCATCTCAAAAAATATATCATAACAAAGTAAATTGTAATTAGCTTGAAAATATTCCAAATAAACTCAAGATAAACAAACGTCAAATTTTCCACACTCGCCATATTGAAAAATCACTTGGTTGGAGAGCCTAATTCAATATTCTCCAGGCACAAAAACAAATGTTACTGAAGTGTCAATGTCAGTTATCTGTGAATTTCTTTGTTGCTGTAATGATTGCATTTGTGATTCCTCAAATTAAAATACTGCAAGTAACAACTTTATCCTTGAATAATTCTAGAAATTTATTTAAAATCAAAGACAAATCTGCGACAGTGTTGATAAGAGCCCAAAATTGATGTTCACCTATAAAAACCTCTGTAGCTCCAGTCGGTTTATGTACATACACAACAAAAATTGATAAATACTGCGCCGTTTTTCAATAGCAGCTTTGGTGAAACAGTTATCACTGCTATGACCCCGTTTTACACAAAATGAACACGTTACATTTGGTTGTTGTGAAGTAACAGTAGATGAAGGTCGAGATGACGTTTCTCGTCTCTCTTGTTACACGACAATGTGCCTTAATATGTCCTAATTTACCGTCCTGATAACACTTCTTAGACATCGCATTAAAAACCCCCCAGTGTCTTTCAAACTTCCTTTTAAGAGAATAAATTCCGAATCTCAAGTCAATTACTGAATCATCATCAGCCTCCATAGTTCCGCCACGGCACAAGAATGATTAATTAATATCACAATCCACAAAAAAGTCTACGGGCCGATCCCACTTCTGATGTTTAAAAGAATTAATCAAAGATTAATTACGTTTATTAACTAAGTTCTATTTTAAAACACTCAAAGTAAAGAAATGAAAGCCTCGAGCGGCACCTCGCCTGAGCTCTCTGAATACTGCCCGTCCCGCACAGGCGTACACGGTGACACACATATGGCGTTTCCGATTGGTAGATTTTTCTTTCACAGGTCGATTAAAAGGATGCAGATACACTCAGTGCGCATTGAATCTACCAATCGGAAACGCCAATATAGACTAATCTAATGGATAGGAATAAAGCGCTAAGCACATTAGGTTTTATAAAAAGAAATACCAAAGATTTTGATAATATATTTGTCATAAAATTGTTATATACCTACCAAGGGCGTCAGACCTCACCTAGAAAATTGTTCTGTAATCTGGAATCTTTACTACTCAACTTACATTGATAATTTGGATAGTGTACAAAGAAAGTTTTTGAGATATATTGCCTACAAGTTACACCTAAATGCAGCGGCGGCTCGTGGCCCAAAAATTTGGAGGTTCTGCCCTGGCATATTCGTTTGGGATAGGGGGACGACCACCGCAGGCGGACATTTTTTTCGGTTACCACGGCCACGCCCAAAAAGGTTCATTTTAAATCTTCAAAATAACCATCAAAAAATATACAACTTTCATCATATTTTACCAGCCGAAAACGTCATTTTCGTTACTAGTGACAGAATATATTCCATAACGTTAACTTTCGTCACTAGTGAATGATTGGAATTTTACATGTTATATACATTCTTTCAATACAATTATAATTTAATTCTGTGAAACACAATTAAAAAACACATATGTAGTTCATCACAAAATTATCTAAATTTTGCTTTATATAATGTAATAGAACTATAATAAAAGCAAAATATAGATATGAAATTATTGCAAAACCGAGAACTTTTGATAGATGGCGCCTTGATACATTCACGTTTTAGAGCGCCATCTATCAAACCAAGTAGGAACCCTTGAGAGAAAAACACAAGTTGAATGGCAAAAACCAAAACATTTTACTCGTCGAAAATAATTTATAGTACTATATTGTAACTGTTGAATAAAAAAACTCTTGATTTGTTCAATCGCTTAATAATTGACAAGTCCTTTTTATCTGGGCTACACAAAAATGTCAAGGATTTTTTTAAAATTAACAAACAACAATAAAACTTTTACTAAACCATTAAGTTTATATTTTGTTTGTTAATTTTAATAAAATCTTTAGATAAACTAAATAAAGAAACCCGTAGAATTAACTAAAAGAAAAAAAAGGTCCGATCGTATTTTTTTCAAAAAAAGATAATTAGAAAAACAACACACACAACAAATACGACCGACAGTTTCAACAGCACCCTTTCCCGCTTGTCCGTCTTCTCGCAAAAACAATAAAATTGCATGAAATATGCGGACATGCGACCCAAGTTGGATTAGGAGCTGGAAATCTTGCAGCACAATTTCCGCCTAAATTTCGCTATCTAAACCCAGGACCAAGTGCGGCGCGGGGCGATGGGAAGGGTACACAGGCGAGCACAGAACTCGAAAGTGGCCCAGCTATGTTATGTTGTACACGAAACCCGTATTATTAACTTGCCATGGTTGGCCGACTGTAGCGTTCAGAGGCGCCCGTCTCGCTCAAAGATGAAAAATATTCCAGGCAGCGTGGATCGAAGGCTTACTATACTAACATGCTCGGCCGGAAATATACTGTTTCAATAATTGTAGTCGGTTTTACTTTTAATTGAAAAAATATTAAATAATAAAAAAAATAGTCAAGTAATTATGGAAATTTTGGGGGTTCTGCAGCTCTGCAGCCCTTATGCACCAGCCGCCCCTGCCTAAATGTTGAAAATGTAAACTATGGTAATCTTGAACAAACTCTATCCATTCAAAGTCTTAAACGACGTAGATATGATATAATATTGAGATTGACATTATTACTTGTTTTAAATTGGTTGACAATGCACTGAATTGTACTGAACTTGTTTCTAAATTTCAATTTTTTATGTTTCACAAAGAATTCTTAGAAATGATAGAACTTTTGAGACAAATTTCCATCGCACCCTGTACGGTCATTATTCTACCATGCCAAGATTGATGAGGAACACAAATTCATTTGAGGGTGATATTTTTATTGAATCTTTATTTTCTTTGAAAACAAAATTGAAGATCTAAATTTAATAGTTTGTGTTATATGCATTTTTGTTTTTATATACTTTTTAGTTATTCTATAGTTTAGTATTTTATACCAATTTCATCATAGCTCTTAAGTGTTTAAGTTATAGGGTTTCTTTACTTAAAATTCTGTATCTGATTGGGTTATGCCCATTTGCTTGAAAATAAATAAGTTAATTAATAAGAAAATACACTAATAAAACCCGCCCTCCATCGTAAGGGACTCCAAATCGCATCAAGCAGCTGTCTCCATGCAAACTTCTTGATGCAAACACTAGCATCAAGCAGCTAAGAAAGAAGAAAAGTTCACCGCCAAAAGGACTGCGTTCATCAAATCAAAACGTACCTACCCAGAATTTTCGCAACTTATCCGCAGCCACAAGCTGCGAAGCAAAAGGGAGAAAGATCTCAACTTCGTGATAGTTGATAGTAGTTTCCCACTTTAGGACAGTTAGATTACGGCGATAAAGAAATAATAACCAAGGTGAAATAGGGATGGAGTAAAAGAAGCACATACATGCCTTAAAGTGAGGTTATGCTGCTGTATTCGCTGAAAACATTCAACCGGAAGCTAGAGCGAGGTTGAAACTGAAAGAAATCCCTCGGATGGATTCCAAGTGTAGCAAAAATCCTCCCCGGATGCGTTGGTGAAAAACATCTAATTGACAACTTGGAGCTTATAAAGCACATTAAAAATATATTATCGGAGACAAAATTTGAACTCTTTCCAAACAAAGGAAAATTCAAACTTTCGGTTAAAGTTAAATTAAGTTATTTTTGAGCATACTCAAATGCTCGTTACAAGTTCGAAACCACTTATAACTTCTAACTAGCAAAATTGTCGTTCGATAGCATATTAAAGGGAAATTGAAGAGAGACGCTATTTCTAATCAAGCAGTCGATATTTTAGTTTGGTAACATTTTGCTATTGAATTCAGAGAAACATCCGTTTGACAGACGAGGAGACGGTGTTTGGTATAGGAGGGCAGAAATACGCTTTAATTTTAGATGTTTCATAGAATTTCTAATCGTATTTGATTTCAAAATTTGTGCCTAGAGATAGGAAAATATAGACAAGCTTTGATGTAGAGTGAGAATTTCAACAAGTTGAGAATATCTTGATTGGACCAAACGATCTAGACTGAAAATAATGTGGTTAATCAATAGAACAATTTATCAAAAACACACCATTTAGCTTCTTCATAAATGAAAGATGAAAATTCCTAAAATATTTCACAACATAAAAGGTTTGGGCCACTTCCACACAAAAATAATTCATGCAAATCATCAGAGAACATAGGGAGCTATCGATCTATTGATCTGTTTTTATTCGTTCGTGATGGTCGCGATTTATTGACAAAATGTGCCCCAGTTTTGAGCTACTTGACTGTTTTCAAGCTCCAATGATTATTCCAGTTGAAATATTTTGTTTTGAAGCCAAGATTTTATTTCAGCTATAGTTCTATCTCTCAATGGTAGGATTATGTGGGTGCATTTGATTTCCAAAAATGCAAAGCGGCCAATATAGGTATTTTGTCATTTTCTTCTTCTTCAGTCTGTATCTATCAACTTCTACATAAATGTAGGATTGTAGGCATCTTTCAACAACAGACAACAGGCAATGTACAATATATTATTATTCTATCGCACTCGTCATCAAACGCTTGTGCCATGATGGATCTTGCCTTTACACCTACACACACTCTTCAAAAATGTATCTATTTTCCTAGTTATTCCAAATAAGATCGTGTGACCCTTAAAGAATTAATTTGTGTTCTAAATGCAACGCAATGCAGAAGTCTAAACTTTCTGTGATGTTCAAACAAAATTAAAATAATTTTAAATATCCCATGCATTTTTATGTAAATTCGAAATTAATGATAATTGAAAACCAAATTGTTGAATAAAAATTGGTTGGTTACGGTCAGCGGTATTTTAGGTAACGATGTTAATTTCCTCTAAGAGCCGCTTGCGGTCTGTTACAGTTGTAACTGTTCATGGTCGGATTATTGATTCAGATCAATTTTCGATGGGACATTAAGATTATGTTTTAGAATGTTTAAACTGTGGATAGAATAGTGAAGCTAATATGCAAACTTAATAGTAATATGTAGTAGAATCAATTTTAAACTCATAATACGATTTACACAGAGACTAATTCTTACATCAAAAAGCAAAATAGTTATCAAATATTATCATTATTCAAATCTCTAGTAACATCTGAAAAGCCTACAAGATGTAAATCTGAGAATATTAATTTATTAGACATCATTGAAATTATTAAACATGGAAGTACCAAGATACTGTAGCTTCGAGAAAGGCTAATCAGCCTCTGGCGGGATTCCGAAGAAATTCTCTAGTCGTAGTAAAAATGTTAAATAATCGGAAAATAACTTCCTGATATTAAAAGCATCTCACCAGAGTTTTGACTAACACAATAACAACAAAACTATACGACTTTAAAATATGCATGTCAGCAGGATTCTGGAGAAAATATGGTAGGCACTATCGAGGACATGAACAGTTTGAGAAAAATAATTGAAAAATTCTACTGGTATGATCAACATCTACATTTGCTGTGGGGAAGTATTAGTCCAGGATCTAGAGAATTCGTCTATACGCCATTATAAATGGAAGAAATTTTACCTCTGATTACTCAGATTAGCTTCAATCCTCTCGTCATCATCGTTCTCACATTGGTTAACCTCAAATTGTAGTTCTTTACCTGATAATGAGCGGATTGAGTGAGCAATCTACTCGTTATCATGGTTGCTAGTACATAATACTTTTCACTCTAATTGATGTTATGTCCGTGGTAGAAATAACACTCAGTACAGCAACACGATCAACACTATTTTATGTAACTCTTTATTTTCTAAACAAGAACGCATAGATGATTACATTGAAACTGATACGTGTTATACATAGGTGTTATAACATCAAGGGTTCAACCACGACAACTAGCAAACATAATATGACAACTAGAAAAACAAATGACAACTAGGAAAAAAATATGACTACTTGTAGAAAATTCTTGCTTATCAAGCGTGTGTTCTTTTTTAGTTCATTTTCAGTGTTGCCACTGTTGACAGTCCGATACACAACACTCCTCCCTCTTAGAAAACACTAGTGCTGTAATCTGCCAGGTACCTGGGCGGCATACGGTAACGTTGTATGGTCTTCCTCCAACATTAGCGGCACTCGCAACTACCCATGGACTACTCCCAGGCATTCCTAGTGACTCCGGAAATGCGGGACTTGGTATTTGCTGTTTTTCGATGGGTACCGATTCCTCGTGTGGATTTCTGTCCATTGCTTCTTCGTTTTTTGGTAGAGTTTTGCGCCTGCGAAGCTGATCTGAATGTCTACGTACAAGGTTTCCATCTGGAGTGGTTACCCAGTAACTCAATGGGAGTGGCTTGTGTAACTGTGGAAGGGATCCACTTTATCTCTACTGTGTAAGACCTCGAAAATACACTTTCTCCTTCTTGGAAAGCTCTAGGTTTGCTGATCTCTGCTTTAACTTCTTGTTTGGTAGTCATTTCTTTGGTAAAATCTGGATGTGCCTAATCTATCTAACAGTGTGGACAGTTTGCGCCCCATCAATATTTTTGCTGGAGACTTTCCTGTGAAACTGTGTGGAGAAATGTGCTGTGTAAGCAAGTAGCGTGACAATTTCAAGGTTACATCTATCCCTGATATCTTCTTAAGGGCCGTTTTTACATTTTGTACCATCCTCTCTGCTTGTCCGCTTGTCTCTTTAAATTCTACTGACGTGAATCAACTACCATTAGCAGAGACTATTCGTCAGGTATACCATGTGTCGTAAAAAGCTCTATGAGGACCTTTATAGTGAAGAATGAAGACGTGTTTGGGACTTGTCTAACTTCCAACCACTTCGAGTAATCTATAACTATGAGATAAAAGTTCCCATTCACTGGGCCCCGCAAAATCTACATGAAGGCGAGACCATTCCCATGAGTGGATTGGTGACTTCTAGGGCATGTTGTGATGTTCTTGACATTCTGTACCTACATATGTTCACTTTTTCATCGATATGACTGTCCAGGTTCGACCACCCAACATAGGATCGTGGAAGGGCTTTAATTCTGACAATACCTGGGATATGACTTGTGCAGCAGGTCTAATACTCTTTTCCTACCCCCTGGAGGGAAAATTACTCTTATACCCCAAAGTAAACAATCTTGGTAACTTGTTATTTCATTTTTTCTTTGATAAAATGGAATGAATTCGGCTGCTAAGTTTTCTCAATCCTTTGGCCAACCTTTCCATGTCCATTGGAAAATGCTGGCTAACAACGGATCTTTTAATGTTTCTGACGCAATATCCCTTGCAGTTAACACTTTTTCCGGTACATTTTCTAGCATCAAAACTTCTGACAGTAGTGGAGCTTCTGGAATGGTATATTTTACAGGTAACTTGCTTAGAGCATCTGCATTACCCAAATCTCTTCCTGGAAAATATTCTAAATCATTGTTCCGCGTTCACTAAAATAGTCCAACGAAGTTGAAGCTAAAAATTCCTTATAAAGGCTTGTGATCAGTGCGCACAGTAAGCTTACGTCCATAAATGTAGTCTTCACTCAAACTCAAGTCAAACTTCTTCACCCCTGTTATTATAGAGAGAGCCCCACGATCTATCTGGGTAAAATTTCTTTCTGAACTTGATAACGTACGACTATGGTATACCATTGGGTATTCTTTATTTAAGTCGTCAATTTGACTTAAAATGCACCCTACGCCGTAAGGATTGGCGTCACATGTTAAAATTAAAGGCTTCTTTTCGTCATAAAGCTTGCCTTAAAACTGGCTCTTCTGCCAAAATAGCTTTAAGTTTGTCGAATGCGTCCTGTTGTTTCATATATGCCACTGAAAAACGAAGTTTTCATGCAATAATTTATGGAGCGATTCAGCAATTGTAGCTTTATCTTTTAAAAATACATGATAAAAGTTTACCAAACCCAGAAAAGCCTGGAGCTCTCATTCATTTGTGGGCGGAGGAGCATTCATTATAGCGCTAACTTTCTCTTCAGTAGGGCTAATACCCATTGCACTGATTCCAAAACCTGAGAAAAATCAGCTTATCAGCTCGGAAAATACATTTGTCTGTTTTTAGTCGAAGCCCATCTCCATGAAAACGTTCTAGTATAATACGAATTATCCTTCCCAAATCCCAAATCCTCTTCTGACATACCAACTACTAAGATATCGTCATAGTAGGGTAGAACCCCTGGCTGGTATTCATGTAATTCGTAAATCGATGAACCTCTGGAATATTTGAGGGGCAATAGAAATACCAAATTGTAATCTGTTACATTTAAATGCTCCACGGTTTGTTATAATTGTTTGAGCTTCCGCTGCCTCAGCATCCACTGTTAATTGCGAATATGCTTGTTGCATGTCCAGTTTTGCATAAACTTTTCCTCCGGCTAAAGCTGCGAAAATAATTTGAACACATGGTTCTGGAGATGTATCTACACGTGAAACTTTATTTATGGTGATCCTATAATCACCACAGATTCTAACCTAATCACTCATCATTATTTTTTGGTACCACAACAATTGGGGTACACCAGCGGGGATGAGAGACAGGCTCAAGGGCTCCCTGCGCAACCAATCTATCTAATTCTCTATCAATTTTGTCTTGTAAAGCAAAAGGCAGTTTTCTTGCTTTAAAAGCATTAGTCTTGATGTTATTGTCCAAATTAGAAGAAACCGGAGGTCCCTTAGAGGTACCTTGAATACCTCTGGAAATTCATTTACAAAATTTGCTGTACTTGTCACATTACTTACCTCTGCCAGCTTTATTCCTAGAGAACTAAACCAGTTACGCCTAAGAAGACTTGCTCGGTTACCTTCCACCACTACAAGTGGTAATGCTGCTGAAATATCCCCAATAGTTAATAGTTACTTGCACTTCACACTTTCCTATAGATGTAATACTATTGTTCTGGTAGTCTTTTAGAGAGAGTCCTGTTGCCGATAACATTGGCGGGTTTTCACTAAAAAAATGTCAGGAAATGTGTTCTGACCAACCACTGTGTTTGCCGCACCAGAGTCCACTTCCATTCGAACAAGTTTATTGTGCGTGTCTTCTTTTTTAGTTTATTTCTAGTGTTGCCACTGTTCACAGTCCGATACATACAATTTGATGAACCTAAAACTGTAGTTCTTTGTCTGATCATGAGTATATTGTGTAGAAGAAAATCTATACTTCACTTCCTAACTCCAGGAAGGAAAGAAGCTGAAAATGGTAGGTAATGCGTGGATTATCCCGATTAGAAATCGATATGACTATTTCAGAGGTTGCAGAGGACTTCAAAAGCCATAATTGAAAAGACGCAGAAGTCATCCATATGATTGACAAAAGAAGGAATGAGCCACTATTCCTTATCAAGCCGATGACGTGATTTGGCGGAATCATGAAGTTCTTGAAGCTTGATGTCCGCGTAGAATCAAATACGGCTAGCCTAAACTCTGAACAATGTTACAGATGCCAGGCATATGGTCGGACATGTCCAGTTTCTGCTAAAGACACAATGTCACTTGCGCCAATTGCAAGCTGGTATAGGATAACCTGCAATCTACAGAGGGAGAAATATGTTCACAGTGAAGTAGTTGAAATATAACGGAAATTTAAATTTATCGGTATTAAGGTCAACGAGGAAGTAAGTACTCACAAGGAGTAATATTCAGAATGAATCAATCATGATCTTCGAAAATAGTTCTGAGTTAGAGACTTGCGCATCAAAAGATTCGAAGAACAAAATGTTATGTTTTCTCAAACCCTTCTACGGAATGGAATCGTGAATGTTAGACAAAGATCACTTGAAGGGACATGCTTTCGAAGCCAAATACCAAAAGTTTGGTCGTGAACAGACGATGGAAAAGAAAGAAGAAGTACAGTGGGAATCATTGCAATTGGCACACACTATATAAATATCCCTCGTAATGTGTCAAATCTGACAAACAGTAATAGCAAAATGCTGCACTAAATAGATTTATTGGTTAGAATTTTGACTTAAGACGAGGGATTTTAAAGAGTGTGTGCCAATTGCAATGATTCCGACTGTACCTACTAGACTAATTGATGATACAAGAAAAAATGCAGGACAACCAAAGTGTGGTACTTCATGGTTTGAAAACTTGAGAGAGTGGTACTAGTCTACCAATGCACTTCAATAGACCTATTTCGAACAGCCGCATCTAGAGTGAGAATCGCCATGAGATACTCTAAGAAAAAACGAAACCTGAAGAATATATTTAAACATATGAATGAACAAAAACTGAACAGTAACTCTATAGGCAGTCAAAGGAACTAATGCGAGGAAAACTTAAAGAGGCATAAGGCCAGGAACCCTTCAGGGCTGTTTATCAACGTATTAAATTAATTATCATCATTTGGAAACAGTTTCCAGAACATCATCAGTTGAGCATACAGGCCTTAATATACCTATATGGAAGAGTCTTGTTTAACTTCAGATTTGTCGAGGACCTTGTACAGCTGACATAAACAAATAATGGCTCCGTCAAGTTATCCCCCCACATTCGAATTTTCTAACAAAATTGCAACCACTTACTGTGCTCGAAGTGTGCTTTACTGTGCCGTTCCGATACCAAAGTTATAGGAAAAAGAAGATGAGGGGCTAACTTGATGCTCAGCACCCCCAAAATTTTGAAAATCAGATCGAACAAAAATTGATTCTTATGCAATCGGAAGTGTGCTGACCAGTGCTGTATCAGGTTTTTCTCAAAATTTCCATATTTGGTCATTTTCAGACAAAATCCTACTGGGGTGGCTAACTTGACGCTCAGCCCCCAAAATTTTGAAAATTAGATGAAACAAAAATGGATTCTTATGCAATCTGAAGTTTGCTGAACTGTGCTGTATCAGGTTTTTCTCAAAATTTCCATATTCGGTAATTTTCCGACAAAATCCTACTGAGGGGGCTAACTTGACGCTCAGCCCCCCCAAAATTTTGGAAATCAGAACAAACAAAAATGGATTCTTATGCAATCTGAAGTGTACTGAACTGTGCTGTACCAGGTTTTTCTCCAAATTTTCATATTCGGATATTTTCCGACAAAATCCTACTGAGGGGGCTAACTTGACGCCCAGCCCCCCCAATATTTTGGAAATCAGATCAAACAAAAATGGATTCTTATGCAATCTGAAGTGTGCTGAACTGTGCTGTATCAGGTTTTTTTCAAAATTTCCATATTCGGTCATTTTCTGACAAAATCTCACTGGGGTGAGGTAACTTGACGCTCAGTTATGCGGCTCCGTCAATTTAGGATGCAGAGCTGATCGTCTGTTTGTGTATTTTTATATTATTTTGTCTGCTATGAGTTTGGTGAATGGAACTTAACAGTACAATGTCCGGTAAAGTGTTGCCCAAGCGGAGCAGAACAGTTATCCGTTAATTAAGTTGAAAAAATTGCTTAAATTTAACTTTTAAGTAAACATAAAAAATTATTATCGGTTTTCTTAACTTCCGTTACATTGCACTTCTATTAACTTAAGTTGGTTACGTTCGTTAATGACGTCATTTTGTTTGCTTGAATTGCGCGTCACGGTTCACTGAGACAGTTCGCACAGTCGCAGAAAGATTTTTGCACTGTGTTTTTTTCGAAATCGATTCCCAATTTTCAGTTGACACGTTTGGTTTCCGTACTACGCAGTTTGGAACTGTTCTGAAATGATTACTTAGCTTTATTTTGGTTTTACTCTGGACTAGTTCGGAATCATTCTGTACATACGCATGTTATAAAAGAACTTGGAATTTTGTGATTCGCTGCTTGTTTTGGTTTTTTTTTGGTTCAGAATCGGTTCAGAACTGGTAATAGAATAAGCAGTCCTTCATTATTTTTTCTGCGCAATTCCAGAACCGTTCCAAATTTTGAACCAAAATAAAACTACTAGCTCCAAACCCGATTCCGTACAGTGAGATCGATGCGCAAGCCTTTAGTTCTTTTGTTAGGTAGGCTGCGGCCAATTAGCTTCAAACAACAGTATAACTTTTGGATGATTAATTCTTAAACGGATAACTTAAACTTGCGTTATCTTCTCAAAAATTCAACTATTAACGATTATTGAAGTTAACTTTTTAAGTAGCGAATTAACGATTGACGAAGTTTTTCTCAACTTTGAGTGTTTGAAAGTTTATATTTTGATAAAAATAATCCAAACCAAATACAATAAATTGGTGGAGAATTCGTGGGGGTAATAAGTCAAACTGTGTCCCAAAATGTATTTCTTTCCCATCATAAATACATAAATAAAACTCCCCTTTAGTTCAGAACCTATAATGGTAGCCTTTGTAGGCTCGTCGATTTATAACATGTCAAAATGGATTTCTGAAATTTTTATTTGCGCTTTCGATAGGAATTACGTGAAATATTCTTTCCAATTTTAGTCGTTTTTAACGACACAGGAAGGTCCTACTGCCTATTCTGTCTGCATATTGTCTTTTTTTACTAATATACAATTAACTAAACAAATCACAAATGACGTACTTATTCCTCCATATAATAATTGTGAACCCTGAACAATTTCAGCCTTTCCTTGAAATATTGAGTCAATTTCCGATTTATTTCAGTTCAGTGTGATTTCAGCTTGATATAAGTGACAAAAGTATTTTGTATTGTCGGAAATTGATATGCTCTCATCTAAAAGCTTGCAGGACATCGTAATATAAACGTCTTTGGATTTATCAGGAAATTAATAGGTACCCCATTCTCAGGGCCGCAACTAGGGGGTGGCGAACTAGGCGCCCGCCTAGGGCGCCGTAGTATCGAGGCGCCGAAGGCGCCCTATTTAATCCTTCCATATTTTACAATCCAAAAAAATGCAACGGTTTTACGCGTCATTTGTTGTAGCACGGAAATTTATTTTGCTTGTGTTACATTTCTCTTTATGTCTGTTCTCACAAGAGTCTCTGACAGTTTGCAAACTGTCACAAATAATCGCTCAGTTATCGATTTATCTTGGAACCACGCCATTGAAAACATATATGGGCGCTGCTTTCAGACAGTTTGCGAACTGTCAGAGCGAGTGTCAGAGACTCCTGTGAGAACAGACCATTTGTCAACCATCAACAATACGAATATCGATAGTAATCATATAAATTATGTCAAACATAGTGCGCGTGCAAAAGGTAGCAGCAAATTGCAATGTCTGTGATAAATTCAAGTATTGATGACGTAGCTCCGAGCATTCGTTAGCCAGAGATTAGCTTCGAGTCGAGCTTTGATCCAACCAAACTGAGCAAGAGCACTGTGGGCGACGTGGGCGCCCTCTGCATGCTGCATGCATTATCTCTTTTCACTCTTTACTATTTAGCCGTTTACCGAAACTTTAATCGGGTTAACCCGATCACAGCTGAATGTTTTCTATCTTTCCTTAATGAATACGATTGAAAAAAGACAAAATACGTCTGCTGGCGATCGGGTTAACCCGATCATAGCTTCCGTAAGCAGCTTTTACTTTTACAATAGCTTCGTTCGCGGTAAGTAATCTGAACTGGTTCGAAACTATTTCGCATGCGCAGTTCAAGTAATGGCATTCGCGGATCACAAAATTCCGAACTTTTAGTTACGGTTCTGGATTCGCGGATCAACTAGAATCGGTTCGGAACCGTTTCTGAACCAGTTCTAGCTGTCCTAGGATATTAGCAAGATCTTCAGAATTGACACATAACGTTCGTTTACGTATTAGACAGTCTGGAGAACTCGTTCCAAAACTGTTCGCGATAAAATAAAATCCGGTCCGATTCCAGAGCTGGGCATGCGCTCTACGACAGTCCCAATTAGTTCCAGACTGGTTAGGAATCGGTTCAAAATATGAGCCTTTGTTGTTGCGTTTCGTTTTGCGTGGTTTGTGAATTGTGATAGACTAGACCAAAAGTTAATCAATACAATAAATTATCATTAGAGAGTTCTTGTGCTGTCCAAATTTCAAAAACCGTAACGTTATTTGACAAGTACCTATGACAGTTCTTACGGTATTAGCGTTAGCGGAGCCCGCTACCTAACGGGAGTTAGCGGATACCTTACCGTAACGCTATGCTATGTCAAAATCAGTTTACGCTCCATTTACGTCTGCAAGAACAGCAACTTCTAATAATTCATCCATGAAAAATACCTAGAGCTAATAATGAAATTCAGGAATCCTCAGGATAAATAATAGTGGGCAAACAAACAAAAAAAAGTTGGGTTAGATCACTCAATTCAGCTGTCAAAGTCAAAATGTAAACAGAATAAGGGATTAGAGGATATTTGTGTCTTCGTGTCCGAGAACTATAAAATACCATTTAAAACCCGTATTATTAGCGGTACCGTATTAGCGTAGCGTCTGAGGCACGAGAACTTTCTATTATCTACTTGTTTTACGCTACTGTCCTATATATATATTGTTACTTTTGAGAAGTGGAGGGGCGCCAAAATTTGGACTTGCCATAGGCGCCGAGGGTTCTAGTTGCGGCTCTGCCCATTCTTATTTCCAACATTTTTTCCATTCGTTTTGTTTTGCAGTCATGCTACCTATTATCTGTCAATTCCGAGAATCTGAGTGCGCGCTGATGTTTCAATTTTCACTACTGCTAGATTTTTATTCTTGCATGTTTGGAGAAACCATTGGCGTAGCCAGGGGGGGGGCAAGGGGGCATTTGCCCCCCCCCCCAAGACCCTTAAATTTTATGAATATTTCTTCAAAATTAAGATAAACAGTCCCAAAAATAGCGTAAAGAAACCTGAAAAAGGGGCGTGGCACTCAAAAATTTCGCGCCTGCGGCGCTTCGCGAGAGACGCTTCCTGCAAATTTGCCCCCCCCCCAAGACAAAATCCTGGCTACGCCACTGGGAGAAACAATGTTGTTGGCTTCACCTTATTAAATTTATTGTTTGTTCCCCATTTTCATTAATAGTTTTCCTCGGTATATCCTTGTTTGTTCCCCATTTCCATTATTCGTTTTCCTCTGTATTCCTCGAGATACTCCAAACCAAACCAGCATCCTAATCCTAAAATATATTCAAAACTGATTATACATCAAACAAAAGACTCGTTCTTTTCAAAATCGCAAGTACACGACAAATTATCATGTTTTTCAGAAAATTAGGTATAAATAGAGATATTTCAAGCCTTAACGTAGCGCAATGAAAGCCAAGAGAGGCATGCGAGAAGGGAAGATTAAATTACAAAAGGTTTAAACCGAGAACTCGGAATTAAAGTTATCTCTTTTTCAGATAAAATCTTTATACGCGCCGCGCGGTGCATAAAGGCCATTTTCCGTGTTGAACTTTAATGTCTTTTAATATTTAGCCAGGGCATTTATCGTATATGAGAATATGTGGGCTTTTTCGCGCGTAGGCGTGTGAACAAAGCTTCAGGATTTTTTTTGTTTTGGTTTTTGTTCGAGGTCGAATTCACCCTGGCTGGAACATTAAGGAAATGGGAGTAAAGTGCCATTCTGGACTAGTGAGGAAAATACAATTTGTCCGTTGTGTCTGAAACGGGTAAACAACCATTACTTTAAATTAGGTACTTTAGCAAATACAAGGATATTCTTATAGCAAGACTGTAAACTATTGAACGTTCTTCCAAGTAAGAAATATACCTAGATAATGAGTTGGTTCAACTTTCAAAAGTATATGGAGGCAAAATTGTGCATCCCCAAACGATTTATTCAGGATAACATTTTACTTTCCAGCAAGCAAATTTTGGTTTGAAACAGGTGAGACTTATAGATATCTACAAATCATAATGTTAGTGTTGTAGTTGTTACAACACCCTGCAACACCCTCTAATGGTTTGTTTGCTAGAATCATATTACCCACGCCTGCTCTGTTCAAAAAACAATCTAATATAAGTAATTATTTTTCTTTCACTGTCAAACAAAGAAAATTCTAGTTTGTGATGCGTTTTTCCACTCATAACTTTGATAAAGTTGAAAATCTAATCCTTAGAACTACAAGTAATTCATATCTCCCAATTTTTGTTTAAAAAACGATTTATTTCAAGTCATAAAACCCAAACTTTCTTTATTAGACATGCCCTCTTTCGGTTCGTTGTTTCAAAACCGCCATAAAGTTATATATAACTGCCTCGAAATCTTCTAATTACAGCTGGATTTCGGTGTAACGAGGTAAACGATCCACTCGTATCAAAACATACCGCGTGCAAGGAATAATTTATGGACCTCTACCCAAGGAAACAAAGAGGGGAAAAGCCGTTATTGACTGTTTTTCCGCACGCACACCATAGCAGAGGACGGCGTGTAGCAATCCATTAAAAAATGGGTTTTTCTTTTTCAATCTTTGCGAAAAGAACCACCGACTTGGGTTTTCTTTTATTCCGTCGCACACTGGGAAGGATTGTTTGGGAAATGGAAAAAGTAGCTTTGCCGCTCTGTTAGGTCGGGAGGGGTTGAGAAAGGTGATTTTACAAGATTATATGTCGGATCTTCAGACGTCCAAAGTAAAGCGGAGAAGTTTTGTAAGTTTTGAAAATAAATGCAGGGATGGAAAGTTTTTAAATAAAATTATTTATGTTTGAAAGAAGCTGTCCTATTATTTTATATTGAAACTTTTTTGTTTTGTTTTTCTTAATCGAAATAAAAGTCTCTGAACTTTTTTTTGTTTGTTTATGAGCAATTAAAAGTTTGCAAGGTCTGTTCCATTTGGGAGTGGGACTAACCATCTTATGACGGTCGATGCAATCTACAAGTTTTCCCGTGAAACCAAATTGATTTTCAGAAAAAAAATACAGCTTTTATGGTTTGGCTATTGATGCTTTTTGGTTTTGTTCGCTTCTGTTGGACACAAGACTTTAACTGGTGTCAGGTGACTATGATTTTTATTTCCTTTAAATAGTTTGAAAATAAGTTGCTAATGGCCATTTGCACCGACCGTTTTAAGGCAGGCTTAACGATAAGTTCACCTTAAAATGACATTTTTACATGTAAAAATGTCACTTTAAGGAATACTTATCGTTGAGCCTTCCTTAAAATGATCAGTGCAAACGGCCATCAGCGAAATAGGAAGTTTATATTTGTATTTAGTACCTAACTCAACATTTATTGTGTAAGTCCTTTTCAAAGGTACATATGTGCTGCGTTGGTACTGCCTAAATGAATAAGTACATAATCAATTTACCATAAGCCTATTCCTATGAAAAGATTTATCACTGAATAGTTTATTTGGGTAGGTTCATTTTTGAAGGCCCGTTTTGTATTTAAATCAACAAAGATTGCTCTATTTTGATTTTGAGTAAATTATTTAACTTATAATTTTATTCCTACAATAATATCTTCTCCGTATATAGACCCAAGTACCCAACGCAAGAAGAAAATCTAGCCTTTCAAAAAAATATAGATACTGCAATGGCGCTTCCAGTGCCAGTGCCCACCTTTATTTTTGGCGTCTTCAACTACCCCGAGATGGACTGGAAAAGTTTAACGCAAACGCATCTTAACCAAGCATCATGCAGCGATTTTCTTGATAGTTATCCGACAATGAATCAGCGGCGGATTTAGGATTCCTTCTAGGGGGGGGCGATCCATCAGGGCCTCAGGCTCAGATAAGAAATAATAAAAAAACGACTTAAATATACAGAGTGGCAAAAAAGTCGCGTATAATACCTGTAACTTTCTAATTACCTCGTATACGAAAAAGTGACCTTAATGAAAGTTGCTCAGTAAATTAGGGACATAAAGCTTCCGTATTTTTTGCTCGGTATCCGTATCGGTATCGTACTGCGCATGTGCAGAAGCGATACGGAGGCCGTGATACCGTACGTACAACGTAACGTTACGGCCCTCTCGCGGTATCCGTATCGGTAACGTATCTTGACATTCCTGACGCATGTGTCAAATTTCAAATGAATATAACCTTCCTTTTCTTCCGGGTTGATTTAATTTGTTTAGTTTTTACTTTCTTGAGTTTCTTGTGTTTAGTGCTTCTCTATTGTTCGGACTCTAATTGACTGTTCGGAGCGTTCGGACTCTACCTGAACTGGAACCAGTGCTTGACATGGCGTCAACGCCGAAACCGAAGAACGAAAGATGACAGCTGACACACACTGGCAACAAGTTGCAGCGTCATTCCCACAATTTTGTTTTGTATTTCTTGCTTTGCCACGCTTTGCTGTTCTTTTTGGCATTTTTGTATAAATAAAGTTAACTAAACGAAAAGAGAAATTTCAGGGATAATTTTAATCCTATACATTGGTCCATTCGAGCGAGGATTATCAGCGAATTGGGCTGTTGGAGCATCAAGCTGAATCCATTTTTGCCTGCTTTGTTTTGCCCGGTGAGTTTTTTCTGTTGCCCAATTTAAACCTTTCCTTTGATTTATTTTGATAATTACAATATCGAGTTTGATTTTTTTCCAAAAGCATTTCATTTTATTTGTTTAGGAACTACCTGGGTAAACTGCAAAAATTGTTTATTTTCAACAATTAGGTTATCGAGAAAAATACTTGACGAGGGTCTACTTGTAGTCCATCTAAATGGTTAATGGTACCTAACTAGTTTTTTGCTATTTAATATCGAGAACGAAAATACAGGTAGGTATCTAAGAGTTTTGCTATCAATTTTATCATATTATTACAATACCTACCAATTGTTTTTTCCCCCAATTTTACTATTTCATATTGACTATTCTCTATTGATAGTTAACTATTACCAAGTTATACTGTATTTCATCAATTTTTTTTTCCCTAATTTCATTAATTTTGCCGAGTCATCTCTATTTAAGCTAAGATTTTACACAAATTTTACATTGCTACGATCTTTTTACATCAATTCTACGATTTTGCCGAGTCTTTTCTATTCTAACTTTTGCTTTAAAGTTGCTATCTTATCGATTTTATATGAACATTAATTTTAACCTTTTCTTCTTACCAATTATTTAAAAAATAATTGAATCATGAGTGCTGAACAAAGAAAACTATTAAACATCAAAATTGGAAACATTAAGGGTCAGTTATCAAGATTTTCAAACTATTTGGACACTTTCGATGCAAATCCAGATTATAAAGTTTTATCTACTCGTCTTGAAAAAATTGAATTAAATTCATTAAAAGAATTTGAGAATCATCACTTACAGTTAGAATTAATCTGCTCAGATACCGATGATATAGATTTTAGTGCTGAGCGAGATGATTTTGAATCCAAGTTGTATAAAGCGATCGCCCGAGCTAGGTCTTTATTGGAGCAAGATCCTTCAAGAAATGTTTTAAATCAATCTAGTTTGCAGAGCGGATCAGTTCCTAGTTCTAATTTGCAAAGCATACGATTACCTTCAATAAATCTCCCAGAATTTGATGGTTCATTTGACAAATTTCTACAATTTCATGACATTTTTAAAAGCATTATACATGACAACCACACACTCAATCCTACACAAAAATTCTCGTATTTGCTCTCATCCCTTAAGGGTGAGGCTCTTGAAACTATACAATCCATACAAATAAGTGATCAAAACTATTTTATTGCATGGCAATTACTTTGCGAAAGATTTGAAAATCATCGAGTTATTATAAATAGTCATATAAAGGCAATTTTTGAACTAGATCCTTTGAGTCGAGAATCTAAGGATGGTTTACGTCAAATTGTAGATACATTGCAAAAGAACTTACGTTGCCTAGAAGCTTTAGGGCAACCCATAGATTCATGGGACTCTATTTTAATTTATTTGACAAACACAAAACTCGACCAATCAACTCGTCGTGAGTGGGAAAGCTCAATCACAGGTTCACAATTGCCAACATTTAAACAATTTATTGAGTTTTTAAATAAAAAGTGTCACACATTGGAAGCTTTGGATTTCAATGCTAAACCCACAAATTCTAAAATATCAAATCGAGTTCATTCACACGTTTCTCCCTTGGTTCCCAAATGCTTTTTTTGTAAGGGGACACATTGGTTAAATTTATGTGAAAAATTTCTTAATTTGTCTATAAATTCACGATTATCCGAGACAAAAAAGATGCATTTGTGTACTAATTGTTTACGGTCGAGTCATGCAACTAAGGACTGCCAGTCTAGTGGTTGTAAAAGGTGTAACAACAAACATCATACATTACTGCACTTTGAAAGGAAAATAATTGAGGCAGAGCCCTCAGCCACATCAGTTAATACCAATGTGTCAATTGAAAATATTATTAACGATCAAGAAAATAACGAGCCGAGTTTGGATTCAATTATTTCCGCTTTCTCAAATGAAGCACAGTTTTCACATGTTTTGCTATCAACTGCGAACGTTTATTTTTATGATAAAAACGATAAGCCTTTCTTATGCCGCGTTCTTTTAGATTCAGGTTCACAAGCAAATTACATAAGTTATGATTTGGTAAGAACATTAAATCTTAATATGAGTAAAATTGATTTACCTGTCAGTGGAATTAGTCAAAATCTCATCAAAATTAGCCATTCTGTTACTACTTATATCAAATCTGTTCATAATTCATTCAATGTTAAACTCAATTTTCTAGTTATTGACAAAATAACCGAAAACTTACCAAACGTTTCTTTTAACCAAAATATCATCAATATTCCCAGTAATATTAAACTGGCTGATGAAGAATTCAATCGATCAAAACCGATACATTGCCTATTAGGTGCAGGTATTTTCTATTCTTTGTTGTGTGTTGGACAGATTAAACTTGGTGACAATTTACCTTCACTTCAAAAAACGCATCTTGGTTGGATTATTTTCGGACCTTTAAATATTATGAATCAAGCGCAAAATAAAGTAAACTGTAATTTTAGTGTCAATAAAAATTCAACTATTGAAACACAATTAGAAAAGTTTTGGAAACTGGAAGAATGTTCTGTCAATTCTGTACCGTATGGTCAACATTACCGAATCTGATAGGGATTTACAACGTATTGTTTGGCGGTCCAATACTGAAGATGAATTAAAGACATATAAGTTAAACACCGTCACTTACGGCACAGCGTCTGCGCCATTTCTGGCCATTCGGTCTTTGCATCAGGTAGCTTACAACAACTTAACTGAGTATCCGGAAGCGTGTCGTATTACTCTGCGCGACTTTTATGTGGATGACCTAATTTTTGGTACTGCAAGTGTGGCGGATGCTATTCGACTAAGAACCGAAGTATCTGACATACTGGCGAAGGCCGGGTTTCTTTTGAGGAAGTGGAATTCAAATAATAAATCAATTTTGAACTTGAGTGAAAATTCTCAGGATCTTCCACAATTTTTTATTGCTGATGATAAGAGTGTAGTAAAAACTTTGGGTATATGTTGGGACCCGAATCAGGATGAGCTAAAATATTCTGTAAATATTTCTGTTGAGAGTCCTAGAATTACTAAGCGTTTTATACTAGCAGTCGTGTCACAAATATTCGACCCTCTAGGTTTGCTTGGTCCTATTATTGTGCGTGCCAAGTTGATATTGCAAGAATTATGGAAACAACATTTAGATTGGGACGAGACAGTTCCTCCTGATTTACATTCCTTGTTTATCCAATTTCACAAACAATTGAATAAAATTAATGACATAAAAATTCCACGACATGTTCTTCTAAAAAATTCAATTACTATTGAACTCCATGCATTTTGTGACGCATCTTTATTAGCCTATGGAGCATGTATTTACTTAGTTTCTCGAGACCAGTATAATAATCGATTTTCCCAACTTTTGTGTGCTAAGTCCCGAGTAGCTCCCATTAAATGTATTTCATTACCCAGATTGGAACTTTGCGGAGCTTTGCTGTTGAGTCAGTTAGTAAAAAAAGTTACATCCGCATTAAATATGGAAATTTCCACTGTCCATTTTTGGACAGATTCCACTATTGTTCTTTCCTGGCTTCGTATTGAACCTATTAATCTTAAAATGTTTGTAGCGAACAGAGTCTCGGAAATTTTGTCCCTTTCTGTCGTAGAAAATTGGAGCCATGTTAATAGTAATGAAAATCCTGCCGACATTGTATCTCGAGGCATGAATCCTGGAGATTTGTCTGAATCCAATATGTGGTGGTCTGGTCCACACTGGTTGTTGTTAGATTCTTCTCAATGGCCTGAAAAAATTAATCTTGCTGAAAGAGAACTTCCGGAACTAAAGAAAACGAATATTTTAACATTCGTGTCTGTAACTGATTTTACTATTTTAGAGAAATACTCATCCTTTTCAAGAATGCAACGTGTTATCGCTTATGTGCTACGTTTTCTTCACAATGCTAAGTCTTCTAAAATTCATAGAATTAGTGGTTCATTATCTGTGGATGAGGTAGATGAATCATTATTACGGTTAATTTATATCGCACAAGCTCAAGATTTTTCCATTGAAATAAATAGTTTGAGGTCTACAAAATCAGTAAATTCAAAAAGTAGATTGTTAACCTTGGATCCTTTCCTGGATGGAAATCTTATACGTGTCGGCGGACGACTACACAATTCTAACGCTTCTTATAATGTGAAACATCCTTTTGTTCTGTGTGGTAAAAACAAATTAACTCACTTAATCATTAATTCTGAACACCAACGACTAATGCATGCTGGTCCTCAAGCTGTGCTGGCTAGTTTGCGAGACCGTTTTTGGATTTTAAATGGTAGAAACACAGTTAAAGGTTTGCTACGCAAATGTTTAACATGTTTTAAGGTTAATCCGAAATCATCTTGTCCTAAGATGGGAAACTTACCATCTTCTAGAGTAACAGTTAGTAGACCATTTTCCGTATGTGGAATTGACCTTGCTGGACCTTTTTTGATTAAGGACGGTAAAACACGATCCAGAAAAATAGTTAAGTGTTATTTATGTGTATTCGTATGCTTTGCGACTAAGGCCGCTCACCTTGAGTTAGTAAGCGACATGTCAGAGGAAGCTTTCTTGAATGCACTCAAACGCTTTGTATCTAGAAGGGGGGTTCCAAATGAAATATATTCTGATAATGGTAGCAATTTTAAGGGCGCGGCTAATGATTTAAAAAATATTTATAAATTTTTTACAGATGGCAATGACTCGGATACTGTTAAAGATTTTTTGCTAAAACAATATATCAAATGGGTATTTATACCACCAAGATCACCACATTTCGGTGGGCTATGGGAGGCCTGTGTCAAATCGGCGAAATTTCACCTGAAAAGAATTTTAGGTGACGCGCACCTCACTTTCGAACAACTCTATACTGTAATTGTCCAGGTAGAATCAATCCTTAATTCCAGACCAATTACGCCTTTATCAGACAATCCTAACGATTTTGAACCTCTGACTCCATCCCATTTTCTCATTGGGCAAAGGCTCACATCATTGCCTCAGAAGAATTTGCTGGAGTTACCCACGAATCGTGTGACTCATTATCAACGATTACAACAAATCACTCAGCATTTTTGGGTTCGATGGAAGCGAGAATACCTTTGTAATCTACAACAAAGGTTCAAATGGAAGCAGTCGTCGAACAGTTCTGAAGGTCTCAAGGTCGGCATGATGGTTCTTTTAAAAGAAGATGGATTGGCCCCTTTGCATTGGCAGATAGGAAGAATCATCGAAGTGCATCCTGGGGCTGATAACGAAGTGAGAGTAGTTACTGTCAAAACATCAAGAGGAACTTTAAAACGTTCATTCGCCAATTGAACTATAACTTTCAGTGGTTAAAACATTTATTATTGAAACCGTCTCAACGTCTTTCAAGGGGGGCGGTATGTTCGGACTCTAATTGACTGTTCGGAGCGTTCGGACTCTACCTGAACTGGAACCAGTGCTTGAAATGGCGTCAACGCCGAAACCGAAGAACGAAAGATGACAGCTGACACACACTGGCAACAAGTTGCAGCGTCATTCCCACAATTTTGTTTTGTATTTCTTGCTTTGCCACGCTTTGCTGTTCTTTTTGGCATTTTTGTATAAATAAAGTTAACTAAACGAAAAGAGAAATTTCAGGGATAATTTTAATCCTATACATCTATCGCAAAAAAAATAACAATTTTAAGGTTAGATATAAAAACGCCGAAGTTTTGAGACAAAAATGTCTAGGTTATGAAATGCGTTTACGTTTACCGGAACAGGGAGCGCTTTAACAGCCTTTTCGCTTGTCAACGTATCTTGTTGCGTTACGGATACCGATACCGATGAATTATTTCAAGTAGCTTTATGTCCCTAATATTTCCCACAATTCTACTTAAACGTATTGCCTGTGTCACTTCTGGTTTGTTTGCTATCTAGACCAACTTTCTTTTTTTCAAATAAAACACCCTGTATGTGATTGCATATTTGGATTCTACGTAAAATTCTGAGCAGATTTCATGTGATATACCCTATACCTAAGTTCAACTGTTTTGGAAATATTGACAGTTGAACATTGACTTTTTGCAACTTTGACAGGCTGTAAAACCTGAACGGTTAATTTCAGAGGAAAACCGATTTCACATTCCTATCTTAGATAGAACTATCATTTGACATCAACATTTAATTTAATCGGAGATTAAATTTAATTGGAATTTTCAATTATAGATTAAATTCAAAGTTGGTGCGGATTTACGTCATCCGCAGTCGATTCGCTCCCAGCTCGCTGCTGCCAAACGTATTTAAAATTCAAATTCAAATTCAAATTCAAATTCAAATTCTTTATTACCAGGTGAATAACAATCAATACACGAGTACATACAATAGCTTACACTACTACAATGTACAGTATATCCTGCAGAGACAACAAAGTCTGTGTGCAGGCCTAGCTGGTGAAACTCTGCAGACCAGCATATACAATGAATGCAGCCTCACAGAGCTCCACCATCAACCTATGACTAAAGGTGCACACCCTTACTCAAAGTATGATAATGAGCAAATTACCACACTTCAAGTCGTACACCTAAAAAAAATCCCTAATGTAAGAGCAACATTTCAGTTATTGTGTTTGTAACAATCATTATATAATAAATGTATATTTGTACAAATAAATAGTTATGCTAACAAAATTCACACTCACAAGATGAATTCTTTTTTTTTTTTTTCTTTTTCCCTATATAATATTATAATTATATTATAAATTTATATTTGAATTTATTAGAAAAATTTTAATTCTATTTTTAAAAATTTTACTTACTCTAGCAGAAAGTTTTAATTCATTTGGTAGAAGATTAAAAATCTTAATCGCACTAATTTTTGAAGCCTTTTTTCCAACCTCAAGTGAAGTTTGGATACATGGAATGCTTCTGTTTCTGGTGGAAACGTTTCTACTATTGAAACAGGACTTAAGATAATCAATGTTTATAATTAAAGTTTTAAAGTAATAAATTTGTTTTATTTTCAATATCATATTTTCGTTGTATATCCTATCTAATTGATGACTTCTTACTTGAAATATAAGTTTCACTACTCTATTTTGAATATTTTGTACAAACTTAATTGCATTGTTATATGCACTACCCCACGAGACAACACCATATGCAGCCACAGATTCAAACAATGCATAATACAAAATCAAGAGCGTCTTTGTGTTCAATATGGACTTAAGTTTTGCAAATACAAAAATTAGGTATCTTAGTTTTTTGTTTGTTTGTAAAAGGTGTTCTTTCCATTTTAAATTATTGTCCACAACTACACCTAAAAACCTATGTTTTTCCGTTTTTATCAAGGATCTGCATCTGCACACGGTGCCCATCTCCTCATCTGATTCATGTAAAATCACATTCAGTGAAACAGGAACATTGTCATTATAAATACTAAATAAGATATATTTTGTTTTTTCAACATTGACAGATAATTTATTTTGTCTCAACCAAGAAGCCACATTGTTTACCACCATATTTGCTTTAACTTCCAGACCCCGCCAAGACCTGTCTGAAATAATGATTGTTGTATCATCTGCATAAGATAGAATGACATCACCAAAGTTCAGATTTAGAAGATCATTAATGTAGACAACAAAGAAAAATGGCCCCAGAATTGTACCCTGGGGGACACCTATCTTAACAGAAAGTTCATCACTGTATACATTACCTATCTTTACTGTTTGTTTTCTATCACTTAAATAATCCTTTAGAAGGTCAATTGCAGTGCCTCTAATTCCAATCTTATATAGTTTTTCTAAAAGTAAGTTGTGGTCTACAGTGTCGAAGGCCTTGGCTAGGTCTAAAAATACTGCCATGGTTGGTTTTCCTTGGTCTAAAAGCCCATAAATGGTATCCGAAAACAACTGTAGCGCATTATTCGTTGACATTTTCCTCCTAAATCCAAACTGATTTGAATTTAATATTCTATTCTTTTCAACAAAATTACATAATCTCAAGTGGATAACTTTTTCAAAAATTTTTGCAACATTTGAGATAAGTGAAATAGGTCTATAATTTGAAACCAGACATTTGTCATTTGACTTAAAAACTGGCACAATTTCAGCTTTCTTGAAATGTTCTGGGCAAATACCAGTAGATATAATTTGATTTATCAGCTCGGAAATAGGAAGGGCAATAAATGGACTCAGTTTTTGCAAAACAGCAACTGAAATACCATCAATCCCACCGGCCGCGCCTTTCTTAAGATTACCTATGACATTAGTTATCTCATCTTTGTCAGTGGGTGATAGAAAAATAGAATCCCTAATTTGATTGTTTTGTCCTCTGTATCGGCTTTTAGACTTTGGTATTTTATTTGCCATTTCTATACCGATACTATTAAGATAATTATTAAATTGATTAGCAATATCCTTATAAGAAGTGATGATGGTGTTGTTGGATTTGATCTCTTTAATCTCATTTCCTTTAAATTTATTTTTTCCTAATTTAGAATTAATGTATTTCCAAACATTTTTACTATTTGTACAGTGATTTTCAACATATTTTTGCTCATAATGATTTTTTGCAGTTTTAATTAGTTTTTGCAGTATTTTGTTGTAAGACTGATATTTATTTTTCAAATAAACATTATCCCTGTTTTCACACCACCGCTTATAAAGATTATTTTTATGCTTACATGAAACAATGAGGCCTCTGGTTATCCAAGTTTTCCGTTTAATACAATTTGATCTATGTCTGAAAGTTCTGGTCGATAAACTTAATAGATCTTTTATTTGAACTATTATGTTATTTACACTAATATTAACATCATTATTAACTAAGTTGTTCCACTGTCGGTTTGCAGCAAGAGTTATTAATCTTTGAAAATCAACAAAATCACAGTTTTTTTCAATGGCACCATCACATGAATCCTTTAACAGTAGAATGGTTGGGCAATGGTCAGTAATCATTTCTTTCAAAACAACTGACTTAACATTCTCGAATTTGTTCCCAAAAATGTGATCAATACAGGAACCACCGTCACTAGTTGGCCTCGTAATGGAAGATATCAATGGGACATATTTTTTCTCATAGAAATTGTTGAGGTATAAATCACCGCACAAATCTGGATTCAGAATGTCTAAATTCATATCTCCAAAGACGTAATGAGTGTCATTGTTTTTAAATGATCCTAGGTATTTTTCCAAGTTTGTAATGAAGTTGTGCATATTTGTGTCATGTGATCGATATATTGAAGTAATAAATAAAGTTTCTTTGTTACAAAATATAGTTGTTTGTAACAAAGTATTAAAAATTTGGAAAAATAGCAAAAACCATATGGAATTTCATGTTGGATAATGCTTGATGAATATGTTTGTGTTTTCGTTAAAAATTTCGTTGTTGCGTCGCTCAATAGTGGGGTGGGGGGGGGGCGCGCGCCCCCCTCTAAATCCGCCACTGCAATGAATGCTCACCAACTGATAAGTTTTCCCACCAGATTTAGAGGAGTTCATCATTCACTTCTCGACTTTTAGAAGGGGTAAATGACAAAAAACTTTTACACTTTATCTGCAGTGAGGACTCACTGCTCATCTAGTAAAACAATTGAATGCATGCTTCAAAGAGACTCATTCTATAAAGAAAATAAACTTCTGGACTGCTAACTATGACGCAATCAACCAACATATATCAGACTTAGTGAATCGAATACCTGACCAAGAAAACATTAATTACCAAACGTGCGCCTGGAAACAGAGGCTATTGAACGGCACATTCCACTCATAACCAGTTAGCTCACCACATGTTTCGATTTGTAGACGAAAATGAATGACGAGGGACAACCTATTGATGTCGTATACCTGAACTCCGAAAAGGCTTTTGATAAAGTTCCAATCAATCGTGTTTTATACAAACTTGAGCATTTTGGAATACGTAACGAAATATGGGGTTGGATCCAACATTTCTTAAGCGATCAATCGATCGAACGTATCAGGTTAGAGTTAACGGCGCTTATTCGACTCAACATTCTGTACATAGCGGAGCCTCAGTACTTGGCCCAATTATTTTCCCTATATACCTCGTACTTGTCGTAGCCCGTGCATTAGACTTCATTTGGATTGCAGGTGGTATAATAAAGAAAGCATCTGATCTACCTGCAAGCTAATGCGCGGGCTATGTAAATCGCCCTGTATGTAAGCGACCTGCCAACTAATCTCAAGACCAATGTCAGTTTTTTCGCAGAAGACGCCTAACTCTTCTGCAATCCCATCACCATCTTAAATCCGACCTACTGACGGTATCTGAGTGGTGTGAGAACTGGCTGATGACCCTAAATCAAATCAGATGCACTGTACTCCACATTGGCAATAACAATCCCCTATATAATTACAAACTTAGTAACACTACCATGGTATCTACTAATGAACAAAGAGATCTTGGCGTCATGTAACCAACAATTTAAAATCAGAAGCGCATATATTATCTCAAAATGTTTTAAAAAGGCTAATTCTCTGGCCTACCTGACGCAAAAAGCATTCAAGGATCACTTACTCACTACAATCCTACTGTTCAGCTAATTAACGTTTCCAGTGCTATCGGGCAAAACAGGAATCTGGTAATTTTCTTGTGTAAACATGTTCATGTATCCTCATTGCTGGCAATAATGGTGTTATTAACGTCATCCTTTAATGTGATTGTTGACACTTTTGAGTTCAGACCATAGGTTCAGACTTTTAGACCCATACTTGCAGAATTGTTTGTTCGACTTTAATTGTATTATACTTTGTTCATATAATATTTTTGCTTTAGCTATTGTGTTCTGCAATCTGTATAACTAATAGTTCTCATCTATAATGTTTTGTCTATACCTATCCCAGAATCGACGTTTCTTGTCTATTTCCTTGAATATTGTTTCGTTTATCCAGGGGTTTTTCCTTTGGATTTTAGATGTATGAATTTATGAATGGTTGTTTTGATGATTTTTTTCACAATGTTCATAGTTAGTCAAGTTGGTGTTTGTTTTGTCAACGTTTAAATTGCGCAAGTAGTTGTTGATCGCGTAGTAGTCTGCCTTCCAAAAGTTTCTTGTTTGTCTTTCAAGTTTCCTTCCCTTTTGCCTTTATTTGGGATGTGCCAGTAATAGGTACATATTCACTTTGTCCAATCAGAGAGTTATTATTTATGTTGAACATTAGGTTCTTTTCACTAACCAATATAAGGTCTAATAGCGATTGTTGATTTCTTTTTATTCTAGTGTGGAAGTTCACTAATTGGTAAGCGTTTGTTTCTTTGAAACCATCTGAAAACTTTTCAGCTGAAATATTTTTGTTTGACTGTTTGGAAGGTATTCCAGTAGTATTTTTGTACCGCCCATGCTGACATTAACCGAAAGTGATTCTGCAGGAGGATCCTTTGTGTATAGGTGGTCCATTTTTCCTAGCCATATGTAAGTGTTGGTATACAACTGCATTGTAACGCGATGTTTGGTCTCAGCGTTGATGTGATTGTTGAAGCCTCTCTCTAGAAGTTGCCCGAACGCCGCGTAAGTACACTCTAAGCGATGTTGGATTTCATCGTCAATGCGGTTGCATTCGTTGACAGATGGCTCCCAAGGTATTCTAAGTTCTGCAAAGAATAGTCATTTATAGTTATATTTGGGGCTTGGGGATCAATATCCGGTGCGAATTGGTGCAGAATCTGCGTCTTGGTAGAATTGACCGCTAGGCCGATTCTCCTATATGCCTAGTTGAATGCATTGATTACTGCCTTCTTCCTCTTCCTCTGTATTGGCCATCACGACGTTATCATCCGCATATTTAAGTTCAATTATCGATGTCGTTTATTCTTTCGTCTTGTCTCGTAATCTATTTATGTTAAATACGCCGCCATCAAGTCTGTACAGGATTGCCACTCCAGGGTACTTATTCTTGAAACAAGGGAGCAGCGTTCCCAGGAGAACGAGGGTTCCGTCTTTCTTAATGATAAATAAGCCACAAAGATGGAACGCTTGTTCTCGTGGAAACACTGCTTCACAGTTTCAAGAACAAGGACCCAGACGGAAGGTGACCCTTGACAAGATGAAGTTTGGATCCTATAAATAAAGAGAATAACATCGTGGGTGCAATAACACAGCCCTTTTCAACGTCTGTAGTTATTTGAAAAGACTCTCCTTGTCCATCGATGCTTTAGACGATTGCATTCATATTATCAGGCGGAGTATCTGGATCTACTTTTGCGGACACCCAACCTTTTCCAATATCTTTCAAACAGCTTCTCTGTTGACCGAATCAAATGCGTTCACTAAATCTTTGAAGGCCATGTATAGAGGGAAATTTTTATTTCATAGCGAATGATTTCTCAAGAGTCTTGAATATCATAAATAATTATATGAGCTACATACATCTTGAGTCATCTTGCAGAAAATTGAATTTAGTACATGTTGTTAAAGTTTACTCCATATTCCTTGAAAAAAAAAAAACTACCAAGCTATAAGCTAGACATTTTTATTCCGAATTAAAGTCTAGAAATAAATCGGCACAAGCATTGGATAAAAGCCACACCTTTCGAGAGTTCTTCTAGACATTTTTACATGATGCAACGAAATTTCAAGCTTTTTATTGGATTTTCCATTTACGTACCTACCACTAGCATTTAAAATGTCTCCTTATATACCTACTTTTGTGTAGTGAAACCATTTTCATGTCAGATAAATTCGTATTAAACCTGCATTCTAAATGCTAAAAATCTTGAATAAAATGGGAAAATGTCGGAATGGAACAATATGAAAAGTAGGAGGCCTAAAAAAAATCAATACAACATTGTGTTTTCCTGCACTCCATTCATTTGTCCCTTAAACATTCGAATGAATGAAAATTAAATTTGATCTTTTGTTTGAAGAAGTTGAGCCCAAGCCTCGCCTCGTTTAGACTTAAACATGGCAAAGGAAACACTGATGCGAAAACAGAGCAGAGAGGAAATATAAGTTAACATGATACTGTTTACGCTGAAAAAACCAATAGGTCTTCTGATAAAGCAACTCACTCTAATATTTGGGTTCCTGGATCAAATGATATTTTGGGCTTAGAAATAGCCATGCACATATACAACGAATTCAGTACCTATGCTTTTGTGGTGGATGGAGTGCTATTATTAGTACCATAATCACATCACTAGGTAAAGCAGAATTTTCCTAACTTAATTAAACATCACTAACACACTGTATGATTTCAATGACATTGCTCCTAAGTAATACAGTCAGAATTTGTATGCCTCTATTGGTGTTCACTCTTTCATGCTGTTTGGGTCATCATAACCATGAAATAAAAAAATTGCTCATCTAGGTATATAATTATTATGTCTCGCATTGCAAACAAGAAGATATTTAAGACATCTTTTTTTTTGCAAAGTATGTATGCAGGATACAATGCTTATTTGACACTTTTTCCCATCTTCGTTTTCATATTTGACCTTCACTGTCAATTGAGTAACGAACTTCAGTTGAGCTAGAAACTCGTTTGGAATTTGTAGTTTCTACTTTTTCCTAGAAAGATCGTGTTCTAATTAAAATACAGTTTTCACGATAAAATATATAAAAAAAAGTTCGTCTTTCCACAGCGATTTGAAAAATACTCTAGCAAGAACAATATTATCGTTATTTTACCGTTGAACTGCGACTACTATAGTACACTCAAAAAAATCTTGATCATAATATCAATGAACTGCTTTCATAAATTACATTTTCATTGATTCAGTGAAATTTTCATTAATCCCAGGTACAGAAAACTGTAAGTATTATGATTTCATGAACAGCTATCATTAAAATAAAGAATGAAGCTTCATTAAGTTATGAATAGTCATCTACATGAATCTATGTTGAATAGTGCATCGGTTACAAGAACTAAGTTCATTGATATTATGAAATTAACCTTGATATTAAAGAAAATTTCTTTGATGGGAGCTTCCACGGAATATTCATAATATAAATGAATATTAACATGAATAATATGAATATGGTTCATATAACCTTACTAGAAACTTATCCTTTTAAGAACGAAATTCATTGATACAATGTACGGTTCATTTAAAACAAGCAAGTATTCCTAGAAACAAAGCTGCAACCACTACATCAAGATAAATCATAAATACAATGAAACAGTTCATAGCATTAAAGTAGACAGTTCCTAAGCACATGCGCAAAGGTAGCTGCAGTCGGGCAACGACATAGAAAAATATGTTGAAATAGGAATAATTACATTTCTATTTTCTGGGTGCATTGCTACGTACTTCGTTCAAGTCGGTTTTTTCGGTTTTGTGTTGTTCGAAGTGTTAAATAGAAAGTCGGTTATACCTGTCGCAGGTTTTTTCTAAAGGTAAGTTGTATACCTCTATTACCTCTATAATATGTATACCTATTATGTAGGTAGGACTTTCATGCCTTGCACGGAGACGGTCTAGTCTCAAAATGGGAATGCGAAAGAAATGACCTACAGATTTAAATGTCATCCGGAGAGAACGTGAAAGACAAAAGCGTCAAGAGCTCCTCAGAATTTCTAAGGAATACTGAAGTCTCTAAAAGTAAGTATACCCAATCCCAAATCAAGTTGTAATTATTTTAATCTACCTATATATTTTTGTTAAATGGTTTTGTTTCACTAGGTAGAAAAGCAGAAGATTCAATACCGCAGCTAGTGTTTCATAGCCGAGGCAAGGAAACCAGCCAAGGCATCAAATCTAATTTTCTGATGTGGCTTGTTTTAGAAACTTTGGATGTTGATAGTTCAAAAACAGCTGGAACAAATATAGATATATTATATATTTATGGAAACAGGATTTAAGGAGGATTTGAAAGATAATAGAATATACGGTTAGTGTCATTTAAAATAAAAATACATAAGTATTAAGTAGGTACTTAGATTTTTAAATTTTCAGATTTTGGGATGCCCATTGGTTTGTTTAACAATTCTGGAAGATGATACGAAGAAACCATGCAACTTTTGCATTAAGAGCTTTTTTCCTATTGCTCATATTCATCAGTACAGGGGACACGCAAATATAAAAAATGACCCTTTACCCCATTTAAAATCATAAGTATATTTAGGGCATAATTCATGAAATTATTTTAATAAAAATAAAGAATATGGTACATATTATTGAAAACGTCATTAATAAATACAATGAATGAAATTCTTAGTATTCAAGACTGTGATTCATAAATACAATGAAAGGGTTTCATCAAATTATATCTGGGCTTCATTAATATTATGCCGTCTGTTCATCAGGACAATGAAAAAGTACATATAAACTAAGAACGATGTTTATTGTTACTATGAAAAGTTTCATAAATACTAAAACCTTGCTACATACCTTAATGTTCGTTGTTCATACACAAGATGAATCGAATTAGGAATTAAGAAATTGTTCATACTTCAATAACCTAGAGTTCATGTGATCAAAGAAGCCGTTCTTTGGACCGATTTTAATGAATTGTTCATTAAATCAAAGAACAACTTCTTTTTATTTATGCTACTATTTGGTTGAGTGTAATTTGAACTTCCTTGTTGAAACAACTTGGTCGCGTGTTTGATACAGTCCCCCTTACCTTATTTCGCAAATGAATGCGTTACCCATTGTCACTTGGCACGGGTATAATTGAAAAAGTTAAAACGGCTTGTTCACCTATAAAATTACTAGAAGTTCTCGGATAAGTAGGTACAAATAGAATCTCGATGATGAAACATAAAGAAGTGAAAAAACAAATTGACATTTTGAAAGATTTTGTTTGTTGACCAATCTCTACTTTTGGTTGGGGTTCAAGAAGAAATCAATAATTCAATTTTTTTGGATCAAAACCAGAGTTTGAAAAGCAAAACTGTACATAATAATAACCGCATGACAGCGCTATGAATAGAAAATATTCCAAAATCTTTATTATGGCTGACGTTAGTGAAGCTTTAAACAAATGCCAGCTTAAGGTGGCAACCCGCAGTTTCTTATTATCTCCCAAAAATAGAAATAACCATACTAAAAAAGGAAAAAATAACTCCATATAACTTGAAATAATCAATCAAAGAACGTGGAGCTGTTTTTTCAATTTTTAGCATGGTTATTTCAATTTTTGGAAAATAATTCATAGCTAGGTCCTTTTTTAAAAGATAGGCAACCAAAGAAACAGCGGGGTGCTGTTGCCACCTCAAGTAATACCTAATATTTTCATAATGTTATACTTGACTTTAAAAGCTCTTAGCCATAAGACCATGGAATTTTACAAAATTAAAAACTTCCAACTAGATCCATCCATCGCCTTAGTTCTTAGTTTATAAGTCCCCCAACTATTTAATTAAATTCTTAATTAACTATGAGCACACTTCAGTTTGCCCCGTTATAATATTCCGATGTAAGTTTAATTAATAGTCTGCAATTTTATTTTCAGGTAAGTTTCACGGGCCATTAGTTTAGAAACAGCTCGCCCCTGCTGTTCTAAGCAGGTGATGCCTAAATATAAGTAAGTACCTCTATACGAAGTTATATTTATTTATAATAATGACGGTTAATTTTTGTTTTTGTTTTCATTGCGAAGTTGCACTTTTCCCGTGGTGCAACGTAAGCAGCGCCCATAAAGATATTTCCGATCCTACAGATAATAGTTTTATGCGACTTTTCGTATAAAGCGCGATTTCGCCGACGGTTAAATGAGATATTTCTTGGGGAATTTTTCGCTATAAAACGGTTTTTATTGCTGTATTTTTAAGACTCGTTTTAATAATGTAATTTCGTGCAGATTTTAGATTTGTACGGGGTGTCTGCCTCTTGACATTCTTGTTTTTAAAAAGTAATATTACGAAATTTGAAAGTATAGAGTATAGATCAGAGCTGTGCGGTACTCGAGTAGAAGTACTCTTCACTTGTACTCTAAGTACATTTTGAGTTATTCGGTACTCAGGCCAAGATACTTTTTAAATAATGTACCTAAACTTGAACTGCTTAAGAATATAAAAAATACCCGGTAATTTTTATTGAACTGATTAAATTTCATCATAAATGTGCGAAATTAAAACTGGAAAATCCTCAGGTTGCTGATAGAATGGTCATTGATGAAAGATTTCAAAATGAAATTGAAAGATATCGAAATATTTTTTCATCTTACCTTGCTCTACTTCCAAACTCCACTCAGCTGGCCAGCTCATTCAGGAAGTTCAGGTCCCATACGTGATACGTAGAAGTACAACGAAACCGTCTTGATTTAACCGGTCACGGCAAACGAAAAACCGCGAGTCTATTTTCTCGAACCACACGAAGCGGGTGAAGTGTTTTTGGCAAAGCCAGTATACTTTTATACTCGAAAACATTTGTTATACCCGGTTATTTTCATTGTTTTCGAATACATTTGCAGTTACCGAGTCAAATTATTGGACTCTAAGTAGGTACATATTTATTTGGTCACAAGTATATTTCGAGAAAAGTTGAGACCGGACTATGGGTACATTCAGGCGGTGCCGGCGGCTAAGCTCAGCCACTCAGCAGGGACTTTATTCTCGAAATCGAGGCATAGCGTTCTCATGAGAACGACTGCTCTGTCATTGTCAGTGTCATTGCTCTATCGTCAGAAAATCTTGAACTATTCTGTGCACTGTGACACTGTGTCTGTGCCCGTTAATTCGAAAATTCTGGGCCCTTATAAACTCTGAGCTCTGACTAACCAAACCATACTTCAAAATTGCTGAATTGATTTATAGTAAACCATAATATGTTTTCTTAATTTTTGATCTGTAATCATCTATACCGTTGATTTGAGTGTAAATTTCAGGAAATGGGACGAAAGTGTGAAAGGGGATGTGACGTCATAACCCAGGTGCAGTGATTAGTGCGCAGTTTCTTTAGCGCTTGCGGCCTAAAAAAGCAATTGATTTTCATGTCAATGATTAAGGCTGTTTAAAAGTCCTGAGGTTGCGTAATAACTTATATGACGTCATTGGTATGCAAGGTGGCATTAGAGTGGTATTCATAAATGTACTCGGTACTTTGAAAACTTGGATATTGAATACTTGTAATTATTGTACTCTGTATTCGAGTACATTTTGAGTTAAGTACTTGTACCCGTTACCCGAGTGCATTTTGCCTGTACTCGGAACAGCTCTGGTAGGTATAGATATGTGTTCTTTGTAAAGTCTGTTTGTTTTTAAAGATAATTCCCCAAGTCAAAAATTTAGAAACTATGTTGGCAACACAAGCCTTTTCTACATAAAAAATTTGAAAGCATTGACAATTTTACATTGTATTGCCAACATAATGTCATTTTGACTTTTATCTTTAATGTCCGGTGTAGATGAAATGCGATTTCAAATTTAAATTTCACATTTTTCAAAGTGCCACACCAGCCGTTCGAAAATGAATTGGTATACCTAAACTCCGGTTGATTTTCACGCTAATTCAAAAAATGTTCGGGGTGCTACCCAGTGTACACTCTTTCTTAACCAACTCTGCCCCTAGGTGAATTTCACTCTTATCAGTTTTTTCATTATTTAAGTAACTTCCAGATAGTCAGATTTATTTATTCCATTTTCCGTTTCTCGGAAGTTTAAGACAATGCGATACAATCTGGAGCAAGAGTTGGTAGGTATGGAACACCTGACGATCTATACAAAGATTACCTAGCTACCTTGACTTGTATCGTTCAACGTGAACGTACAAGACCTGAGTCTACAAAGAGGTACGATAGACAGCAAGAAAATGCAAAGGCAGAGCAGAATCGTAATCTAAGAATAGGAAAGTGTTTTTTAACTGTGAAGAATGTGGACATAAACAGTTTAACTTTCCAAAACCACGACTAGAATGTACAATATGCAAGAAACTTGGACACTAAGCGACTAACTGTTTCAGAAATAAGCTGTCTACATCAACACGCAAAACCATGATATGCAATGTTAGTGTAACTTCCAAGAGCAATGATTATTACGTGACCTGTACAATAAATGGATTTGTAGATTCAGGGTGTGGAGTAGTTACCATGAAGGAAAGCGAAGCCCAAGAAGTCGGTTTAACCTGGCCTGAGTGTGATATATGTTTAAAGGGTTATAGTGTCAGCGTATCCAAGGCTTTGGGTACGAACAACGTGCACCTTAGAATAGACCTCTTTGAAGCGGAAGTTCCCGGTTTTTATTGTTCCAGACAGATCACAAACTATGGCTGTACTGATTGGACGATCGGTATTGGATAAGCATAACGCAGTGACAGTTTTACGAAATGCTACTGCTCGAATCATCAACTCGGAATTGATCGTGTTACCGCAGCTTGACATTTTGCCACCCAAGAATATTACACTTCTAGCAGAAATGGACAGTGAAATAGCCCCAAATCATATTGGACTGATCAGTTGTGTTTCTAAGGACACTGATTATGCTGGCGTTATATTTTTGAATTTGAGATATTCATGCGAGCCTATGAGAGAAGGTGTGTTGTATCCATGCCTAACGCAAAAATTCCAGTTTTGAATATTTCTAACAACACGATTTGGTTTGGAAAAGGACAGGTGGTAGCACGAGGTTGCCCCTGCGCTCTTGACAACAATCCACAGGTATGTGTTAATAAAATTGTTCTTGCAAATTTGCCGAAGTTTATAGGGATATAGATAAAGCCGATTTATTAAAACTTTTATCAATAATGAATAAATATCGTGATTGTTTCGCACAGAACGTTCACGAATTCGGTAATATCAAAGATTCTCAAATGTCTATTCATCTTACAGACGATAAACCTGTGACGTACAGGCCTCATCGCCTCTCGTATAACGAACGGGAAAAAATACGAGAAATTGTTAGTTCCCTGTTATCAGCTGATATAATTAAGGAGTCAAATTCTCCATTCGCAAGCCCGATAGTGCTTGTTGAAAAAAAAAACGGCGAAACAAGACTATGTGTGGATTACAAGAAATTGAACTCAAAAACTGTAAGAGATTTGTACCCCTTACCTTACCACAGGTAGATGATCATTTAGAAATGTTGAAAAACTGACACTTAATATGGCTAGTGGATATCATCAGATACCAATGGCAGAGGATTCGAGACATAAAACAGCATTCGTAACACCAGACGGCAGCATGAATTCCTTAGAATGCCTTTTGGGTTGGTCAATGCACCCGCAGTTTTTCAAAGAACCATAAATACGATCTTGAAACCCATGAGGTTCTCCACAGCATCAGCTTACATGGACGATATATTGGTACCTTCCACAAATTTTGTGACGGGACTTATAGCTCTGGGCGACGTATTGGAAAACTTTAGGAAGGCGGGCGTTACACTCAAGCTGACAAAGTGTCAGTTTTTCCAGACAAAAATTGACTACCTTGGTCACGAAATCAGTGCTACAGGTATAAGGACTGGAAAAGCAAAAACCAAGGTAGTTAAAGAATTTCCGGCACCCAAAAACGTGCACCAAGTCCGAGAGTTTATTGGTCTATGAAGCTATTTTCGTAAATATGTCAAAGGTTTTGCTTAAATTGGACGACCGCTGACATATCTGACTGGAAAGGACACTATTTACAAATGGGGTATAACGCAGTCAGAAGCGTTTGAGGAACTAAAAAGTATACTGATTCAGAGGCCAGTGTTGGTTATTTATGATCCCAACCTAGCAACAGAAGTGCAGTGTGCACACAGATGCTTCTAAATTCAGTCTAGGTGGTATTTTGCGATAAAGACAAAATGATGCATCAGTCAAGCCTGTCTATTATATTTTAGTCGTCAAACAACAAAAGAAAAGCAAAGAAATCATTCATTTGAACTAGAAGTTTTAGCCGTTGTCAACTCATTACAAAGTTTTCGAGTTTACCTATCTGATTGGATTAAAATTTAAGGTGGTTATACAGATTGCAATGCTCTAAGAACTGCAATGACGAAACGTGACCTCATCTTTAGGATTGGAAGATGGTGGTTGGTTACACAGGAATTTGATTGTTCTGTAGAATATCGTCCTGGGACCAAAATGAGTCATGCCGATGCGCTGACTTGTAACCTTGTTGAAGACGTGCCTGAAGCAAATAAAATAGATGTTCTTCAAGTAGACATCACTTGGCTGCTCAAATGAATGATGAACGATGTACTTTTTTCTGCTGGGTTGGAACAAAGCTAATGTTACTCTAATTGCTGTTACCAGCGATGTACTGCGAGAGTAATAAGGACAACTAATCTGTCGACAACGGTGCAACAAATCATATCACCAACCAAAGTGATTGGTTTGAAGGTTACGTGCCATTTGATACTTATTACCAAGCATCACACACAGCAAACGGAAATTCAGTAGCAGTCCTGTGTCATGGAACCATAATAGTAGAAACCTGTGTGGAAGGAAAAAACCCCAGCTTTCACTGGCAAATGTATGGTAGGTACGTACCCTGTAGATGGAAAAGCACATCGTTTTGGAATTCGGTACTAGAGAAGGAGCCAAAGTACCAGGTGAGCTTATACACACTGATGTGTGTGGGCCCTTCAACAGGTGATATTCAGGCTATCGCTATTTTGTATTGTTCAAAGATGACTCCAGCACATACCGTTTCCTCTACTTTATCAAGCACAAATCAGAAGTGGTAGGGAAGCTAACATTTGTTTCAGCTGAAATTTAAGCAGCAAAATTTTGCACAAAAGAGCTTTTATCCGAAAAGACAATGGTGGCGTATTCTAGGCCATCATGGCATAAGACAGAGGTTAATCATGCCATACACACCACAACAGAATGGCGGTTCCGAAAGAGAAAATATGACCGCTGTCGAGACTGCAAGGGTTTTGATGCAAGCCAGATAGGTCAGCAGGCAAGTAATAAATAATGGGGGTAGCTGGAAAGTATTCCGAAGTTATTTATATTTTGGCATGTCGTTGGTGGACAGTCTGTGGAGTAGAATCTAAGTTTTCGACCTCGAGGACCCTTTGCTAACTTGGGGGGAAGTCGAAAGACTTAGAAATTTTCAATTTTCAGTTTTTTGCTCATAACTTCTAAACCATGCGTTTTTAGCAGAATACACCTATTTATAAAGTTGAAGAAAATTAAATTTCCTTCTAATTAAACTGATCAAAAGTCCGGAAATTTCGTGGTTTTTGGACTCCCCCTAAGCTAGCAGAGTTCTCGAGGTCGAAAACTCAGATTTTACTCTATAGACTACCCACAAAATGGCATACCAAAATATAATTAACTTCGGAATACTTTCCAGCAGAAACTACCTACTTGCCTGCTGGACTAAGAAGAAATATTCTAACAAACATTTTCGACAGAAATGATTCTAAACAGAACAAGCCAATCAGAGGTGGATCAAAAATCTCCTTTTGAAGTTTGGAATCAGAAGAAGCCTATAGATGACACATCTAAGGTACTACTTGCTACGATCATATTTCTAAAAGTGGACGTAAGAATATGAATAAGAAAGCTGTTACGGGTATTCCATTCTCCTAGATTACGAAAATGATGAGAGTTACAGAATTTGGTCAATAGAACAAAGATAACGAGGTTAGATCAAGAGACGTAATTTTTGATAAACTCATCAAACCTTTAGAAACTCAAAAACAAGTAGAAAATAACAGTTTTCCTCTGCTACTATGTTGAACTGTTTAGAACGAATCTTTAGAAATGAAAAGTATGACACATTTAATAAACAAATATCTTCATTTAATGGGTCACACTTTTCATTCTTCAAAGTTCTGAAGAGCGGTTCTCAATACTTTAACAGAGATTTCTGAATTACCATCTGCCTCGAAGGGAATATTTAGCGATAAAACACCACATTCGCTGAGTCACAGAATCTGGCGGCTGCCTCGGGAGCGGAATATTCGCAGTTGGAGCAGTTAGGAGTCTTTAAATTTTTGGCAAAATATCTTTTCTACACTATGTTACTTCAGACATATTGAAATGGTTTCGTGATAAAAATATATTCGAAATTAACCAAAAATCTATTTTGGGATCCCGAATTTATCGTTGTATCATGGTTTTAAATTAAAAGATAAACATTTATCAAAAAAAACAATCCTGCAGAATTTGGTAGCATATCGTAGACCGATAATACCAGTGTCGTCGCTTCGGTTTTCTGGTAGCATAAAAATGCATCCTTGTCGTCCGCTTCGGGTATTTTCTCCTCTCCTCGCATAACTTTGGCAGTACCGCGATGCGGGCTCCGGCGTACTGCCTGCGTTCAAAGGTTTATAGCGCCATTCAGGTATAAGTTGTCTGGAGTGGTTGACCGGCCCAATGCCCATCGGAGAGCCCGGTATCGTGGGAGAGAGAGAATGCATCGCAAAGGCATCCGAGGAATGCCAATGTTTTAGCGCTACCTAATTAGTTATTACCGGTCTGGCCTGCCTGCCTGCGCCCGCCGCCACGGTGGTGGTTCTTCTTTTGCGTTTTGGGTTACTTAGTCCATAGTCGCTGCTTGGTGACCACCGACCATAGCAAGGTTGCTTTCCTCGGGCCATGCCTTCGTGAAATGGGTCACTGCAGGAATGCAATGATGATGCATCAGATTTCGATTTGTTTTTCTTGTTAAATGACGCGGTTTTCGTTCTCTCATTATAAAACAGTTCAATTATGATACGAATAACTAGCCATTAATGCTACTTTTTCTTTCGATGAATATCTAGATAAATAGGTTAACTTGTCGCGGAGAATAAAACTGTATTTATGTCAATGAACATTGTCGCAGCAACAACGTTTTTACTAGAAAAAAGTAGATATATTCTCGAATCAAGTTGTAAGAACATGAATAACAACGTCTGGAGGAAGGCTGACAACAATTACAAAGATAAAAAAAAATGAAATAAAAATTGAGTTATCGGATCTCCATGTTCCTGGATTAGAGTTCAACAACCCTATTTCTGTACGCAGATTAGATGAGAAAGGATGCAAATTTGCAGGGCCGAATTATCGCAAAATGCAACGGTTTTACGCGTCATTTGTCGTAGCAGGGAATAGGTATTTGTTTTACTAGGCAGAAAAGTACAAGATTCAATGCCGCGGCTGGTGTTTCATAGCCGAGGCATAGCCGAGGTTAGGAAACCAGCCAAGCCATTAAATCTGATTTTCTGCCACGTAAAATATATAATTTTTTCTCCGTATGGTCAAATTCACATATGGACATCTTTTTTATATTTATTTCATTCATTATTATTATCCAAATAATTAAATTATTTTGACAATTGTCATTGTCACCATCAATTATTTCAAATATCAAATTGAGTGAAATTATTACCTGGAATGTTGTGACCACTGGCGTAGCCAGGATTTTGTCTTGGGTGGGGCAAATTTGTAGGAAATGTTTCTTGTTGGCCCACTCCGAGCACTGCCGGACGCAAAGCGCCGCAGGCGCGAAATTTTTTGATGTTTTGCCCTTTTTTTGAGTCTTTTTAAGGTATTTTTGGGACTGTTTATTTCAATTTTGAAGAATTATTTTAAAAATTTCAAGGTTTTGAAGGGGGCAAATGCCCCTCTGCCCCCCCCCCCTGGCTACGCCAGTGGTTGTGACACTGTCACTTTTAATGCCTAGGCAGTAAAAATACAACTTTTGATCCTGTCAAGTGTCATTAAAAGGCCGCTTTTACTGTCATTCGGAGAAAAATTTATTTTGCTTGTTTTACATCTCTCTTGGTCAACCTTCAACAATACGAATATCGATAGTATCTAATCATATAAATTATGTTAAACAGAGTGCTCGTGCAAAAGGCAGCAGCGAATTGCAATGTCTGTGATAAATTCAAGTATTGATGACGTAGCGCCTAACATTTGTTAGCCAGAGATTAGCTTCGAGTCGAGCTTTGACCTGACCAAATTGAGCAAGACTACTGTGGGCGACGTGGGCGCCCTCTGCATGCTGCATGCATTATCTCTTTTGACTCTTTTCTATTTAGCCGTTTACGGAAACTATAATTGGGTTAACCCGATCAGCAGCTGTTTCCTTAATGAATACGATTGAAAAAAAATAAAATACGTCTGCTGGCGATCGGGGTAACCCGATCATAGTTTCCGTAAACAGCTTTTACTTTTACAATAGCTTCATTCGCAGTAAGGATTCTGAACCGGTTCGAAACTATTTCGCATGCGCAGTTTAAGTAATGGCGTTCGCGCTTTCACAAAATTGTGAACTTTTAGTTACGGTTGTGGATTCGTCTATCAACCAAAATCGGTTCGGAACCGTTTCTGAACCACTTCTAGCGGTCCTGAATTTCAGCAAGAACTTCAGGATTGACACATAACGTTCGTTTACGCATTAGCCCGGTATTCATAGACGGGTGCTTGGCTCAAGCTTCGATTTTTGACAGCTGTGAGCATCGTTCCGTGCTGTTTGGAAACGTAAATATGGCGTCAAGTCGTACTTGAGCCAAGAGACAACCTTGAGCATCGACTATGAATACGGGCCTTAAGAGAGTCTGGAGAACTTGTTCCAAAACTGTTCGCGATAAAATAATGGCGTTTTCCAATTGTTGCACGAAGGTACAGTGCAATTTTTACATTCCATTTGACTGTACATTATCAGTTTTTATTTTCCATTTGAAATCCAGGGATGCGATTTTCGAAACCATTCGAGTACATTTCGTAAACGAAATGTGATTGACAGCAATGTAAGTTAAATGGGGACCATTCGAAATCGTATCAAATTTCGTATGCGAAAATATTCGAAAATAGGACCCCAGTACAATTATATATGCACTCAGTGCGCATTTTTTGGCACCAGCTAGGAAGGCTCGTGGAGAGCTAGTGTAGTTTGTTTTGTTTTTGTTTACTTGTACCGTACATAAAAATTTTAAAAGTTTCTGCTTATATTTCCAAAGAAAAAGCTGCTAATATTTCAAGCAAAAACCAAAGCAAAAAATATATCTATTGTTACTTTTGAGAAGGCGGTAGAGGGGCGCCAAAATTTGGACTTGCCTTGGGCGCCGAGGGTTCTAGTTGGGGCTCTGCAAATTTGTGAACTTACTAAAACGTTAAACCAATAATTATTATATACATGTCGCTTTAGAACGTCTTTCTTCGTTGTCTGACATCTAATTTCCATCCTCTTCTTTCGTCGCAATCCTCTGATTAGAGATTTCTTTCACTTGCGGACTTTTGAAACGCTAATAGAGTCGTGAGACTGCGCTCTAACAATTACTTTTGCTTTAGCCTTATTGTAGCAGGTGGTCTGTCTGGTTGCATTCGGCACTTCCTTAAACCTGACCTGATGCTTTGTCTGGTTACAGGTTTTTTTTAACCCTTATAGCAAGTGCGTTGTCTGGCTGGGGTCTTCTTTCCAACTCACAACAAGTGCTTTAGTCTGGTTGTAAGTTATCTGTCTTACGCCCTAGTGCAAGTGCCATGACTTTAAGTCCTGTCTGGTACTAAGGCCCTTCTGCTCATCCATCCTAAAACATCAGGATCAAGCAGAAAATACCATCCAGAGAATCAGAGTCTTCTGGAGCGTACAATTTCCATCTAGTCGGTCAATGAATTTACACTGCAAACACAATGTGAGATTTCTGCCTCTGTAAATTTCATTGATCGATTAATGATTTTTTATCTATTTGATAACCTTATTATTTTTCAACTAACTTTTATAAGGTCTACGTTATACAACTTCTCTACTACTATAATTTTATAGAATTTCTGTGCAAAATCGCGACGTTTGAGTAAAATTAATATCTTCTCCGGTTCTGCTCAATCACGACCAATTACCAGTTCATATAATTTCAAAATCGCTTCTCCTAGTCTGAACGTCTCCATTTTCTTCTATTCTGAGCAAGCAGGAAGTTTCTTTAAGTTGTCTATTCAAGTTGGGGCTTCCTCTATTTCTGAACGTGTGATGCTGTTGGACGCCACTCAATGATCCTCTTGGTCTACCTGACCACTCCCAATGTTCTTCTTCTTCTTCTTCTTCAAGTGTGCTCATTGTCCTCTATGAACGTTGGCAATCACCAGCGCTATCTGTACTTTGTCGACTGCTTTTCTGAATAGACTTGTCGTGGTTTCGCCATACCGGTGACGCACATTCATTAGCCAAGATATTCTTCGACGTTCAGGACCTCTTCTGCATTCTATTTTTCCGTCGATTATGAGCTTGAGAAGTAGGTATTGGTATTAGTCATTCCTGAGTAGTTGACTGTAAGCATACCTAGGCCTGATGATGGCTGTATAGATCCGGATAGTTTCCCATAATTAATCGTTTTTTAGGCTAAAAATGATGTAAAATTCCAATAATTAGGTTGGCCAATGGAAGTGTCGGATTGCTAGGCAAACAACCGCCGGTTGACGATTTGGGGGAAAATATAAATACCTCGTTTTTAGTTATTAGAGACAGTTGCCATTTAACAGTCCAGTTGAGTAAAAGTCTACAAAACCAAATGAGTTTGTCCGGATGAAAATTAGCGAAGCTGCCTCGGGAAAAAACGCGTTCGAAATTGACTTAGTGAAAGTTCGAAAAAATCGTGTAAGAAATAACATATGAAATTCGTTCAATTTATGTGCGTGCTAGCTAAATATTTTGAGTAATTAATTAAGTAATTTTACGTGTGTTTTATGGACAAAATGTAAGTACTCTATAGTGACAAGATTTATTTCCAATTGAAAAGGCCAGGGAAAACTCCTGAGCCTAACTAAATAATTAGGGCAAAAACCCCAGCCAGTTCTTACTGATGGTACGTCTATACTGCATGTTGATAGGCAGGCGATATATGCTTCCTGTATTCTCTCAGTGGTATGAGGGTTCCAAAGTAGTTTGCAATAGAGTTTCACTCCCATATATTTGACCTAGGCAGCAAAGCTTAGTTATGGGTATTTAAGAGTCTGGGTGCTGGCGGAAGTACCAATTTCCTGTTTTGTGTTAATAAGTCCATTTCAGTTCTTCTTGATGACATAGTGTATTCTTTGCAATTCGAAGCGCATCTTCCATGCGTTCGCAGAGCGAGTTTTCGAATATACCTCACTACAAGATGCCTACGTCATCTGCATAATCTAATGTGTAGTAGTTGTCATTGTTTAGGCGGACAATGAGGCTGTCCAGAACCATGTTCCACAGAAAGGTGTAGTTTGCAGCTAATTGGTCAATTTTCGAGTTATCGACACTATTTCAAGTCCGAAAATGTGAGCATCGGAACTCAAATACTTTCGTTTCATGATTTATAGGGAAGACTTGGGGTTTGAGAGGGGCCTATTCTTCTTGAGATCTTGAAAAAATGGTTTTCTCTATCGAGCTGAATGTCCTAAATAAATACATTCAGGATCTTTGTTGTTGTTAGGTGCATTTTAAGTTCAATTTGCATTCTGCAAATCGGGAGTGATTTAGATTCATTCCCTTAATACCGATCATGATATTCTGACAGTCTAACTTTCTGAGTTTGTTTAAATAATTTTGATGGGATTGTGTTCCCTTGTATCACTCCTCTTGTGATTGGAATTTCTTCAATTTTTAGATCCTCGTTTCTTCCCGTTCAAAAATGCGATTATGGGCCTTTTTGGAAACGCTGGTATTTTGTCTTTTTTCAATCGTGCGTTCATTAAAAAAAAACAAGATCTATATACATATATAAAAATCAATGTTTGTTTTTTTGTTTGTGTCTTATGCGCTTCTACTCCTACACCAGTTATCCGATTAGGATGAAACTTAATTGGTTTGTTGTTATGGCCATCCCAAGGAAGGTTTGTGGATAGGTTACGTATCTCGGAAAAAAGAAATTAATTTTGAATTAATCACTAATTTAATTATAAACAAACTCATTCATATTACATAACAACATAACCCAACTTTTTTTTGACAACATGAAACAACGTTGCCACATTTAATTTATTTAGGCTTGCGCATTCAACCGACGTAACTTTATTATTTTTTGAATTCGAGAATGGCTGGATCGATCTTGAATTTAATACCACGTATCTCTATATAAGCTGAATTCGATTGACCTAGATTAGACCGATTTGGGTTCAATTTAAGTGAACTTCTTCTGATTTAGTTAATTTTTTTGTTGATGAGGGTGCACTGATCCAACCTCAATCGAACACAGTGTGGTTCACTTAAATTGAACCAGATCGATTTAATCCGGTCAATCGAATTCGGCTATAGAGGGGAGTGATATAGGCTATTTTTTTATCCCGAATAAAAAAGTTCAGTTGCGCGAAACTCTGATACACTGGAACGCCTATAAAAAGCCCAGGGCGCTCTAGAGCAGCTCTGGAGTGCTTAAAATGCGTCACTGAACTCACTGGTAAGCGACTCTGGTATCGGATAAAAAAAAACTTTTAGAAAATCAACAACAAAATTTAAAAAAAAGTAAATTATTTCAAAATGTATTTTCACGCTAGCAACGCAGCGGGTCATTAGCTAGTTCCCAATAAACTAAGACTTGACCCTCGACAAAACAAAGTAATTAAAAATGGGGGAAAAAAAATACAAAAAGACAGTCAACAAAATTATCAATGTTGATAGTATCACACTTCTTGTTGAAAGCAGGTGTAAAGCAATAAAACCAAAGTCAAAACTCATAAAATATAAAATACGTTTCCCATCCCATTTCTCCTAATCTATCACTGTCAAGGGTACCATTCCCGTATCAAAAGCTGAAATCTCTTTTTGTTTGAAGTTAATCATTCTCGCCCTTGTCAACATGAATTAACGTGTCGCTTCCTCTAGCGCCCCAGACCTGCTATTATTATTATGGGAACCATCCTCGATGGTATGCCATACCAATCACCACGTCCCGATAGGCAAACACCGCATTTCTATTTACCTGAGCCCGCCTGGTCAAGTTGATTCTACTAATTTATATTTACGGAGAGAACACACAGAGGGAACCCGTTTTTCCCCTGTTTTTCTATATGGCTGATGAGGTACTACTTGCTTCTGGTGACCAACAAAATGAATAAACACCTCTTCGCGCATGGGTAATTATTATTTTCACTGAACCGGTCCATGAAGCCGTGGTATACGACATACCTTTTAAATAACTTTTCGGCCAGCATAATATTCACTTAAATTTTAAAGGCTGTTTGTAATAAATGACATGTTTAATGGCTCTAATGTCATTATTTACGATCGTTTGATGAGAGCCGGATATATAATAAGAAAAAGCGTCAGTAATAAAATTGATAGTAACGTTTAAGAGTAATTTGTTTTGTTGCTACCGGAAGGAGTGTCGCTAATTATTAAAAGGCAGTCAATTGTGTTGTAATCGTCGATCCAGGACATTAGACCATTTTTCTGGGATTAATTATATCAAGTTACGATATCAGTTACCACTGCCTTGAGGTGGGAAAATCCATTAGGTGATAATTACAGTTAACACTTTTGATTGGTAATTAGTTTATTGGTAAACAATAGATTATGGTTCATTAACTATAATTATTGAGCACATTTACATCAACATTTTGATCATAATTTATGCATAATGGATGGAAAGAACACGGTTCATGTATTGGGCTTGATTGCAGCAGTTTCTTTGTTTGGAATGTACCAGTTTATGTGGTCAGTCTCAAGAAACAAATTGTGAAAATCAGATGAAGGAATGGAAAGTACAGATGAAGATTATGATGTATTGTGAGAAAATTCAGCCATCGTCTTGGATTTTGACTGATTTCTTGGGCCGGGATTAATGGGGATATTGGATAATATATGTTAAAATAGACACTTTTCACAATAAAATGCAAAAAGAATCATTTTTGTTGCAATTTTGCCCATCAGGTCAAGGGAATTTTTACATTATATTGACTAAAGGGAGTTAACAAATTAAATTTGACCGCAGTTGTAAAAAGCACGAAATACCTGGGGTATAGTGGGCGACATTTTCGGTGCCTACCTTGAAATTTTATTGTGATGTAATAAAAATAAAATCTGAGAGACTAATAAAGTGAAAAATAAGCAAATAAAATCGAAGAAGCACATTACAAGTCCACCAACCTAAAAAATGGAAATTCAATGTAATAAATGGAAATGCAAATCAAAAACACTCGTTTTGACATAAGAGGTAACAGTTTTGAAGGTAACATAGATATCGAAATTTCCTGAAATTTAGTAAAAAAGTACACTTCGAAACAAAACGAAATCTTAACTTTTAATTTTTATTGGTTATGTCGCCACAACCACACTTCACTTGTGAATGCCGCATACATGTTATGACTTCATGGTCATCATTGAAACTTCCAGGGACTACTTTCATAATTTATTGGCTTTCCTACATTATCTATCATGGGCCATGTCATTTTTTACCAATTTCTCTACAACTACTTCTCCATAGCATCCTCCATTTGAACGTCTCCAAATTCTTTTCAAGCTCCTATCCTATTCGCCCGCATGAATTCGCAACGTCTCTAACATAGAAAATATACGGAACCCGAAGTCATTATTCACTACATGCATGCCAACCTTTATGAACAGAAAAAATCGTAGAGTTATGGTGTACTGGTCGAAGACGTAGGCCGACGCGAACGACTTATTTTATGTGACCACCTGCTTTAAAGGCATTATTTTGTTGGAGCAAGTAACAGTTCCATTCCTTAGTCATGGACATTAAAATATTGCATTGAGTGCAGGCTAAAAAAATGATGCATTTGAAATGGTTTTCAATATATGTCCTCCATCCAATCGCTAGGATGTTTGAACTAAATCTGTATCATCAACATAATTGGCCAAAAAACTTAAGTCTCCTCTTACATGTAGAAAGAATAGCAAAGGTCCCATAATTTTCTCCTGTTGATTTTCTGCTTCTTCCCCAGTTAACAACAACGTATCCGTGTTATGATATTTCTACGTTTACCTTATCAATCTTATTATTAGTCACCCCTTAGAAGCTAACATTTACTTGCTTCAAGAAAACAGTAGGTTAGTGAAAACATCGACTAGTATTTACAAACTTTAAGCATGTTGAGCAAGGAATGTAATTTCAAAGCAGTAACTGCAGAAGAAAATAAAAATGAGTTCATTAGAGATTCTCTTATTAATGGACTATTATCACACGAAATACGACAACGTCTTCTCGAAAGAAATACATTAACACTTGATGAAACTGTTGCCCTGTCAAGAGCTCCTGAAGATGCTAGAAAACACTCTGAATCATATGGTGCTGACTACCAAGTACTGAATACGGTAAATTTCAAAATTGTCAATAAGAAATTACAAGAACAATCAGAAGTATCGTCTGCTGCAGTTGGCAATACATTGCAGAAATGTTATTTTTGTGGAAATAACAGGCACATACGAACCATCTGTTCCGCTAGAGATCAAGTGTGTTCATATTGTAAGAAACCAGATCAATTCTCGCGAGTATGTATGAAACTAATGTTCAAAAGTAAATCGACTACAGCCTCTGCATCAATTATCGCTTCAGCTTCATTTCCCCAGTACTTATCCAAAACTTTAGTGGAATCAAAAATCAACTGTATTCCAGCTAAATCTCTAATTGATTCTGGAATCTGGTAGCTTTGAGAGATTATGAGTTTGCTCTTAAAAATAATCTTCAAATGTATCCATCCTTTGGCCAAGTTTGTAAAGCTTCAACTTCTTGTTCTTTTGATATAAAAGGATCTGATTATAGTTATCCTAATTTAAAGCTTGCTGTCCTGCCAAAACTGTGTACTGATGTTATAATTGGACACGATGTGATGAAATAACATGATCGAGTTGATAGATATGTTCTTTGGTGGGTCAAAACCTACTTTATCAATTTGCTGCCTTATTCAAACTAAAGTAAAACCTCTTTCAATATGTTCTAATTTATCAAAAGACTGCAAACCAATTGCTACAAAGTCTCGTCGTCATTCAGAAGAAGATCAGTCCTTTATTCAAGCGGAAGTTAAGAGACTACTTCAATAAGAAATTATTGAAAGCAGTACTTCACCTTGGCGTGCTCCAGTTTTGGTTACAAGAAGCGAAAATCATAAACGGAGAATGGTAGTGGACTATTCTCAAACTGTTAATAAGTATACATTGCGAGACGCATCCATTACCTAATATTGAGACCATCATCTCAAGCAAGAAGTCCGTTTGAACGACTCAATATTGATTTTAAAGGCCCCATAACTAGTTTTTCGAACAATAAATATCTTAACTATCATTGATGAATTTTCTCGATTTTCGTTCGCATCATTATCCTTGTCCTGATACTTCTTCCTTCTCAGCTATCAAATGCTTATGTCAACTTTTTTGTTTATTTGGTATGCCATCTTACATCCATTCCGACCGTGGGTCTTCTTTTATGACACGCGAATTGACTGATTTCCTGCAATCCGAAGGTATAGCTAGTCGCCTATGCATGGAAGAGGATGAAACTGCAGAACACGTCCTAGGCACGTATCCGGCATTAGGCAGAATCAGGCATGCTGTTTTCGGGGAGTCAGCTGTTTGATCCGAATACATAAAGCATGCATCCCCAACACTTATCTCCACCTTCATAAGAAGGGATGGACTGATGGGGGAAATATAAACTCGAAGTGAGCCACAACAGACCGTAGGTCGCAGTGGAAGGGCCGACATTGGACCACTCACAAGAAACCTAAACCTAAACTGCACTACACTGCTATCAACTGTACCCCACACGAAAGAATGTTTATTCATCAGCGTCGTTCCACTAATGCAGCTTTTGTGCCATCCTGGTTGACGCCTTCCCAAACTGTGTTCTGTTAAGGAATCATGTTCGTCGTAGCGAATACGACCCCTTGGTGGAAGAGGTAGAACTTATTGAAGCTAATCCAGATTATGCATTAATTCGTCATGGTGATGGAAGACAAGCTACAGTATCTTCAAAACACTTGGTGTACGGCCACACATCAGAACGCGATTAAAGCGGCATTAAAATGCGTTTTGGCGTCTACTTCATATGCTTTTCATGCGTACGAAGATTTTCTTGCGATTTGTGTCTAAAGAAGAAAAGAAGCGGCGTGATGCGTATTTGCACTCTTGCAGTTTCTTCCAATATGTCGACGAGTAATAATAAGGTTATACGAAAGCTGTTACGTACCGAGGACATAAATCTTGAATTAGATTATGGTGATGAGACTCTCTGGCTGGGTCCATGAACCAAGTGAGAACTACACAGGCTGAATATCATACTTTTTTCTGCAGTTGTCGCAACATTCTGATAAATTTTTTGAATGTATGTAGAATGACCATCTAAACCTTTGACTTAATATTGAATAGACATTTCCGATGCCTAAATCAAAGAAAACTAGGCATAAATCGTCAAAGACCGCACGCTAAACGCGGTCAAAAAACAAACTGATTTGTGTTCATTTGCGATATAATTTCTTTTTCGTCTATCGCTCAAGAAGCGCAAAATGCAAGAAGCGTCTTGTCACTCGCTATTATATTACATTATTTTAATTCTAGTTACCGCTTTGAACGCGTTCTGTGTAGCCGTACACTTAGCCTCTAGAGGAGACGTCAGTCTTCTAAAACCCGACGAACCACACACATGAGAATTAGATACATGTGAATATCCAAAACCTTTTGAATAGTGGTGCCGCGAGACGAGACTAGACGAGACTTGAGGTTGGTCTCGTCTCGTCTCGACATCTCGAAACGAGACCGTGACTTAGTCTTGGTCTCGAGTACCAAAGTCTCGTCTCGTCTCGAGCGGTCTCGTCTGGTCTCGAACTATACAGGGTGGCCAAAAAATAGCGTAAAAGCTCTTCACTACGTAATGGAGGACCCTTCCAGAAATCCCAGAAAAATAATTTAAAAAATCTAGTGGCATTCTTACGAAAGTTATTTGCATTTTGATATTTATTAAAATTGGCAACACTGAAAATATCCCTTTGACAATGTGTTGGAGAATTAAATTAAATACCTATGTAATTACCTGTAGAATTCGAAGGTGAATTTCCACATTTACTTCTTCATATTACCAACACAGTTTTACCAAGAATAATGCTGGAGAAGGATTTTTTAAATTATTTTTCTAGGGTTTCTCAAAGGGTCCCCTACTACGTGGAAAGCTTTTACGCTATTTTTCGGACACCCTGTATTCATGGTTTTTATTTTTGAATTATAACGGAACTCCAAACTGCCACAGTGAAAAAGTAGTTATTTAGAGAGTGAAAAATCACAGTAAAGAGTAACCGTGATATTTGAAAAAATATGAACGTCAAGTAAAAAAAAATGTCGGACAAAACAGTTTTTGAAAAAAGAAACACCCTGTTACTTTTTTGTGAAATAATGGCATGCTTTCTACATACTTTATTTTCAAATCTAACTTCCAGTTTAGCCGAAAGTGCTTATGCTTTAAACATTTTTTTTAAATTCATCTCTCTACTGACTAAACCGAAAGTGGAATTTGAAAATTAAGTAGGTACAGATCGTTTCACCAGGGTTCATATTTTTGATATCAAACACGTCATAACTTCAAAAAAAAAGAGTTGTCGTAGATTAATTTAATGACACATTCAGTTTTTTTGACAAATTGACAAATGACTTCTGGTTTGAGAACCGATGAACGTTTTTGACGAAATTTATTTGTTTCAGTCAATTTCTATTTGTTAAAAAAGGAAGGCAAAAAGTATGAACCCTCGTGAAACAATGTTTACGTATTATCCGTTCACAATCCGATGTCCACAGGTAGGTACAGGTAAAATCATCTTTCAATGCTATTTGATAGGGAAAGGTGATAAATTTACCTGCACCTGTGGACATCGGATTGTGAACAGGATATAGAAATCATCTCATTAATTGACCTGTCTCGCATAAATAGAAAAAGATAGTTGAATTGTAATAAATACAAGTTGGAAAGTAATGAAAGATGCCATGCGCGCGCAACTAGTGGGTTGCAGTGTAGCCAGTTTGTATTGTTGCAGAACAAATGTAGGCAATACAAATCGAACATTATACTAATAAAAAAGTGATATTTTACAACGTGTTTCACAACGCTTTAAATCAGACAAAAGAAGAGCTTTAAAGTGTATGTTAACATCGTTTACACTTTTATTTTGATAAGTGTTTCATCCGGCAACATCGCACAATGAAGTGCAAAGGAATATGTCAAGTATAATCTGACATAATTTCAAACAGCACTAAGGTGAGTTTAGAAGTAATACGTAAAGTATTAGTTTGCACTTTGTCGAATTACGCGTTAGAAAGAAAGAAGGAACGATTGCGGTTATTGGAAAATAACCGGTTATCGGTTAACCGGTTTATTTTTGTAAGAGAAATAACCTTATACGATTAACCTTTAGTAAATAACCGGTTATCACAATAACCGCTTAAAATTTTCTCTCTCCACTACTACTACTTTCTATTTAACACAGTTATTTCTTGCCTTGATGTAGGCTGTTTAAACAGCTGACGACTTAGTTATGACGTCGGAAATGGTGACACACCAACATGATGTGTGGACGATTACCAAAAACGAGGCCGATAAGCAGTCCTGTAGGTGTGTATCATCCTTGCATCGAGGAGGGCACTTTTTATTTCTTTTCTCTTTATGTTTTGCAAAAATAACCATGGAAAATTCAAGTTTTCACATCGTTGGATTTTGGTTTTTTTGTCGCGTGGTCGCGCCATCTCTTTTCATAAATATGAAAGTGGAGTAAAAAATGCATTTCATTGGGGATTTTTTTGGGAGTTCTTGCGTTTGAATTGTTTGAAATCATGCTATAAGACGTGGGGACAGATAAGTCAATAGTTTAAAAAAAGAAAATAACAACCGAATAACCGAATGTCGGTTATTGGTAAGTGAATCCGGTTATTAGGTTAAACCTGATGAAAATAATAACCGAAAATAACCGGTTTTTAAATGTTAGGTTAACCGGTTATTGGAATAACCGGTTAATTTATCCCATGCCTAGGAACGATCAATTCTGAACTGGCCCTGATTAAGAGCCGCTTTCCAGTATGGGAGTGTGGCGCCCGGAGCTACTCGGAGCTTTGAGCTCCCGAGCTGTACGTACGTGTCAACCTGTCAGCTGTCACATCCGTTGGTGGCTATTTATTTATTTATTTATTTCTTGTTATATTTCGGGATTGAACATTTTCAAAATATAGTTTTGATTCTCTTTCATTTTTGATAAATAAAAAAGCAAACTGCACAAACAAACAGATAATTATTTTCAACATTTGACATATTTGACACTAAGACAGGCGTCTCACGCCATGATACTGGAACGGTACAAATGTAGTGCGTGGCGCCCCCGAGGTGCTCTAGAGCGCGCCAGAGCGCGCCAATGTGCATACTGGAAAGCAGCTAAGAATATGACGGAAGCCCGTAACAAACTCGCTTCTCATTGGACGCTCACCTGCAACCCACGAGTTGCGTGCGCTGTCAAGGTAAAGAAAGATAAATCAATTGTTAGTATTAAAATTTACTGATTTCATATTCAAATAACCCAAAATAGTCCAATAAAAAAGCTATGAAAAAAAACTTTTACTTGTAATGTCGAGACTCGAGACTGCACGAGATTCTCGCCGGGTCTGGTCTCGTCTCGTCGAGACTTCACGAGACGAGACCAGAAGCCAGTCTCGTCTCGAAAAGTCGAGACGAGACGAGACCAGTCTAGAATCTCGCGGCATCACTACTTTTGAAAACAGGGAAACGTCTGAGTATCAACCAGAAAACGATGAAAATGCCTCACACCAGGAACCAGAGCCTGATTATGAATCAAGCCAATCTTCAGGGCAGATCGTCAATCCAGTCCAGTCCCAGTCCACAGGGTGGAGAATTACGTCTTACGTCGTTCAAGTAGGGGTTGTAAGCTTCCGCTATATCTTCAAGATTATGAATAAAAAAAGAAGGGGAAAATGTTATGATATTTTTGCCTTTAGCTTTAATGAATTAAAGTCTTACAATAATAATTCTAATAAAGGTTTCACTACCTACTGCAATCCGTGGACATGTAATTGATTTTTCTACAAGCGTGCGGAAAAGTGTACTTTTCCGCACACATTTTAGGTCATGAAAGTACCACTTTTCCGCACTAGTGGTTTTCCATTTTTTTCCGCACGGAGTGCGGAAAAGTAGAATACCTGAAATTTTTAGGTATACAGGTACCTAGTTACAGGCAATCACTCACGCGATTGGCAGCAAATGTTTTCCGATTGGGCTGGCCTTTGATTGGTGATAACCACCCTAAAGGATCGAAAATTTTTGCTATCTCTGATAGGATGTGCCTTTTTGGTAATGTGGTAACTTTAAACATGAAGTTGTCATCATAAGCCGACCAAAATACACCAAGTGATTTTTGGATGTCATCTTGGACGGTTTGGTTTTGTTGCGATTTGGAAGCAGGGCTGGATTGTTACTGGTCCATTTTCTCAGTCAGATTAAAACCAGCAGATTGCATCATATTGAGTAACTGTTGTTGAATTTCTATTGCCGATTCTAGGTTATTGGCACCTGACAGGACATCATCTACGTAAGGTGATTTTGCGTGCAATAGAATACTTTGTTTCTTCAGATTTTGCTAATGTTTGTAAAGTCTTCATGGCTAGGTATGGTGCAGATGCTGTTCCATATGTCACTGTGGTTAGCTCGTATTCAATCATTCGGTGAAATTCTCTGGTAAGGTTGATCTTCTCGATGGATTTTTATCTGTCGATACATTTTTTCTATATCGGCTGTAAAAAGTACCTTGTGCTGCCTCCATCTTAGCAGGATATCAGATAGGGTCTGTTGGAGTCTTGAACCAGTAAGCATTAGATCATTTAGGCTAACATTGGATGTTGATTTACATTTTAAATACTGCTTGGTGTGGTATGTAGTATCTGCCTTCATGAAGATTTTGAAATGATACTTTTTTCATGTGCCTTAATTTCATCGTATTGTTCTTTAAGGCAAGGTTCTCTCAAAAAACGGTTTTCCAGACTTCTCAAACAGGCATAATATAGGTTGGATCTGCTAGGATTTCATTCGTGTACGAGCTGTCGGCTTCTAATTGATATCGTGGAGTTGATTGGCTTAATTTTGGAAGTACTAACATTTTCACTTCAAGTAAAAAGTTACTCGGAAAGCGTGGCTGATGTGGAGATCTACTGCCGAGGAGCAAACTTGTGGGCAACCATCTCCTATGCCTGAAATTTCTGCTCTAATTTTCTGACGTGGAAGATAAAGACGCTGGGCTGTGTCTTCTGTTATAAACGCAGATTGTGATCCTTGGTCAATGAGGACACGTAAATATTGGGTGGTGCTAGCTGTTGCTACTTCTACTAATGCTGTGGCAAGCAGAACATTCTCTTCGTGGTCTTTTACGTGATAGTTTGAGGTATTTTGTCTTTGATCATTTCTCCTGAAGTTGTTGCGTGTTTGGCTATTTTCATTTTGATTTGAAGTTCTTTGATCAGTTCTTCTTGATGTCTGATGTCCTGAGTTGTTGAAGTTTCGTTGATGGTTTTCATTTTGTAGGATTGTATGATGATGCTTTCTGCAGACACTGCAAGTTACACTGCTGCGACATCTGATATGTTTTTCGTGGTTGAGACAGTTCACGCAAAGGTTTATTTTCTACCGACAATCTTCTAAAGGCTTGGCAGTGATATATCGCATGATCTTTCTCGCAATATTGGCAAGCTGAGTTGTTCCTTCTACTTGGGCTTGTTGCTTCCAGAAATTGATATCTTTCAAGAAATTCCTTGAATTGTTGGTAGTCTTGAATTTTGTGTGATTCTGTTATTGTTTGTTCATACATTTTTTGGTTTCGGAATCCAATTTTCGACTGATTATTCTGATGATGATTGGACCCCATGATTGTGTGCTTACTCCTATATTTTCTAGCCCACGAGTACATTCTTTGGTGATGTCACGCAAGAGCTTTAATTTTTCAACGTTTTCAGTGGAAAGGTTTGGTGGGATGTCTTATAACTTGTCTATCAGTTTCGAGGCTAATAGTAGTTTGTTTTCATATCTATTCTGAAGCAAGTCCCATGCTGTCTCGTAGTTGTTTTCAGTGGATGTCAAATGCTGAATGAGTTTTGCAGCTTCTCCTCGCACATGGGTTTTGAGTAGTTGTATCTTCTCTGCCTTGGAAAAATGTATGTTGTCGTGAATTACTCGCAAAAAAACATCACGGAAAGAGCCCCAATTCTCGTAGTCCCCGTGAAATGTTGGAATGGTTATTTGTGGTGAAGCAAGATGTCTTACAGGCCAGATTGATTGGGTCTGTGGTAGTTGCGGCTTATATGAAGCTTGTGCCTCGATTGTTTCCGTTGACAATATATGGAAATATAAAATAAATGTTCGAATTTGGATAAATGGACAGAAATTGAGCACCTTTTACTCTGAGTAACAGAATGCGAAATACATTCATAATGCAAAAGAATAAACATTTTAGCTCCTAAATCATTTATCGACTAAACGAAAAACGTGTGAAAACCAAACCGATTTTGAACAGATTTTTTTATGAATTCGGCTGAATTTTGATAAATTAATTTGTCACCAGTCCGTGAAGAACAAATAAATTGATTATCTCTGGTTCAAGACGAGGAACCACATGAATGTTTTACCGTCCGCGGTCGGTGCTTATTTATTTAAGACTTTGAAGCACAAAAAATCGAAAACTTTTTATGAATGAACACGTCGCGCTAAAGAACAGAGAATGAAGCGTGCAACTTTTGAAAATGGCCCTTTGTTGTTCTTTTATTATTCTTTGTCGTCCCTTCTTTTATGGCCAGTTTAGTTCTAAAGTGCTGAAAGTCTTTGGTACAAGCGTACAGGCTAGTGGAAATTAAATAAACAATGGTCGGCCGTTTTGTGGAAAATGCGCGTATACCTACAAGCAACAACGGTAGATGTACATTTTCTATTTTGGCCGTTATATTTTAATCTAAAATAAATGGCAGTTTTACGGTTGCTTTATTATTAATTGAAATCTTCTGAGTAAATTATTTAGTGGTTTGGTGCTGGTGAGCTTTAAAGCCGTATATTTTATTCAGATTAATGTATCAAAGGGAGAGAGTACTAAATCAATTTGCATGAGTGGAGATACATTTTGCAAATTCAACACACTTTAATATAACAGTGATTCGAAAACAACAGCAGGTCGGGTATCAATGGTTGACATCAAGAATTATTAATGAGGAGCCCTCTATCAAAATAACAAAAAACATTGAAAGGGCCTTTTATGGGTACCCTGCACTTCTTGACGGTACTTTAGATTTTATCCGGCATTAATATTCCTTTCGGGTTCGTTTGTATACTTATGTTTTTGGCGTGTTTTATGAACCTCTTGACATAAATATTTATTTTATCTTGCTTTAATTTTGTGCGTGTCTTACATGGTTTGACTAGGCTACCGTTCAATTTTTGGAAATGTAATATTCAGTGTTACTCCCACGGAAAAATTCAGTAGCTTGAGCTTTGTTTGCACAGAATATCCTTATCTATATATTTGTAAAGCTCAATAGTAAATAATACAGTGTGTAATTATTGTTACCTGCCATCGATAACGTCATAAGTCCCTCAATACAGTTACTAACGTGTGATATCAATGGCTTATCAATAAGGTTACTGTTTTATTTGAAAGGTTAAAAATTGGCCATGAGAACTATTTTGTATTATTCTAAAAATGTGTTAGCTTGAAATTGCAATAAATGAAAAATTGGTAGTAAAATAACAATAGGTCAAAAGTTTCTAAGTCTCTAGTTAACTATTTACTTACTTGACTTTTCAATATTTTTATAGATTTTAATGTTCCACAAACTCGTAGCACTGTGGAATAGATTTTGTTGTTGTGACAGTATCTACCAGGATTGACAAATTATGTTTTTATAAGTAACTATTTATGAGATATTATAATAACAACAGACTTCACCTGAAACAAAAGCAAGTTCTAGAAATAGTGGAATTCTTGTAGCACGCCTTGCTCCAGCACAGAATTGGTTTGTTCATCTAGAATTGAGCATTTATATCTCGAAATGGGTCATAATATTATCTAGAACCAAAAAACATCGGTAAATGTCCCTTATTCAGCAACTCTGTTGACTTATTTGTTGTAGATAATTCCTAATGTCAGAATCAAACGTGTCTGGTGATTTCAAACAACTCAACTTGATTAATCTTTGAGTCGAAATTTCAGTGCTACGGAGGACATTACCGACATGCGTGTTCATTGAGTCGAAGTGTAGTCATCATTTTGCTTTGCAGAAGAAGTAAATTTATTCAATTCTGTAGTCATCCACTTCTGGATGAAGACCTTCTCCAAATTCTTCAACAGTTCGGATCCAATAATTTACCCCTGCGATATTTTGCATGCATATAATCCTGCTATCGTTTTTTGAAATCTACCAACGCTCCTCTCAGTCTCCTTCGTCCGTCTTTCAAAATAATTCCAAATATGACCCTATCCATTAATCCGTGTGTATCTGTAGGTTTGAGAGGGTGGTATGCCACTGCAGGGTACAGTAAGCCCATTGTGCTCTTCCACAAGAGCAGGGGTCATCCCTAAATCGTCATTCAGTCTAGCGATTTAACTTAGGCAATGACGTACCCGAGGGCGGGGCCTCTGATCGTTTCTAGGGATGTCACAAAGAATGTGCTCCATCGTCTCGTCTTATTGATAACAAGCCCTAAACAAGGGTGTGATGCTATGATGCTGTGTGATGAACTGAATAATTGTTTTTTTAACTGACAATGGCTGGTCAAGATCTCCGTTATTACGCGTAGACTTTTCCTACCACCGTATTTTTTATCGACGCCTCTGTGAGGGTATAGTGGCAATGTTGTACTAGTTTTGACGTGAGTCGTGATCTAGATAGAGCTAGTACTGCTTGTCTGCAGTCCGTGTGGATGTGCACGATCTTGTCAGTGATATTCTTACTGACTATCTGTTCTGCAGCGATGGTTATGCCAGTAACTTCCGTTTGGAGTACATTTGCTATGAAGCCAAAAGCTTTAGTTAGAGTCAGTTTAAGAGTTTTGGAGTATACTCCGCATTCCAAGCCTGTTTCAGTTTTGGATCCGTCAGTGTTGATGTTACTTATCCCTGCCACTGTGTTGTTACCAATGCCTTCCATGTTGATTGCGTAGTGCTTTTTGAAGACGAAATATGGTGTTGCAGAGTCCATTCTGACTTCCAACAGTGGACGCGAGCTCGTTGCCTTGCGCCATATGCGGACTCTCTGCAAAACGGTTCTGCACTTGGTTTTATACCAACATTGCGGAAGCACATCATTGTGGTTAAAGCGACCTCCTTGACATAAATGTTTCCGGGCGTCAAATAGCATTAGTTCCAAAGCCCTAGTTGGTGTGGTTTTCATTGCACCAGCTATGCGGAGGCATGTCAATCTTCGAACGTAGTCTGGTTTTCGGCTAATAGTGGTTTGCTCAGCCCCACGTTGGGCGCCAATTTATGTAACATTCTTTTGTCGGAACAAAAGAATGCTCATAATTGTGCTCGACTATGCTCAGTGGTTCTGTAGCTTGGGGTGTTCCTTGGTGTTGGTACAGTAAAGAGAGGGCGCCACTAGTTTATATAAAATTATTTTGATTATCAAAGAATAGCCAAACTAGACACAACTCAAATAATTAGCTAATATTTTAAAAGATAAATGCAAATATCTGAAAAGGTAAAATAAATCCAATAGCTATCTGACATTTAACCCCTTCAATAAAAACAAAACTTTTGGAATTCTAAAAACCATAATTTATTGACCGGATGGCGAACTTGTTGTTTATTAACATTGAAACAAATAAATTTTTCAAAGGTGATTATTATTCAGTATCCAATTTTATTAAAACAATTTAAGCAGCTTACGGGAAGCAAAGCTTAATTTAGATAGGTATATAAAAAGATTGAAAATTAAATAGATACCTACGATGAGGCTTACCTAAGTTTAAGTGTTAAAGTCAAAATAAAAATAACATTTAATTTTTGACTGAAAGTCAGTCAAATCAATAAATGAAATGCGGAAATGTAGTAAATAATCCCTAGGCAGTTTTAAATATCAAAAACCTGCTAGGTGAAATCAAGGTGTCGGGGTTTCTGGAAGAGCTCAACCTTCTTACCTTTAAAGTTCAAAATAGGTAAACATAAAACTTAAATTTGACTACCTAAAGATTTTTTACATTAGTTCACTTTGTGAACTACCACATCACATCATTGATTTGAAATTAAAAATTAAATAAACTCTTGACACAATATATTATATCGATCAGTACTCGATGTTAAGGAAATAAATTTATAATGATTATAATAATGCATACTTATTGGATAATAAATAATGATAAAGAAAACGATAATAATAGTATATTATATACCTAGGTAGAGAAGTTGGTCATTATATATACCGAGCGCTTTTATAAACCGAGGCGCAAAGCGCCGAGGTTTATAATGCGTGAGGTATATAATGACTTTCTCTACCGAGGAATATATAGAATTTTTTTTACTACTGCTAGTAGAAAATAAAAAATTTGCTTAAAATCTGTGCTCTAATTATTTTTTTTCGAACGCCCTCTTGAAAGTGCTGCCCTCTATCAACAGCTTATGATAACTTCCTATGTAACTACAGAAACCTGTATTTTGTTTTAAATTGACGCATGAAATTGAAATTGGACCAATAGAAACATGACAATATCCTTGCGTCATGACGTCATTTTCATTATTGACCTAGGGACTTTTTCATTATTTTCATTATTCACCTAGGGAGAGAAATTCAATTTTTTCCTAGAAAAATAGATTGAATAATGACTATTTCTCAGGTAAGTAGTAAAAAAAAGCTATTATCTGACTCTGATAATAATTAATTAATTAAATTAATAATTATATTGAAACAGTAGTTACCTATTCTAGCTAAACACTACTATACGGTAAACAATTTAAAATTTAAGTCGGTAATTGAATTTACATAGATATTAATTAGCTAAATGATAGGGGGCGATAAAGAAAAGGTAAAAATAAGCTACGGTAGTTGAGATGGCACGTTTAAGATACCCATAGGTAGGTAATTATACAAGCCTGGACGGAATCCTTGCGAAGCCTCGGAAGTTTTCACAAATTTGGGCTCTGGAGGTACCAAACTGGCTGGAGACAACCAAATAATGGTTGGGGATCAACTTCTTACAGGTCACAAACTTTCCTTGAAAAGGGGGCCCAGATTCAGGACAGCATGGTCTCAAATTTGTCAATTTTCACTTGGAGAAGTTCAGTCACGGATTTTTCGTCCTGCCGAAGGTGCCTGAATGAATTGAGGGGATATAAGGACTCATTTATCAGAGAGAAAAAGAAATTTACATACCTGAACGGCCGATAGTAACCTCACTTTCAAAAATCACGAGCGAGCACTCTTCTGGCTAGTTACTCGGTAAGAATATTGACTCGATGGCCAAAAATAAAGGTAAAGTTTTAGGATTTTTATTAACGTCTAAAAATCTGGACGACCTGTTCGGTCTCAAAACAAAAGAGAAAAGGGCAAGTCAAAAGTACCCAAACTGGTTCTGTCTTCTCCTTTTTTGTCTCAAGCTTGTCAAAATCATAAAAATGACCGCGCTACAGGTGTCTCAACAGAATTCTCGATATTAGGTTAGGAAAACTAGTCAGAAGAATCATAGATGTCGCTAGGTGTACGAAATAGTACTTTTACATCAGTCCAAAATACATAAAAATAATTAAGAACAATATACATATATATTTTTGTGACATTGCGAATATTACAAACCCCAGCTCCATAAGGTAAGCATGGGTCTAATGATAGCTGTATAGATCCACAAAACTACATTGGGGGAGAATCCCCAGCAGGGTATTCAAGAGTTTGGGCGTTGGCGGAAGTACCAGTTTCCTTTTTCTTGTGAATAGGACCATTTTAGTCTTTTTGAGGTTGATGGACACACTGTATCTATATATATAAAAATTAATGCCACTTTTCGTTGTAATTTTATAACTCAAGAACGGGCTCACCTAGCCAAACCAAATGTTTAGGCTTTGTTCGGACTATTTATTAGATGGTTTATGTGAAGTTTGCACAAAAACGGTCGAGCGGTTCTTCATTTATCACATTTTTTGTAATAAATGAATTATTCAATAAATGGAGGATCATTTTGTTAATGGGGATTTTGCTGTCAAATTGAAACTTTTTTCAGCGTTGACAGTACCAGCATGTTGTTATGTCTTTAATGTGGTCATTCCATTACTTTATTTTATTTATTTATGAAAAAAATTTACTAAGCCCGCATACGACGCCATCTCTTATAACCGATACCAAGTTTATTTTGTATTTTGTTTACCGCGCCATCTCTGATACCTGGAACGAAGCTCAGCATTGCAGATACCAATGAACTATAGCTAAAAACTGGAATGCGCACACATTGCCATATCTGCCAAAAAAATGAAGCCATGAAAGACAGATGCCACAAGGGGGAATGTTGTTTTTTTCTGTTGCTCGCTGACATATGACGTTTTCGAAAGTTTTGTCATATTTCCCTTCACAGGTTTCATCAATTGGAATACGTGTTGGAAGCAATTTTCGCCATTTAACATAATGAGTGCGACAAAAACAGGTATCCCCTCCGCAGCAGCCGCACTAGGCTTCAAGTTCGTCCTTATGTGTTAGCATTCCAGTTTTTGGTTATAGTTCATTGGCAGATACAGTAGAACAATGCTGCTCAGGAACTGGAGCTATTTCGAACAGAACTATTCCACTATTCCGATCAGATAGAGTGGTGCAGAAAGAGTAGATCAGATAGAGTAGTGCAGATAGAGTAGAACAGATGGAGTAGTGTAGTGCATGCAGTGCAGATAAAGTGAAACAGGGCTGCGCTAGAGATTTTTTTGTTTTCTTTACATTCTTTGAACATTCCTGTGCCTGAGTTTATTTATTTGGTGGTACACTTTACAAGAATAATGCCCACAAGCTGCCTAAAAAAGGATTATGTAAAATTTTAATTTTAGGTGACTTCTGATCCAGAGAGTAAACATTAATTTTCTTCAACCAAAGCCAAATTCACCATCGAAAAAAACTGAATTTAATTCAGCTAATAGATACGTTAACACAACATTTAATAGGTATATTTAATAATTCAGAGGCGGTACGAAGTTCGCCGGGTCAGCTAGTATATATATATATATATATATATATATATATATATATATATATATATATATATATATATGTATATATATTCGAACAGCATCTTGCATGCGTTCGCAGAGCGAGTTCTCGAATTTTCCGTTTTGCGAGATGTCTACTACGTCTACGTATTGTGTAGTGGTTGTCATTGTTAGCCGGACGATAAGGCTGTTCAGAACCATGTTCCACAGAAGGGGTCATAGCACACCTCCGTGTGGGGGCTCTTGTAACTATCATTCCTTTAATGTTGACATCCTGCACACATCTGGACGATTTTTTTTAAAGCATATTATTATGTAATATCAATCCGGTAACAGTTTCCGGAGTATTCCTTTCTGTTAGCCAGTGGCTTGAAAGGTGGTATTGTGATAGGCTCCTTCGATGTCGATGAATACCCCTCTATTGTCCAGCGACTTTTCCACTCGCCCAGCAACCAAGTGTGTGTCTGTCTGTTGATCTCCCAGGAGTGTATGCATGTTGATTAGGGTGGAGTGGATGGGTTGACAACACTTCATCCCTTATGTACTTCTCCATTGTTTTTAGAGAAAAAGATGAGAGGCTTATGGGGCGATATGCTTTGGGAGTAGTGTCGTCCTTCCTCGCTGGTTCAGGTAGGAACACCACTCTGACTTATCTCTAAGCTTTGGGTATATATCTCAGCACCAAGGACGCCCTGAATATCCCTACCAGGTACGGCAAGAGTAGCTCCAGGCCCCACTGAAGTAGAGCTGGATAGATGCCGTCAGGTCCTGGTGCTTTGAACGCCGAGAAGTCTGAAATTGCTCAACCTATTATTTCCTCAGGTAATTTGCTAGTTGCCAATCAGCCACCGAGGGTATGTACGTTACTTGCGTCCGGTCCTCTACAATTGTGGTTGTGGAGTTAGGAAGTATTGATTTACTCCTTTGTCCCGTAGATCAAAATTTCATACAAAAACGACCTTAATAACGTTGAAACCATGATAGGTAGGAGGAGTAATTTACATTTTTTTCTGTAGATTGAGAAAATATTTAATTTTAGAAATAATTCAAGCATATGGTTACCATACTCTTGCGACATGTACTTAAAGAACCTACATTATCGTGAATATTTTGACTTGACAATAATTACCATATACTGACACAGCTATCGCAATTTGGTCTTCTCGCCTTAAGCACTATAAGAAGAAATCGCATATTAAACTGTCCATTATAAGTATACCTATAACAAAAAAGATCTCAACGGAGATTATTGCCGTGGGACAATAGCAAAGAGTTTCCAACCGAAATGGATGGAGGAACACAAATATCTGTTGTTTGTTAATATAATACTTAAGTTGGTTTTGCTTTTGACTTTTCTGTAACTTTTGCAAAAATAAAAGTTAGTAAATACATATAATAAGTGTGATCTTTTTGCTTATTCCACTCCATCGCAAAACGATTGTTCTCATTACCACAAAACTTCTGAAATTCGAATCGAATGGCCGTTTAATGACGCACACACGCAACAATGGTACCCTTCAAACAGAAGAGGTACCGAACCAAGTCTACCACAAGGCGGGCGAATTCCTGCAAATCGACCAAAGAGAAGAGAACTCTCTCACGGCACGACTTCGCAACGAGGTTACACCGGCCGCCTTATTAATTTTGTAGCAACATTTCTCGGGGTTCTCATATTTTTCAGCATTTGTATATCCCGAGCGCCAATTAGTGCCATTCGGTAAAGAGTTTCGTTCATTTGCTGGAACGATAATAATTAAAACCGAATGGAAAGGTTTTAACAGCGTCTAAATTGCGACGTTGAAGAATAAAAATATTCGATTTGTACGAGTTTTAATTACAAATATTTTTTTTTCCGAAAGTGGCGCAAACTGACGATTGTCGCAGAGTTTTAACGATCGCCATTAAGATAGGCGCGAATGGAAAATAAGACGAAATGACGTGGTTTAATAAGATTCTTGAGAAACATTGTTGCATGTTTCATACGATCATAGAATGCTACTTATTTTACAATTTTGTTGAAGAATCAAGTTGTGTCCATGTCTGCATTTCTGCAAATTGACAGTTTTATTTTTAGTAAAAATATGATCCTATCTATTTACTAGAAAATCATATTTTTCCAATGTCCAGGATAATGGTTGGAAAGATGTTGTTGAGGTCTGCCAGTAGAACCGTTGCCCATATGGCCCATATGGGTAAAAAACTGGATCTTGTATTATCCAATATGAATGTTGTACATGTTTCTCGAGCTGATGCGTTTGTTTAAGAAGACTGTGCTATGAGTTCCGTCCATGGTATGTATCGTCTGGTATGTCCAAGGCTCACAAGTATGATTATGCCAAGGGTAACTTCCTTCTGTTATACAGATTGCTTCAATCTAGTGATTGGTCCATGATTGAAGGACTCTCTGATCCTGATTCATGTGTTGATGCTTTCTATGACATCTTGATTTCTTGTATTGATTAGTCGATCCCCAAAAAGGCAGTTGTAGCTTTGAAGGGAGGCAAATGTAAATATTCAAAGTGGTTCTTCATCGAACTGATACGTAACATTAGATACAAAAATAGACTGCAAGGCTAGTTGCCGATGAATATCATCTATACCGATTGGCACTGGAGCAAAATGTCAAAAATGATCCTAACAGCTTTTGGAGTTCAAAAAGCAAAAACAGGGGTATACCTAATGAGATGTTCTGGAACGATGAGGCTTATCAGACACCAATGTGGCATACAAAGATGCTACTTTTCATCTGTATATGAGCCTTTAACTTAAAACCAACGAGGAAGACTGGTTCCCTGCTTGGGATGAATTTCAGTTTCCTGTAATTAGTGCCGAACTGGTTGACTCTGTCATCAAGACACTAAACCCCAAGAAGTCTACTGGAAATGTTGGCAAAACTTCTATCCCACACATTTTGCTCCAGTGCCAATTGCCATTAAAAATAACACCTTTCCAGAGAAACTGAAGACTGGTATTGTAACATCAATTCATAAAGCTGAAAAACTTAGGGAAATTGAAAATTACAGACCTAATACCTAGTGTGTTAAACTGCTTGGCTAAAATGTTTGAAATAATTCTTTATAAAAATATTGGGGCAAAATGTTCAAGGAGCAGCATGGCTTTGTCAGTGACAAATCTACTGTCGCAAATCTGTTAGTTTTCAGAAATAATGTATCGTCTGCCATCAGTGATAAGAAATAGTTAGATATAGTATATATAGATTGTGCTGAGGCATTCGACAAGGTAGACCATCAGATATTTCTGGGGAAGCTTACTCAATTTGGCTTTTCAAAAAGTGCCTACATTTTTATTCAGTCATACTTAACTAATGGAATGCAATCTGTAAAAATTGGTGATTGAATCTCAGAACATTTCACTCACAGCAACATCCCATAGTGGCAATCTAGTTGAGATATATTATTTACCATACCTATTTATAAATAGTTTACCTAGTGCCAGATATTTTCTCAAAATTTTCACACACAGAAAAAACAGCCTGGTGGTATAATATGTGTAGATACCTAGGTATATCTAAAATTACCCTAATAAATATTCATAGGTTTCAGTTCAGTTTCCGATTCGACCTTTAATTGCCTTCAGGGAATTATTTCCCAAATCCCATGGTTTAACGAATTAACCAAATCCTGGAACTCTTGGGATTGAAAAAGCTGTTCAGAATTAGCACCCTTTTTGAATACATAAATATGCACAGGCTCTAGGGATATAATAGGCGTTTTAGTTAAACCCCTTCTCGAATTATAATTTTCCACGTTAGGAATATGCATCGGATCTTTTACCATCAATAGGTACCTACATTATGTAAAATCGTTGATCCATCAAATATTTTCTTCAATTAGACCATCATAAGATATTTCAACCAAAATGTACCTATATTTTAAAAAACAAAATAAAATTTTTCCAGCCACTTGTATTTTCCTTCACTTTCAAGAAAGCATCTCGTAAACAAATCAAATTTTCCTCGAACTAGAGCCCTCAAAAGCGTTTCAATTTATCGTTCACTTACTCTCTGTGGAATTTTATTTGATTGAACCTAAAATATAGGGTTTTCAAATAATAATGAAATATTTCCTTTTTATAGGGCATTTCTCTTTTGAAGTTGAAATTGATTTGCTTGGTCAACTAATTGGATATGAATGCAGGAGGACATATGCAAATGTGTAATACGAAATATAGCCAGCTGCTCATTAGAAATAAGTCTCGAATTCTCGAACAAACAAAAAATTTGCTATTTAATACGTATTTCCCGTTCGTGTTAATACCGTGGCCCAAGCCACGTACCGGTCCTGTGTAACCGGCCGGCAACAGCTGATGGTCCGCATTCCATGCACCTTGCAGAGGAGAACTCTTTCTCGACGTGCGTCTGAATTATTTTTATTTATCGGTATCGGTTTCTCGGCCGATAAAATCGGCATCGGCAATGAGCCGGCGGTTTTGGGACTGCTTTACCTCCTACACAGGCTTTTCTGCAGAAGGAATCTGAATCGCGGAGTGAAGGTAGCTTTGAAATACATACCTACATGCCAAACTAAACACATGGTGTGCTTTAAGTAATGAAGGCAACTCAGAATTCTAGACATGATAAAAAATAGCTATTAGTAGCAAAAACCCTATTAGAAAATAGACGAAACATTGCCTGTTCACCACTAGTTTCCAGTTTGATGATGACTTCTAAACAAATTCATGTAGTTGAAGAAGTTTGACGTCTAGCTCTAAAAGCAGCTATAGATAATCAAATTTCTGCCCGCTGGAGGACTGGGTCGCAGAGTTTATAGTAAGACAACTGACATTGATAACAAGAATCCTCTCCGCCATCAATAAAAAATTAGAACTTTTACAGAACGGGCAAAGCGGATTTGTGAAACAGAAAATTTGTAGGAGGAATTGTGATATCTGGGATAATTTCTTTTGAACAATGGTTATTCCCCTTTTGGTATTAAGAGAGCAGAAAACTCACTATATCACTCGGGAATGAGTCATGAAAGCGTTCATCGTTCATCCCTGGCCTCATTGCCTTGTGGACGAAGCAACAGATATAATACCTACTCAGACCATATCTCACAATTCCGGAAAACCCTTTGTTGCCATCGTCGATTTGACTGCAACAGATGAGTAGCAACCTATAAAATCGAATTTATCGCAAAAGATTGTATAGGGCTCTGAACCCGAAATAGGGTCCAGAAGAAGAAACATACATTTATAATGAGGAAAGGTCTACATCCAGAAATTTGATTGATAGATGAATACATCATCCTGAACATCAATCTCAATAAAGCCCATTCAGGTCTATGCACCGACCTCAATTATTAATAACGAAGATCTAGAAAACACTTTTATCACGGGCGACTTTATCACCATTTTTGGTCGCAAAAAGGAATAGAAAGTGGAAGCTTCAGATACAGATATAAGCACCTGGAACCACAAAATCTGTATGCCGTTAACAGATTCATGAAGAAAAAACCCAATAGAAAATGGTCCTAGATATCATCAGACGATGTAGGAAAAGAGAAATAGACTACTTTCTACGTAAAAGAAATTTGAAAATGTCTCAATTATCAAAAGAAGCACCACAGGCATCAGTGGGAGCATAGATTTCTGAAAACTAAAATTAAACTCGGGGTGAAGTTTGAACTAAAAAACTTGTTCGACAGAAGAGTAAGTTTTGCTTTTCATCAATTTTGCAAGAGCATGGGAAATTTTTTTCTAACTGACTGGAAAGAGACATAAAATAAAAATCAGAAGAGATTACACAAATAACAATTGATACAGATTGGAGGAAAATCGCTTAGAAGCAGGAAAGAAAGTAGCAAAGAAGAAACAATAACTTGATGAGGCAAAGAAGAAGTCTTCTAAACGATGGGAAACAGAATACAACCAAGACTCATTACTAACAAAACCATGAGGATGAAAAATAGAGGTGGAACACAATTGAAATGGACAAGAGCAAAATAGCTTCAGCTGTATCGTGATCTATATTATTACAGATAGTCCAGAGCAATACAGCGACGTGAAGGTAGAATCAATCACCATTGAAAAATATAAAATGTGAGTCCCGAACTTAAACCAGATATCAAACAGTTTGAGACTGGAAAGCGAATTGCCTTGCTGAAAGAAGGAAAGAGACAACACTGATTAGATTATATAACCTATGACACGAGTGTGGAAATATCATGAAAATCGGATAGTTCAGCTGTTCAAAAAAGGGAACTGACATCAGGAGTGATGGGACGATAGCCATCTCGTTATTATCCTAAATATGAAAAGTGTTCATGAAAATCAACCGATTGTCTCTTAGTTCAAAGCTGGGTTTCGCAATGATTTTTGTGCTTCTGAAATAGTCAATGCCATATGGCTCACTTTTGTAGCCTATACATTCGATAGCATTGAGCCACAGGGGGAGCAAGGAACAACTTTAGAATTGACTCACGGAACAGACAGCTTATATGGATAACATCTACAGAAATGATACATTGACAGATTAGATTGTGTTAGGGCAGTTTAGGTGATGGTCCTCTCTACACTGCGACCTGAATAGATCTATTGTGCTTCCCCTTTTTCTAGTAGGTTCCCAGGTTGAGACTTTTCGCGAATCTCATGATTGGTTCGTTTAACATCCGAAGCAGTCAAATGTCTCTGCTCCAGATGAATGAATCTTCTGTGACATAACGCTTCGCATACATTGACAGTACAGCAGGAACAGAACACATATTCCAATCAGGATGCTTTTTACACTGGCAAGGAAAACTAGACTGGTCTAGACATAACATAAATGTAAACGGTAAGCGACCAAATGAGCTACGATTCGTCGACGACTTCCAAAAATTTTAAAGAGGTATAGTGGACTTAAGATGGCAAGAGCATAGGAAGATGAATATAGGAAAAACAAAGATAATAACAAATGATGTCGAAGAACACAGAAGAGTTACCATTGCAAATAGCTCTTTGGAAAAATTCGGCGAATATATATATATATATATCTACCTAAGACAGATACCTACTGAAACGGCAACCAAATGGCCATTAAGTGGATCTTGGTGAATATAATGAGAACCTGTTGGATAAGAGTGAAAACCAGGGGGCGGATTACGAACTCTCAATGCGAACCGAAACCGCCATGGATTTCGAATGCATTCTGATACATTCGCATAGAGTGCGTTCGAAATCCATGGCGGTTTCGGTTCGAATCGAGAGTTCGTAATCCGCCCCCAGGTTGGAACACATGACATCAAAAGTCACCCACTGGAGTTCGGCAGAATACCTACCTTTGCAAAACAGAGAAAACCCAGGAATGGTACTCAGAACTAATTCAATATGTTATTAGGCACAGATCATGAAGCCAGACCACAGATGAGATGAATCGACGAGTTAAGACATATTAACCACAGAATTATAGTGATTATAGGTAGCTTGAAATGGAATTTATAAAAAATAGAAAAATTACTTTCTTGTTACTGTCACTCAAACCAGAAATCGGTTGACTTTTATCAAAATTAGAGGCTTGCGACAAAGGTTTTTATAATACCTGGGGTGCGTTCAAGGACGGCAATGCTAATGCCAAAACCTACTTTTCCCCCTCCACCTGTAATGCCGAACCACGTAGGTTGGAGCCGAACTCGAACGCAAAATGCCAATTTTGGCTTGGCTGTAGCCATTCCTGAACGCAGCCCAGGATGCTTTACTTAAGTACAAAATTTAAACAAAAGGCGTGTCACTGCCACAATTTTTTCATAAAATCGTAATTTCTTATCAGTTTTTCCCACTTTTTTGAGAAAATTGAATAAACTTTATAGTATCAATCAAACCTGTATGCTGCATACAAAAACAATGAAATTATGAATTTTGAGTTACCTATGTAATTCTGCTCAGTAGCAAAGTTTGGTGGGAAAACGGGCAACAGCGCACTGTCCAAACTTGGCGATAACAGGAGCTTTCAGCACTACGCCAACAGCAGCCATGGAGCTTCTCCCAGAAATTCCCCCTTTACATATTTATCCGGAAAGGGAGGCCCTAAGAACAACCTACAGAATATACCACACAAACAGAGATCAAGATTCAAGTTCCCATCCAATAGTATTTTCTGGTAATGGTAAACAGATGACGTCATCAAGAGGACCTCATGGAGATTGGCAGTATTTTTGGGCACCCCAGATGAGGTCATAAAAGTTATCAGGCAACCTACCTCTTTCAAACAACCTTGGTTCCCATCCAAGACCAGTTGCTGCGTGACCTTGATTGGCGATGGCGGTAGAGGGCAATGGAATAATATAATCCTTACTTACACTTATGTTTGTTTTTACTTAACTTAAATTAACTTTTTCTTTCAAAAGGGAACAATTCTCGTGTAGAACAATGTTTTTCGTTTCCATTTCCTTGACAAGTTTTTGATAATAGCCCAAGAAATTTATACCTGGGCCGCAAAAAATTTTGCGAGGGCAGGCTGATTTTTTAGGGCTGATTGGGGACTGTGTCCTGAGTATTGAGCCAAAAAATCACACTCGAAAGCCTTGTGAGTTCGGCCCTATTGGCCTTTTTCTTATTTATTTTTTTTCGACAAAATGACCTTATGAAAAATTGTAGATAATTACATTGTAATCAACTTTGCCTCATGACTTTTTTGCTAGGTATTTTACTTTAGGCGCTGCGGCCATTTTAGTATTTTGACGTAGTTTGACGCTCTAAAGCGGCAAAGTGGAGGTTATCAGGAAACGTCTACTTTGTGAGCACAAATCTAAACGACAAAGTCTACTTTCTAAGCCGATTGTAGAAAAAAAAATATTTTGCTACTTATCAAACAGGTAACAGGTCCCAGTATTGCCAAAAGAATAGTTATTTGAACAACAAGTTTTGAAAACGACTTTTTTCGCATGGCGAGACAGTTTGTTGGACCGAGCCGTAGGCGAGTTCCACAAGTCGAGCGAGTGTGAAAAAAGGTTTTTCTACGACTGCTCTAAAAAGCTATTAAAAACGCACTACTAACTTACCTAGAAAATCAATTATTCCGCACAGCGTGCGAAAAGTTACTTTTCATACGCCAAAATAAAAATGACATTTCTACTGAATTTTAGTTTTGCAAGTAACTCTGAGTGCATTCAACGTACGTACCAAAATATTTCGTTGATTATAACCTTAAATAATATTTTTTGACAAAACTTGCATTGGTCCGGTCCCATCCAACGGCCAGCATGACCTGAAAATCCATACTTGGACCACTAGCACCTTTTTAGGGAAAAAATAAGACATTTTGCAGATGCCTGAAAGGCCGTACGAGCGAAAAAAAATAAGGTGTCAATAAAATATCATCAAGCAAAGTAATAGAGAATGTTATTATGTACAATAATCTGCAGGTTTGCTATTAATTTTTTTGCGAGCACTAACATGGCCGCAACGCCTAGACTAAAATAGCTAGCAAAAAAAGACATAAGGCAAAGTTAATCAGAATGTAATTATCTACAAGTTTTGTTGAGGTCATTTTGTCGAAAAAAAATAAATAAGAAAAAGGCCAATAGGGCCGAACGCACAAGGCTTTCGAATGTGATTTTTTGGCTCAATACTCAGGACACAGTCTCCAATTAGCCCTGAAAAAATCAGCCTGCCCTCGCAAAAATTTTTGAAAAACCCATAAATTTCTTGGGCTATAAAGAACGTTTTCAGCAGCTACAACGTTGTTCTTATCAGCTACTGGAATGTTGTTTACATTCACGTTTTCACTTTTTTAAGCCAACACTTTGGCTTACATTGGTCGCAAAACCAAAAAATATTGCTTATTTCATTGATTATTTTAAACCATGAATTTGCACAACTTGCACACAATAAACTTGGAATTTACAAAGGAATTATCGTCTGCATCTCCTGTCTTGTTGATGACTATTTTGAGGTTATTAGTTCATTATGTATTAACATTGTATCCTTCTTTTTCTAGAATCGGTACGATTTCAGGGTACTTATGGCCCTTATAAGTTGGAAATGTTATAGAATTTGGATCAAATTGAGTTTTTATTGTTTTTGTAATTGTTTGCCATCGACCACCACATCCATCTCTTGTCAGGTGATTAATACTTTATGTATTAGCATTGTGTCTTTTTTTCAAGATTGGTAGAGTTTCAGGGTTCTTATGGCCCTTATAAGTTGAAAATGTTAAAGAATTTGCTTCAAACTTTGAAAGGTGAATTTCACTTTTGAAGCATTATAACTTTGGAGTGCTAACAATTATTGCTATTGAATTGGATCATTTTGAAGCCAATTTAATCCTCTTTCGAATGAAATATGATTCATTAAAATCGGTCTAGACGTTCCAGAGTTATGGCCATTTTTTCCGGGGCTAGGAAACCTCGAACGAGAAAATGCCTGGAGGCATTTTCTGTTCAATTTGACCCCCTCTACTCAAAAAAAAATAAATAAATAGTTTTGGGACTTCTTGGGATCCCCTCTATAAAATGGCAATCTTGAAATTCCGAAATTTTCTGGGTGCTTTTTTCATAGAATCTGGCTCCAAATCTGGGAATAATTTAGTGCATGGAGTTGGGGGAATTCCGATGGACCATAAGGACACCAAATCTCGAAAAAAAAAAAAGAATGAAATTTCATCGTTTCAGTAAGAAGGTAGCTACCTTATGATTCAGATTTTGGAAAACTTTGAAAGGTCATTTTTTGTATTAAAGAGAGAAGGCTGCCATTTTCAGCGATTCTTATCCCAGTAGAGGACTACAATTCCTGAATTTCAGCTCATTTGGACGTATAGTTCCTGAGATAAAATCGTATTAAGCAATTTGGGGTGATTTATCAATTTTTCAATTCTTCTGAGTGCCTTTTTTCATAGAATCTGGCCCCAAATCTCAGAATAATTTAGTATATGGAGTTGGAGGGATCCCAAAGGACTATTAGGAAACAAAATCTCAACAAAAAAAAATTAAAATTTCATCGTTTCAGTACCTAGCTAGCTACCTTATGATTTAGATTTTAGAAAACTTTGAAAGGTCACAAATTTTTTCCCATCATAGAAAGCTGAAATTTTCAGCGATTCTTAGCCTAGTAGAGGACTATTACAATCCCTGAAAATTTCAACTCTAGTATCCTTATGATTAATATGATTTAGATTTTGGAAAACTTTGAAAAGTCATAACTTTTTTTCTAAGATCGGTAGAGTACTTATGGCCCTTATAAGTTGAAAATGTTATAGAATTTACTCCAAATTGAGTTTTTATTGTTTTTGTAATTGTTTGCAATCGACTACCACATCCATCTCTTGGCAGGTAGGTATATTTAGTAGTCTGTATTAGGGCTTAACTCCTACATAAGGGTACAAAAGTTTCGAAAAAATTCACCCAATACTAATTAACCCGTAAGAATAAGGATTCTATAAATAACATTAAAATCAATTCTAGTGCGAAAAAAATGCTAATTCCGAACAAAATCCAGTCTCGCTAACCCGCTTCGCGTTGCCTGATGCGATGTTGTCTGGTGGTTTTCAACGCGATCGGAATGCCTTTTCAGAAAATGAGTTGTTGTTTAGTCTTCTTAAAATTTAAGAGATTAGTTAATTACTTTTGGGAACGAAACGTGATAATTAACTCGACATTAATACACGAATACATAATTTATGAGTAATCAACAAATATTAATTAATATAAATAACCCATTAAAAGATTATTGAGTACCGAAAATGTTAAGTAGGTAGTTCATTTTATTTTAAGACAGGCATCAATTATAATTATCTTGGGAAGTGTTATAATAAGTGACTGTTGAGTTATTGTTGTTTATAAAAATAACTGCCATTAATTTTCATTTAATCATTGCTTCCTGTGTTTAATGCATGCTGGTCATAATCACAATGTGAATTAGAACAATTTGTTTAATCTAATCAAAAACCTATCTGTTTTAATGAATTGTTGTCTTGATTTCACTTTTACAATGGGCTTGGAGGTAACGAAGTACTATGCTATGATAAATAAATAAAAACATTTAGATAAATGTGAATATCAATTTTTCTTTGATGTACTCATAAGCGCAATTGTTTTTTTTGTTCCAGAGCTATTATAATTTCACTTATACTTCTCAAAGAGAATAAACAAAAAGGTTTATCATTTCTTCACAATTCACTTTCGACGTTCCGCTTTTCAAAATCAAATATTTATTTCTCGAAGTTCTCGACAACACAAAAGTAACATCAGCAGCCAATTCAAACGAAAATTATTAAATCTCAACAGAAAATCGAAAACAGAGTATCAAAATCACAGCTTGGTGCCCTTTAAACGGGCCTCAGCCTTTACATAAAAAAGCTCGAAGCTATTGTCTTTCCTCTTTTCTTTTTTTCCTCTCGTGAAAAGCCCATTGAAGCACACGCAGCGAGAGGGTGCCTAATGCGCGTAAGGAAAAAAGAAGGGAAATTTCACACTTCATGCCATTTATCGAACAGTAGCAGACTACCTCGGTTTTTCTTGTAAAGCCCTTTTCCCCGTAGCAACGAAGCTGGGGGGGTGCGAATAAAACACCTCATAAAGACGAAAAAGGTGCTTCGTAATTTTATTAGGGAAATTCATTGAAATTAGGATCCGGGTTTACAAATGTTGGTAAATTGGTGATTGGAGTGGAAGTGGAAGTTAGGGCCGAGGATGTTCCAATTAGGAGTTTGCAAAACATTTGAATTGGATATGAAATAAATTCATTAGATGGGAATAAGATTTATTTTACTTTGAATAATTGTGAATTTTGGCGGTTTATGTCCTGAAAAAAGGTTTTAAACCAGTTCAGTCCTTTGACTAGAGTTGAGCCATTGTGCAAAAAAGATCACTTGAAAATTTAACGTTCAAACATTCACATAAAATCGTATTGATTTTTATATCAGGTTAACAAGGTTTTATTCAGTTTCGCTGCTGGAGGAAAGGTCAATGTTACTATTACAAGTTGCCACAACGATGTAGCATAATTATTATTACTTTGTATTTCACATTAAGTTTCCACTGTGCAGGGTCACTTTATTTATTTGCAGCATATTTGCTTTAGTATGCTTTGAAAAAAAGAGAAGCTTTTTTTCTGTTTTGAAGCTAAGCTGAGAGAAACAGTTTTAGACAGATAAGTCAGATGTCTTTCTTGATGTATGTATATGTATGTTTGGAAGCAAAATAACAATCTTGAGAATATATGCAGTGAACGATGATGAACCGTTAATAAAAAGGATTCATTTTATCAATAACTCAATGACCAAATCATAAAAGTAGGAACTTCAAGGGAAATAAACAAACCATTCTGAGTCGAGCTCTCAAAGTGAAAGCATCTGCCTAGCGCAGAGAGAACTCAATTCAAAGTTAGTTAGTTTGTGCGCCGAGGAAAATGTTGACCAGTGCCATTTCCCGGAGCCCAACCAAACTGTCAGTTAGTGTGTGTTACCAAGTGTCAGTTAGTGTGTGATTCCAAGTGTCAAGATGCCAGATCAGACGATGGAAGAGTGGCAAGCCAAGGTGGTATGAATAAAAACGAAGTACTTGCTACTACTACAAGTATTAGTATGTTCTACGTAGTATTTACTCCAAAACGAAGTAAATACTACATTTCGAAACTACCGGAAATTAGTAAATACTTCATTGCGAAGTAAATACTGCGAAGAATATGCTAATACTTGTAGTAGTAGCACGTACTTCGTTTTTATTCATACCGCCCATATTGCACGCCAAATCGAAGGGCTGCAATAAGAAAACCAAGCGTTGAAGAGCGACCTAGTCCAGCTACAATCCGACAACGCCAAGCTGAAACAAGAGTTAGAAGTTGTCAAGAAAGAGAACGTCAAACTCAAAGTCGTCGAAAGCGCATTTCATACGGCCGACAATGTCAAGACCGCCGAGATTCTTCGACTTTCGAAGCTGGTCGATCTCCAAAATATGGAAATCGTCAACAACAGTGACAATGTAATGTTGCCGATTCCAGCGACAGCGACAACGAATTTCAGGTCTCAGTCCAGCCCCGCCGCCGTAAAAAATCCAACAGCAGCGATGAAAGCCAACAACCTCAGAAAAAAGTGTTGAAAAAGCCAGAGCCATCGACCACCACGGTCATCGTCTCAAACAAAAAACCCTCAGGTGAGCCAGCTAAATCCCTACCCACCACCAACCTCCCCGTCTAAAAGGGTTTCCAACTTAAACCTCCGACAGTCGTCGAGATTCCGGCCCCCCAACCGCCAAGGGAAAGAATCCCTCCAATAGTACTTCGGTACAAGGAGAAGTACAATGACATCACTGCTCATTTCAAACAGCAAGCCAGTTTGGCCCTTCGACAAACCCCAGTGAAGGGATCAAAATGCATCCCGCCACGGCTGAGGACTATCGTAAAATGCAAGCTTTTCTGGAAAAAAACGGTGAGCCCTTCCACTCTCTCTCATTTCCAGAGGAGAAAAAACTGAGGGTTGTGATTCGTGACCCCCTCGAACATTAGATAACCGACTTTATCAAAACCGAATTGGAGAGCCTGGACTTCCACCCGACGTCAATGATCCGGTGGTACAACGCCAAGGGCTCCCTGTGCCATTGGTGCTATTGATTGTACCGATTGCTGAGAAATCTATCGACCAGGTCAATTTTATCAGCAATATCAAAGTCAGGGTGGAAACCCAACGTCAACAGGAGCGCTCCACACAATGCTATGATTGCCAGCTTTACGAGCATAGCCAATCTAACTGCCGAGCCTGGCCTAAATACGTAAAATGTGCTGGGGACCACGCTTCTGCCACCTGCGTCAAATCACAGAGACCGCTGCGAACTGTTCCAACTGCGGCGGAGCCCACTCGGCCTCTTACCAGGGCTGCCCCAAACACCCTAAGCACGCCAAAAAACCAGCTCACAAACCTGCGCCTCCGACAACTTTTTTTTGGGGCCAACAACCAAAAATGCACCCCGAAGGTGTCCAAGCGCAACGTCAGCAAGCCCCGCCTCAACTATCACTGGAGGGAATAATGAAGTAGATGATGTCCGTTCAGCAACAGCTGAACGCCATTTTGAGCCACAGAAACTGCACACTGAATGGCTGAAAATCCTCCGGATCGCAACCTGGAATTGCAATTCAGTGAAGTTAAAAAAACTCGAATTACAAAGGGTCCTGGAGGAGCAGCAGCTTGATGTTCTCCTACTACAAGAGACCCTTCTGAAACCTTCAACCCGCTTCTCACTTCAGAATTATGCTGTCATCAGACAGGACAGGAACAGCAGGGGGGTGGAACCCTCATAGCAGTCAAGAAAAACATCCCTCATCATGAACTAGCTAACCCCGCCGACGGGCTTGAAGCTACTTTTGCTTCAATCAAAACCAGAGACCGTCACCGTAGGGTCCATCTATCTGCAAGCCAACAAATACTTCACATTTAACCAACTGTTCAAAACAGGCATAGATAAGCATGAAGTACCAGATATAGTTCAGAGGTCTGGCCACAAAAGAACAGAACTGCAAAAATGCTGCAAGCAACTAAATTGAACGAGAGTGGCAGGCAGGTCAAAAATGGAAAGGATAACAAATCTGAGAATTAGGGAAATTATGGACGTAAGGTACACAATAGAAGATGATATAAAGGACAAATAGCCGATTTGGTTCGGACATGTACAGAGTATGACATACAAGAATACTAGAGCAAATTTTGAGTAGAAGCCAGGGGGAAGAAGACGCGACAAAACAAGAAGGGGAGTAGACGAAGAAATGAGAGATAGAAGCTTGGAGGAGGATGCCTGGGTTGAGGGAGATGTTTGGAGATCAGGAATCGGAAGACGTAGAACGTTATAGCCCGATAAGTATACTATTAATTTTGATCGACAGTTCGTAACTGCGTTTTACTGACAATTGAATAACCCCTTTCATCAAACATGTCAAATAGTTGAATAAAAAAATTAGTGGTGCCGCGAGACGAGACTAGACGAGACTTAGGATTGGTCTCGTCTCGTCTCGACATCTCGAGACGAGACCGTGACTTAGTTTCGGTCTCGAGTACCAAAGTCTCGTCTCGTCTCGAGTAGTCTCGTCTGATCTCGAGTTATACAGGGTGTCCAAAAAATTGCGTAAAAACTCTTCTCTACGTGGTGGGGTCCTCCACCACAAGGAACTCCAGAAAAATACTTAAAAAACTCTAGTGGCATTCTTAAGAAAGTTATTAGCATTTTTTTAATATTTATTAAAATTAGCAACACTGAAAATATCATGTTGACAATATGTCAGAGAATTAAGTTAAATACCGATGTAATTACCTGAAGAATTCGAAGGTGAATTTTCACATCTACCTCTTCATATTACCAAGAATAATGCTAGAGAAGGATTTTTTTAATTTAATTATTTTTCTAGGGTTTCTCAAAGGGTCCCCTACTACGTGGAGAGCTTTTAAGCTATTTTTCGGATACCGTGTATTTATGGTTTTTATTTTTATATTATAACGGAAGTTCAAACTGCCACAGGGAAAAAGCAATCAGTGATAAATCACAGTAAAGAGTAACCCTGATATTTAATTTACTGATTTCATATTCAAATAACTCAAAATAGTACAATAATAAAGCTATGAAAGAAACATTTTAAGTGTAATCTCGAGACTCGGGACTGCACGAGACTCTCGCCGAGTCTGGTCTCGTCTCGTCCAGACTTCACGATACGAGACCAAAAGCCAGTCTCGTCTCGAAAAGTCGAGACGAGACGAGACCAGTCTCGAGTCTCGCGGCATCACTAAAAAAAATCATTACCTCAGGGTCTCGATTCTTGATTCAGGGAATAGCGCTTTTTGATGCAATGCATGTTTAGGCTTCATCATTTTCTCTACTAAGGAGGTAGACAAAACATATCTATATGAGACAAAAGCTGACAATGTCAAATCAGTCTGCATTAGTCTGCAGCGAGGATTTTTTGTCTTTACCAACAAAAATTCTACAAAACAGATGAACATTGGAACATATAACATATTACGATCTACGAATGAAGATAAACAAAAATTCATAAACTAGAAGAAGCTAAAGATCATGCGTGTAACCACACGCATGCAAAAAGGAGATCTCATAGATCTGATGGGCTACTTTTTAAGTTCCAGCTCCCGAACAAACTGAATTACTACCCACAGTAGTAATTCCCTGAACGAGCAGGATTTAGATGCAGTTATGGGACCAACTCTACTTGCGAACAATAAAAGACTGTGGAATTTAATAATTATTTCTGATATTCTATTCACCACATTCGATTCAGTGCATCAAAAGTCTATATGTTAAGGGTACTTAGAGAGTGTACAAACGACCACCGCTATATATACAACTATTGGCACACATGAATGAAAATGCAAATGCAGACAAGTACTATTAATCATCTTTGATAATTCAGTATTACTTGAAAATTAATTTATATATTTCTTATGCTGATTGTCTTATTTATTATTCATATATTCTTCCCTCAAAAATTAATCTCGTGCATTGTTCTCTTTTCATTATTTTTGTGGAAGCAGACCTACCTTTGTGCTCCAGCCCCTTCGGTGTAGGTCTCTTAATGACCTTATTGGCCTACTTGTAGGATAGATTGCGTTGTGAGTCATTCCCAGCATCGATTATGGGTTCTCGTATCTGCGGTAGAGAGATTTAGCCATCAATTTTATTTCCGTTAACTATAATACTCTGAATTTTTCAGCTCCAAAGTACAAACTTTTAGAATCAAGAAGATCTATAGTAGAGGATTTGAGTTTCCAAATTCCGAAATTTTAAAACAACAGATGGATGCAAGTTCTTGTCTCGGAAAAGCTTGGCCACCATAATTGGACGAAAACGGAAATGTTGTTGTGTTTTTGCTATATTTATTTTTATAAGAATCTCTTCGGGTGTTTGTGCTTAAACTCTCTATTATGCACCGTGTAAAGACCACACCTGCGATTCGACATTAAGTTCAGCAGCTGAACTTGCACCAGACGAAGATCACATTCTTGGGGCAGGCCAATGTTAGAGAAAGACCGTCTGGTGTATCCGACCCTTAATTATTATTGTGAAGATATAAAGAAAGGCCCTTTTTATTTGAAAAATGGCCACTAATAATAAAAAGTATTTGGATAAGAAAATAGAAACTTGAATGGGCCTGGGAGGAATAATAATAATTTATGTTGGGTTTGAAAAGTTAATGGCACTCTGAGTCGAGCAGAAAATATTGTGAAAAGCTTGATTATACATATACGTTTTGATTGTTGATATATTGAGAAGATTAACATACAAAATTTATATAAAATTATAAGTGCCTAAACTAATACCTACCTTCTCAAAGGAGTCTTATATTTTTCTGGCCAGATTGTCTCGATATGCCCCAAAACCTTGTTGAATAAAAGCACAGTAATTTTTAAATTACTATAAAAAAAAAATAGTCAATCATCATTTTTATATTATAAATCCCTCCCAATACCCTATTTCAAGATGTAAATTTATGGTTCTACTATTGTTATACTATAAAATCTTACATCCTATCTATTTTCCAGAATAAAATCACCACAGCATTATGTAAATCAGCTTTCGTAAGATAAAAATCTACTTACACAAAAAGGTACTAATAGAAATGTCCAATGGATTACACCGAAAGAAAAAATATGTTTTTCTAACACCTAGGTAGTACCTAAATATTGTGTTTATTCAAATTATAAAGCCTGGAATAAATTTTGGTTCAAGTAGACTGACTTTAGAAAATGTCCAATACAAATGAGGTATTCTAAAAACTTGTATGGATATGCAAAGATGTAATTGACAATCAAATCGGAGACAAATTATTATGTAAATATATTCCATAAATTACAATCTCGGATGTAATTAAATGTATGGTTTATTATTGGATAAATTATTGTCTGTGGCAGGAATATTACAGTTTCTTGGAGCTTGTTTCCAGAAGGAAGTGAAATTTTAACAAAAATTTTCAAACATTATACTTAGTTAATATCTAAAGATCTACAATGTATGTAATGATTTTATACACAAAACCAATTTTCTCCGGTTCGATTAAACACGATTTTTCTTGGTAATAAAATTCACTCCCGTTTCAGGAAAAAAAAAATTGATAATGATCGCCCAAAGTAATAATGTCGAGATTGTATCAAATTGTACGTGAAAATTTTATACGGTGCCAGGATCAGTTTCGTGAAATTTCAAACCCATATCAGCTTGCTTTATCAATATTAAATCAGTTTTGCTTTAAAAGCCTTAAGGTTATTTGACCGAAAATATGAAATGGAAAGGTTCGAAAATCTGATGTATGAAATGGTCTCAATGAAATTTATTTATTTAATACGTGTGTCCTTTTTCGATGATATCATTTCTATATTATATGGTTGCATTATTTTACCTGCCAGACAGGTAAAGTCGCATAAGATATTCAAAAACTTCTTAAATTTCGAATGGAACTATAAATCATTGTGACTACTGACTATGACTAATGTAAATATATGGGACCCGAGTGAAATTTTTATACCTTCACCTTCTAGAAGAATAGGCAGCAATTTTTGTCGATGCTATAATTTTTTTGTCTTTTATTTCTACCACATGTGATCATGAAAATATTACCGTCCAAAGTAACCAAACACTTAAGAATCTGGATCTGGATCTGGATAGTTGCAAAGGAGGGTGAGTTACCTCACTGACACTAGGCCTCGCCTTAGGGCCCTTTATGTCCATTTGTTAAGGCGCATTCTCCTCCCCGGGGGGTCTCCCGCAGACATCGCACCCGTTGGATGAATTTCAGGAGAGTTCCAGGTTAGGTGCGCCTCAACCTGGCCATATCAGGCCAGATGTCCCCCAGTATGGTTTGCCGTTGTTGACAAAAGGTTGGGCAGTACATATTACTTAATCCCAAGATCCTGGATTTTACAATCCAGGGCTCTTGAATTAATGCTATGTTGTAGCAATCTTGTAGGCGTCGACTGAGTTGTGCAGTCGCCGCTCTACTATGCTGTAAGTTGATTTGACAGAGGGTCATTCCCGATTGAGACGCGAAAACCCTTGCCAGAAACTATCTTTTGTTGAAGGTCCCCCGAGGACCCAGCCTTCTCCCCGGAGTTGCCCCCCTCCGTTACAGGAGGTTCAGCGACGTCCCTGGGAGAAGGTGTGTCCTCCTGGGGCCTTTGAGAATCATGCCAATAACAAAAATGTCTCCTAAAAAATGAAATTATATCAATGTTAGCTCAAATTTACGTTAAACTGACTAAGAGGAGGATCAAATATTCATTTCAATCTTCCAGGGATACGAAACAGATGTTTACTTGCGAAAAAAACCAAATAGTTGTTGGATTCCAGAATCAGGTTTGCACAAAATAATTTGTTTTTATACTATCCTCACAATCCTTGTGTTTAATTTCAATTCCCATTTGCGTCTTCCTCGAGTATCTAATTACAAGTTTAATTTTTGTTTTCGGTCATCTGTCTTGCCTTCCCCCAGCGCTAAGTACACGGACCATAATATTTTATTACTATTTAAATTCCTCGCAAATGTGTCTGTTTAAACATGCATCCCACTTAATCTTTGGCCTCACTCGCATACTTCTTCACATCCAGGCTTTGGTGTTAACCGCAAATGTCTATTCATTACCACTTTATACAATGTATTTTGAAAACTATTATCGCGGGATATAAAATCGTGCCTCTTTATAGCTGTAATGAAATGATTATTACTATGATGGTCACTATCAATTTTCTAATTATTGCAATGATAATAATAACCTTTATGTCTTTATTATAGATTTAAGAGAATGCCAATGATTTTAATTATAGTGGATGTGCAATTATATGATATTATTGAATGCTTTGTGTTGCAAGAATTGTCACTTGAGTCAGAGAGATATGTAGTAGATAATATGAAAAAAGGGTTCTGGATAAACTCTAAAAAAATCGAAAGTATACCTTCGTATTTAGCTCAGCTGATGTCAAAGTTTCATGACTTATTCAGGGGTTGTTGAGGATGGATATTCGAAAACTCAGACGAAATCCTTGTAAAATGAAAATTTGCACTGGTGGCAGTCACCATTTATATTAACTACTTACGGGAAAATTTAATCGGTTTCCAATATTTGATGAGGAGCTGTATTTTTTATTATTAAATATTTTGAAAGCCGAGCTGATATACAGATAGTGGGAATTGTGTGAATTGGATTTGTGGAAATCAATTGGGTAATTGTGATTTTATAAAACTTGATCAACAATTAGCAAATGTAGTTTCAAAAGCCATTCAAAAACGTTGCGGTTATTTCATAAACCAATATCAATTTCTCCTAAATATCACTATTGTAACCGGATGCCCTGTGGTTTAAGTCAACATTTAACTGTAAAACTCACGTAGGGTGCCTCATCCCTACAAAAAAATATACCCTTAATTAAGTTGGTTCTTCTTTTATCGCACCTTTATCTCATCCCTCGACTCTCTATTCATACATACTTCCCTTAAAGGTCCTGAGATGAGGCGATATTTTTGTGTTTTGGTTCGTTTGTCGGCAATTTTTAACAGGTAGAAAAGTGTCTCCCTCGGTTGAAAAATGCTTTACGACCAGTTTTCTGGTCAAAACGTTTACAGAATAAAAATCGATGATGATTCCGTGATTTAGGAGGTTTCTTGTGGCGCCTCTCTCTTGTCAATTTTTACCTCCCCGGTGATTTTGTATGCGCTGTTTTTTTGTTTGAATTATGGCCTTTTTGTGAATGCTACTCGTGATGTCTATTTTTTGTTCGCAAAATTGCGCGAAATTGTCGACAATGATGAGGGACGTTCGCGATTGGTGGTCGCTTTTATTGTGCAAGATAAAAATGTCCTTGGATGCTCACTTTATTTTCAAATAAATTTATTGTTTCATTTTTACCCACACTTTTCTGCATTATTAGCATATTTTCTGTTTTAAAGATTTCTTCTCAAAATCTTCGCAGCATATTTGAAAGTTTCCCTTTTCTTCATTAATTTTAGCACCTGCACTCTGCACTGCTGAGAGAAACAGTTGACTGGTTTCTGGATTTCCAATAAACAAAATTATCAAAAACCTTTATTGCAAAACCTGAGTTGCTTTTTCTATCTTCAATAGAATTTGCAAAATTTGCATCTACGTAAGCAGACTTTCACTATTTTCTTTTGATTTTTCATATTCCAGACCATAATTTTCTGTATTGTTCAAATATGTTCCAAATATTTCCAACGTTTTGAGGAAAAACCATTTTGAAATTGGCTAAAATATGAAATGTTATAGCACAAGTCTGATCTAGTTCCTATCATGATATACATCAAACATCCTAATCATAAGGAATGTTTGATTCTTGTCCTTCACAACTTTTCAACTTCAATTTCTGCTAAAAAGGAACACTTGAAACTTTGCAATCTGACATATTGAATTTAAACAAAATTTTCCGAATCAATTCTTTCTGATTTATAAACAAACAAGTTTCTGAATTGTTAAGCCCAAGAATTTTGTGATTTTAATGACAGATCTCTCATTTGGACTTTTTTCATAATCTTATTCTTGAAAAGGACAAGCTTCAAATCAGATTTACAAAATAACACTATGTCATCAACATGCACCACCAATATTATATCAGAGTCAAAATATAAGCACCTTGAAAGTTCAAGGTTAGTAGAATGTTATGAAACTTCTCATAAGTGAAGTGATTTCTGCAACTGACAAACGTACTTACAGTTTAAGTCCAAGCTTTCACATTCCAGGCCTTCAGGTATTTCCATGTATGTACACTCTTCCTGGCAAATCACCATTCAGAAAAGCGCACTTTACGTCAAGCTGGTTAATCAAGTAGTTTTTTCTTCACTGATAAAGGAAACAACAGTCTAATAGTCAGCATACGCGCTACCGGGGCATATACTTCGAAGTTAAGCTCACTGGATTTTGATTGCTTGAAACCACGTGCCACTAATCGCGCTTTTTGAACAACTTTACCGTCACGTCACCATCTTTCTTTTTACGAAATACCCACTTTGAATCGATTACATTGTCACGTTGTTGACACGGAACAATTTTCCAAGTCTCATTCTCACTCAATGCACTACAAACCTATGGCTTCTTTCCACCCTTTTCCTCTTGATAGCTTCAGTGACATACCCCAATGTTGGTGACCAGATTTTCAATGAATGAATCTTTCATCTTAGTCACCATAGAGTTCATAATCATCCAACCTTCGAGGTCTTCTGATTTGTCTTCTCCCCCTAATGAAGTTGTAATTTTCTATCGGTTTTCTTCAGCATCTTCCCAATCTTCTTGTTTTTGTATCTTATTTTCTATGACTTTTTGCTCGTCTTCATCTATATGACTGTCATCGTCTATGATCATTCTCTCTGATCCAATTTTTTTTCTCTGTTAAGACTGTTTTCCTGTCTTTTTCTTTTCATCAAAGATCACATCTCTAGCTGTCACTATTTTCTGCTTCTCAGGATTCCACAATCTATACCCATTCTCTGTATATCATCATCATTAACATTGTCTTGCTGCGAACATCCTTGTTCATCTTCTTCAGGAATATCAACAAACACATTGCAACCAAAGACTCGAATTTTGTCTCAATTCGGCTTCACGCTTTATACCAGATTTCAGCAGGGGCCTTTTTATTTGACAATACAGAGTTGGGTGTCCTGTTTACCAAGTAAACAGCTGATTGTATGGCCTCGTTCTAGAATTTCTTATCGATTCCTGAGTCATAGATCATACATCTTGCTCTGTCCAATACCGTTCGATTAAATCGCTTTGCAATACCGTTTTGTTGTGTATTTCTTGGAATAGTGTATTCTATTTTTATCCCTCTTCTCTCGCAAAACGTACCCAGGTCTTTTGAGATGTATTCTCCTCCCCAGTCACAGCGTTACCTCTCAAGTTTACAGCCAAACTTTGCTTCTGCTGCTGCCAAATACTGCTTGAATTTCTCAGTACCTAACCTCACTTTTCTGTGCCATCGAGAAATGACCGATAAAACACCCAAAATACCTCATTCCGTTGTGTGATATAAGATTCAGTGGACCACAGTCATCTGAGGATAGAGCTTCCAGTATTCTTCTAGCATTTCTTTCTTCTGGCAACAACTTGAAAGGTAATTTGGTTTGCTTTCCTTCAAGGCAGATTTCACACCCTTTTTCCACTGGAAATCGCCAAGAATTCTCCTATGTAGTAATTCTTGATCACGCTTCGTTGATGTCAAATTTGCTTGTTTACTTGACCTTTACAATTTGAAAGCCTCTGTCTCTAGCGTCAGGCTGTCAGACGCAAAAGAGTATGAAAACAATGGTTGACAGTGGTTTGTTGACAAGACTTTTACACGTGTGGAAACTGGAAAATATTATTTCCTCGGTTTTTTCAAGATTTTTTTCCAAACAATGGTGATTGTTTGTAGTGGGTCTTTTCGTAAAAATAATTCCTATTCACCGGCAAACGTGTCTTTCCATAAGGTTCCATCAAATCCTACATTTGTCAAAATTTGGATACACGAAATCAGAAAGGATACACGCAAAAGAAAGAGAAATCCACGGCCCATCAAGTATGCAAAGTAATTCACATTCAAGTTTACTTTGCGGAAGCTGTTTGCTTCCAAAATAATCCTGCTCCAGCGAAGTTCTGCAAATGAAGCAGTGACTTTTCACACAATTTCTTTCCAATTTCAATTGCTAAACACCCAATATACATTGATTTGACAAGCAAGCAAATGTTGTCAGGAAAATGAATGTTTCCATACTATCGTCCATCTCTTTTAATTGAAAACGTCACTTGTCAGCTTGAAGTTTAACTTGTACAAATTCCCTCTCAAAATAGCTTCCATTATTTGATCTTGATTCATCATGATTTTAACAGATTTGTTGTTACGGGATGATTTTTCCTGGGTTAAAATGAAAGGAAATAAGCATATTCGCCTCAATGAATAGCATACCTTCGTCAAGCCACTGTTGTCTTTTCAATAGTTGTGGCCAAACTTTTCATCAAACTTTTAATTTTTCCCAGAATCATTAAGTTAGAGGTTTATTAATGGAATTGATTTTCTGTTAGTAGGGTTAAAATAAATAGACAATTAATTTATTAATAAAACAAAATCACAATATTTACACTAGAACAGCTGATGTCTGATCGGAGTAGATTGTCTAGATTGACAGCGCTCCAAATAGGGTCCATGACCGGTACTAACTTAATTTGAATAAGTACCATGCCCCAACTACCATCAAAATCCCCAGTACCTTCCACCTTGGAGTTTTGACAGACACTTTTTAAAGGACATTGCAGGGACATTCAGAGGTCATTCAGGTCGAGGACTTTTCACGATTAAGTGTTCGGGAAAATTCCTCAGGCACATTTTGCCGATTTTCTGAGTTGTCTAGTTTTCGCTCATAGATCTAGGGTGGCTAATCGTTATTTTAGCACCCAATCGCCTTGTGCGGATTTTATTTGTGAGTCGAGAAAAAGCAACGTGACCAATTGTTTGTTCCTAAAGGTCAAAGTATTTTGGTGAGTCGTTTTTCTTATTAATCTTCTCTGTTTCTCTATTTCCTATGTAAAAGCATAGTTTTCTGTTAATTATACGGTCAAATTCCGAATATCGGACATACCTACCTATTGCTCCACGCCCTGTCTCATAACGTCCATTTGTTTCAGGCCTTTAATCTTCACCTTTAGAAGTTACGCTTTAATCGTTGCCCTTAGATGTCCCCTTTTATTCGTCACGCTTCAGTCCCTAACTTTCAGTAAAGAGTTATACGTTATACGTTAAGCTTACTGTATACTTCGAGTAGGACCTACAATCTTCAGCCTCCTTTAGACAATTGGAAGCCTTAGTGCCCAGGGCCAGTTGCTTCTTGTTGCGGCCTTGATCCAGTCCCAGGCCATTGGAAACACTGGAAGATATTGATCTCACCTGTCAGAGAGTCCAAGAGATTAGGGACTACTCAGGTTTGATAAGTGTGTTGTATTGTCCTAGTATCAAACCTTGCCAACCCCTTGTTGGAGTAAAACACCACAACAACGCAGATTTACCACCTTGAAAATTATCCTTCAGATTATGTGTTGCTATTTCAATTTTTAATTAATTATATCTATATCACCTTTTTTTTATGAAACTTGCCTTCCAGGTTATGTATGGTTAGGTACTGCAATTTTATTAGGTATCTAGGTATCTATACTACCTATATTGTTACATAATATTAAAGCCCTTCAGGTTACGTATTGTTACTTCCACTTTGATTATTGCTGCACTGAATACAGGTAAATACTTGTACACTGGGGTTAAATGGCCATTTACGAAGGTACTGCATTTAGTGAGCTTGTATTTTGATCATTTATATTTCAGGTATTATTGCTGTTGTACGGTACTCTTTACTTTAAGGGACTCGAGTTAATTTTTCTTGTATTTACTATTTTTAAAGTATATAGGTTAGGTACTCCTAGTCTAGGCGATTTCTTTACTTCTTTGAACCTGTTCTAGAGTCAACCTGTTCTGGTTCTAATTAAAACCCGTACCTGATTGTATTTAGCAAAGCGTTTCACTTTTGTTTTTGTCCTCCCTTCTTGTTTACGTTTATATTTCAGGTTGTGCTGCTATAGCTCCGTAGAAGTTTCCTGCTTTCGTTATATCGCTTGATTTCGTGTACTGCAGGGAAAAAGTAGGTGGCGCTCTATATTTAGTTAATTAATTAACCCACACCACTCTCCGTATTGGAAGCTAGTCGGCAACCCTATACACGAAATCACGTTTCTAGATTTCAGCCACCAACCAACCCTTTCTACTTTCTTTCTATTCTTTCTCTTTTTAGTTGCCCATTAACTTTCCCACCTCCTCAAAATCTTATTATTGTCTTCTCCGTTACGTTTTGCCACGTAATAAATTGGCACGTAACATTGTTCGCAAATATCAACTTCAAACCACGTTGTTCGAGTTTTTTTGCTGCAAGCAAGTTGTGGGAAAGATTTTCATGGCATCTTTTATCAGAATTTTCCTTCCTTCGCATGTTTCTAAGTTTAGGCGTTTAGGTTTCCTTTTTTTGTTTCCAGTATGCTCTGTCCTTTCCTAGCAACTTGAATGTTGTATTGTATAGGCTTGACTACTCCGGTACTAACGAAACTCAGATCTGACTGGATGGTTTGTCGTACCACTATTTACAATCAACGACAAATTCTATATCACCATTTCCTGTCTGACACGAAAGTTCTCCTGACTTCACCGTGATAAAAAATAATGTCATTCTTATCTTTTTCAGTCCCATTAGCTCGGCTTTTGATAGGACAATCTGCTTTTTTATGGCCTTTTTTACCGCAACCAAGACATTTGTATGGAAACTTGCGTTTCTGTTGGTCAAATTAAGGTTTTCCTCTCGGTTTTGAGTTCGCAGAAATGCTGAGCTACTTGACTCATTTACTTCTGCCTTGTTTGTTCACACAATAACTTGCTCTTGACAAATTCTAAAGTTACACTATTGTTAACTTGACAAAACAGAACATCAAGAGCCGTCACAACACTATGGTAAGTCTCTGGCATCGAAGCTAATAGCTGTGAAATTATTCCACTTTGTTCAATTTCTTCTCCGGCGTTCTTTAATTCTGAGATAGTACATTCAAACTCTACAATGTACTCATTCAATGGTTGCGTACCTACAATTGTATTTCATGTTACGTAACTTTCTCTGTAACTGAACCTGATCTGTTGGCTGGCAACACCTGATTTCACGTAGATACCATTCAAAATTACGAAAATTGCCTTTGTCGTGGTTTTTGAGTTAATCATATCTAGAACTCTGTCGGCCACACAGTTGACATCAAGTTCCGAGCCTTTAAATCATTTTTCTTGAACTGGGCAAGTTCCTGTGCACTCGTGGGTGGTTCTTGATCAACAACTTTAAGCACACTATGGTGCAATCTTCAATCAGCAACAATCTTGATCTGAACTCCCAGTTTGAGTAGCCCGTTCCCTCCAAACGGTTTGTTGCTGTGTGCTGGTGTCGTCATGTTCTTCGAATCCACTTTTTCTTGCACACAAACAACTTTTTCCGCGAGTTTTGTACCTACGCTTAACTGAAACTTTGAGGTTAGGCCTCCCAATTTTTGCGATTTTTGTTTTTTTACTTAAAACTTCCCACTGCAGTACACAAGCTGACATGACAATATGGACGCGTTCACCACATAAAACGCTTTACGATTCTTAGGCTGAACGCTACGTTGGATTTGTGTTGAAACCAAACATGTTTTGCAAACGGTCGCCATTTTTGCAAACATAAATTAAGAGTGTTTATAATTTCCAACTCCTATGTCCAACACTTTGTGTTTTCTGTGGTGACATGACGTGACGCTCTATGATTGTGAAAAGTTGAATTATTCAGCAGAACCAAGAGTTTACCCAACGTATTCATTCTGTTGGCATTTGTAAAATGTTTACAACCCGTTTTAATTCTAGTGAACGCAGCCCTTGGGTTCGCTTATTTCAGCAAATTTTTTCAAACTTTTTAACAACTCTGTTATTCCATTTTAGTTTCCTCAGATCATAATTTAGATTTACAAATGTGATCTTTTTGTTGTTGTTTTTTGACATTGTCGTCAATTTTTGTTTTGCTTTTCAAGCTCTTCACAGCATTTCCACAAATCTTCCATAAACTATTCAAATTGCATATTGAGTGGGTGCCCTCTCAATGCACTTAAAACTAAGGCCAAAAGAGCTTTTATTTAAATCTGTTTATTTAACGACATTCATGTAAAAAATGTAAGCATAAATTATGTAGACGTTTACTTGCATATTATATGATGCCTGCACCAAAATAATATTTTACATAATGATAAGTACTGAAAGTGCTTTTTGGAGTAAATCGCGTGGGCTTGTATTATTTTGCAAAATTGCCCAACAGAATATAATAGGAAAAAGGAATTCGGAACGCAAATGGTATGACGTGACACACGGTACATAATAGAGGTGCATTATGTTATATTTTATGCAATTTTAAAGGCCTCTTATTTATATAGGTAAGATAACTATGCGAAAGTTTAGAATTTGACGAATTCTTTAGTAGAGTAAAGTGGTATCAAACGTTAAATCAAAGATAATGTAAGGGTGAGGGGTAAGTTTCAATGAATAGGTATATATACCTAGAAAAGTACGAAAACTTTAACCATAAAAATTGGGTTGAACTTATAACCTATTCATCAGTTACCAGTGGGTATTATTTTGGCCTGAGTAACAAATTTGACATTGGTACAACGTTGAATTCCTACTTGGAAATAATTAGGATACTAATTAGTTATTTATTTGAATGGTAAGGATGCTTACTCAAATATTTTTCGCAGTTCAAATATTTTCCTTATTTGAAGTTTTATACCATCGTATTATTTGAATTTTACTTGTTATACTAATGAATATTTTTTGTTGCAGGTAAGCATTATGTTAACATCATCATACCAACGTTTTCCACGCCTCAAACAGTAAGTCTTCCGTAGGAATCATTTTTGTTAAGAAAGTGATTTTTCCGTATATATGTATCGTAGTAGGTAATAATTGATATTTTCTGGTAACTATTTCACTAAAACCAGTAAAACTGGAAGTTTATATTGAATTAATTCGATACTGTCAATATCAACCAATCAGTTTTATCAAACATTCAGCAATTATCGTCAATAATAATAATAATAATTAAACGATTATATTCGAATAAATTAGGGCTTTTCAGTCCCAAAATGCAGATACCTTGCCCATGCCGTTTTAACAAATCGCAAACCAATAACAATAAAGAAGACGATTAATAATAATTGGCGGTGCACCACCATAAATTATTAGGCAGCAGTGTTATTCTCTTTCGGCTGACGTAAATTTGTTAAATTACCATATAAAAGTCGTTTAGGCTGGCTGGCAATTTTATAAACGAAGACCCAGTGTGGGTAGGTTAACTTGCATGCATTCGTGTATGTATATAGGGTGTGTCAAAGAGATGGCTAATTTATCAGCCATCTAAGGAAGTAATTCCGTTCGACTGTGTAATGACTGTTAGGTAAGTGGGTCTTCTTCGAGTTCATTGTGTGAAAGCGCATTCAAATTTATGTATTTGATCTTTGTTGCGTTTAAATTATGTTGGACAAATCGACAAATATAAATATCAAGTTAATCCGAGAGAGCTTTTTCATGTATATATGGCACGAAACGCAATGGAAAATTCCAGTTGCCCCATTATATGAAAAGTAGAACTCGAATGGTAGTTTATATGAAAGCCACAAAATATGAGGCAACAAGATAAACTGATGGCATAAACGGATAATAAAACTGGAACCGCAGTGGAGCTATATTATGTGGAGTGATTAAATTTTAGAAGCTGGATTTAGTGGAACAAATTTAGCACATGAGAGGGGTTTATATTGAGGCTATCAACATTTTAATATTATGAGTTTGTGTTAGTTTGATATACATAATACAATTTGAATAAACATCACCAACATAAAAGAAGTTTACCAGCGTTTATGGAGTGAGGGACTGTGGCACAAAGTTGAGTTTCCCTGCCCAACATGAAGCCTACTAGATTGTGCGAAAAAATATCAATGATGCTAATAAACTTTTGCAAGGACGAAAAATAAAATCAGAATATGATTTTGACCCAGGATTGAGTAGACCCATTGAGCTTGAGCAAATTTCAATAATAATGGGCTAAGACTTGCGAAACTAGCATCATCCAACAACTTCCCTCATTAAATCTACAATGTATGAACATTGTTGCGCAAAAATTAACCCTTTAACTGTTTGAAAACTAAATGTGATAAAATAAACCCTAATATAGGCCTAGGTACAGTAAGATACCCTTAAGGAATGCGGCCAGCGCAACAAAGTGCTCGCGGCTACTCAGTCAGTGTGGGAGTAGATTCATTATACAGTTTCAGCTCTATACGGCGCCACTGGTTTACAAAATAAAATTCGCCGACTTGAACCAGAAAGTCCCTGATCTCCAAAATTCCTCCAGAGATGTTCCCACCTGATGTAGGTACCTCTATCCTTCAAAACAACTTTACTTTAGTTTGGTTGAGGTCAGTAGGGGTAAAATAAGAGTCAAATATAAAAACAATGAATATAAATCTATTCAATATGTTCTGGCAATATATATAATACCACAGTATATATTATTAAATGTAATTGTCAAAATTACCAAAACCTAGCAAGGACCAGTTTGTATTAGTCTTATAAAAGACACTCCAATAAATTCAAGATTTACCAATAAATGTTTGACCACCTTACTCCAATGAGAATAAAAAAGAACAATTAAGGAATAAAAAGATTAATAATATTAATTAAAACCTGTGCACGCTTATACCATGGTATACCGGGGCGGGTTTGTACAAAAATTTCACCTTAAATACAGTAAATTAATATTCATTGGTACAGTACACCCATTGTTATAATTGTAATAATGAAGGCGGTAAAACAAACTTGGAAATGTACCAAGTTAAATATAAGAAATACTATTAATAATAATCAAAAAAAAATAATTAAGAAACGTTAATAAATCAACGGGTACATTACCCCCTTGTGGTCCTCCCTGCAGTCTAAACATCCATTTCCATTACTGTCTCATGACAGCCTCACAGACCTGATAACAGACCCCATCGACTTCTTTTGACTTCCCTTCTTAAATAGGGTAAATTTCGGTTTCAAGTTCAGTGTTATCGATCATCGAGACGAGAAATCAACAAAATCTCGTCTCGATGTTTTTCTCGAAGACAATTTCTCGATCTCGATTCGAGATTCTCGAAATTTCGAGAGTCTCGAAAACAAAAACTGAATGCTATTTTTTTGGGTGTTTGAAGTTAATTTTTGTTGAATAAACTACTCAACAATAGGTTCGTTCTTTGCATAAATTTGACCAATTTTTGAGACGTGACCACTTTTTAATAAATTGACGGAAAAATATGCGGTTTTCACCATTTCTGAAAGCGATTCCTTGTTAATCATCTCCTTTACACAAAAAAATATACAGCTATATGCAACATCCTCTTTTAACTTGAAAGCGCGAAAAATTTGTATGGTTTAAAATACACATTTTTAAAAGTGACCAGTTTTAAAAAGCGCTTTTAAGTTAAAAGAGGATATTGCATACAGCTGATAGAATTTGAGTGTTTTTTTTTTATAGGTACTGGCCACTGGGTGATATAGGGAATGCGGTAAAAATTCAAAATTTAGTTCAAGGGTCTTTTTTTCTTTAAGAATATGGATATATCAATTTTTTGCTTTTGTTATTTGCTTTGTTATCTTTGTTTTTTTTTATGTTTTCTTAATTTTCTTATGTTTAAAATGAATTAAAATTATTTCGTATTCCCTAACATAGTCTTTTATTTTCGCTTTTCTGACGTATTAAGAGTTGTCTGTGCTTTAGGTATTGCAGCACCTACATTTTTTCGAGATCGAGAAATCTCGAAAAAATTTCTCGATCTCGAAAAATCTCGAACTGTTTTTCTCGATCTCGTCTCGTAAAAACAAGTTCAGTCTCGTCTCGATCTCGTCTCGAAATCGAGACGAGACGAGACGAGAAATCTCGAATTTCAAAAATCTCGTGAAACCCTAGGAAAATTACCTGAAACCCGTAAGTTTCCTTTTGAAAATAATTCCCCTTAATTAATAGCCCATTAATCTCCCTTTTCACGGTGACTAGTGAGTTTTTACTGACAAATTGCCCCTCTTGGAGGTCAAATTCCCCTTTTTCCAAATATTTACAAAAATACTGATGTGCTAAATTAAATATTGATAACGAAAAGGTAAATTCAGATTGATAAAAACGTTTAAATTTACCTGGTTACAATTCGGGCTCTTAGCTGAACAAAACGTGCTCGCTTCTCGCACCGATAATTCAACAAAATGGCGTAGATTTTCGTCTCCAGAAAATTCTGAGTGGTTGGCTTACAAATACGGGGACTTACGACCAAATCCAAATTTTCACCCCAAAACCAATTAAGGCAGCTACCACTTGAGTTCCCAACGGCTCTAAAATCCCACAAAAGGTGGATGTTCCAAAGAACGCAGCAAAGAGGATCGCCGGTAAAATCTGCCAACAACTTGTTGCTTGTTCAAGGTGCAAAGGACGCACACCTTATATGGGATTTTGGCGATCGGTCGATTTTTTTCAAATTTTGATATGTTGTAGAGGATTTATTTCTTAACAACCTTTAAATGGGACGAAATCTTGTAGGTGTTACGGTCTTTGAGATATGAGCGTTGAAAGTTGAACTTTTTTGCGACTTTTTGTGTGGAGAGTATACGAAATACTGGTGTTTATCAGTCAAAATATTGACAGGTTTACATATTTTACGTCACTAACAAATGTCAACATGGGCTAAGGCCAGGACCTCACTGGCGCCAACATTGACCCCAGTGTGGTCCCGGCCTTAGCCTATGTTGACATTAATTTGTTACTGACGTAAAATATGTGAACCTGTCAATATTTTGACCGATAAACACCAATAGCACCAGTATTTCGTATACTCTCCACACAAAAAGTCGCAAAAAAGTTCATCTTTCAATGCTCATATCTCAAAGACCGTAATACCTACAAGATTTCGTCCCATTTAAAGGTTGTTAAGAAATAAATCCTCTACAACATATCAAAATTTGAAAAAAAACGACCGATCGCCAAAATCCCATATAAGGTGTGCGGGGTCCTTTAAAGAGAACGACCCTATTTTGGCAATTTACCAGGTGAGCTCATATAAGAAATTTCCCAGAATTTTAGGTGTTCCAAGATGCAATCTGGTGCCAGATTTCCGGTCTTGACCAGGAAAACGAGACAATCAGCTTGAAAAGAACAACCCAAACCACATCGATGCCAAACAAAACTCAAAGTTGTTATCCAATTTTATCCCCTAACACTACTTTAGAGGTGGGAAACTATCGAAGAATCTAACTATCGATATATCGATAGTAACGAATAAAAACTATCGATGTATCGATATAACTATCGATAAAAGAAAGGGTTTACGTTTTGGACCTATTTTGTATTTGGGGTTTCAGCAATTAGCAGTGCAGGGCAAACCAAAATGTTAATGTTAATGAAATCCGACTGCAGTGTGCAGATGAAGGCCCTACCCGTACGGCCTACGCCCTACAATACAAACACAACGAGAGAGAAAAAATACCAAAATAAAAGTTAATATTGTGAATAACAATGTTAAATTACACACGTTCTTTTTCCTTTAAACTGGAAGTAAGGAACCATCTTCATCTTTTTTAGATGTGATTTCAAATTTCAACATCCATACCATCAAAACCAAAAAGATCAAGGATCAAGGGTGTTTGAGAGAGGTAGGTTTTGGTTGCCTAATAACTTTTATGGCGTCATCTGGGCTGCCATAACATAATTCCAAATCTCCAGGCACCCTAGACCAGATGACGCGGATGATTACCCATCACCAGACAACCTATTAACTTTAGGAGCCTTGATGAAAGATCATATGAAAGATGAAAAATGTATGATATTTCTTGATACTTGACATTGCTGACATGAGAAAGGACGGGAGGACTGCTATCGATTGTCCAAGTAGAACTATCGATAGTTCGATAGTGTACCAAACTATCGATATATCGATAATTACTATCGATAGTTTCCCACCTCTACACTACTTAATTAATTAATAATCATTATCTACCCGGTTTTTAGTCTAAAAATTATCAAAATGACCACTCGTTCTGTGATATCAACGTAGTAGCAACGCGATAGCAACAAAGGTCAAGAAACCTCGGCAACAACGATTCCTGAACAGGATCAACAAGTGTCCCATAACCACACTTATTCGGGAAAATAAAAAACCGGAAAAATGTAAATATTAGTGGAATTGAGGGTGAAACATTGATTTAAAGGGTGTGAAAGTGATTTGTGGTGTTGCAGAATTTTTAATAATGGAAAATACGAGACTCGTAAGTGTTGCCAATTGATATTTATTTGGAAGTAAACAAACATTTTCATCAACAGTTAGGGCTCCTATTAGTAGTACCCTGTCATCTGAGTACAAAGAATTAACTCAGTATTACCCCGAACATCGACAATCATAGGGCAGCAAAAATGACTATGAGAGTAAAGCCAATAGGGAATTTTCAAGGAAGAAGAAGAAAGTCAATACGAAACAAAAATAGAAACCACTGATACGATCTGGAATGTGAGAGGGTACTTAAGGAGAGAAATAATGCAAGACTAGTAATGATGCAGGATCCTACTGAAGACAATAACAGTAAATTCAGACAGCTACGAAGAGAGGCTAATAAACTACTGAGAAGGAAAAAAAGAGAAGGTCAGGAGTAACATCAGGAGCTGGAAGTCGATGGAAGAAACTATATCAGGAAATTCTATAATAAAATAGGAATAGGAAAGAATGGCTTTAGAACCAGAACCATGAACATCATCAAGGACGGAAACGGAGATCTGATCTAGTAACCAGGCAAGATCAAATGATGCATGGAAAGAGTTTGAAAATTTTAATACGAATATCTCTGAAAGTAAAAAATTTAGGAGAACGTGATTTGGTACAAATGTTATACAGGTAGGGGGAACTAAAACCACCATATTTTGATTATAACGACCCCTTGGGAGCCCCATGCACCCTAACCGCAATATTCCAAATTGTTCCTCGCCTTTTGTGATACTTACCTTGAATTTAATATTTTTTGAAAAAATTCTTATGCAGGTGAATATTATACTTAAAAATATTTAATTTTAGGTATCAAATTTTTGAAGTTGGGGTGCATAAGTCCAAGAAGTCACTGACTCCGTAACGAAAATATGATGGTTCTAGCCTAAGGTTGTAGCTCTCCCTACCTGTATAAGATTTGTACCAAATTACTAACTTCTTGACTTCCAGAGATATTCGCATTGAAAGTTTTCAAATTGACACCCTGTAAGTTCATTTCAAGGTCTGAAACTTTACATTCGCATCGTATCTATCTCAACTCTAAAGTATAGGTTCCTAGCCGTCAATGAAGAAATGAAAAAGTCTACACTTTTCAACAATTTGGTGGAGATCTTCTCTGGATTGTGTAGGTACTTATAGAACTTTGACTTTAATATCGTATACCATTTACTCATTGCAATTTATTTGAAAAACACAGTTAGATATACTACATAGAAAATAAACACATGGTTTGTTTTAAGTCCCATTTTTACAAGTAACGATTTAAGAGTTTTATAACTGCTATAGTATAGAATTCCTTTAACATTTTTCTTCTCACTAATTATACACATACTTCTAACTTCAAAAGATTTAAACGCCCGTTAGAAATTTCGACCTGCAATTACATAATCCAGATGTGGGCGAATTCACTAAACATACTAGATCTATCGCCTGGCTGCCTGAAGTTCAAACGCTCGGTTTTGAAAATTATTTTTTAAGGAATAACAAAATTATAATTTCACTTCAAAACACGCACCCACCAGAGGCACCTATTTTCGGTTGGTTATACAAACAGGGCTTTAAGAGTTCCGTGAATTAATTAATATTTATTATACGGCAACAGTGTTGAGTGGTTGTAATGTAATTCGCTAGTGGATGGAAATTGTTTATGTATACCTCTGTGCTGTGTTGGATTTCAAAAAGAATTTATTATTTTTGCCGACGTAGTGGAATTCTGAATAAATCCGTATAAGATCGTTTAGAACTAAATGAGGTTTTTCCCATGGTAACGTTTTTTTTGGTGATATACAGGGATGCCAAACTGCCAGTAATTACATTTGCCAGTAAAGAAACGCCTTGCCAGTAATTGTGCCAGTAAATTCTTGATGCCAGTAATTTGCCAGTAATTGAAAAATTTCATCATATTTCAGTACTTTTCTAATGCATTATTTCTTGTTCTCTCCGGTGGATCCACCGATGAGCATTTTATCTTTGTCTAGTACGTAGGAATTTGGAATAGTAGCTGACTGATAATGTTGGATAGATCGATGGGAAAAAGAAAGCGCCTTATATATTATGGTAATGATCACGTTATTGCATGCTCATGCTCATGCTAATTTGAATGACAATTTTTGAAGTTTCAGGATATGATAAACACAAATTCAAATTCTGGTAACTAGAGAAAGATACCCATGCTTAAGCCAAATTCTTGAAACTTGACGTCATCATTTCTGATTTGAAAATATTAATACAAAAGGAGTCAAGACTTGTGTCTGACTTGAAATCGCCTAAAAATAGGGCCTCAATTCGACATTTTGTATTTGCCAGTAATTGCCAATAAAGGTGGAATTCCTTGCCAGTAATTTTGCAAAGATCAGTTGGCAACACTGGTGATATAGCCTTCATTCTTTTGTAATTTTATAGCTACCCCTTATTATTTTGTTGAAATCCTACCAAATTGGTCTTAAGGTCATATTCCGCCTTCATGACTATGTCTCGTTTCTCTGGTATAATTGTGAATGTCACAACAACTTAAGCTTGCTTTAGCCTGTCAACATAATCTACAACTTCCATGTTTAGTAATCTAAACAACAAACAACGTCATTGCCAATGTTCTCTTCCAAACAAAATTTTAGCTGTGTTGTTATTGGGAGCAAAGGTATGTGGTTGTCTCAATCTCTCTAGTTTTTATCTATGACCTCTATGATAGGTATCCCACAATTGTTTTATTGAACCTCTAAATCATAACATTTGACTGTGGGTGCAAAGCAGCCATTCTAGTCTTGATGGTATCCAGTAGCATCAACTTTTTGTAAAAGAATTGATTTTTAAATTTAGTTCTTGATCAAAGTTGCAGTTCTATGGAAACCTGCTGAATACATATTGTGCAATTAATCTTCTTGATTGATTGGGACGTGAAAATACTGCAGATCATTAATTGGAATATTTATTTGAAACTGACCTACCTTAGTTTGTTCAAGGCAAGAATAAATCAATAGCATTCAGTCCAAATTCTAGTCCCACATCGTAGTACCTTCAGGACATTGTTGGCACCAAGATTTCATGTCCATCATACCTACATAGTCGTTAGACGCATTTTTTCTCTAAGCTGTGTGAAACTATATTCATGATTAATTTCAAATGTAATTTTTCTGACGGAAGTAGATCTACTCACTGCTGCATTTCAATGCACTCGTCCTGCTAATGTGTTACCTACTGCTGTAATTTCCCCAGCTATATTTGCTCTCCTGGTTGTTTTATCTTTTTTTAAACATTCGAGTGCCTTATCATGTATTTATTGTCATCAGAAATTTCTGACATTATAAATAAACGTGGAAATGATCGACAAACACTATTGACAAAACTTTCCATTGTAGAGATGTAACAATTTCTTTCGAGCTCCAGGAATAATCGTATTTAATAATCTATTTCTCCCCACAACTTTAACTCCGATATTGCTTGCATCTGTAACCTGTATAAATTTTCCATGTCATTACTTCTTGGTTTTGCCTTGTGAGACTTTATAGGGAGGGAGCCACAATATTAGGGCTTATTACTATTGTGGTGTTTTGGTCTACTTCAAACCTGATGGGTACCTACCTAACAACAAAATCCAACCTAACCCAAACCGGTCTGTTCGGTTTCTCTTCACTGTTTTGCCAAACTGTATCACACTTTGACTCACACTTATTTACGAGGGCTAAGCGTGCTTGGCATATTATGGAAGTATGGAAGGATTGTTCTTTCTCCACAAAAAGCGTTACAAAGTCTTTGCTTGTCACGAGGCTGGGGCCAGTCTTTGATACATCCAATCTTTCTTTCATCTGTATAGATTCCTACCAAGAATACCAAATGCTCAAGAAGTTCAACTTGTTGAAACTATGGAGGTACAGTTATAGAAAAGAAAAATAGGCGTGAGTAAGGTTCATATTGGTTTACTTGAAGGGAAAACCACTTGGAATACATGGCTAGGCTATGCATGCTAAGCTATGCATTTTGTTGAGAGAAATTAAAGGTGGACTGGACGTGATAAAAGCTAAACTAGTCTCGCCTAACGCCGTAGAAGAAAATGCACCAGCAGAAGTAAAATCCAAGTACGAAAAAGATTTGTTAGACTTCAAAAGGGCTAATGGTATTGTCCTGATAATAATGATTGTTAACATGACACAAGAAACTTTGGAAAAGGCTATGCGATTTTCTAATGCTAGAAAGGTTTGATTAGAACTGCATATATTATACGATGGTAATGTCGAGGACAAGACGTCTGATGTAAGCTCAAGAATCTATGGAATTAACTACAAAAAGAAATCTTCAAAGATAAAATGACTGCACAAAACCCATGCAAGTGCGATTTACCTGACGTTTCACTGATTTGCAAAATTTTGGAGACTCTAGCTGTTGCGATAGGGTACATTCAAGTCTAGATGGATCTCAATGTCGAATGAAGATAGAACTATAGACAATTTAACACATCAGCTCTGTGCATATGAGAAAACCTTGTCTAGTAAAAACGAAGCAGGAAGTAAGTATTGCAAATATCAAGTGAAAAACGCAATTTTACTTGTAGTTACTGCAAATTGGGACCTCATACAGTACGAGACGAGACTGTTCTAAATGAAGAGCAGATGTCCTGTACTGCAACTGGTATGTCGACAACGGTGCAACAAATCATATCACCAACCAAAGTGATTGGTTTGAAAGTTACGTGTCATTTGATAGTTATCACCAATTTACGACAGCAAAAGGAAATTCAGTAGCAGCCCTGGGTCATGGAACCATAACAGTAGAATCCTGTGTGAAAGGAAAGAAGCACCAGCTTTCACTGGCAAATGTATGGTAGGTACGTACCCAGTATAGGGAAAAATTTTGTTTCCAACGTTATCCGCACAAGGCAGAACATTGCAGTTTTTAATTATTTGGAAAAACCATCCTAGGGAATCTAGGAATATTTCAGGAGGCCTATACAAGTTGGATATGAAGAGAATAAGGCCGTCTGACCAACAGAAGTTAATTTAGTCAGCGACAACATGTGTTACAGTACAGCTATACCACGAGAGATTTGGACATCAAAAGACGTCTAAGGACCACATTACATTAAAGTGTGAAATAGACATAGAAGTTAACCTTGATAGTGAAGTTAGTTAACTTTGTCAAGGCTGTTTATATGGAAAAGCTCATGTTTTGAAATTTGGCACTAGAGAACGAGCCAAAGTACAGGTAAGCTTATACACACCAACGTGTGTGGACCTTTCGACAGGTCATATTCAGGCTATCGCTATTTTGTACTGGTCAAAGAAGACTTTAGCAGGTATTGTTCCTTCTACTTTATCAAGCACAAATCAGAAGAGGTAGGGAAGCTAACACTTGTTTTAGCTGACATTAAATGAGCAAAATATGGCACAAAATAGCTTTTATCAGACAACGGCGGCGAATTTGACAATAACGATGTGAGAAAAATTCTAGGCTATCATGACATAAAACAGAGGTTAATCATTTCATATACACCACAACAGAATGGCTGTGCCGAAAGAGACAATAGGACTGTTGTGGAGACTGCATCAAGGGCTTTACTGCATGCCTGAGAAGGAATATTTGAACAAACATTTTGGGCTGAAATGATCAATACGTCCGAATATCTCGTAAACAGAACAAGTCAATCAGGTGGATCAAAACTCTCCTTTTGAAGTTTGGTATTAGAAGAAGCCTAACCTGGAACATAAAAGTAATAGGTAGTACTTGTTACGCTTATATTTCTAAAAGTAGACGGAAGAAAATGAATAAAAAAGCTGAAAGAATATTCTCCTAGGTTACAAAAATGATGATGGATACAGAATTTTGTCAATAGAACAAAGAAAATTTGTTAGACCAAGGGACGTCATTTTTGATGTTTGAACCTTTACAAACTCAAAAACAAGTAGAAGATAACAATTTTCCTCTACTACCAATGAAACTTGTTAAAACTACAGAAGAGTTACAGAATTCATCAAATAATGAACCTAAAGATCAAATAGAACAGTCCTTCGAAGAATATCAGATTCAAGATCAAAATAATCAACATTTTGAGATAAAAATCTCAGATCCAACAGATACAAATCTCAGATCCAACAGATACAAGCCTGGAAATGACAGATCCGACAGAAAATTAGCATAGAACAGTACAAGAAATCCTAGAAGATCAAACTGAAATAATAAAACAACTGACAGAGCAGAGTTAAAAAAAACTTGTTCGTTTTGAGGACCTTATGACAGTTGCTGCAGAAATAAGCGAACCACAGAAGCCACTAAGCTACAAAGATGCTATTATTTGCCATGATAAAAACAATTGGATTTTGGCAATGGATAAAGGAATTCAGTCACTACAAGAAAATGTTACTGGGGAGGTTAAAAGGTTACCACGAGGAAAAAAGGCAATACCATGTAAGTGGGTGTATAAAGTGACAACCAATCCAGATGGGACCATTGACTATTACAACGCTTGGTTAGTTATCTGAGGGTATTCACAAAGAAAAGGTGAAGATTTTGACCAGACTTACAGTCCTGCAGCTAAGAAGGGAAGAAGCTTAGTATTGCTGCTAGCAAGAATATGACACTCAGTCAGCTCGACGTATGTACCTACTGCATTTCTCTAAATGAAGAAGTCTATATGAAGCAACCAGAGGAGTATAAAGATGGAAGTAACATGGTCTATAAACTTCAGCGCAGTCTTCATGGACTAAAACAAGCACCTAGATGTTGAAATCAAAGATTTACCGATTAGGTACAGAGAAGTTCTTGATTTTTGAAGATCAGATACCGACCCTTGTTTCTTTATAAAGAAAGTTGAAGAAGACACACTTCTACTAGCAATATTATGTTGATGATGGACTCCTGGCTTCAACCAACGACAAACTGAAGGATTCCCATTTCCATTTGTTCATTCTTTCAGGCATATGCTCAGCACTGCAGCCTTATTATTAAGATTTATTGTGTATCCTTGCACATGCCCTACTCCTCTTCATTCATTCTACAAGTTGGACGCTCGACCGACGCTTCATCGATGCGCCTTGAGCGGCGAAAACCGACCTAGAACTCGGCTATATCATTCGCCAGGACGGTCACCCATCCAACTTGCAACCCGGCTCCATATTGCTTGGCCGGAGATAGCTCAAACTCAAACTCAAAATCTCTGTATTTTTTAATTCAAATGTTACAATACATAGGTAGGACAGTGAGGCCCCCCTCAAACAATATACACATGACAAATACCTAATCTAAGGACATGACTTACAACTAAAACTCAGTGTGCGCAGCACACTGCGTGCCACATGCGCGCCTAGCGTGCTGTGTGGCACTATCTTTAGCTTGGCCAATGTTCAGGCCGTTTTTTGCTTCTCATCACTACATAACCCAACCTATTTTTGTTTGTTTATTCAATGTCATTCAACCGACGTAACAGTATTATCTTATAGCATTTTCGGCTTTACTGCTCCCAGAGCGCTCTCTATTTGGGCGGTGACGTCACAGATCTCTGCGGAAGTGCTCCGAGAGCGATTATGATCCAAGCGAGGGCACCTATTTGAAATCAATAGCCGAACGTACTTTAATTGTTTTGTTTTGATCAATCATTGATCTATCGAATTTGACGGAGCAAGGAATAACGCTCCGTATGAAATTTGAGAGCGTTTATTGCTCAAGTCGAACACGTGAGTCCGTTTCGGATCGCTTTTTGATCAATCGGGAGAAGTTTTGAGACAAAAGTCGAAAGCGCTATTATTATCTTTATCTATACATATAAAAATCAATGTTTGTTTGTTTGTTTGTGCCTTATGCGCTCCTAAACCACTTATCCAATTACGATGAAACTTTAGTAGGTTGTTATGGCTATCCCAAAGAAGGTTTGTGAATAGGTTACGCATATCGGAAAAATAAATTAATTTTGAATTAATTAATAATTTAATTATAAACAAACTCATTCATATTACATAACAACATAAACCAACTTTTCTATATATATAAAAATCAATGTTTGTTTGTTTGTTTATTTGTGCCTTATGTGCTCCGAAACCACTTATCCGATTACGATGAAACTTTGGTAGGTTGTTATGGCCATCCCAAGGAAGGTTTGTGGATAGGTTACGCATCTCAGAAAAAGAAATTGATTTTGAAATAATTATTAATTTAATTATAAGCAATCTCATTCACATTACATAACAACATAATCTAAATTTTTTTTGACAACATGAAACAACATTTCATTTATTTAGGCTTGCGCATTCAGCTGACGTAACTTTTTTATTTTTTGAATTCGAGAACGGCTAGACCGATCTGAAATTTAATACCACGTATCTCTATGTAAGCCGAATTCGATAGGTCGATTTAATAGGTATTTAATAATTCAGAGGCGGTACGAAGTTCGCCGGGTCAGCTAGTAATATAATAAAAAACAAAAAACAAAAAACAAAAAGTCGTGCCCCGTAAGGCGATATGGTCCATTGGACGCTTCCTCAACAACAAAGTGTGAGCTAAGGTATGTGCGCGTGAGCGCGGGTTTGGATTGAATGTGATCGACAGCCCTGCACCCTGACCAATCCTGAGACCTTGGGGGCGGATTACGAACTCTCGATTCGAACCGAAACCGCCATGGATTTCGAACGCATTCTGATGCATTCGCATAGAGTGCGTTCGAAATCCATGGCGGTTTCGGTTCGAATCGAGAGTTCGTAATCCGCCTCCTGATGAGTCTCTAGGTAATGGTTTTGGTGCAGGTGGAGGAGGTTTGTGAGGGATGTCAGAGAATGAGGGCTGGGTGCAAGAATCTACCGGGATTGGGATTTGCATTGGCAGCTAAATTGGGCAGTTTTTGCCTAAGAGGAATTTTCCGAAGAACAGAGGGTAGAAATTAGACTTATGATGAGAATGCCAGAACCTCCTGCTTTAGGCTAAGGCTGTTGACGCCAGCGCCAAAATTCTTGTCTAATTTTGTCTTGAAGATAGGATTTTAGCTGTGCATTGATGTGGGTTTTTTTTGGCTCTATGATTAGCAGGTTCGGGATAGGGAGGTCTTCATGGGGGTTCAAAATAGATAGGTAGATTCTTGTATGGCGGACCGTGAACTATGGGGTTGTCTGGATCATATCTTTGTGCAGTTATTCTGCGAGTTAGAGGGGAGCCGTGAATTAGTGTCGATAGAATTTGTCACTGATTTCATCCAGGTAGTCAGATATAAGTGGAATAGATGTTTGCTCATGCATGTCCCTTATTCTGGCGTACCTGGATTCCGACAGCACTCCCGTCAGAATTCGATTTTGGAATCGCTGGAGTCTGTTCCTCTGCGTTCTGGAGATTATGTTCCAGACAGGGGCCCTATAGGTGAGCATAGGCCTTATTACCTGTTTGTAAATTGAAAGTTTGTTACCTGGCGATAGGGGTGAGTTGGGACCGATGAGAGGGTAAAATTACTGCTGCGCACTGAAGGTGCGAGCCAAAGCGTGGGACACGTGGTGGTGGAATTTCATTCTCTGATCAAAGATGATACCTAGGTATTTGGCTTTTGGGGACAGAGTGACTGGAATGTTATTTACGATAAGTGGGGTGTGCATGGTGCTATTGGTATGCTTCTTGTGGAAGCATATGAGCTCCGTCTTGCAGATAGCTCGTTTTTACCGCTCTACTGCGACCCAATAGGCCGGGTTACTGAAGGATACTTTCATAGAAAGTTTACGAAGAGAATTTAAAATTACCAATAAACCAGCTTCTTATTTTTTGGGTTTAGAAATTAGAAGAACTGAAAATGGTGCAGTAGAGTAGAAGTAAGCCAAATACGGTATCCGCCAAAATAAACAGTACCGAAATCTAGAGCTCTGAGTAATTGCGCACGCAAGTTGCATTTATCATGTTCCGCTTACTTGGCATTAGTTATGAGGTTGACATTAAGTTAAGGTTAAAATCTTCGTCATTATGTATCTTCAAACTCAAGAAACAGTTTTCTTAGTAGAGCACTATTTTCGGTCATACGGATTTGGAGGAATAAAGGCTCAAGTTTGAAACAAGTCGCAGAAAAATTTCAGCAACCACTCTCAATAAATATTTCCAATGATTTGCAGAATCGTTATGAAGCTTTTTTGCGTCGCTGTGATGCATTTTTTGAACATATACGCATGATGCAAATTAATAAATGATATAATTTATATTATGTTCAGTACTGTTTATTTTGGCGGATACTGTAGTTTGGGCAATAAAAATTCTTGACTGCTTTGGAATGCGAAAATGTAGACCTGTATCGACGCCAATGGTGAAAGAAGGTGTACAATTAGGGAGGAATGATGAAAAATTGAACACTTCATCTACATTTCCATATAGAGAGGCAATTAAAGTCTTAATGTATTTAAATTGAAAAGGTAGTCCATGACTCATAGTGTTGTTTCACGAAAACTCGAGAATCTCTCATACAAACACGTTGGAACTGGAAGAGTTGAAAGAATTTTTCGTTACCTTAAAGGTACCATTGAGATTGGTTTGATACACATTGTGGGCCCACCATCGACGAATCAAACACATTCAAATCAGACTCAAACACTTCTTTCTTCTCTGTGACCTGGCATTAGATGACCGAATAAAAGCTGAAAAAGTCTCATCTGAGAATCAACTTGCGGATCTCATGACAAAACCATTGTTCTAGCCAATACTTGAGTTTTTAAGAAGCTCAATGGGGGATCGACCAAAATTTTCCAATGAGGGAGGATGTTGAAACTTAAAGTAAAAAAAAACATCATCATTAAAATGTAAATAAACATATACACACTTTGCTTCAAAACTAATTTACTCGTTAGTTCTTCCTTCGCTCACAAACTGACACAAACTAACAAGGTCCTGCCGACAAAAGGTTTCGCATACTCGCAAAGCAGGTCGGATGTGTAAAACAGGAAAATACACCCTCGGCTGACAATGGATGATACACTTAATCGTGTTTTATGTGACGTTCTATGTACACCACTCCGGCGGCGAAATTAGCGCTGAGAGCGCCTATGCCGAAAAGACCCTTTGAATATCTGACTCAAGTCTTTGGCTTGTTTGTAGCATAAACGTTCGAGTGTTATTACGAGTTCTAACTGCCGTAGCAATTATTAATATAGCTTTGTTGAAACAGCAGACGAAAGTATTATTGAAACATCAAAAATAGAAACTACTTTGAGTAGGTAGGTACCTACTGCGATATAAGTTTTTTGTTTCCTTTCTTGAAAGAGTCCTGATATGAAAATTTCAAGAGTTTGAAAGAGCTTTTGTAGCGAATTGTGGCTTTGTATAATTGGCACGTTTGGTATGCCTTATGGTCTAAATATTAGTCAAGTGCGTTGTGTCCCAATCTTTTTATTGTAAGTATTATTTAAAATCTTTGTACGCCAACATTTATGAAACAGCTCATGGGTATTCACATCTGTTTCTTACCAAATCCACAGCCATCAAGGAAGTTCCCAAAGGATGTGATGACTAATTTCAAGTACCTACTTAATATAAAATGGGATTCTTTAGTTTTTAAAACAGCGAACTTAACAATATTAACGGATCTGCGAAAAACGGTTGGCATGTGTTGTGTTGTGTTCTTAACACGATTAAATTTGTTATCCAGTTTTGAGATATCGTGAGATTGTTCCTTTATGCATTATGCATAGTAATAATTCTTTGGATATTCGTATTCTACAAGTTTGAAGTAGACGCAGTTCTAATGCGACTTTAATTATTGATGAATTGGAGCTATTGCATCATTAAATAGCTATATTCAAATTGATGTATCCGGACAGATTTATTATATCTACGATTGGTTGGATCTAAAAACTACAGATCAAAGCAACTTAATCCATACAAGTAACATTACACTTTGAACAAAGAGCCGATACGTACATACAGGTCGTCCGGAAAGTCAACCATAATACTAAAAGGGCTGATGGAGCAATTCATTAGCATCCAGAAAAACGTAATAAGACCTTAGTGAAAAATCGATGGTTTACGAGATATTGTCACTTTAATAAAATTCGTTAAAATCGTCCTCTTAGATCATATTTTCGAGTGTCACCTCAAAATATCCATTATTCTTAGATTCTGAATTTAGTTTTGCAATGGTAAATAAACATTTCATAGACCAACATTGAAAGTCAAAGTTCAAAACATTTACCAAAAAAATTTTTTAAAGTGAAGTATCAGAAGCATAGAAGCAAGGGGCAAACCACCTAGGAATTCTCAGCTAAAAATTTGGGAAATTTAGAGGAATTTATGGGGAATTTGAAGAAACTCATCGAAATGTATGAGAATTTGGGGAAATTTATGGGGAATTTGGAGAAATTTAAGACGAATTTATGAGGTTCACATTCTTATTATAAGAAACACTTATAAATGGAAATTTTAAAAAAAACCTAGTTTTGTGTTGGACGTTGGACATTCATTTTCATTAAAGAAATTCTCCCAAATTACACTTCATGATTTACAGGTCCAAATTTAAAAATTTTCAGGCAATAATGTTTTTGTAGGCTTATTTTTTTTTGGGAAAATGAGCCTCTGAACCTTCCTCTTCACATGCAAAAAGTTTCAAAATTTTCCCTTCACTAGTTTTCCAGGAAAACTTTGAAATGTGCGAGACTGTATTTTCAATTAATTCAGTTGTTGGAGATTGATTTCCAAGATTCTTCATGTTGTTATTTTCCACTGGAAAAATTTGAAATTTTGTGAAAATGAACCTTTGATCTTCCCCTTCACATGCAAAAAAGTGTTAAAATTTTTCCTCAATTAGTTTTCCAGGAAAACATATGAATTGTGTGAGACTGTTTTGACAATTATTTCAGTTTTTGTAAGTTGATTTCCAAGATTATTCATGTTGTTATTTTCCACTGGAAAAATTTAAAATTTCGGAAAAATGAGAAGCCCATTTTTCCATTTAAAATTTTGGGAAAATGAGCCTCTGACCTTCCTCTTTACATGCAAAAAGTTTCAAAATTTTCCCTTCATTAGTTTTCCAGGAAAACTTTGAAATGTGCGAGACTGTTTTTTCAATTAATTCAGTTATTGTAGGTTGATTTCCAAGATTCCTCATGTTGTTATTATCTACTTGAAAAATTTGAAATTTTAGGAAAATGAGCTTTTCACCTTCCTCTTTACATGCAAAAAGTTTCAAAATTTTCTCTCAATTAGTTTTCCAGGAAAACTTTGAATTGTGTGAGACTATATTTTCAATTAATTCAGTTGTTGGCGGTTATTTTCTAAGATTCTTCATGTTGTTATTTTCCACTGGAAAAATTTGAAATTTTGTGAAAATGAGCCTTTGATCTTCCTCTTCTTATGCAAAAAAGTTTCAAAATTTTCCCTCAATTAGTTTTCCAGGAAAACTTTGAATTGTGTGAGACTGTTTTAACAATTATTTCAGTTTTTGGAAGTTGATTTCCAAGATTGTTCATGTTGTTATTTTCCACTGGAAAAATTTAAAATTTTAGAAAAATGAGCTTCTCTCCTTCCTCTTTATATGCAAAAAGTTTCAAAATTTTCTCTTCACTAGTTTTCCAGGAAAACTTTAAAATGTGTGAGACTGTATTTTCAATTAATTCAGTTATTGGAGTTTCATTTCCAAGATTCTACATGTTGTTATTTTCCACTGAAAAAAAGTGAAATTTCGTAAAAATGAGCCTCTAACCTTCCTCTTCACATGCGAAAAGTTTCAAAATTTTCCCTTTACTAGTTTTCCAGGAAAACTTTGGAATGTGTGAAACTGTATTTTCAATTATTCCAGTTGTTGGAGGTTGATTTCCAAGATTCTTCATGTTGTTATTTTCCACTGGAAAAATTTGAAATTTTGTGAAAATGAGCCTTTGTCCTTCCCCTTCTTATGCAAAAAAGTTTCAAAATTTTCCCTCAATTAGTTTTCCAGGAAAACTTTGAATTGTGTGAGACTGTTTTAACAATTATTTCAGTTTTTGTAAGTTGATTTCCAAAATTGTTCATGTTGTTATTTTCCACTGAAAAAATTTAAAATTTTGGGAAAATGGGCTTCTCACCTTCCTCTTTATATGCAAAAAGTTTCAAAATTTTTCCTTTACTAGTTTTCCAGGAAAACTTTGAAATGTGCGAGACTGTATTTTCAATTAATTCAGTTATTGGAGTTTGATTTCCAAGATTCTTCATGTTGTTATTTTCCACTGAAAAAAATTGAAATTTCGTAAAAATGAGCTTCTGACCTCCCTCTTCACATGCAAAAAGTTTCAAAATTTTCCCTTCACTAGTTTTCCAGGAAAACTTTGAAATGTGTGAAACTGTATTTTCAATTAATTCAGTTGTTGGAGGTTGATTTCCAAGATTCTTCATGTTGTTATTTTCCACTGGAAAATTTGAAATTTTGTGAAAATGAACCTTTAACCTTCCTCTTCTTATGCAGAAAAGTTTCAAAATTTTCCCTCAATTAGTTTTCCAGGAAAACTTTGAATTGTGTGAGACTGTTTTAACAGATATTTCAGTTTTTGTAAGTTGATTTCCAAAATTGTTCATGTTGTTATTTTCCACTGGAAAAATTTAAAATTTTGGGAAAATGGGCTTCTCACTTTCCTCTTTATATGCAAAAAGTTTCAAAATTTTCCCTTCACTAGTTTCCCAGGAAAACTTTGAAATGTGTGAAACTGTATTTTCAATTAATTCAGTTGTTGGAGGTTGATTTCCAAGATTCTTCATGTTGTTATTTTCCACTGGAAAATTTGAAATTTTGTGAAAATGAGCCTTTGTCCTTCCTCTTCTTATGCAAAAAAGTTTCAAAATTTTCCCTCAATTAGTTTTCCAGGAAAACTTTGAATTGTGTGAGACTGTTTTAACAATTATTTCAGTTTTTGTAAGTTGATTTCCAAAATTGTTCATGTTGTTATTTTCCACTGAAAAAATTTAAAATTTTGGGAAAATGGGCTTCTCACCTTCCTCTTTATATGCAAAAAGTTTCAAAATTTTTCCTTCACTAGTTTTCCAGGAAAACTTTGAAATGTGCGAGACTGTATTTTCAATTAATTCAGTTTTTGGAGTTTGATTTCCAAGATTCTTCATGTTGTTATTTTCCACTGAAAAAAATTGAAATTTCGTAAAAATGAGCTTCTGACCTCCCTCTTCACATGCAAAAAGTTTCAAAATTTTCCCTTCACTAGTTTTCCAGGAAAACTTTGAAATGTGTGAAACTGTATTTTCAATTAATTCAGTTGTTGGAGGTTGATTTCCAAGATTCTTCATGTTGTTATTTTCCACTGGAAAATTTGAAATTTTGTGAAAATGAGCCTTTGTCCTTCCTCTTCTTATGCAAAAAAGTTTCAAAATTTTCCCTCAATTAGTTTTCCAGGAAAACTTTGAATTGTGTGAGACTGTTTTAACAGATATTTCAGTTTTTGTAAGCTGATTTCCAAAATTGTTCATGTTGTTATTTTCCACTGGAAAAATTTAAAATTTTGGGAAAATGGGCTTCTCACTTTCCTCTTTATATGCAAAAAGTTTCAAAATTTTCCCTTCACTAGTTTTCCAGGAAAACTTTGAAATGTGCGAGACTGTATTTTCAATTAATTCAGTTATTGTAGGTTGATTTCAAGATTCCTCATGTTGTTATTATCTACTTGAAAAAATTGAAATTTTGGGAAAATGAGCTTTTCACCTTCCTCTTTATATGCAAAAAGTTTCAAAATTTTCCCTTGATTAGTTTTCCAGGAAAACTTTGAATTGTGTGAGACTGTATTTTCAATTAATTCAGTTGTTGGAGGTTAATTTCCAAGATTCTTCATGCTGTTATTTTCCACTGGAAAAATTTAAAATTTTGTGAAAATCAGCCTTTGACCTTCCTATTCTTATGCAAAAAAGTCTCGATCCTACTTGATAAACTGCTCTTGTATTTTTACTAAGCGAAATAAAAATAGAAAAAATAAATTTCTTATCACGAGCAATTATGGGGATTTTTAAGGTATTTGTTAAGAGACATTTGTGGGAAATTTGAGAGGAGTTTGGAGGAATTTGTAGGAATTTGGAGGAATTTGCAGGGAATTTTTGAGGTATTTGGAGAAACTTGTGGTGGGGTATTTGGAGGAATTTGTGATGGGTTATCTGGAGGAATTTTTGGGAAATTTGGAGGAATTTGCCGGAATTCTGAGGAATTATGCGTAAGAAATTGTCCTTTGAGAAATTGTTTGCACAAATTCTGGGATGGTGGTTCACCCCTTGATCATAAGTATTCACTTTAAAGAGATTTTTTAGTAAATGTTTTGAACTTCGATTTTTAATGTAGGTCTATCCACCATTGCAAAACTGAATTCATAAGAATAATGAAAATTTTAAGGTGACACTCGAAAATCTGATCCACTTTGAATTTGATTAAAGTGACAATATCTTGGAAACCATTCATTTTTTACTAAGGTCATATTATGTTTTTCTTAATGCTAATGAGTTGTTCCATCAGCCCTTTCAGTATTAACGTTGTCTTTCCAGACACCCTCTATATTACCTGTTATATACCAGCATATTTTTAGTTTAAATTTTCTTATCATGTAATTGAGTACCAAGTTCCAATCAAAAGCCAAATAACCTGTCAAGTATTCCGACATCATTGCGTAACAAGCAAATCTCTCAACACCGACAATTGAAATTGACGTGCGAGAGAATTTATTATTAATCTTGTAAGGATTATACTCGATAAATTGATATAATCTGTCTTTATATCAAATAATATTGCCGAACAATTTAAAAGGCATCGATAAACGATATAAATCCATTGTCGATTGAAATACAAAATACTTAAACCTGTTAATATAATCTTATACGAGATAAAAAGAAGGCGAGTAAAAATTGTTCATTTCTTGTTTTGTGGAATTGTTTGTGGGAAATACAAATAAATGACTTCATAATCCATTATACATTATTATGAATAATTGTGAATCCATATTTAGGTTGGCAACAAAAACTCATTGACATTTCAATACCTCTCGTGTCTTGAAAATCTCACATCAATTCGCAATTGAGTATAATAAGACCAAGTATAGGGTACAATAACCTTATGGGATGGTTCAAACCCCTTTTAAATCAGACTAATTAAAATATCTGAATAAAGATAAAGCCAAAAATCATGAAAAAACGATACCACACATCACACATCAAAACAAACAAAATTTAAAAGAGAATGACTCACACCCGTTTACACAGACAAAAGAACCGACACCTACCCACTTTTAACGAGTCCTTTTGCCTCGACAAGTTACAACCTGCCATTTAATCCTGCCGAAACTTGCATGCCAGAAAACCAGTATAAAACAGAAAATTGTGTTTCACCAATTCGAAATGCTAGGCATCCGGTCAATGGGGTACCTGGATTTTAGGAACCGACGTCTTTTTACCTGGAAGTTTTTGTACCGACAGCAGGGTAGCATTAAGGCCGACCATCCATTCATCTTGTTTTTAATTTGATATTAGTCGTTTTGCCTTAACAATATAAGAGGCGTGGTGAATCACACAAACCACAAATCTTTATAAATAGTACGATATTTTTCAGCCTCGAGGAATTTCTTTATGCTTTATGCTCATCCTTTTTAGTTTTTTTTTCTTCATCGCTTCGATGGGAGAGTATTAAATTTCGAATTCCCTCTCTGCATAGGGGAATTTTGCTTGTGCTCAAGAAGGTATTAAAAAGTTTCAAATGTATTTAATAAAAACCTCTTGACAATGAGACTTTATGTCAGTCAGGCGTTGGTAAATAGACGACATAATATAGCCATCCGAAGTGGTTTTGTCACAAAGGCCCACAAGAATGGATGGCTTTCAAAGTAGATACAAATCTCTCAATTCTAACGGAAACTTTAGCATAAAAGAATATGTATACTTGTAAGTTGTTTGTTCAAACCATTTAGGGCCCACCCGTGGTGCTAATAAAATGTGTAAACTATTGAAATAGATCGAACAAAAGGTACCTACTAGAAGTTTTTTTTGTATATTTTTTAAAGATGTTTTTGCGTGATGTTAGGGGTGCTGATTTTGAGTCTGTTACCATTATCATAACGTCTTTACAATGTCGGCCAAGGACTGTTCATGTCTCCTAAGCTAAGAGCAGTATCTCTACATTACATGCATGCAGCATGATATATTTGCATCATCATTTACTGTATAGATTCCAATATAACGGACCAATATAATATATTTATCAAATAAACCGCGAATTATCATCCTCAGGCGAATTCAGTAGAGCGAGTTCATCGCGTCCTAGAGACCACCCTTTCTGGATTTATCACAGATATGTAAATAAATAAAACCACCATCTCCTTGATCCCAACCATTTTATCTAGAGTACCCAATTCGCCCTGTAATAGAAGTCTGCCTGATTCTTAGAAGTTCGAGAAATACAGACTTACTGGAGCATCTGAAGTGATAGGAGCAGGTTTGCGGTGTCTTGTTTGTTTGGGAACCATTAGTGTCTACTCAGTACTCTTTACCGTTATATTTTTGTTTGCCGACCTCTGAAATACAAAATAAGTTTGGTCACCATTGACTATTCTATATATTGCCCTAATTAATGAACCCCCTTAATTGAACCAACCAAAAGTGCGTTGTCTGTACCTTCACCTCTAGCTAAGGCTTTATTCTCGGCTTTATTATTATTATTTAAGGTATTTAGGTGTGTATTAAGTGTATTTGGTTTATACACTTTATAAAATGTAAACTGGGAATAAACAGGCCTGTTTGCGAAGGTAATGATTGAAGGTTTGTTAATTAATAATTAAATATATCTAGTATGCCTACTGTAAGTATTTTTTTGAGGGTTCACATTGTTTTACGTTGACTTACAAATATCACCCCTTTGGTTGGAATATTAAGGTTATACCATTTACCCTACCTAAGTACTTTAACGAAGTAGTACTAACTTATTTTAGTTTTTTTATTGATTATGTGATGTATTTATGGCCAATTTTATCACAGCAATAAATAATTCTTTTGGCAAATAAAAATCATGCACCAGAGTGGGTTTTAAGCGCTTTCATTTCATTTTATTTTGTGATACTCATTTAGGTTTTTGCAGTGATTCCAATTAGGATTGAGTGATTCCTGTTTTTGGTTCATAATCGGTAGCTTCGTTTGACTGCAGGGAAGTAAAACAGGTGCCGCCTTTTTGATGTTTACCCACACCACTCTCCGCTGTTGAGAGTTAGTCGGACACCCTAAAAACGAAGCTCCATTTGCTCGATGTTGGTTATTGGAGTACCCCAGCCACCTTTTTGTGTATTAATAAATTAGGTTTGCCCAGTTCGCAACCTAACATGCGGTATTTGATCTCTTCGTCAATGTTTCCTCTGGTATTGACGATGCTTCCAAGTTAACTGAAGTGCTCAACCTTGAAGACGAATTTCGGTCTGGTCTAAGACTGCTGAAAGAAGAAGGTTTGGAATGGGCTTTGTGTCATTCAATTGATTCCAGAAGGAGATAGCGCTAGTAAGGGCAAAACATCTATGGGATCTCCTATATCTCTCACTCTAACCCTGAGTGAGATAGCGCTAGTAAGGGCAGGAAAATCTCACGGATCTCTCCTGTTCTCTCACTCTAATGTTGGCCGCAAATATATGTATTGAGTAGATACGCAAAGGGCTATTCCAACCTTCTTACTACTTCATTGGTTTCAAGTCCCAGAGTCTCATAATGCCCAACCGGTGAAGTTAGCAGCTGAAAAACCCGAACGACCATTGGCGTAGCATTTTCTTTTAATTCAAAATAAATTCAATAAATCATAGGTACTTAGACATCATGTCTAGCCATGAAATAAATATAGCACTATTTCAACATATTTTTCAACCCCTATGCAAAATACCATTGACTCGAACCCCGTCAAAATATGAAAAACTACCCTTAACAAGTAAGAATGCAAAAATATTTAGATTTTCGTATTTTTTTCCAACTTGGACTTCGAGTCTTGCCCAGTGTTGTTAGATCGGTGTAGTTGAAATTCCCCATACAAGCGCCAAAAATTCCTTAAATTAGTATAAAAATCCCTAGTGTCAGAATATATTCGATTTCTAGTACCGGGGAATCCCGCATTCGAACCTGAAACCATTTAAAACTGTCAACAGTACAAGTATAGTCCAACAAATACCTTTTTAAAGTCACGTGATTTTTCTCTATCCTTGTTGAATACATCTCAAACAGCGGTGATAGTAAAATTGACAAAAAAATTGCTGTCTAATTATTGTTCATAATATTCTTACCTGAAATAGAATCCGTCACTGCCATCAATTAGTTTGTCAAAGTTATTTTCGAAAGTAATACAACGAACAAACACAGCTAATAATTTTGACTATATTAACCTTTTTCCAACTCGAAAAGAAGCAAATAGAAAACGGGTACTCAGTTTAAGTTCAGAATGTATTACAAAAGACAGCAGATGCAACAAAAGTGAGTCTCGCAACAATTGCAAGTATTAAAATTGCCCTCTGATTGGTCAATACTACTTCAGAAACGCGTTTGTAAAATGCTAGTGGAAACATATTAAAATTCAATAGTAATTAACCACCAGTAGCTTTTTGTAGGTGATATCAACGACATAATCAATGGACATACGTTTTTGCTACCAGTATCACGTGACTTTAAAATGGTATTTGTCGGACTATAGATGAATGTAAAATCTGAAAACAACAATTGGACGACATTGTGTTCAGTACAAAATATTTGTTTCGTATCTTTTTCTATTTGTACGCGTTAGAGAGAGATATTCAATCTATGCAAGCAATCTGCAATAGAGATTGTTTTTCTTTTCTCTCTCTAACACATTGTACTAAGCGGCATCACCAGTGTATTTTCATTATGATATTGTTATTTTTTATAAATAAAAAGCATAATATGTATAGAAAATGCTAAAATATTACGGGAATATAAATTAAAAAATCCCTAAATCTGGCACAAATTTTCCTAATTACTGAAAATTTCCCTAAATCTAGGGAGAAATTCCCCAATATACCATCACTGGTCTTGCCATGGTCGTTCGGGTGTTTCCGTTAAAATGACTGCTAACTTCACACCGGTATAAGCCCAGGCGTAGGTTTCCAGGATAGCTTGAAGTATTTCAACTTTTTTCCCGATTTTGAGGACATAATAGGTACCTATATTTTAATTAAAATACTATATTATCTAATCGCATCCTCCATTATTACGACAGATCATTCTCGGGCATCACAATACGTACGTAGTTCCTATTACTATTACTATATTCAAAACCATGCCTTATAAGGCAAATATTGAATTTAGAAAGCACGCAAATAAATTAAGGAAGGCATTAGCCGCTGAATTATGTAGGCACACGCGCCAGGAAAAAGCCGCAGAATCCCCAAGTCTTGCCGGATACATAAAAAGTGTCGGGAATAGCTTATTCTGCTAGGGAAATTACGGTCCTGTTGAGGAGGGTAAAAAAAAATCCAATTTATTCGCTTGGAAGGATTTGTTTTGGAAATTTACAAGAAGTGCTTTAAAGAAAATAATTTCCATGGTAAATACATTATTAAGGTGTGTATGTACAGGGTGGCCCATTTTCGATGTTTTAATAGGCTATATCGAAAACTATCAGAGATATCAAAAATCTGGGAGCACATTCGCGAGCTCTTTTTTTGAGAAAATAACAATGGCGAAGACAAATCACGGCTAACTTGATGCGTTTAGGAAATACAGGGCACATTCTAAATTTTGCAGAATTTTAGAAGACCTTCTAATTTCTTTATTTATCAAGATATCCAAAAACGAAAAATACTTTCTGTAGGCAGTTTTTCAAGGAGAATCCAGTGGCATGACCAATTTTTCTCCAGATGCCTCCGATTTTGGAATGGTCAATATTGTGTTTTTTTTTTAAATGAGTATATTATTTTTGAATAGCTCTTTGTGAGCTGATTTCAATGATAAAAGGTTTTATACCTTTACCTTCTATAGTTTTGGAGAAAAAAAAATTAATGCCGTTTTTCCATAAGAAACAATGAACTAGAGAGAGATAAGTCATTAAATAATTTATATGTGTTGCCTATTTATCACCCCCGATTTATAGTTCAAATTAAAAAAAATTAGCTGAACTGAAAAATTAAATTAAGAATTAAGAAATTTGTAGCCGATTCATAGTTCAAATATCTCTTTCTAACTCATTGTTTCTTATGGAAGAAACGGAATTTATTTTTTTTCTCCAAAACTATTGAAGGTAAAGGTATAAAACCTTATATCATTGAAATCAGCTCACGAAGAGCTATTCAATGAAAAAATAATATACCGGGTGTTCCATTTAGAAAAACACAACTTTGGTCAATATTCCAAAATCGGTGGTATGTGGAAAAAAATTGGTCATGCCACTGGATTCTACTCAAAAAACTGCCTATAGAAAGTGTTTTTCGTATTTGGATATCTTGAATAATAAGGAAATTAGAGAGTTTTTTAAAATTGGACAAAATTTGAAAAGTGCCCTGTATTTCCTAAACGCATGAAGTTAGTCGTGATTTGTCTTCGCCATTGTTATTTTCTTAAAAAAAGAGCTCGAGAATGTGTTCCCAGATTTTCGATATCTCTGCTGGTTTTCGATATAGCCCATTAAAACATCGAAAATGGGCCACCCTGTACAGGGTCTTTCCCCATATATTGACCACCCTACAGGGGTTATGTGAAGAGATTTCTCGCGTTTCTACAAAATTTTCTGATTGAGAACTTTTCAAATGCAGTTTTCACAGGTTTCCTTTGTCGACACCTAACAGATGTGAATTATTACAAGAATTAGGATTAGTACGGTCGTTAAAGGGGGTGTGACCCTGAAAAACGACTTAAGCTACTTAAATTAAGAAAAAATTTCTAAGATCTCTCGTGAAAACCGCATTGCTATATTCAAAATAGTCTCCGAGAAAATTCCATTTGAAGATAAATTATGCAGGAGCTTGTGATGTCACAACCGCCGAAATCGCAGTGTTCTGTTCGTTCAGGCGTCAGTGAACCGTACCCTATACTTTGAGTGGTTGCAATTTGCTCTAGGAGATAATTGTCTTTCGTTTTAGATGATTCTTACACGTGTTAATACTGTCCCTGATAATCCAGTGTGACGTCACAAAAACCTAGTTGTAACTTTAAACCGTCCTAACTCGAAAACGGACCATCGTAGCAAGATGCGGTTTAAATATTTATTCTTAGATTTTTTTGCACTAAAACTTTGATTTTTGGGTCACACCCCCTTTTAAGATGGTAAAGCATTGACTATTGACTGTGTTTACATGAAAATGATTCTTGGAATAATTTATCCAATTCATCGTTGAATTGATTCAACTTATGCTAACAAATGTCTGTATGTTTAAAGTGGATTTATAATATTACCTTGCATTTTTTGCTGTGCTACATTGAGGTATACGTGACGTTTTTGAATTTTCCCTCTAGGTTGGAGTTTCAGAAGCGAATTGTTTTTATAATTTTCATCATAATAGTTTTTCCCGTCACATCTAATAGTGTTTGAGAGAGGCGTCGAGACTGCTATGAGCAAGTAGTTCCTCTCCACATTATAGTTGTCAGTTAAATTATAGTTTGGCAAGTCTTCGGAAGTATCCCTGTACATTTCAGAAGTTGGGCTTCGTTAATCACATCGCTGTCTATAGGATACTACTGAAGGAGGTCAGAAGATGACTTTGTATTATTGTTGAGAGGCCTGCACTGATCCGGGTATTCTAATAATGTTCGATTGTCCAAAATGGGGATGGAATAGATAATGGCAAAGGGTATATATTTCAGACTTGATTATGAGTATACTAAGGATGAAATTTATTGTATCTTTTGATTGATAAGCTTTCAAGTCTATTCTGCTACATATGAAAGATATGTAGGTAGAGGGACCGCGTTTTTGGTTAGAAGGAGACGCTCAAGTCTCTATGGGAGTTTTCTAAGAACAACTTAAATTTCTCTTAATTTTAGATTCAATCTTTGAATATTTGCTTGAGCTTCATAAAACTTCAAAATGTCTGAAATGGATTCTTTGATTTCAGCTAGTGTTCAATGTGGTTTCTAAATCAGCTTCGAGTCTCTGAATGGTAGAATCAAAGTTTTCAATTACTGAGGTGGTTACGACAATTTGTCTTTCAAGTTCTCATTCGTCTATACTGATTATGTCAATACACTTGTTCAAGTATTCGTCTGGTAGAGTGTGAGTTTCCTTTAATTGATTGAAAATACTTATTCCTACCTAAATTCTGCTGTGCCACCGATAATTTCCCTAACTTTTTAGTCAACTGCGAGTGACTCGAACTTTAACTTTGAAGATTGGGTTTATCGAATATTTTGGTAAGGCTAGAGAAAATCCTGTCATTGCGTGGAATAGTTTCTTTGAAAGGTTCTATTTCTTCATAAACCAAGAGTGTCTATTTCCATCTTCTTCGTGGTAAAATATTTCAATTTTGTGTGAATAGAGTAAGAACAAATTGAAGGCTGACGACTGTAATCAGAGAGACGAGTCTGAAAAAGAATGGGAGAATTGGGATGGAATGGAGTTCGTTTCTAATCGTAGGAGCATAGAAGCAAACTGAGAATTCAAATAGTTCAATATTTATTTTATTTTTTAAAAAACTTCGGGAGTTTCAGTAATGACGAGAGAAGTACTAAGATTGTTACGACAGATTTTGAGCCATCAGGAATATTTTTCATTGATTCTCCAAGCGGCTTCATTCATACCGCGATGTAAGCTAGATTTGCACGTATGATATTGGTCCAAAATAATTGGAATTTGATTTTGATCAGGTGTTTTCACGATATTGTATCATATGTCAGCTTAATATATTTTTCAATGAATATGAGGGAAAAGATTTCAGGCAAGCTCTAGAATGTTTTGTATGCAGTTGATGGTTTCAGATTGAAACTCGGTTTTTCAGTCAAGGGAATACCAGAGAGTTGGGACTACTGTCTCGTTGCTTTATGGAAGGGAACTATCAAATTGATTAGGTTGGAAATTTAAATTTTCCTCGACTAGATTTTCCATAATTTCATAATTTTAGTCTGCTAGTTTGTTTCTCCAGAAAAATGTGCCAATATTTTTGTGGGATTTGTCCAAAAGTTTCAGGTTGGAAGTCTCCATCTTTGAGTACCTAGATAGTCAATAACGGATCTGATGGTTTTATAGTTGTTCATGATGGTGATGCATTCGTACCTATTTCTCGTGTATGTGATCTAGAGTCTCATTGTCACCGTCCTCAAAAACAAACGACTGGACATTCTTCTCGACGTGTAGAGAGTTGGTCCCGTATGTCTTTGGCTTCGTCTTTGTTGGAAGCCAGTGTAGAAACTCTATTGCTTAGATCTGGACAATCTTGAAAGTGATTTACCTTTATTCGAGGGCATGCGCTCGTCAATAAAGGAGTGAACAAAACCACATCCACCTGGATGTGCGAAACGCTAGCCACCAGAAACAGACGTGGGTGAACCAACCAAACAAGTCACCACGTCCACAACTAGAGGATATCTACAAGAAGTGGAACTGTCACCTTTAATGTGGAGTCTAGTTGTTGATGATCTTCTAAATACACTGTCCGATCAGGGCTTCACCTGTTTTTGATACGCCGAAGACATTGTCTGTCATCGTAGCCAGAGGCAAATACGAAGGAATACTCTGCGACGTTATAGAAAAAGCACTTCGAACCACGAAGGAATGGTGTCAGAATGAATCTTAACTCATCAAAAACCACACTGCTAACATTTACAAAAAGAACGAAACTCCCAAATCTGAGAAACATTCGCTTCAATGGGAGCAGACTTAGGGCGGGTATTATAAACCTATTTTGATAGATAACTAAAGTTAACTTCTGGAATTATATACTATGAGAAGTAACGTCATTCCAGAAGTATTATAAACCTATTTTGATAGATAACTAAAGTTAACTTCTGGAATTATATACTATGAGAAGTAACGTCATTCCAGAAGTTAACTTTCAGGTATTCTGTCAAAATAATTTCATAATACCCGCCCTTAACTGGAATCAAGAAGTTAAATTCCTATAGGACTAACCCTGGATTTTAAACTTCTCTGGAACCCACATGTAGAGATTGTAGAGAAGTCAAAAAACAAAGCAATCTCGGCACTGCAAAAACATTGCGGGTAAAACGTGGGGTTGTAACCCATCAATCCTACGATAGATGTATACCATGATAGTGAGTGGATCATATCTCAGACTGGCGAAGATAGGTTTACAAGGGAAATACACTTTGACAGAACTTGTCCATTCCAGTCCCAAACTGTGCACAGGTCATGGATCTACCAAAAGACGTGATTGTTGATACATTCAGTTTCGAGAACAACTTTTCCATCGTACCTACAAAAAACAGATGGAACATAAAATCGATCGAATCCCAAGCAAACACTATCAAATTGTAAGCAGACGGTTCCAAAACTGCTGAGGGAGCTGGAGCCAGAGTATTCGGGCCAAAGATCAGATACTAGGAGCCAATGGAAAAATCACCAAGCATATTTCAAGCGGAACTTCATGCGATCGGAAGATGCGTGCAGTTCAAATGAACAGAAGGTATCGAAAACGAGAGATTGTAATAATGTCTGACAGCCAAACACCTATCAAAGCATTGAGCTCTCCGGTCATCAATTCTAAGATAGTATGGGACTGTCTATAGAAACTCAATGAGCTGGGAAAAGAAATCAAAGTAGCCCTCCTCTGGGTGCCTGGGCACATGGGTCTCAAGGGCAACGAATGTCCAGACAGATTCGCAAGAACGGGAGCGTCTACTTTCCTTCACTAGACCAGAACCATTTTACGGCGTCAGAATTGTGCACCTCCCAGAAATCCTCAATTAGGAAGAGAACCGGCTGAGGAACAAACAATGGCTAGAACAGCCAGGACTACGACAGGCCAAAGATCTATTGGGCAACTTCAACTAAAAAAGATCAGAACTGGTGGTCAACCTTAGCAAGAAAAGTTTCAAGAATCTAACTGGGTTTCTCTCGGGACATTGCAGACTTGAGAAACACCTACAGAAAGTGTGGTTAGAAGAAGGTGACTCCTGCAGGTTCTATGAAGATGGAGAAGAGACACCTCACCATCTTCTACTGAACTGCGATGCCGTTAGTCACTCAAGGATCAAAAACCTGGAAAGACCCTTTATACAGTTGGAAGACATTCCAGCCCTGGAACTGCTAGATATCCTAAAATTCTAAAGTAACTAGGACTAGAGGGGTTGCTTCGAACAGGAAACCCGAACTTAGCAGTAGAAGGAGGGTACAATACACCTCCAACACATACATACATTATGTACATGGGCGTTCTTATTGATACTGGCCATATTTGAGAAGAAACTCAATTCTATAGTCTTATTCTTCAAGCTTGAAGTGCCAGTGAGCTAAATAACGAAAAGCTTGTTCTGGAAAATTCAGATTTGGTTTCCTGTTGTCCAGATTCAGAAGTTGTATTTGAGTTTGGGTTAGTATGGGATTCGTTGGCATATGCTCCATTAAAAGAATCGTGCGAATGGTAGGCTCTTTGGTTGGGAGTTGCTGAATAGTTAATTGTATTTCGTTGACCAGTCAGAAACAACTACTCCTAGGGCAAATACCCCTACTGGCGTTGAACTACACTGATTGGTCTGAGCTTTTCTTGGCAATGAAAATTGTAAGGATTTTTTTTCAGGCAATGACCAACGTGCAATCAGGGACGAAGTTCAATTTTGCTTGGACGACTTCTTACGTCAAACTGATATCCAATCCTTCCAGCTGTCCAACTACCCTCAATTCTATGGTCACTTCTTAACAGACTCCAAATCTCAAGCTAAAATCGAATATTACCTTCTCCAGAATTTTATCCAACTTAAGATTATCTTCAAAATACACAGTTACCTTTTATTTCAACAAAATTGCCTAAAAGATTGATCAGAAGCTGTTGTGTACAATCTGTAATCTGAACAAGTTTGAAACAATTGCTCACATCTTATTAGAATGTCCAATAATACAAAAGTCTTAGAACACCGGCCATAACTGAACTATTTGCAACCACTGAAAATCTTATTAATTTCTTAAATAAGCCAATTGACCTTAAATCCACAAAACTTGTGTGTTATCTTTTAATGAACATTTTGAAATTAAGAGCTTTCATTATGAATGAATAAATTTGGGTGATCTTATTCTAACTTTTTCTCCTTTTTCTTTCTTTAACCAGAAAACCAGTGAAACGAACGCTATTAGTTTAAATAATAAGGTTCAAATGAAATGTCAATTTATAAACATTTGTACTCTAGATAGCAAATTAAGTTTTAAAACCTGTCTTCTTGTTATATGAAATATCAATATAATTTCATTATAAACAATAAAGGAATAATAATAATAATGTTTAATGCTCATTGAGATTTTTGATTCGGATAATGTAATTCCTGGAAACATGATTTTTGCATTGATTACCAGTTCGTCTACTAGCAAAGCATGGATGATTGTGGTGCGCCACTATTGTTCGAAACTTTCCGAGGAAGAGTAGTTGTCTTCTTAAAATTGGACAGTTGTGATGGAGAGCATGGGCATTTAGCTCTGTTAATCTGATCAAGACGAGGTTCTAGACCAGTTAAAAGATGGTTTACAGGGTCGAAAGTTCACAGCCATAGATTCTTAAATAAAAGGACTAGGCTTCTCCTTGATCTTAAGATTTGAGTTATGAAGATTTTTGTACGCAAGCGAGCATTTTTATAAACTTGGTGTCTGTTGTATGGAGGGACTTTTTGGGTATTTGTTTGTGTCGCTGGAAATCATGAATGACTATTGAGAGCATACCTATAATCTGTAAATTCAAAAGTTGTGTGATTTCCAATAAATACCTGAGAGTTTGGGTTAGTTTAATTCCTTCATGATATAGAATAATGGTAAACTTGTTCACGAGAAATTAAAAAAAAATGCCATGAAAATATTGTGGACGTCTTAACAGTATTAATAGCAATTATAAAATTAGAATATTAGAATAGTAAAATAACAAGATAATTCTTTAAGGGATCCACTGCTACCAGTTACGCCTATTTGTTCTGACATCTTTGACTGATCCTACCGACTGCGCCAAATTTTTATCTTGTAGGTAACCTTTGAAAATATCTTAAAAAAAAACACACTTTTATCTAAACTGAAAACGATATTTTATTTTAAAATTAAAATGTACAAAATAATGCTAATTTAATGCCTCGTAAACTAAACAATTCTTGGGTTTTCATACACATGTAATATAATGCTGACATTGCTGATTCCTATGTTTGATACAGCGGTTCCAAGAATTGCAGAACGGTATTGTTTGTATTTCGTGTGCAAAATCAGTGTTTTATGGGTGAAAGCCTAAGCGTATGCCAAAAAGACACGCTCACGTGCCATAAATATTTACAGGTTTTACAAACAAAAATAAGCACATGCGAAAAGTCAAAACATTAACTTTGGCGTTAAAAAATTGCACACAGAAAAAAAAAATAATTTAATTATTAAAGCTTCGATAAGCTCAAACCGGAATATCTCCAAGAGGTAAACCGGGCCGTTGCCACGGAAAATCTTAATTAAAACCTTTAAAAGTAGACATTTTAAGCCGTTTTTATATCACTCGGGCTTAATCTTTCAGGGCCTTCGTACAATTTTACATGCCGCAACGAAATTTCACGATACAAATCTCCTAATTTAATTATTAAATGCAATTAAAAGCGGTATGATCGAAACGGTTATAGCAATTTTAATATAACTTCACGGATTACGGGATTTGCCTCTTATGGGCGCTGAAAGTAATGGAAATTGAAGTGGGGACAATTGTTTTGTAGGCCTGAAAAGGACAATTATTACGAACCGTTAATGCAAGTTTAAGTTTGTTTCAATCGGCCGACTTTATCGAGCTTATTACAAACAAATCATTACGCTGTTGAATGCAGAGTTTATCAATTTTAAACTTTATGTTGAGTCAACTTAACTTTTTATTTTATAATTTACTAGCTAATGACCCGCTGCGTTGCCAGCATGTAAATACATTTTGAAATAATACACTTCTTTTCAAATTTTGTTGTTGATTTTCTATTTAATTTTTTTTTTTAAATCCGATATCATAGTCGCTTGCCAGCCTAAATAAATGAAATATGGCAACGTTGTTTCATGCTGTCAAAAAAAGTTGGGTTATGTTGTTATGTAATGTGAATGAGTTTGTTTACAATTAAAATTATAATTAATTCAAAATTAATTTCTTTTTCCGAGATGCGTAACCTATCCACAAACCTTCCTTGGGATGGCCATAACAACCTACCAAAGTTTCATCGTAATCGGATAAGTGGTTTTGGAGCGCATATCCGGATACCCCGTGAACTTTGATTTTTATATACAGTGTCATTACTTAAGTGTGCAACATATGGGATTTTTTTTTAGTAATAGCACAATCAAAATACAAACAAGGCCAAAAGTTGGTGCATGTCTGATAATCGTATTAGGTGCACTTAGAATGTTTGCAAGTCAAACAGCATACAGGGTGGCTCAAAAAATATCAAAATTCTACTAATATTTACTTAAATAAAATAAAACTTTTGCACTTTAAGGAGAGTTTTTTTAATATGGCTATTATCATTAGTAATGTTTTAACTTGTTAAGAAAAAAAATTGCGACATTTTAAAGTTGTGTTGAATATCATTGCAACAAACATGAATTTTGTGATTCCATAAAAAATTAAAAATCTAAGTTAATTTTACAAATATGCTTGAATTTGAACAAAATTATGTAAAATTGATTTGATTTTAATTAATTTTTAAAAGTCTCAAGAGCGGAAATAAAAAATAAAAAAAATATAGAAATTATAGATTTTTTTCGAAAGAAAATAAGAAAAATCTTAGGAGGCTATGTTTTGGTATTTAGGCATAACTTTTAATTCCAAACAACTTTTCTCTATAACATTTTGCTGAATTTTCTAAAATAAGGGTACTTTACAGTACCAGCTTTGATATTATTTGAGCTACCCTGTATGCTGTTTGACTTGCAACCATTCTAAGTGCACCTAATATGATTATCAGACATGCACCAACTTTTGGCCTTGTTTGTATTTGGGTTGTGCTATTACAAAAAAAAATCCCCATATGTTGCACACTTAAAAAATCACACTGTATATAGATTAAGAATTTGAAAACTTATAGTATAATGGTAATGCTGTTAGCTGATTTTCATAAATACTTCCTGTATTTTTATCTCAATTAGCTTTAAATATAGATACTTCTATGCAATTTCCAATTCAGGAATAGCACTCCAGGTGAATTGCTATAATTAGCTCGCTAATCTTCTGAATTAGTGTCACTTCATAGGCAAAGCTCTTCTAAAGTGTCACAATAGTCACTAGCAATCAAATTGCTCAAGTTATTATTAACCCAAAGTATTTCCATTTCTATATTTTCAACAAAATGTTTGGCATACCTAATAGCTTATTTGATGGACATTATTTTTCCTGATGGACATGATTTTTTTAATCCACGTTAATATCTATTATGTTTATTGATTGTTATCATAAATGTTTTGTTTGTATCACTATCACTAATATGTCTTTTTCTTTTTTCGATTCTATGAATTAACCTTATTTTTTTTTTATTCTAGGGTTAATCTGTGGAGAGGGAAGCTGTTGCAGTGACACATTAGAAGATAAAACATTATTGTTATATAGTCAATCCTATGTAGAAAAATACATGAAAGACGCGGTATTGAAGGTTTCAACTTTGGTGGAGACGCGAGCAAGAAAATTTGATGGTAAGTTCTAGTGAGTAGGAACGACAAAATAAATCAACATAGTGTGTCCCAACTAAGTAAAATGATATATTTTTTTTTTTTTTCGAAATCGATTTTGAAAAGGGAGTTTCATGTGGATTGTCTTTACCACATAAAAAAATTCATACGAGTTGTATAGTCATCATGAGGACAAGTGACTTTGTAAATTGACCTATTTTTCTCAATAATATAATCTAACAAATGCTATTCCGGCCACAATCCACACCAAGGATTAAGGAAGTTGTCCAGGATAAATCTTTCACAACAGTCTCCATTATCAGCTATTCCAAAATAAACATTGGAAGTACATCGTACATTCGCATAACCAGTGTAGTCAAGACTTTCTGAACAGCTACAAAAACCATAGAGGTCATCAACATATACATTTTCCTAGACGGTTGCGGAACGACCAAACATCTCTTCTAGACATGCTTATTGTTATTGAGATAAATTAATTTTGGATGTTCAAGAACATGCTCCCCTTGGAAAAAGTGACCACTTTGTAATAACTGCCAAAACACAGCTTTAGAAAATCTACAAAAGGAACTTTTGGAAGATAGATTACACTGAAATAAACCAAACCCTTCAGCAACAACTTGCACAGGCTACTAACCCACATTCATTTGAAGAATTCTCTGAGGCTTTGTCATACATATCACAAAAAGTTAATGCCCAAAACCCATGGTTAACCAAGGCAGTATTTAGGGAAATACAGAGGAAAAGAGACTTGTGGTGGCACAACAATACTGAAGAAAATTACCAACAGTACCAGCATCAAAATAATATAAGGTCAAAAGTTGTACAGTCAGAGCAAGAAAACAATATGAACAGAATCTGTTGAACAACACCAAACAGTGCTTTTCCTGTGTTAACTCTAACCTTAAATCTAAACATATTCACTTTAGTATTGTAGAAAAAGCAACTCTAGCCCATTTCAATCTGATTAGAAGGTGAGTGTTTTGTACAGCAATGTCAACAATCCCCAATCCCAATTCCAGAGTTCTTTTAGTAAACTCAGCCCTACAGATATTAGACCAACACTTCCAATTGAATCCTTCTCCAGAACAGAAATCAACACCATAAATTTCACCCTAGAAAAGGTAGAGTTCGCCATTAGGTCCCTTAAGGTGAACTTCAGCCCTAGACTTAATGAGATCACTGCTCTTTTCTTAAAAATTGTTTGCACACTCTAATGGGGCCTCTGGCAGCACTTATGAATGATATAATATCCATAGGAGATTTTCCACAACCTTGGAAAAAAGCAGTTGTTATAATATAAGCCTATATTCAAAAAGGGTAGCAAAAAACTAGTACCTACAAAACTACAAACCAGTCAGCCTGACCAGCGCTCTATGTAAATGTATGGAAAAAATCATTGCAAAAGAAATCACAAGCTTTTTCCCCGAAGCTCATATTGCACCACCCTAACAACATGGTTTTCTCAAACACATAAACAGTTTTTCCCTTCCATCAATAAAAAAAGATCTTGAAAATATTATTTCTTCGTCTCAGCATTATATCTGGTACATTAAAACATATCTTGTGGAGTAAGTCAGGTACAGTTGCACGTTTTACGCTTTGGCTTACTATATTGAATATCAACAACACATCATTAAACTCTCTACGCCTCTTAAGTTCCACAATACCAAATCCATCAATTTGGGATTTATACGAGATGAGATGAGGATAATAAGGATAAAATCCATGTTTCTTAAAAAACATAAACCTCAGAAACTTTTTTTGGATTCTCTTCAGTGTGATACGTTGTAGGGTTCCATATTACACTGGTATATTCCAGTTTTGATATTACATAAGTATTCATTAAAAAGTAGTGTGTAAGTCTTTGCGTTTTTGAAGTCTGCACTCACAGGAGCGCAGTACAAAACCTAGCTTCCTCATCCCATCTGCCTACATAGTATCAATGTGTCCACCAAACGAGAAAAACTCAGAGTATTCCTAGATTAGTCTAACGCCGTATCATAAAGCTTGTATTGTGTTAGCATAGGATTCTTATTTCGAAAAATGCTTAAACATTTACATTTACTGATATTTAATTTCAGGTCATTGTTGACACAGTATGATACAATGGCATATCTCTGAATAGCATTTAGATCTCTTTGTGAGAGTTGACAGTTTGTTTCATTTTGAACTGAAGTATACATTTTTAAATCATCTGCAAAGAGTTAAAATTGTGAGTATTGAACACATCTAGATATATCATTGATAAATAGGACAAACAGATGTGGACCCAAGATACAGCGCAGCCGTGAGGGACACCAGGGCCCGAAAAAATACCCAGTTAGTGACAGTTGACTTATTTTTACAAAAACCATGTTGCTATGGAATAATTACTCCCTGCACGTGCTGACTAATTTTAGTATGTAATTGTTTTTTTTTTTTAAAGATAATTCCCCAAGTCAAAAATTTAGTAACTATGTTGGCAACACAAGCCTTTCTACATAAAAAAATTTAAAGGCATTGACAATTTCACATTGTATTGCCAACATAATGTCATTTTGACTTTTATCTTCAAAAAAAAACAGGCTTTATGATTCTCTCAAAAATCTTTGACAATGCAGGCAAAACAGTAACAGGACGGTAATTTTCAATGATACGTGTATTATTTCCATTCTTGTGAGTCGGTATTATACGACCAATCTTCAATTGGCATCCAGGAATGACCAGGAATTTGTTTACTAGAGTTTGCAGAGGGATCTGTAAAATATTCAGATAAGCTTTATAAAAATATGGTGGTATTCCATCTACGCCAGCAGATTCCCTGGGTTTTAGACTTTTCACTGCCTCTGAAACATCATCAACAGTAACAATGACAAGCGAGAAAGCCTCCAAACCATAGTCCACTAGACAATCAATATTACTATTAGGCGGCAAACCACTGTCTGAGTAGGTACATAATATCTTGAAAAAATTTAGCAAATGCATCAGCAATAGAATTTTCATCAGTATAATCTGTACCTTGATATGAATAGGAATAACTAATATCACAATTTCGGCTCTTTTCTTGATAAATTTCCAGAACAGATTAGCATCATGTGTAATATTTTGTTCAGTATTTCTTACAAATCGAGAACGACCAGCTAACAGTATTCTTCTCTATATTTTGCTTTAAATTTAGATTATTTTTTTGACATTTTGGAGAAGTGTTTCTTTTGATTTAATTTATGTTAAGTTGTTTTGTGAACCATCTTGGAAATTTTCTGTTGTTGAAATTACCTATTTCCTTCTTCGAAATGCTCTGCTTAAAAATGTTGTATAAAATCTCATTAAAAAACGTTTGCAAGTTCAGTCCAATCTTGCTCACTTGGCAGTCGGTGAAGCAAAGGATAGTCTGCACGTAAAGCACGGTAAAGCGAAGGATAGTCTGCACGAGCAAAATCATAAGTAAATGAGCAATCAGCAACATTATCAGAAACTCCATCATTCCTTGACTTCAATCTGAAAGTTATCTTTAGAACTGGACGATAGTTGTCAATGCTTAACAGCGCATTCTCAGAATCCTCCTCAACATTGGCCTCTGTTACATTTTTCAGGACCATCCAGTGTGTTGCCTAGACGATTTTTTATATTATTCAAGGAATACAGATCATACTCACTTAGTAAATGGATAATGAGTTGAGCCTTTGTTGAATCTTTAGCTAAATCATAGCATTTTCCGCTCACATCTGAAACATTAAATTAAAATCTGGCTACCAAAATTATATTCTTTATTTATTTACATTGATTGTGACAAAAATCCATTAAAAATCTATAGAGTTACTCTTAGCTACTAATTCCGGCCCATGTTTTGCTTTCACACAACATATGTCTCCTCCACCGGCTTCACCTCGACTCACATCACATTGGGGATACTTTTTATCATTTTTCAATATCATATATCTATTATCACAGATTTCAATATCGTGAAACGAGCTATTCAACCATGTTTCACTTATGCAGACAGCATCCCAGTCCTCTACAATTATGCCCCCATATATGATTGAAGTCTTTGTGCGTAGTCCCCTGACATTTTGGTAAATTAAATTAAAGCTTTTTATATTTGTTTTATTACATTCTTTTAAATCTACTTTTGGGTTTCTGAAGATCTGACGATATCCTTTTTTGTACAAAAAACCGAGAGACAATGGCATCTGCAGGCCAGATTTCCCGCCTCCATGCCTTACCAAAATTGCTTTGTCTGATTGTGACTTTCATCGAGGAGTAAAGTTCAGGCCTTTTCGATTCATATTTCTCGCATTTAACCTCGGGAAAAGCTTCTTTTAGCATATATTCCAGTTTAGCATGTGTAACATCAGGATGCAGACGCTTTACATGAAGCGAAACGCAGCCGGGTATGGCTTGCACTTTATGGGTGTAGGAGTTGCCACCCCGTATAAAGCAGCGTTTGAGTCTTCTCCTTACCTGTTGCCAGCCTGCGTCATAACATTTGATTATTTCATTATGATTATCCAGTAATCCAAGTTCATCAATTTCATTCATCTTTGTTTTGGTTATAGCTATTGATTGCTGAAGCAGACTTCACAGTATCAGCTGGAATGTTTCAGAATGTGTAGCTCGTGATACTGATGTTTGACAGTGGCATTTTTGTTGGTATCATCCAGATTTCGTGCCTTCTGACTATACACTTTATTTTTTTCCAAGATAGATTTTGACATTGTCAACTTTGAAACATAAACAATGCCGCTAATGCCACTTATTGGCCGCTATTGTAAAACTGATGTCAACCTGTAGAAACACCTCATTTTGCGACCAATCAGGGTCAAGCGTTATTGTTTATGTTTCAAAGTTTTCAATGTCAAAATCTATCTTGGGAAAAAATAAAGTGTAGAGTACTCTTGCTGTCTATCTCTACTTTCGCCCGGGGCATTCGAGGTACTAATCGACGATGATGATGACGCGTTTGGTGCACGGTGGACTCGCATTCCATGTTGCCATACCTTGTTGTTTTTCTTTTTCTTCAAAACCAGTCACTTTTTCTTTGAGAACACTGACCTTTTCTTTTGATAGGTTGCAGTTTTTCATCAAAATATCATATTTTTGTTCTATTTTTTTAGTAACTCGAAGCAGGAGACTGGTTTCCACAGTGTATGGGTTATTTCCATCAGACTTAACCTCAACTCCAGCCTCACTCATTAGGGGCTCTAATTGTTGGATTTCGTGCACACACTGAGTATTTTTCAACTTTGCCGATTGTACTTAGTAAGTAGGATGAAATAATTCATCACATTTATAGTATTGTTCGTCGATTTTAATCTGATACTCGGACGGAATGTGAGCTGGTGGCTCCCTACATTAGAACGCCAATGGTTACCTGACGTCACACCTGTTTTTGCCATATGAAACACCCCCTCACTCCTCATACCGCAAGTATCAGTTAAAAATCGACGAACAATATGTGTAATACCCATTTAGAATAATCCCATCCCGAGTCCCATCCTTATTTATCAATCACGAATCAAATGAAACAAAAAATTACCAACAAAAACGAACGTCGATTGCTAATACTTCAATTTCATGTACAAATAGGAAATTCCTAACCTAATTTCATTTGTGTGTCAAGAACATAGAAAAGTGATTTATATTGTTGATATAGAACGCTCACTTCTGTTGTAGTCGCACAGTGACATTTCCGACGGTGCTGCCATAGCGATGTAGTCATTGAACTAATATTTGGCGGGCCGTTTAAATCTCAGCTTTAATTGACTGGTTTGACATTTCAATTTTTTCAAAATAAAAACTAAAATTTTATTAATTTTATTTTCATATATTTATGATGTGAGAATCACTTATTAATGAATAAAATAGTCTATAATCTAGATGATCTGGCGTATCTGACTCATGGAGCTGACTAAAACACTATTTCCAATCTGATTTTTGAAAATCTCCATTTTCCCATTTGAATGGCCTTCATATTTGATCAAATTATTTCTAATTTCCTTGAGCACGTGTGGAGCATCATACAGTGGCACGATCACAATTTCTAGGTTGTTTATCTCCAAAAAAAAACAACATTTCTGTTTCTGTGTTGTTTTTGATGTAGATTTCAATGGTCTGTCGCTGCAATTCGCTTATGAAGGATTAATTTTTTGCGCCTGGTCACATATTGTGGCAATAACTGCTTAAACCGGCTGCCTTGTGATGCACTTATCACTTCTTTCACAATTCAAAACAACAAACTCAACACTCAACGACGATGCACTCAATAAAATAAATCAGATGACAAGATCATGACAAGATGACATATGCATTATGATGTTAAATGGACTTCTGCGTTTTTCTGATCCACCATCCTATGTTGGTCATTGTCATTTTCTATTCACTAAACAAAGATAGCTAACTCATCGGTGAAGTCACAGATTAGAATAAAAACGAGGGGGACGTTAAGAAACGGCGATATGGGCGCACAGCGGTGTAGTCACGAACTAAAACAAAAAGTGGAGGGGATGAATCCAGTGAATGTTCTATTTAAGAATATAAATCACTTTTCTATGGTCAAGAAGCGACATACGTTTTGTCACTACACCTTTTCCATATGTATTTCAGAGACCGTCAGTTCAATTTCAGAAAGCGTCAATTGCAATAATTAATGGCGTTTCCGATTTGTAGATTCAGTGCGCACTGGGTGTATTTGCATCCTTTTAATTGATCTGTAGAAGACAAAGACAGAGATAGAAAAAATTGCATTAGTTCCGCACTAAATCTACCAATCGGAAACGCCATTAGATTAGTAAATTGTATTTCGGAAAGCATCAATTGTATTTCAGAATATTTAATTTTATTTCGGAAAGGATCAATTGTATTTCAGATTAGTATATTTTATTTCAGAAAGCGTCAAATGTATTTCACATTAGTTAATTTTATTTCGGAAAGCGTCAATTGTATTTAAGATTCGTTGATTGTATTTCAGAAAACGTAAATAATATTTTAGAATTTGTCAAATGTAGTTCCAGAAATCGTTAATTGTATTCCAGATCCAGGATCCAGATAATGATAATATAAGAACAGATTTTTCCAAATCAACACGAGCAAGGTGTATAGGCGAACCATTATAAATTTCATTTAATACACTACATTGATAGCATCTGAAATACATTTGACGAATTCTGAAATACAATTTACAATTTCTGATCTACAAATAAATAATCTGAAACACAAATGACGTTTTCTGAAGTACGACTGACAAAGCTGTAATACAATTAACACTTTCTGAAATTAAACTTACACAACTGAAATACAATTGACGCATTCTGAACTAGAATTGATGAATCTGAAATACAAGTGAAACATTCTGAAATAAAATCTGTTTTTTTTTTTTAAAGATAAAAGTCAAAATGACATTATGTTGGCAATACAATGTAAAATTGTCAATGCTTTCAAATTTTTTATGTAGAAAAGGCTTGTGCTGCCAACATAGTTACTACATTTTTGACTTGGGGAATTATCTTTTAAAAAAAAACAGACTTTACTTATGGAAAAGGTGTAGAACGACTGGTACTTCTAAATAGGTATTAAAAATACTATACAGCACTTTACGTAATTAATAACATTTTTTTCACAATATTTGCACAATTACTTTCATATGTTCAATTGTGTTGATGTTGGCCATGTTGCCACTGAGGGGCTGGCAGCTGGCATCAATACGTTTATGTATTATGGTGTTCAATTTGTGAACGAATACATAAGAATAATAATAATTAGCCTCTCAAAAGTAGCAGTGGCATGACGGTAAACTGCCCCACTCCAGTTCCGACAATCAAATGAATGCAGTCTTTTTCTTAATCTCTGGAGTCATAAAGTCGAAAAAATCTTTGATAAAGGCAAAGTGTTTAGCATGTCTCTATACAACTTTCTTTTTTCGTCACGTTGTTCAATGGCGATAAAAAAACGTACCTACTGGTAGATGGATCGATAACTCCTTCTTTCTCCATATTCTGATGTATCACCGGTGTTTATTTTTTGTTGAACAACTTTCGTTCTTCCTTTTCTCTCTTGTCCAGTATCGAAAACGTCGCCAAAATGTCGCAATAAGTCCTTCAACGTCGTCTTTTGTTTCTCGTCCAAGTTCTTTGAGGAGGCGAAAACCATCTTTCTCATTTCGCCTGTAAACTCATAAACTATCATATCCTGGACATGTCCAACCATAAAGGAAACTGACAAAGCAATGCCCTAGAGTAGTTCCTTTTATCAAGGTTGCAGAATAATAATTGACGTTCATTACACTTCTTCCAACATGCAAAAGTGGCTTCCCCAATTTAACCCCTAGTTCTATGTTCTATCCATCGCGTCAGGTATTCTGAGTTCAAATCAAATAGCGTCGTGTCTCCTTTCTGGTATCAAATTAGGAATCCTCAGGAATTTATTATGTCCCGATGAGAGGAAACAATTCCTCTCCAATATCCGCAACCAACATCTGGTTTTTGAATTTGGAATTTGGTACTTGCCAGTGTCACTGTATTTTAGCCAGCTTACCCGTGGCGGTTCGTAGGTGCTAATTTGCAGTGTATTTTTCTCCATTGATTAGGCATTTACAAAAGTTCTGCAATTTGACCGCGTAAAGATGGAACACATGCGTTCTTCTTTGGGGCGTAGGTACTGTTTACGACCTTTCATAAATAGTTTTCCGGTGACGTAGGGTTGGCACCTGGATCTTCGTTCTTGTATGAGTCTTCTTAAGTCCGCTTCATCCGCAGGATACTCTATTTGTACTGCCTCCCATTTTTTGGATTCGTATCTGGGCTCTGTTTGACTGTTTTGCGGATAGAAATTATTCCTCCAAATTTATCTTCTTATTGCTCTTGTTACTTTTCAGAATTATCTTCTTTTTTCCTAGAACATTCCTCTAACTTGCAATTGACGAAATTTATATCGACAACTCAGGAATTTGAAAATAAAGACCTCAGGATCTGTATACCTTGTTTCATCAGAGCTGCATAAAGTTTTTGTTGTTGTTTTTGTCTTTCTCCCACTTGTATCCACCTCTTCTAAGATCCGCCATTTTCAATTAGCTCAAAAGCATTGTTTTCATGGCCATTTTCAACGTCTAGTAAGTTTGGGTTTTTATATTTATTCCAATAGTCTACAGGGTGTCCTTGGATAAACTGACATATTTTGCAGGTAAATATTTCTAAAACGAGAACAGATAACGAGTTGGGGTTTGTTCTGGCTGGGAGAATGAGGATTTTTCAAAGTTTTTTTTCACTGTATTGCTGAATCCTGAAATTTGATGATATTTGGTTTTTCAGTCATGCGATTTTTTGAAATAAAATTACTGCCTTATTTTTAATGAAACACCCTGTATATTTTCTCATTGTCAGAAAGCCTGATTTTTCTAATAAAAAATCAATACAGGGTGATTTACGTAGCCCGTGCATTAACTTGCAGGTGGATTAGATGCTATCTCTATTAATCCACCTGCAATCCAATTGAATTTTAATGCACGGGCTACGACAATCAGAATGCATACTAATTGCATCGTATAATTTGCTCTTTTGAGTGAGAAAAAATTGATAAATCCATTTCTGAGCTCATATCCACTCGTGGTTTGTATTGTTCGATGAAAAGATCCTACTCAAAAAATCCTGAAAGTTTGAAGTCCCTCTGACTGCTCGAAGTATTTTTCAGAAGCTTCTAAAGGTGATTTAATAAAAATTTTGTATGATTTTAATGCATCTAAGTGAGAAAAAATTCATAATTCCATCTCTGAGCCTGCGATCCTTTCGCGGTTTGTTCTGTTCGATAAAAAGACCCTACTCATTAAATCCTGAAAGTTCGAAGTTCCTGATTGCTTGAAGTATTTTTCAGAAGCGCCCAAAGGTGATTTAATAGAAATACATGATTTTTTGCATCTAAGTAAAAAAAAATTCATAATTCCATTTCTGAGACTGGAATTCATTCGCGGTTTGTTCTCTGAAAGTTTGAAGTCCCTCTGATGGCTTGAAGTATTTTTCATTTTTTCATTTTCATTGTTTGATGGTACCCTCTTTAATAAGTGCAATGTTTACGATGTGATTTCAAGATAATTTAAAAACATTATACATTTTTGTAAAGAAGAATAATCAGGCTTTCTGACGATGACAAAATATACAGGATGTTTCTTTCAAAAAAGGCTGTTATTTTATTTCATAAAATCGAATGTCTGTAAAACCAAATTTCAGCAAATTTTGGGATTTGGCAAACTCGTTACCTTTTCTCGTTTTCGAGATATTTACCTGCAAAATGTGTCAGTTTATCTAAGGTTACCCTGTATCGTACCAGGAGCTCATCCATACCAAAAGTCTTAAGCCTATTGCTGAGTCTCTCACACTATCCCACACCTGACCCCAAATTGCTGCATTTCCACGCATACTGATGCTCGACGTAAGTGTGATTGAAACTTCCCATTGCCCATTAATATAAATTTTATCCTAAACAATTTACGATTCAACAACTAACTTTTTTTCCGAACCATGTCAACGTGACATGGCCTGAAGGCCGTTCTCCCTACATTATGTTCACATATACGTCGCCGAGTCTTAACGATAATAATATAGTACAGAGGTATGACATAGGAGGACTTGAGAGACGTTGATTGAATAATTATGTTATCAAGTGGAAAAGAAAAAAATTATCAATCGCAGACATATTTACAATGTAACAACACATGGCGGAAAACAAACAACCACCTAACGATCTCAATGAAATGTTGTTTGTTTTATCCTCATAGATGAATGTTTTCCTGTCATGTGAAATGAATTGGCTCTAATCAGCACTCAACCGCATCTTATTTGCAGCAACCCCTTGAAGACACAAATCATTAATAAAGATAAGAAATATCCAGCAAGGGTTTCAAAATACTTCCTTGGGGCAACTGGACCCCCATCAACAAGAAAATTGACGAACTACCTCTACAGGGATTGAGTCATTTACGCTCCGCAAGAAGTATGTTAATGAGACTTGAATGTTTAAGAGAAGCAAACGCCTATCTTTACATTATTAAAAATGTAAAGCATAAAATAATAACAATAATGACCATAGCTTGTAATAACCGATTAGAATTTTCATTCATAACGATAACCAAGCCTCCACAAAATATCATTACAGATCAACAGATACACACAATCCATTGTCTATATAAGATACCTCCGATCGGCACTCAAGTCAATAAACAATTATTCTTCCTTCCAAATATACCTATATTCAATTTACATATTTGCTTATCATCCGAACATTTCGGGTTCATTAATATTTATGGAGTGTTTCATTTTCTTATTATTTACATACCGTATCTAAATCTGAGGATTTATCCCACGTATATCCTGGCCTCCGACGACTATCAATTTTTGTCATTTCTGGTTTGCACCGTCGCGGCAGCTGTTCACACAACATGATGCATCATCGATGTTTCGAATCTGTCAAATATTATCTTTTGATAGGAGGTTCACTTCTTGTGTGTCTGAGAGACAAAAGGACGTTGGCGGAGAAGATACACAGGAAAGCAAATTGTGAATGGAAATTGACGCCTAAAGAATAGAAATTACATTTAATTGAAAATTATAATAAATTACAATTCGCACCAACATGTTTATAATAATTGCAAAAATTATTCTATTGGATGCATATCAATATATCCCCTCTGGAGTAAATAGTAGGTATATACCTAGTTACTAGTTAGTTTGTGTGCAAGTATGATATTTCAAAAGATAGAAAATCGGGCCAAACCTTTGTGACTTTACTGCTGTTTTCTCAACGAGAATTTCAACCATAACTCCAGTTTGTTGTGAACTTTGATTTGATTCAATTTGTTTTGCTTTGATGTTAAAGCCTTATCACAACAACTAATACATGTACCATATTATCATTTCAAGCCAGACATTGGATGCAATAATAACAAAATCTGAACGAAACAGAGCGGTTCATATCTCCCAAAGCCAAGAACCGAACCAATTTCCGAAACATAATAGAGAGATTTTAAGCCGCTTATTAAAATTTCATATATTCGCGCAATATATATACCTCACTTCTGAGCAGTTGAGGCAAACTATATGTGTGGGAAATTTGAATTTCTAGCTTCTTTATGCGGAAAAATAAACGAATTCAATCAACGATTTCATTGTAATTGAGCAAACATTTTGTAACCATACTCAACATTTAAAAACAAATAAAAACCTCAAAGGCAATCCATTAGTGTACCTCTTTTCATTGCGCATAAACGAATGTTCGTACAATTACCAATTACTGACATTTCACCAGAGCTGTATGTTCGTCTAAACAATTGCCAATTTGGTGAAGTGCTTCATTAAATATGCAATTAAATTTCAAGAAAATTACCACTCGATGGGGGCGTAAAGTTACGGCCATCTTGATTAGGCAATTAGGTATACTGTCCGATGGATTTAATACGTTTACTCCGGGGTCAGGTCAGGGGTTTTCTTGAAACTATTGTTCTTGTATTAGGGCGAATTAATTAAAACAGACTTGTTTTTTCTTTTAATTCGTATGCCTAATCCATCACCCAAACATCAGCAATAATGTTTTAGATTATATTCTGCAGCTATCTATTATATTAGAACTTTCAAAATGCCAATTAATTATACTATAGCTGCAATAAATATCCTTTCATTGTCAGTTATAATTGAAGTATTTATTTATTGATCGTTGATCGTCATAAAGTTTGTGAGGTAGAATAATAGTCCTACTTGGGCTGATCTCACTTTCAGATCCGGTATGAGTACAATATTATCCGCAAAGCGAAGGTGGTTTAGATATCAGCCTGTTTATATGCCTTTGTTATTCCGTATATATTTTCGATTAAATTTCTATATCTCGTGTCCATTCTTGTATTTCTCATGGCTTTGGAGATTGCCCATAGGTTCACAGAATCGAAGGCTTTGCTATAGTCGACTGAAGCTAGTTGTATTGTAACCCCTTTTGTTAACGAGTTAACAAGAGGCCCATAATATGCTATTTTTGCTCAGCGAATAATTATGAGGGTTGGGTCAATAGTTAGAATGGCAAGAGCGCCACTGAATTTGTAAAAAAAAAAAAATTAAATTACGTGAAATATTGAAGTGTGGAAATTCAGAAACACACCTAAAAAAAAGTAATAATCAGCAAAAGGCATACAACTCAACCAAGTCTTGACAAAAGTACAAACCAATCAAGGAATTTTCAAATCAAATTAGTGTATATTTCCACGTTGATAGCAAATTTAATTCAAAGTTCGGAGAGAGTCAATATTCCTAAGTGGTAGGAGATACGAGACACTATTCATTAACACCCTGTACAAAAACAAACAGCGGCCTAACTCAAGCTTTGTATGCTAAAATGGCGGCCTGCGCAGAAAAGAAGCGCGTTAAATCTCAAGCCGCAGCCGTTTAATCCTAGGCTGTATCCTCGAATGGCGGCGTGCGCAGTAAAGATGCGCCTGAGAGTTAACCTGCTGTTTTTTTTTGTATGTGCTGTGCTGAAAGGTTGATTCTGGCCTGGGGGCAGCCATCTTCCTGAGTCAAATGTGATTACCGTTCTCGTGGAAAAAGTAACTCATAAGCCTTCAGGCACTAGTTTGACGAAACTAGGGTTCGTAAGGCATAGTTCCGTTGATTACCGAAAAAATTTAAATCTTGTGATTACCGTTTTGTTCAAGTTTGAATTTCGAACCCCCTCGTGGTAAGTTCTTTTAATTTTAAAAAAAGTAATGGTTGTTGAAGGAATGCCTCTATTACTCAGGGTCTTGCGAGGAGCCCGTTTCCAACGAGCCCACATTTCTAACCATCGTCAAGCATAGAACTATTTCCAAAGTGGTGTGATTTTCATTCCACCAGTTATGTTGAGGTGCGTCATCATTTGAACGTGGTCTAGTTTTCGGCTAATAGTGGTCTGCTCGGCTGTATAACCCCAGATAATAGCTCCATAGGTAACCATAGGCCTGATGATAGCTGTATACAGCCACATAACTACAATGGGGGTCTGACCGATGGTAAGTCTACACTTTTCATAGGCGATATATGTTTTCTGTATTCTCTTAGTGATATAAGATTTCTAAGTTAGTTTGCAATCGAGTATCACTCCCAGATATTTGGCCTCGGCAGCAAAGCTTAGTTCGGTATTTAAAAGTCTGGGTGCTGGCGAAAGTACAGTTTCCTCTTTCTTGTGAATAGGACCATTTCAGTCTTTTTGGGGTTGATGGACAGAGTGTATTCCGTGCATCATCTATCTATAATTCGAAGAGCACCTTATCATGCGTTCGCGGAGCGAGTTCTCGAATTTACCTATTCGCAAGATGACTATTTTTCACCTGCGTAAGCTATGGTGTAGTGGTTGTCATTGTTTAGGCGGACAATGTTCCACAGAAGAGGTGCTAGGACGCCTCCCTGCGGGCAGCCTCTTGTGGTGATGATATTCATTAGGAGTTTGTTGTAGAGGAGTGAGTAGAAATCTATTCGTCTTCTTCTATAATAAGATCACGCACATTTTGTCATGTTCCAGGAATTCGGCCTTCATGAAGATCTTTATTCATAAGCATTTTGATGGATTTTGTAGAAATGGGCTTTTCTATTTTTCACCTGAGACGATGCAAGTCCTATCCTTCTATTGTTGTGTTTGACAATTTTTCTGACCCAATATTCAAGATGTTTTCATTAACTATCTCGTCAATCCTCGCTGGTCTTCTGTTGAAATTCATCTGAGTTTCGTGATTCCTTTCACAGAGCGCGTGTTTTGTTAATGTCGATTTGTCAGTTTGCTCCAGTCTGCGATGCTCTTCTGTTCTGGTTAGACTATGCGGCTAACAGTGGATCCCAATATTTGGCTGATCTGAGGGATTATTGAATCTTTTTTGTGGTTGTTTTAAAATGGACTTTATAGTGTGTTTTTTTCAAGACGTTTCCGATCCTGTCCATCACCCTAGAGATAAATAGCAGAGATATATGCACTGATGGCAATCACTGGTTTCTCATCTGAATCTTGACAAGATTTAGGTTTCATGTCTTGAAAATTTTGCAGTTTATCTGTTGGATTGAAATCCTGTTATGAGTTCTTCTTCCAGATGTTGGGACTGACAGATTTTCCGAGCACATTCCGTTAATTTTGATATAATTCCACGTTTTTGACCAAGGTGATGGCTGGATAGTGCATTCAGGATACTTATCAGTGTGTGTGTGTGGGTTCAGATTTCTGCCATCCTGCCAAATCTGTTTTTTGTTGGTGCCGTGCTGTTGTCATCATAATTTTCATACTCGGGTGATGTGCGTTTGTATATTGTTCAAGAACTGATTCAATCTCTTTCTTCCATAATTCCAAACAACGAAGGTTTCATTCACGTATCGGAACCATACCGCTGGTCTGAGGTCGAAGAACCCGATTGCTTTTTTCTGGGAATTCTCCATTTTGCCATAGCCACACCGTCTATTTGTTCGTCAGAGTCACCATTCCACCTGTCAGGCAAGCCCGAAACAGCTTGACTATATCATCTGGAACGATTTTGATTTTTGGATATCAAATCCAGAGATTTCATCAGTGGGACTTTAGTGAAAACTGATCAGAATATGTTCAGGCTGGAGATTTGTAACTAGGGCTGGGCGATTATCAAAATAAATAATCGATTATCGATTATTAAAAAAAATCGATTATTCGAAAATAATCGATTAATCGAAAATAATCGATTAATCGGAAATAATCGATTAATCGAAAATAATCGATTAATCGAAAATAATCGATTAATCGAAAATAATCGATTAATCGAAAATAATCGATTAATCGAAAATAATCGATTAATCGAAAAGAATCGATTAATCGAAAAGAATCGATTAATCGATTAATCGAAAATAATCGATTAATCGAAAATAATCGATTAATCGAAAATAATCGATTAATCGAAAATAATCGATTAATCGAAAATAATCGATTAATCGAAAATAATCAATTGATCGAAAATAATCGAAAGTAATCGGTTAATCGAAAATAATCGATTATTTTCGATTAATCGATAATTTTTTTTGATAAATCGTTTATTTTCGATCTATCGATTATTTTTGATTATTCGATTATTTTTGATTATTCGCTTATTTCACAATAATCGGTAGATTTTTTTCTTGGGTTTCATGAAGTAAAAGAAATTCACTTGCCCTTAACCGGCTTGTTTTGAAATAAACTCTCTGGTTACTTTGGAGTTTGAGGCCCGGTTTATTCATCTTCAGATAGACTTGCTGGTTGACAACTATTAGCAAGATCAATTTACCCTTCTATAATTATTGTCTCGGTCGACCAAGGGCCGACCAATAACTGGCCGACCAATGGGATTACAGATTGCGTTATTATCCGCGAAATTGCATACCTAACAGTTTATCAGAAGGTGAATAAACCGGCCCTTAGATATGCAAACAAAAACAAAACATAAAATTATCTCAAAAATAATAGATTAATCGTAAATAATTGATCAATCGAAAATAACCGATTAATCGAAAATAATCGAATAATCGAAAATAATCGAATAATCTAAAATAATCGATTATCGAAAATAATCGATTAATCGAAAATAATCGATTAATCGAAAATAATCGATTAATCGAAAATAATCGATTAATCGGAAATAATCGATTAATCGATTAATCGGAAATAATCGATTAATCGAAAATAATCGATTAATCGAAAATAATCGATTAATCGAAAATAATCGATTAATCGAAAATAATCGATTAATCGGAAATAATCGATTAATCGATTAATCGGAAATAATCGATTAATCGAAAATAATCGATTAATCGAAAATAATCGATTAATCGATTATTAATCCATTAATCGATTATCGATTATTTGAAAATAAAATAATCGACTAATCGATTAATCGATTAATCGATTATTAATCGATTAATCGATAATTTTGCCCACCCCTATTTGTAACATGAATCCTCCTGACAAAGTGAGTCGTCGTTGTAGAAGTCAATATTTCTTATAATATGAAGTTGACGTAAGGATTTAAGATATTTTGCTAGGCGATTTGTAGCTGACCCGGGTACCCTCACTATCGGTCTTAGTGGTACAACAATTTTTGTGGATTTTTGGGAGCCCATAGATTTGGCTTGGTGGTACAGCTTCAGTTTTGATGTTATTTTCTGAACTGCATTTGATATGTTAAGCGGCCTGACCAGTTTGTTGGTGTTCCCTAGTCTGGATTGCGTAGGATCTCTATTAGGCTTTCGGTAGCTCTATGGATCAAGTAGTTCTTGAAGTGAGGTTATGGGTTCGAAAGCAGATATAATTTTATAAAGCAGCAAAAAATATTGTAAGCACTGCAAGAAAAAAATGACCACACCAGTGGGCAGGTGAGGCCTGTGGGTCTAACTATCACTTCAGCAATAAAAAATAACAAAAAGTGAAAATAAAATCTTAAATTGCAAATTGTGTTTGAAAAGTAGGGTTGGGAGCGGAAAATGTGCGAAATGGATAAAAACGAGCTTTCAAAACTGGTTAGAACCTTAGTTCGGGAATATCTGGACCCATTTAAAATATCCATGCAAGGGGACATACAGGACATTAAGGATTCAATGCAATTTATGTCTGATGCATTTGACGGGTAGGTACAAGGTTCAAATTGAGGAAGTCTTGGGTGATATAGGAAGCTCAAAGGAGAGAATGAGGCATCAGAAAAGCGCGTGGGAAGCCATTGAATCCAAGCTAAATGTACAGGAGCAGGTGGAAAGGAGAAAAAATCTGGTTGTTGTTGGTATACATACCTGAACAAAAAAATGATGATTTTTCCGTTTGTGAGAAAAATAGTCAAAACCGTAAAAGTTGGGGTCACTGGACGAGGATATAATTGATGCATATAGAGTGGGAAAACAAGACTGTGGACCAATTTTGTTGAAATTATAAAATGAAGAAGTATGTTTAGTCTTTGCTAATTAAAATGTGAAATAATTTGCTCGACTAAAATCTCAGTGTGTAGCCTCTTCCTTAGACAACCTTTGATTGCCGAAACCAGTAAGTAGCTGGTTCGTGACAAAAAATGAAAAATGTCAGATTTTTGAGAGAAAAAAGTAATAAGTAGTATTGTGGTAGTATTTTTCTTGAGCAAATAATTTATCAAAGTCGCGTGTTCATTGATGTACCTAGTTTCAACACCCCGGCCTTTATAAAATTGTACATATCTCATTTAACAGATAATTGTTTGATTAATTATTTTGATTGAAACCCAAATTTTTATTTTAATACAGTCCATTTGCTCAAATTTCTGGAATAGTATATTAAAATACAAGTTGCAGAAGGCCACATATTCCCGCACGAATTCGAAATTTGGCGACCGTCCGTCGCTCGAGCGAGTGGACGAACGAATGAGTGCGAGAATAGCCTTCTGCAACGTGTGTTTTATACTATTTTCTCGATTTTGGATTTTATTTTTCATTTTTTAATTTTTTTTTGTGAACGCTGTTAGTTGGGGATTTTTTATTTTCAAAATATGTCAGTTGGTGACACTTACTTACCAACCAACTGACAGGTGGATTCTATCATTTTAGAAGGTTTGACAATTTTGAAGGTACCAATAGGTATACTTTGAAAACTAAATGTCACTAAACATCGTTGAAGAATGAGCTTCATTCTTCAACGATTTTGCGTGCGGGAATGATGACATTCTCACATCAAAATCGAGAAAAGTATTATGTAAACAAAATATAACGCGAAATTCTGATGTTTGTCAGAGAAAAAAAAGGCATAAAAACAAACGAATGTCGTTTAGGAGGTAGAAATAATATATACTTTGATGAGGACTTAACATACTATAACCAGGAGTACGAGAGTATAAGAAAAGTCATAACCTCGAAAGTAGGTACCTATAGTCCGTTGCATGGTTCTTGAGCTACGACTACTGAATAGACAGAAAGAACAATGGGCTATTGCTGCGTTGTCATATCAATAATAATATTTATTATTACATGAAAATTAAGAAAATTTTATTGCAATTTTCATGTATTAATAAATATTATCGATATGACAACTGACAACGCAGCAATAGCCCATTGTCCCCTCTGTCTATTCAGTAGCCGTAGGTCAAGAACCATGCAACGGACTATACTTGAGGCAATCCAACGACCTGTCAAAAATGGCGCCTGGTTGGCAAACAATAAACAAAATAGCTATTTATGTACCTAGGGGATTATGTAGATTATAATCTTAAAATCCCCGTGGCGCATACAATGCTCTATTTTCTACTCAACACAATGTTTTTTCATCAATTTATTGTTAACAAAATCAGTTAAATTTGTGTGACAGAATATTGTTTTATATTTTGACATGTACCTGTACCTGTGACCTGTACCTGTACCTGTGACCTGTACCTAGAAACGAAATAAATTAATATATCTATAAATATCTCATAGGGCAATGTAACAGTGGTGGTTGTGTGGGTTAACGCGCTGGACTACATGGGAAACGTTGATGGTAGACCGGGTTCGAATCCTGGCTAGACCGAAAATTATTTTATTTTCTACTTTACTATTATAGATCCATAATACCTAGGAAACGAAATACGTTAACACACCTATAACAACCTGATCCATAACGCCCGCTTTTGCGGGCGTTATGATCTATAACGCCCGCTTATAATACCTTAAGGTGTTTTTGTTTTTGTTGTTCTATTAATTTGCACTTTACCCTAGGCAGCCACTAAATGTCTGACCGAAAATAATTTTCGGTCTAGCCAGGATTCGAACCCGGTCTACCATCAACGTTTCCCATGTAGTCCAGCGCGTTAACCCACAGGACCACCACCGTTGCCTTGCCTTATGAGATGTTTATAGATATATCAATTTATTTCGTTTCTATGTACAGGTCGCAGGTACAGGTACAGGTCACAGGTACAGGTACATGTCAAAATACAAATCAATATTCTGTCACACAAGTTTAACTGATTTTGTTAATAATAAATTGATGAAAAAATATTGGGTTGAGTAGAAAATAAAGCATTGTATGCACCACTGGGATTTCAAGATTATAATGCCCTTCAGGCGAAAGATATCCCTCGGGCCATAGGCCCTCGGGCTAGTTTCGCCTTCGGGCATTATAATCTACATAATCCCCTTGGTACATAAGTAGCTATTCGGTCAGACATTTGGTGGCTGCCTAGAGAAAAGTGCAAATTAATAAAACTACAACAACAAAAACACCTCAGGAAGCGGGCGTTATGGATCAGGTTGTTATAGGTATGTTAACGTATTTCATTTCCTAGGTATTATGGATCTATAATAGTTAAGTAGAAAATAATAGCTATTTATGTACCAAGGGGATTATGTAGATTATAATGCCCGAAGGCGAAACTAGCCCGAGGGCCTATGGCCCGAGGGATATATTTCGCCTGAAGGGCATTATAATCTTGAAATCCCCGTGGTGCATACAATGCTTTATTTTCTACTCAACACAATGTTTTTTCATCAATTTGTTATTAACAAAATCAGTTAAACTTGTGTGACAGAATATTGTTTTGTATTTTGACATGTACCTGTACCTGTGACCTGTACCTGTACCTGCGACCTGTACATAGAAACGAAATAAATTAATATATCTATAAACATCTCATAAGGCAAGGCAACGGTGGTGGTCCTGTGGATTAACGCGCTGGACTACATGGGAAACATTGATGGTAGACCGGGTTCGAATCCTGGCTAGACCGAAAATTATTTTCGGTCAGACATTTAGTGGCTGCCTAGGGTAAAGTGCAAATTAATAGAACAACAACAACAAAAACACCTTAAGGTATTATAAGCGGGCGTTATAGATCATAACGCCCGCAAAAGCGGGCGTTATGGATCAGGTTGTTATATAATAGTAAAGTAGAAAATAAAACATATTATGTTTTCTTTCGGCTTTTCTGACATATAGTTGACATGTAACAATTCGTATTCTAACTTCCGGCTGGTTGGCAAAGTCATGTGTTGTGGTCATGTGGTTAGGATTCCCTAATTGCATTAGGCATAACGACACTGACCCACCGGTGAGAATAAAATAATGCATCGACGACCTACAAGAATAACAGAAACTAAGCAACAACAGACAATACTACAAATATGCCTGAACAACCCAAATTAGAAAATCTAAATTTACTGTATATCAATATACGTAGCCTAAGAAATGAAATTGAGGAGTTAAATGAAATTTTGGCGGAACAAACATATAAGAACATACATTTACTGGTACTATCAGAGACATGGATTTATCGGAATGAAGTTCAGCTGTATGATACTGGAAAACTACTCTTCTGTACATAATTGTAGGGATACAAGAGGAGGTGGCACTAATATGTATGTCAGACATAATAGAAACTATACAGTGAAGGATACATCCTTTGTAAATCTAGAGGAATGTAATGTGCTGTCAATAACTCTGGCATAATCTAAATGCATAATATGGAGTATATAAAGTATGTTTTTTATTTAAAGATAATTCCCCAAGTCAATAATTTAGTAACTATGTTGGCAGCACAAGCCTTTTCTACATAAAAAATTTGAAAGCATTGACAATTTTACATTATATTGCCAACATAAGGTCATTTTGACTTTTATCTTAAAAAAAAAAACAAATTTTATAAACCACCGAGTAGTAGCGTCCCTACATTCCTTAGTGAAGTCGACAAAATAATGGAAAGGGGAAAAAAAAACTTTTGTATAAAAATAGGTGATATGAACATAAATTTTCTGCTAGATTCCCATACAGGTAACGACTTAACGAGTATAAAAATATTATAACAATGAATGCTTTTCAAATAAAGAATAAACTTACACTTGAAAATGCTACACGTACAACGCCAACAAGAAGAACAATATTGGATCATGTCATGTTATGGTAAATAATAACATACAGTGCCAAATTAAACTGCGTGACCCGTGACCCGAGGCATGACCACACAATTTCAGATCATAAAATGATGAAACTAAAATGTTAATAGAATGATAGATAAATACAGAAAGGAAGAAATGACAAAGATCAAAATAGATGAAGAGAGATGGAGACGGATGGTAGAAGCAAAAGCACTTGATAAGAATAACCTAAACACCTTCCAAGAAATGGCTGAAATCATTGTGAGCTCAAAAAGTCGGTGTTCTAGAAAATATACGTACAAAGTTGAATCTGGCAATAATGTATCTATCACACCGGAATTTTTACGCATTTTGAAAAAAGGGGATGACCTCTATAGACCAAGAGCCCAGAGCCGCCAGACACAACTTATTTTCTAAAGGACAGAATATGTGGGATTGATGAGTAGCACTTATATGTACTATGAACGTATGTATACCCGCTGAGTTGGGTAGACGGCCAATTTACCGACATCAGGTGCGAAAGCTGAGAAAATTTTTAACTTCTATTCTAACGCTTGATTTTTATATATGTTATTGGGGAGACTATTTCATAACTACGTGTGCTCAGCCAGACCAATCGCACGGGCCAAACATCCCCCCAGACGCAATAATAATTTTTCCGTGAGTGTGAGCGCGAGGGTACTTATGCATGCGTTTGAGAGTGAGCGAGATATCTATGTCAACTGATTTCCCCTTTTCAAACTTACAGTGTACTCCAGGCCAGAGTAGAAATGGGATTTGGTTTTTCCCATAATGGGAAAAACCGTTTTTTACAAATAACAGTCAATTGGCCGTCTACCCAACTTAGCGAGTATACATACGTTCATAGTACCTATAAGTGCTATCCAATCCCACACATTCTGTCCTTTAGAAAATAAGTTGTGTCTGGCGGCTCTGGGCTCTTGGACTACTACGTTAGATGGAAGAGATTGCCAAATGCATATACATGAACTGTGTAGAAAAAAAAAGAAAAGTAATATATAAGTAAAGCAAATTGAGAATGATGGACAAAAAATGAACAATAAGGAGCATTATAAACACAATTGCAGAATTGAAACAAAAGCAGCTCGCCAGGTGGCGATTTTACTAAATATAAACTATTACACCACAAGGCACGCCCCCAACTTTGTCATTGCAAAATATAATCGGCCTGGGCACGATTTTACTAAATATAAACTACAAGAGCACAAGAGACGCTAACATTGCAAAATATAATCGCGCTCAGCACAATCCTCCAAAATCTAATCGTTGGCAGCACAACGTGCGGCTGATTCATATAAATGAATCAATTGAAAAAAAATACAGTTATCGAATTTTAAAAATTTACAAGGTGCTGCAATTTGGAGTGTTTTAACCAGGAAAAACATACTTCTAGACCAGATAGAAGAAAATTAACCTGTCATGGAATCGATTTTCGAGAAACGTCGGTTGTCAAAAACCGTATCACGATATCTTCAATGGTACCATTGATACAGGGCGATTTCCTATTTTCTCCTATTATGACAAATAGCTATAAGTTTTTTGTTTATCAATTTTTTTTATTTCTGTAAAAACATTTTGGAGATACTTTTTTGAGCACAATCCAGTGGCGGACTCAGTTTTTTTCGCTCCGATTTCGAGATATCGATCAAAGTCCAATATTTTTTAATAAAACACCCTATATATTAATAGCTCATTGGATAGCTCTGTTTTTGCTGATTTCAATGATATAAAGTTTGATAGTTTTATTTATCTGCCGATACTTTATTAAAGCTGTTGTGATGGCACACGTATTTACGAAACAATAATCTGCAGTTTTGGCAAAGTTTTTTCACTATCCATTGTGTCTTTGTTATTATTGAAAATTCGTTCACCCACTCATTGCAACGTAAGTTAAAGTCGTCGGAATTTTAACTTTAAGCGAAGTACTGCTATGTAATTGTTTTGATTTTCATACTCGATTATATTAACATTTGCATTGTTACACAATGGATTAATAAGTTGAATTAAATTATCCATAATGAAAACACACAATACTAACAATAATAATTAATTTCTAAAGAGTGCTTCTAACAACAAGTAAAATTTGAGGCTAGATCCGCCACGTAGTGTTACAAATGATTAGATTTTGCAGGGATGTGCTGAGCACGATTATATTTGGCAATGACGTTAAGGGTTAGCATCTCTTGTGCTTTAATAGTTTATATTTAGTAAAATCGCGCTGAGGTCGATTATATTTTGCAATGACGAAGTTGGGGGCGTGTCTTGTGCTGTAATAGTTTATATTTAGTAAAATCGCCGCCAGGTGTTGACAAAATTTTACCCAAGGGCTTGAAAAAACTAATATGTGTAATAGAAGATAGATTCGTGAATATGATAAATAATATATTGAAAACAGGAATTTTTCAAATATTATCCCCGTACACAAGAGTGGAAACTGGAAAGTGTTAAGATCTCAACAATTACAGGCCAATATCACTGTTCATTGATTGTGACTGAATTGATTCTCAACCCTCATCTGTAGAATTTTTGATTTTTCCCGGGGCATCGCCACAGAGAAATCATTTTTTGTCGGAATCTCGAATATCTATGGCGGCTACTATTGTGGATTGTAGATTGTATGGAGAGTCGTTTCGGCTTTCCAGCCGCTCAGCTCTGCTACATTTGCAGATATTTTGTACGTGACTCTACATCTTAAATTGTCTCCTGGAAGCGTAGACTTCTGCCAAAATAAGCTATTTTTCGGGGTGTCAGTTGGCCCACTTTTTCTGGTGACAGTGTTGCGCCCTCGAGGAATTCGAGCCTCTTGCAGAATTGGGCAGGACATTCGCAGAGCAGGTGCTCTGCGGTCTCTTTTGCGTCTGAGCAGAATCTGCAGAGATCGTCTTCTGATCTGCCTATTAACCTTAAGTGGTATTTCAGTGATACACTGTTGTTGTTGCTGTTGTACTTTCTCCAAATAAGTAGAAAGGATTATCAAAAGACGAATTATTAAATTCATAGGAAATAATTTTCCAATTTGATGAGCAACAATATGGATTTCAAAAGAAGAGCAACACCTTAGGAGCAGTTTCCTATCTCTTAGAGTACATCTCAAATGAAATAGACCAATAAAAATAATATGTTGTGGCTCTCTTTGTGGACTTGCAGAAGACCCTCGATACTGTTGATATCGAACTAAAAAAATAGGTAATAATGAAATGGGATTTCGAGGCTTATGTGAAAGTTTGTTAAAAACGTACTCGCTTAGCAGGAAGCACTACACAACGGTGAACAATTATGACAGCAACGTAGTAAATTTGAATGTGGGGGTAGCGCAGGGGTCAGAGCTTGGTCTCTTGCTTTACTTACTTTATGTACATAGCTTGAAATATGCTGGATTGGAGGCAAAATTCTTTATGTGTGCAGATGTCGCGGTTCTTGTATTCTCAGCCAGAGACATAGATTCTTGGAATCTTTGAAAAAAAAATATATCTTCATCTCATCGAGACGATAGCATTATCTTCGTCAGCCGGTGAAATTATAATATCCTGAACTGATTTCAGGCTTTTAATTGTCATTAGCGCTTACTTTGGAAAGTTACTGTTGGGTGGTCAACATTTCGTAAAATATTAGCTTGCACAATTCGGATCTCTTCCGATTTATCCACAGGCAGATTCCTGATGGCTGGTTGTGTAGTAAAAAAAAAATTAAAATAAAATAGCTATCATCATATATTTTCATAAGGTTTTATTGTACTTTCGAACTGAGAGCATAGTGCTTTAAGGGTGAGATCACCAACATACAGCAAGGCTCTTTTCACAGGCCGCAATTAGACCGTTGGGACAATAAGAAAATTCAGGCAAATGTAAAGTATTTACAATTTGTACAAAAAAATAAATAAATACACTGCTCTTGAGCTAGGTAAACTTATTTTCATGAAGGCAAGGAACTAACAACATACCAAATCATTTTGTAATTAAGGGAGAGAAATGCTTAGTAGCAACAAAAGTTCCATACATGTTCCGATTCAACTTATCAATCAAAGTCTTGAAAATCGGAGCAATTGTAGTGCCAAAGCAACAAACGGTAAAGAACAAAAAGGCAGGCAGACACCTGGATATTGTTTCAATTGTTTTAGCGTTTAAATCCCACAAGAGGGTAATAAACCATCCAAGATCACAAATCAACCCACGTAACCTCATTTAACTTTGAGAGTCTGGAGAGTCAACATCACCAGAAGTCGATATTACTATAAAATTACATTGGTACCTACTTACCTAATCTAATAGAAAGATACCTAGGTACCCAAAAGAATAGATTTATAAAAAATCGCAAATTAATAAATTACAACTTCTTGTTCCCTGAGCTAAAACTATTGATAATCAATGTTTGCTCTCTTAATGTTTGTACAACAAGAAAATATCACATCTGCAAAGTTGAGGAAGAAACCTAATAATAAAAACAATTACTTGCGAAGGATAGAATATCGTGAACTTACAACAACTTTGTTATTTGAGAAATGCTAAATGTATTTTTTTTATTTTCAGAGATTTTCCGTCACATGATGAACCAATCGAAATTCGAATTCCACGACATGTTCAACCGGACATACGGAAAAATATACCTACAAAACGCCGGAGTGTTTAGCGATTTCTTTTACGAACTAGAAACGTACTACAAAAAGGGCACAGTGCGTCTTTCGGATACCATGGACAATTTTTTCGGTATTTTATACCAAAAAATGTTTATGGTGATTAATTCGCAGTACAATTTTGACGATAACTATATGAGTAAGTAATATACATAATAAGTTACAGCTCATTTGAACCAGTTTTATTGAAGCTGACAATAGATCTGTGTCATCTTCAGGATTTCAAAATATTTTCAAGTGTTCTCATATGGTGGTAGCAATTTCCATGTTCTAATAGTTACTTTTCTTTAGTTTGCGTCAACAACCACATGCTAGAAATGAAACCCTTTGGTGACGTACCGCACAAGCTCACCCAACAACTGAAAAGGTCCTTCGTAGCCACCAGAACGTTTTACAAATCGTTATCCAGAGCGGCAGAAACGATTCGAGACGTTCCGAATTTGCGATTCGATCAAGATTGCTTGGCGCAGCTGACGCAGATGCAAATGTGCGGAGTGTGCAGAGGAGAAATGGGCGCAGGCGCATGTTCGCGTTACTGCGCAGACACGCTTAGCGTGTGTTTGAGGCATTATATGCAGCTGAGCGAAAGCTGGGATAATTTTGTAGGTGAGTAATTTTGGTAGAATGTTTATCATTGACAGTGATGCCAGGTCTGGTGATATTTCACCAGATCTGGTGATTTTTTGAAAAATGGCAATTTCTGGTGATTTTAAAATTGCATCAATTTTGAATATTTTTAACAATAGCACACTTTATAAACATTCCTCGTGATGTATTAAAATTTTACTTCATTAACATACAAATTTCATTTGTTTGACAGAAAACCAAATACCCATAAGTGGTGTGTGCGGTCCTTTGATTTTTATATAAATTTGTATTTGTTCTTTTCAGAGCTGGGAGTATTGACAAAAAATAGTTACTTTACTTTAACGAGTTGCTAAAAGTAACGCGTTACTTGGTAACTTCGTTACTTTTCAGATTGATTGATAAGTAACTGTAACGACGTTACTTTCCTGCAGTAACTGCAGATCGTTATTTTGTTAAAGTAACGAGTTACTATGAAAGTAGCGCGTTACTATGAAGATAACGCGTTTATATGGAAGTAACGTGTTACTAGTTACTATAAAAGTAACGCGTTCTCTCAATTTGTTTATCTTCTTTACAAATAATTGACGATTGAGGAAAAGGGAAATAAGTAGGTAATCCAAAAACTTTGTATGTCAAATAAAATATGGGTAGTACCTACAGAAAATTTGTTTTGAAAGTCCAAAATAATCGTTTTTGGGCGTGGCGCGCGCCGCCTCTGCTCTAAAGACACTATATGCAGACACTGGGACGCTTCAAAAAGCAGGTTTGTCCAAAACCAAGTTGTCTATTTAGTCGCTTAATCCTTAATCCTTTTGAATTTTGCAACAAAACTCTTCCACATATTCGAACTCACAAACTAAATACATATTGGCATTTCGTCAAGGTCTTATTTGATTGTTTGGACTGCTGTCTTCGTGAGTCAAATTAAGGAATAACGCAATTTTCGACGTAAATAGTTATATTTGAAGTAACGCGTTACTTTAAAAGTAACGCTGTATTTAAAAGTAGCGCTCTATTTCAAACTATTTATTTTATTTGAAGTAACGCGTTACTTTAAAAGTAACGCTGTATTAAAAGTAGCGCTCTATTTCAAACTAACGCGTTGAGGTAACGGATTACTTTCAAATAACGAGTTATTTTTAAGTAACGAACTATTTCTAAAGTAAAGAAGTTACTTTCAAAGTAAAGAAGTTACAGTAACGCGTTACTTTCCAATAAGTAACGAAAATAAAGTTATCATTATTCGAAAGTAACTGTAAATTTTAAGTAACGAGTTGTTTTTATGCAAAAGTAACTGTAAAGTAACGCGTTACTTTTTTCAAGTAACGATCCCAGCTCTGGTTCTTTTGATATATTTATATATGTTTCCCTTTTTATATTCCAATTTCTGTTTATTCCAGGCTCTTGTTGCTATTGGCCGGTTATTTTTCAAGTTGGCAACATGTATTTTGTTTGGCCAGTGGCGTTGCTTATGGGGGGTTTCAGTCAAACCAATCGAAAACTCGAAATTTTTATTTTTCATATTTTCGAAATTTTGACTTTTCCAATTGATTCAGCGGATTTAAATTGATCGAAAAAAATCTAACATCACTTTCAAAATAGCGATTTCAAAAAGCTAAAAAATCTCAATTTTTGTTCTGGAAATTTTATCAAATCTTGACCAGGTTAGGAATAATGGCCAATATCTTCAAAGAAATTTGAACAAATCGAAATAAATTATATATGGTTGGAAAGAGCATTAAATTCCCTATAAATCCATGCTAAATTGGTTCTGATAACTCGAATACTTTCTGGGTAATTGGATCTCAAAGTTAACTTTTAGTCCAAATTTTATCAAAAATTTCAAACTCGATTTTCTCAAAAACCATGAGAGCTAGCGATTTTAACTAAATACCATTTTAAAGCCCTTGTCAACACTTACATTTCCTGGAAATTTTAATTCAAAATCTTTAATAGATTTTAAGATATCCAAAATCAAATATTACGAAATAAAATCTAAAGGGGTAACCCTTTGAAAAATTCGAAATTTTTATTGTTTATATTTATTGAATTTTGACTTTTTCAATCAATAGAGCGAGTCTAAATTAGTCGAAAAAAACTCTAACATCATTCAAAAATCTTAATTTTTAGGTTTAAACTTTTTTTGAATCCTGACAAGGTTAGGAGCAATTGCCAATACATACTTTTATTTAATTTTGAGCAAATCAAAATAAATTATATATGGTTGAAAAGAGCATCAAATTCTCTATAAATCAGTGCTAGATTGAGTTTGATAACTCGAATACTTTTAGAGCAATTGAGCCTCAAAGTTGGATTTTAGTTGAAATTTAGTCAAAAACTTTTCAAACTCGATTTTCTCAAAAACCGTAAATGCCAGCGACTTCAAGTAAGTACCATTTTTTATCCAAAATCTTTGACGGGTTTCGAGAAAATTGAGTTTGAAAATTTTGAAATAAAATCCAAAGGGAACCCTTTGAAAAAATCGCAATTTTTATTTTTCAGATTTTTTGAATTTTGACTTTTCCAATCTATAGAGCCGATCTAAATTAGTCGAAAAAAACTCTAACATCATTTCCAAATCTCGATTTCAAAAAGGAAAAAAATCAAAAAGAAAATCTCAATTTTCAGGTTTTTAAAATTTTAAAATTTTTTCAAATCCTGACAAGGTTAGAAGCAATTGCCAATACTTCCATTAAATTTTAAGCAAATCAAAATAAATTATATATGGTTGGAAAGAGCATCAAATTCTCTATAAATCAGTGCTAGATTGAGTTTGATAACTTAAATACTTTTAGAGCAATTGAGCCTGGAAGTTGGATTTTAGTTGAAATTTAGTCAAAAACTTCAAACTCGATTTTCTCAAAAACCGTAAATGCCAGCGACTTCAACTAAAAACCATTTTGAATTCCTCATCAAGGGCTACAATCTCAAAAAAAATTGATCCAAAATCTTTGACGGGTTTCGAGAAAATTGAGTTTGAAAATTTTGAAATTAAAATCCAAATGGGGACCCTTTGAAAAAATCGCAATTTTTATTTTTCAGATTTTTTGAATTTTGACTTTTCCAATCGTTGGAGCGGGTCTAAATTAGTCGAAAAAAACTCCAAAATCATTATAATATCTTGATTTCAACACAGAGAAAAATTGAAAGGATAATCTCAATTTTTAGGTTTAAATTTTTTTTGAATCCTGACAAGGTTAAGAGCAATTGCCAATACTTCTATTAAATTTTGAGCAAATCACAATAAATTATATATGGTTGGAAAGAGCATCAAATTCTCTATAAATTAGTGCTAGATTGAATTTGATAACTCGAATACTTTTGGAGAAATTGAGCCTCAAAGTTGGATTTTAGATGAAATTTAGTCAAAAACTTCAAACTCGATTTTCTCAAAAACCGTAAATGCCAACTACTTCAACTGAGTACCATTTTGAAGCCCTTATTAGAAGCTACAATTTAAAAAAAAAATTGATCCAAAATCTCTGACGAGTTCCGAGAAAATTAAATTTGAAAATATTGAAATAAAAATCCAAAAGGGAAAAAATTCAAAAACTCAAAATTTTCATTTTTCAGATTCTCGTAATTTTAACTTTCTCAATCGATAGAGCGGGTCTAAATTAGTCGAAAAAAAATCTAACATTATTTCAAAATGACAATATTGCAGGAAGATTTTTTGGATCTAAATTTAAAAGAAAAATCCTGACATGTTCATGAACAATTGAGTCTCAAAGTTGAATTTTACTACAATCACTGATCAATAAATCCCATGTATTCCCAAGAATTACAACTAGTTACTTATGATTGTTAAATATTTTACCAGGTGATTTCCATTTTTTTGGGGATTCCTATATCATTCTCAATTGATTACCTGATTTCCTCTAAGCAATCATTTGATTCTCAAAACAATATCCAATTGTTAAGCTTCTTAAGATATTGTGCAAAATGTGGCAACGATGAGCCACATTTTCTCCTGTACCATATGGCATTATCGAATTTCGAATCCGACATTTTGTCTATGGGCCACAATGTCATCTAAGAGTCAAACAGTCAAACCCAAATATTATAATCTTTTCCGGGAAGTAACAAAAATTCAACTAATTGAAGTTTCCTCCCGTACTCAATTCAGAAAATAAAAAAAAATCCCGAAAAATTGAGACTAAAAAACCAGATACACACGATGAAGGTGACCACACATAAAAACCCTTGCCCCTACGGACTCGTAATTGAAAAAGACCCCGGCCCTCTGGGCTCGTAACTTAAGTAGACCCCGGCCCTTCGGGCTCGTAAATTAAAAAGACTCCGACCCTATGGGTCTGCGAAGTGTAGCTGTCAAACTTACGATTTTTTTATATTAAAATTACGTCTCTAGAAGCTCTATTTTTGCTTAATTGTTTTATTCAATTTGCATTTTTTCAACAGCATTAGTGTGCACTGAATGTATTCGTGTTTTTTTCACTAGTTTGTATCAAAAAGAGATAGAAATACATTTTTTCTGAACTGGTTTTAGCAAAAGATTTGTTAAAATTCACAAAATTATTAGGTTTTGGAAGAAAAATTTAAAACGTAGCAACAAGTCTAAAAATGTAGTAACCCTTACGCAATTTAACGTTTCAAAGTAGGCCCTGTAGTTTTTGACAGATAATTCAAAATGGCTAGGTTGTTTCCAAGACCTACTTGATTTGATAAATTTTTTGCTTACAGTTATCTGTATTACCGACATCGATTAAAACCTGGGCTGGGATCACGACAAGTAGAATTCCACCAGAATTCTACTTTCATGTCGTCAGCTTGCCTAGCAACAGTGATCATCGCCTGTAGTATACGCGATAAATAGGTCGCGGGTGACGTCATGAAAATAGAATTTTACTTGTCATGATCCCAGCCCAGGATTGCTTCAAGGTTCACTTGTAGCTTGTAGATTTCGGGGGAGTCGTTTCGGCTTTTCAGCCGCTCAGCACTGCTACCTTTGCAGATATTTTGTGCGTGACTCTACATCTTAATTTGTCTCCAGGAAGCGTAGACTTCTGCCGAAGGAAGCTATTTTCCTGGGTGTCAGTTGGCCCACTTCTTCTGGTGACAGTGTTGCCCCCTAGAGGAATTTGAGCCTCTTGCAGAATTGGGCTGGACATTCGCAGAGCAGGTGCTCTGCGGTTTCTATTGCGTCTGAGCAGAATCTGCAGAGATCGTCTTCTGCTCTGTCCATTAACCTTAAATGGTATTTTACTGGGCAGTGTCCTGTGAGCAGTCCCACCACCAATCTGATGTCTGGTCTGCTCATGCTTAGGAGCTGTTCAGCTCTTTTTGCTGAAAGGGTAATAAACCTTTTTGACTGTCTGAGTCCCGGTGTGTGCCTCCAATATGATGACAGTTGGTCTTTCTCCCATTTGTTGAGTTCTTCCATGATGTGGCTTTTCATTAAGCCACAGTAGGGCTCTAGTCCATGGTATGGTGTTGAGGCCCCTTCCTTTGCGAGGCCATCTGCCTCTTCGTTTCCTTCTATGCCTCGATGACCAGGCAGCCACATCAGCGTTACCTGGTTCTGTGTCACTAGTGTTTTTAGGGTCTGTTTACACTCCCAGACTAGTTTTGACGTGCATTTGAAAGCCCTCAAGGCTTTTAAGGCAGCTTGGCTGTCCGATAGTATGAAGATGTGTTTTCTTTTGAGGCTTTGGTTAAGACACTCTTGTGCACATATATCTATGGCAAGCAGTTCGGCTTGAAATATTGTAAGATGTTTACCCAATGCCTTGGAGAGCTTGAAGTTAGGGCCGGAAATGCCCAGTCCAGCTCCTACCATTAGCTTGGATCCATCTGTGTACCACAGAGATGCATTGTCTGCTTGTGGTAGTTCTTTATTCTCCCATGATTGGCGGTCGTTTATTACCACTGCGAAGGGGATCTCTAAGTCCAATCTGACCATCATGTGGCCACTTGGTTTGCTGGCATTCTCCAGTGTTATTAGATCAACGATTTTCAGATGTCCCCTCAGATCGCCAGGCTTGGACTTGTCTATTTGGAATAGCCTGTGAGCGCTGGTTATTGCCTCCTTTTTCACACATAGGTGAAGTAGGGGCATGTTGAGTAGCGTCTCTAGGGCTGCGGTGGGGCAAGTTGACATTGCTCCCGTTATTCCTAGACATATCAGCCTTTGCACCTTTCTTAGCTTAATCTGAGCAGTGACTTGGGTTTTGGGCCACCACACCAATGAGGCGTATGTGACCATAGGCTTTATTATGGTTTGGTAGATCCAGAATACCATCTTTGGCTTTAGCCCCCATGTTTTGCCAACAAGTCTTCGGCATGACCAAATGGCTGATGTAGCTCGAGAGCATGTTTTCTCTACAAGGTTCACTTAGTTTTTGATAAGTAGTAATCTTATTACTTGTCATAAATGATATTTGACATTTTGCCCAACAGTGTTGCCGATGTTTATATAATTACTGTTATGGAAAATTTGAAATTTGCAAGGCCTACTTGGGCTTTTTTTTGTATAAATTCGAGCCTCAATGATTGACACAATATTTGTTATAAGTTGTAGTTGGCAACACTGTTTGACAAGGGACAAAGTAGGCTTTCCAAAATTTTGAATTTTAAATATGGCGCCCTGTAATATCGACATTGCAATACATACATGTTTCCAAAGCCTACTTGGTTTGATATAAGCCCGTAAGGCGAGAATTTTCCTGAGAAATCAACTTTCAAGATTTCTGGTGATTTTTTTTTCAAATCTGGTGATTTTTCATTCCAATTTCTGGTGAATTTAATTTTTTTGACCTGGCTACATTGATCATTGATAAATATTTTGGGACGTAGATAGGTAGATACTTTACACCATCTGAATTCAAACAGAAAAGAGAAAGATTTCTATCGATTGGCGTGTCCCTGAAACATAGCTCAAACTCTAATAACTTAATTCGATCCAAAGAAAGAAATGAGCTTGCCCTACTTGTGAAGAGTAGGCAATTATTTTAAATTTTAATTCATACATGCAACGGAAGTGATATTGATCCTTCATGATGCTGTTTGCTGCCTGATGTTCACCAAACCACTGATAATTTTTAAACATTTTCTAAAAAAAGCCTCCTATGTTTATAAAGATCCAAGAATGTACCTATGCAATAGACTGAGAAGACCAATGAAACTAAAACACATAAAAATTCAATAAAATAGTGATGAGATATTATGTAGGTATTTAGTTTCTTTCTTCTTCTTCCAGTAGATAGAACACATATCTAATATGACACTATTTAGATTAAAAATAGCTTATTTACCTACATATTCATGGCACTTCATCAATCTTTATTTCAGAGTATCCTCTTGAGACCTATTTTTAAAAGATGTCTATTAAATGAGACAGTTCTAAGGATGCCGAAAAAACCTAATGCAAACATTTATTTTTAAATAGAAAAAAAGCCTAGAGAATTGTTTGATCTCAAAATTACATTTTTTTAAACATACAAAATGATGTCAGGTCAAGGAGATGATTTACGTTTCACTTGAAAAAATCTGAAATATTAAAAAATGTTTAAAAATGTTATTCGGAACTTCACAACACATCCCAAAAGGCAAGCGGCAGCTATCGTGACATAGCTTATAGCCATACAAAATCCCTATAAAATGACAGTCAAGAAATTAACAAAAGTTGAGATTTTAATTAATTCATGTTATGATTGACAATCTTTTGAGGGCCCCAAACATAAACATATCTCTTAGCACAAAATACATATGATAAAATTTTCATTCTTGTTCTTTGTAGATGCCATCGAAAAAGTCGCGGACCGCCTAATCGGTCCTTACAACGTGGATTCAGTCGTAGAACCTCTAAACATCAAAATTTCCGAAGCCATAATGAATTTCCAAGAAATCGGCGCGGACGTTTCACAAAAAATCCAAGCCAAATGCGGTTCGGTGGGATTGAAACGAGTGCGAAGGAAGGCGGGCTACGAAAATCCGCCGGAAGAAAATCCGAACATGGAAATCCGTTATGAAACTATGAAGCTGAATAGTGGGAAAAGTAAAAAGCATAAAAAGGTGCAGGAGAAGGTCGATCAGACGCCGACGTTGGATAAATTGATTGAGGATATTAAACTTGTAAGTAATAATTTTGCATTTTAGGAGTGAATTTCCAATGAAAATCAATTATATATGAGCTATTGATTTGAATTACCTATACCAGATTTCCATAATTTAAACATAAAATTCTCCCAATTCCTCCTAAGCGGATATATTTAATCTGGCTTCACATCGTTCTCTCAAAAATAAATCCATGTCTCCCTTTATTTTGACAATACTCAAACAAACCCATTAAAGGTGACATAAAAAAATCGTTACATCAATATACACTTGGACAGGCCAGGATTAAATCACCAGCTTAATATCCCTCATTTCCAAAATATACATATAAATCTAGACTGACAAACGATCATTTTGAAAGACTAGAAAAAAACGCAAAAAAATAAATAGAGACCAGGACTGCGGGGCATGATTTATATTGTGTTAGTTTTAGGGGCCTTGTGGATAACTCTGCCGATATGCAGCTATTTTGTTTATACGCACAGGCCAGATGGATTTGAGCGTTTAAACACCTAATCCAGAATTATCCGTGTTCCGTAATAAAGTAAACTGTGAGCATACAAATGATCCCGTGCGTGGTGAATTTAATATTTTCGGAATTACTGAAGCCAGGCGTGTGTGCTCGAAATTACAGAGTGAATAATTTTATTGAACAGGAATGGAAAGGAGGTGAACTTTCCACATACTGGAAAAAAATTATAATTTTATTGACTATTTAAATATCCTGTGATATTTTGCAAAGCTTATTTTGCTCAAATACCAAGAAAAAAGGAAAGACGTCCAGTTCTGCCAGTTCTGGACACTTTTTGAAAGAAACCAAAACTGAAACATTTCGAAAACTTTTGAAAAGTTGAGGGACAAAATTCGAATCGGCCTTTAGATATAAACATGTTTGTTCTACCATTTGATTTTCTGATTATGTCTTTCTCTAGAACTCAAGTCGGCACAACATTATTTACATGATCTCCTCTTTTTTAAATTCAAATTCAATTTTTTATTGTCTAACAGCAATACTCCCAATAACAAGACAATAGGTGCACTTAAGCAAACAAAATATAAAGATTTTAAAGCTAACACTATATCTAACAGTTCAAATCTAGAAAATTAAAAAATCAAAAATCAGACTTCTGCAAAATAGGTATAAACAGAACATACAGTGTGCGCCATAAAGTTGGGTACATATGGGAAAATTCTTAATTATTTCTTTTTTCAAAAAACTTTTTTTGGGAATCGTTAGGGCATGATCGATAACCAAAAAATCGATTATGACACATGTCATGTTATTTTTCTGATGACCAGAAAATGTGCAAAAAGTGACATGGGTACAGTTATAGCGACACGACCGGACGGTATTTTCTAATTTATGACCTTCAAGTGTATATTTCGCAAAACAATAGATTCGTTTGATATCAAACTTATGTAGTTTAGTTGAATAAATTTTTGAAATAAAATTAATATTTTCGATTTTCCATTTAATGGTATGGGTAAAATAAGTAGTTTTATTTTTGTTCTCCGATTTGCTTCAAAATCGGCATGTGGAGTTCTTTTTGGATTCTGAACAACTTTTTCTTATAAAATTTTTTGATATCTTGTCAAATTTACCCGTTTTTCGACATCAATATCAACTTTTTTCAAAATTCCCGCTTAACCGATAATCGCATGACATGTGTCATAGTCGATTTTTTGGTTATCGAACATGCCTAAACGATCCCCAAAAAAAGTTTTTTGAAAAAAGGAATACTTAAGAATTTTCCCATATGTACCCAACTTTATGGCGCACACTGTAAATCACATCATCAACTGATAACAAAACAGGAAAAAGAACAAGCAAAAAAAATGTTGGCATACACTATTTTTGGACCTAAAATTCAGTGGTGACCAAACAGTGGACCAGTAGAAATAACAATAAAAATAAGAAAAACAAGCATTATTTAAATATACAAATAGTCATCGACCCACCCAAGAAGCACACAGTGCGCAAATAAACAGCCTATAGATATAAAAAAGTATACAGAAAAAAATCCTAACTCAACCAAAATGAGATAAAATAGCTATCACAACAAACATATTATCACAGATTGCGCATTAGGTACTGGCAAGATATATTTTTTTTTAAATAATTTACCCACACTAACCTACAAATAAGTCTATATCAGCATCGTTCTGCAGGTGATTGTAATATGACACGCTCCATAGATTGGCTCATTTCTGACAAGATATGTGAAGATCAGCAGAGTCTACTAGGTGGTTACATAAGTAAAAAAGAAAGAGTCGACTTGCTTAGATTGTACTTTGTTGAAGAGAAAGGAAGTTGAACTTATTGAGTAGCAAGTGGTGGTCAAATCCTCTTGGAGGGTAAATTCCATCCTTTTTGAAACTCAGATATCTTAGGAATCGCCGTTAAACATACTCGAGCCTGTCCACATGCCTAATTGATGGTAAGGAAACCACATCAGAGAAGCATATGGCAATTTAGACTTGACCAATGAGTTGTGAAACGTAATGAGACTGTCCATGTTCCTAAACTCTCTTGTTGATCTGATGATAAACCCTAGAGTTTTCAATTTAATCAAAGTGGTCATTAAATATGAGTTTTTTGTCGATCACCACCCCAAGATCCCAGATTCAGTCGACTCTCAAAAGAAAACTGTGTGTGTTTAGATACAGGGTATTCCATTTAAAACGAAACAGGCTGAATATCTGATGCCACTTTTATTTTTTTTTAAATCGTCCATATACGTAATTTGATTGTGTGAGTGTTTAAAACATTTTCAGCACTAACCTAACCCTCTAGGGGGGCTAGGACCCACCCTTACCATTCCAAATGGAACAGGAGGTCGAGTGATACCTGTTTCAAAAGACCGTTCAATTTTCTTTCAAATGACATCAAATGAAAGAGAATTGAATGCTCTTTTAAAAGAGGTATCACTCGACCCCTTGTTCCATTTATAATAGTAAGGGTTGGTCCCACCCCGCCTAGAGGGTTGAAGTTGAAGTGCTAAAAATGGTTGCAGAAAACGAGCGTTTTTTTTTAAAACTAAACGTGGTATCAGATATTTAGCCTGTTTCGTTTTAAATGGAATACCCTGTATAAGATTTTTGTATATTTTGACACCAACCTCATCAAATATCAGAGAGACGCAAGATTATTTCCCTGAGAGGCTTCACTGGTGGCATTATAATCATAAGATTGGAAACCATTGTATTCAACAGATTGTGACCTACCACGGAGGTTGTAGATAGATAGGTTAATAAAGTTGTTGTGAAACATCTAATCCAAAATTTTCACATCAGTGGATAATAGGAGAAAACTTGTTTTCCCTATTCTGAGTTTTCCCATCTAACTGATTTTTGGTCGGCCTATTAGATGGCCAGTACTAAAACAGCAAAAGTGCTGTTTAGTGTTGAATCCTAGTCTTGGCAAATTTCGCTCGTCGTACTACATCTACTTTGCCTACAGGCACTAAACTTGAATTGGCGTTCTTTGCTCACAGAACTCTTTGCTTTCCTAGCCACACTGGCGAGACCTGATAGGTCGAAACGCGTCTGTGGATGGAATAGCAAAGAAAATTGATCCAAACATTTCACATCAGTTGTTGTGAAACCTAATTTTGAGCATTTTTTGAGCAATAAGCCTATGATCCAACTTATCGAACGCCTTCGAAAAATCCGTGTAGATCACATCAAGTTGTTTTCTTTCATTTATAGCATGATATGCCCTTTTCAGGAAAGTAGTTATGTTAGTGATAGTTGAGCGTCTGCTATAAAATCCATGCTGTATGGTGGTAATTGAGTTTTTAACTTGATGGAAGAGATTGTCATATACACAAACCTCAAAGGCCTTCTAGAAATTGGACAAAATGGAAATTGGTCTATAATTAGAGATATTGTTGATATCCCCACCCTTGAATACTGGACATATTTTAGTTTTTTTTCCAGTGATCAGGGCAAGTGTGTGTGTTGATTGCTAAGTTAAATATGTGGTGCATTTTTGATGTAAGACGGGGCACAGTGCACAGTGCAAAGCCACGTAGTATGAAAGATGGTATTTTGTCATAACCAGAAGTATGTTAGTTTTTTATTTTTTTTAGGGATTCATTGATTTGACATTCAGTAATGTGGGTGACATTTATATTAGAATTGCCCAGCCTCGTTCAGACTATCCAAACTAAAATCTGAATAAGCTTCATACACACTTTTAAAAAACTCAGAGAAGCCATTTATTATACTCTGTGGACAATCCAGGGAGGATTGACAAGAAATTAATTTAGTTGGGATACGTGTTTTAAGGCGTTTTTGACGAATGTATTTCCAGAAGTACTTTGGATTCCTCTTGATTGAAGATTCTGTATCACTTATTATGCTTTGTATGCAACATCAATTTTTATTTTTATCACACGTCTCATGTATGAGTATGCTTGGTAGTCCAAGTTTGAGCCAGTTTTTTTGTATTTTTTAATTTTTTATGAAGCCTATTATTCTTCTCACTAAGATTGTTTAGTATTTCTTTGGTGTACTAGCTAGGGTAAACATAACTTTATTTGATTTTTTATTAAAATATAATGAATGGGACAGATTGGTCGAAAATGCTGTAAAGTGTATTATAAAAATGATTGATGACTTGGTTAACATTAGTTTCATTGATTAAAGTGTCCCAATTTACGACACAGTAGATGATACATCAGGTTTGAACTGGCTTTATTTTAAAGTTATAGTTTCTACTTGTGTTGGAGGTTGGAAAGTCACTAAACCCGGCATCTGGGTTTACCTGCATGTCAAATGTAAATGTTAAGGGTATGCAGCACAAGCGGAAGATGATCTCTTGTTACCTCACATTCAAAGTTAACAATAACATGATCCAATATGTTTTTCCATATGTTTGAGAGGGTGTTATATTTTGCTAGGTCCCCTAGCGTTAAAAATTATTAATATGAGTTTTCTTTACATTTGTGTTGGGATTGAAATCACCGATAAAAGCAACTTTGTTTTTCTGAACAGGTTCATATGTGGAGAAAAATTCAAATAGGCTCTGGTGTGTGTTGGAGGGTGAGTTAGGTGGAATATAAATACTAAAAATATATAGAGTAGAGTTATCCAGATACAGCTTACAGCCTTCAATATCAACAATAGGTACCAGATTTTCCAGTTCTTCCAGTTTGAGCTTTGACGAGGTGAGGTCGTGCATAAAACCAAGAAGTACACCTCCACCTCTTGTGACATCCATATAGACAGCATGGTTTTCATTGAACAATTCATTATTAAATACACCATCCTGGATCCAAATTTCCGATATTGCCACGACATTGGTCTCACAGTGAGAAACAGATTTATAAAATTCAGTAATTTCAGTGTTTAGGCCCCTAGCATTTTGGTATGTTTTTGTACATTCCTGCTAGACAACCCAATCAGTTCACTACCGAAGCCTGATGGAAGAGATGTTAGTGAAGTCCCTTGAACACCTCTTAACAAAATCCAGCAGTTTCAGAGACCTGTTAGGGATATCCAGAATGTGGCTGGAGAAGCTTAACGAGTTATCAAAAATGACGCCGAGATCACGTTGTTGAGACACTGTTTCAAGTGGTTCATTGTTTATGTGGTGAACTAATTGTATGGGGCTTTAACTTTTGAAGAGAACGATAAATTTACATTTAGAGACATTTAGTTCCATGCCACTTGTGACACACCATTCGGAGTGTCTATCCAAGTCAGATTGTAGTGAGGCATAATCTTCGTGGGAGGAGACTCGGGCAAATATCTTTAAGTCATCGGCAAAACACAGAAATTCACTATTAATGAAATAAGAAGAAATATCGTTGATGAAAATATTGAATAGCAGGGGTTCCAGGTGAGATCCTTGAGTACACATGAGGGGATGCCAATGGGCTGTGAGCAGAAGTTGATGATCTTGACTGTTTGGGTTCTGTTCCTAAGGTAGTCGCTAATCCACACAAGCAGAGTACTAGAAATTCCAATTCTTTCAAGCTTCGCAAGTAGGACGCTGCTGTTGACACGGTCGAAGGCTTTAGCAAAATCGATATATACGGAGTGAACAATTCCACCGCTCTCAAGAATCCCTGATATCGTATCCTGGTACGTCAGGAGAGGTTAGTTTCGGTTAAGCACTTTGGCTGGAAACCTGCTTGCTGTTCGATAAGGCAAGGGTTGATCATATAGGAGTTAGGAATTTAGTTACTATATTCTCAAAGACCTTAGGGATAGTGTTAAGGATACTGATAGGCATGTATTTGGTAATATCCATTTTGTCACTGGTCTTATGGATGGGCGAAATAAAACTCCGCTTCCAAGTCTCAGGAAAACCCCACTACTAAGTGATTCATTGAACAAAATAAACAAAGGCCGAGATGGTATAAAGCTACTTACTACACCTGCTGAGCATCTGTGGGAGGATGCAATCCTGGCCAGGTCCACGAAAGATTCGTAGCTTACACAGTTCCTCGTAAATAAATGAGATAGAGATTTCAAAGTCATGAATGTGAATGTTATACTATCAGAAATGCTGTGGCGCATGGGACACATGCTTTTTCTGAATATACAGAATGAAAGTATGCACCGAAAAGATTAGCTAGCTCAGGTCCAGCATTGACAAAATTCCAGAAATGTTTTAGATTTTTATCCCTAAGCAACACCTCTGAGCATATGATATCATTTGTATAGCAATCTTTGGAGAGAGTCTTACACCGAGCCCGAAGGTGTGAAAATTATTGTTTATGAAGACGCAGAGTCTTCATTGCATGCTTGCTTTGTTTTTTGGAGATCATCAATCAATTGATCATTGACGTCCTCAATTGACTTGCCTTCTAGATCGTTTTTTTTTATAATTCTTCTCCTTTCTTGTTTTAGGTCAAAATCAGTGGAAAAAGTTTTATGGTTACAGAATTGAAAAATTAAAAGTTTCTATGTTCCACGATCTATCCATTTGGAATAAAATCAACTTCTTTCAAATGATTTTCAAGCTTTTCTGCTCTTTAAGTTTCCAAAATGTGACTCTAGTACTTATTCTCTTGGTAACAGCAATATATTTCTGGAATAATTCGTGTGGATGTATGAGCTTCACGGAATGAAGTCGCAGTCCTTTATGATACTTACTTAAAAGAAGTTTCTTCCTTCTCTTTTCACTTCGCTTAGCCTCATAAAATTCTATTTGACTCCTATAGTCCCTCCAGTATATCATCTGATGGAACGATTTTATGGTTGTGTGAAAATATTCAGCGGTCGTTGCCAGGATGTTAACCTTTCCTTGCCATCATTGTCTCTTGGTTGGGAGACTTAGTACCGCCGGACAGGCAGGGGTGCTTTTTCTTCTTTTTCCTATAGCCGTTCTCCATCCTCTGGATAAAGGCCTCTCTCAGATTTGGCCAGGAATTTCTATTCTGTACGACCTGGTACCAGCTTAGACCTGCTGTTCGCTTGATGTCGGAGTACCAGCGTTTTTGAGGTCTGCCAACGCTTCTTCGTTCCCCCCAGGGTCTCCATGTACCATATCCTACCATTATTAATTTCTCTGGTCTGGATTCTAATTTTAACTTTCTGGTTTCTTTTGGTTTCAAATTGTTTGATATACAACCAAAAAGCTTTATTTAGTCCAAGTTAGGTTTCTCATAATTCCATATTTCTGCAAGTGTCTTTGTATTTTCCAATGTTCTTGTCTCTGTTAATTAGATAGGTACCTATACTTACTAAATATTTCTCCAATTTTTAATCAAAAATAAAACTCTGAGCCCTTTCCATCACTGTCCTATTAAAACGTTCTACTACTCCATTCTGCTTTGGATTATAAGCTACCGTATATTGTATTCTTATACCCTTGTCTTGACAAAAATCTTTAAAAGCATGTGATGTGTATTCACCCCTATTGTCACACCTTAATTTCTCCATGTTTAAATTAAATTTAACTTCAACCATACATAGCGACATAATTTTTACACTTTGATAAGGCCTCACTTTTATGGCTCACGAAGAAAATTACATGAAAATGTGAGAAATGGTCAATATAAGAGATAAAATATGACTTACCGTCGTATGTTGTGGTGATATCGGCCCACAAATATCAGTAGACACCGTTTTCAAGAATCTGTTGGCTTTTCTTTCCTACGGAATATATCTACAAATGGCAATCTGATGGTTTGTTTTGAGTAAATTGTCACATACCCAAACATATTTCAGTTATATGTTTACCAGTTTCGGTTTGTAATTTTAAAATTTCCCGTATTGTTGCTGTGATTGTTTGCCCTTGTTAAGCCTTATTTATCTTATGAAATACATTATTACTTTCCTAAATGTATTTTCCAAATTTTTCTGTGATTAAATGATTTGTCGCTCCACTGTCAACAACAAAATACATATACTTCCAGTGTTACATGACAAGTAAAGGCATTTTCCAAACAATCCTCTGATGATAAAAATGTAATGTCTTCCTCCACCGGTTCATTACTCGCTTCCCGAGTGGCTTCCTGAACATTATTAGAATTATATCTGTGAGAAAAATTTCCGTTAAAATCTCCTGTATGACCAGAATGATAATTCCTCGGTAATTGCCATTATATTCATTGTTCCTATATTTATATATGTGAACATTCTGATCTTTTGTGCCCGTCTCATTACACGAATGATTAACACCCAGAATTTCCCAAGTAACTTTCAGGATTATTGTAATTACCTCTATATATTCCAGGTTTTCTCCGTCTACCTCTTTTGTTATAGGTACTTTGACAGAAAAACAGTATTTGTTCCTTCCTCATTTTTTTTTTCTTCAATTCTCGGGCCTCCTCCATTAGAAGTTTGTTTTCCACAAAAAACTTATGTCCACTGCACTTTGATTCTGGCAAAACAAGATGTCTATTGCTGGTATAGCAGATAACAACTGGAAAATCACTTCATTATCTCCAAATTCTGTGAAAAAAAAACTCATTTGTGTTCCCTCTGTATATACTTCAAAGTTCGTAGTTGTTTCTGCAAATAACTTGATATATACCCCTTTTCGTGTAAAGTACTTTCCAAAATGTCCATCATTTCCTTGGCATTAGTTTTTAGTTAGACAGAATCAAGAATATTATCTGCCAATTTTTGTACAATGGACATCTTTGCCTTGATATTATTTTTCTTCCAGGTAGCCTGTTGAGCATCCAAGGATTCAAGCATTGGAGTAGTTAAAACATCCCTGTTGTTTACAATAACAATTTAACTCTAAATTCCCAATTGGCAAATCCGCTTCCATTAAATGGTTTTACATGGTATAAATTCTGTTTCCCAGCCATTTTTTGTTTAAATTCCTTTGTGCGAAAAATTTCCTTTTCGTTTTTCTTTTTCTACTTCCTTGATTCCTTGGTTAAGACACTGGAAACTGCACTGACTGGTACTGGGCCCATAACCTATTGGATGTTATAGTGGAAGCACAATACAGAAACACACTACGTTTTATTTAATTTACTATTTTTTTATGATGAAAATACACAAAAGAAAAAACCCAAAAACCTAATTTTACAACATGACATTACATTACTACATGTTCAGAATTGTACTGGTATACTATGTCAACTGAACATAATAATTCAATATTTCTATCGCCTATGTAGGTAATATATATCGTCCATTCCTGGGGCTTTCCGTTGTTCAATTGGCTTAGCGCTTTTGCAATTTCTTCTTCTTCTATATATCTTCTGACCCAACATTATTTAGATTAAAATTTTGAATGTTTCGCTTTCGATTTCTTTTTTGTTATTTTCGTTGTTGCTTCTTGAGTGGTATAGTTCCTTATAGAAATTTTCCGTTACACGCAATATTCCATCTCTGACTTCTATAATAATTCCTTGTATGCTTTCTGATTTCTCTTTTGTGTGCGTTCTCTCATTTCAAATTGTTCAAGCCTTTTTGTTATTCTATCAGTTTTTCGATTTGTGCTTCTTGGTAGTTTTTAATGTTTGGTTTTGTCATCCTTCTGGCTATTTTGTTAGTCTCTCTGTATTCTGGTGTATCTTTTTTTCCTTGTTATATGAGTTCTCTTCTCTTCTCCAGCATTTGTTTTGTTTCTCTGCTAAAAATTTCTGGCCTACTCGGTTCCATGAAATTTTTTTGCTGTTTCTTTTATTGTTTTCGTTATTCTTTTATTAATTTGCCTTATGTCTTCATGGGGTTTTATGGGGCCTTTCTTCAGTTTTTGTGTTAACTTTGTTATGAATTATTTTTGTGTGTGTTTTACTGGTATGTGTGCTTAATTTCTGCCAGTCGTGAATGAGCCTAAGACGTCTACATCTTCTATTATGTGTTTTTGATGTATTTGTTTATACCTCCGGACAGGCAAGGGTGCTAGTTCTCCGAATACCCCTTACCCGGATCCCGAAGAAGGCTTCGCTTTCAATTTATTGTGAAAAGAATTTTCTCAAGAACAATAAATAAGAATATTGATTCTTTGGATTGATTATACCTATATACGTCAGCAAATTTTTGTTAAAAATGAGTTTGTACTTTCTGTCCCATACCCATAGTGAAATAAACCAACTTCCAATTTGAATAAGATATTTAATATGTTTTTCTTTTTTCAGAAAATTAAAAACACCAAAAACTTCTGGATTCAACTACCCTACCAATACTGCAATAACGACACCATTTCAGCAGGTCCAAGCGACGATGGTAAATGCTGGAACGGTACCACAATCGGTATTTACGAGAAACCCAAACCCAAACTAGATTCGACACCAACCGACACTCTAATCACCGGACAAATTTACATTTTGAGCACCCTAACGGACAAATTGCGCAAAGCCTATCACGGCCAGGACGTCGAAATTGTCGATGACACTGAAGACTCGTTTGACGGAAGCGGTTCAGGTTCTGGTGACGGAATGGACGAAGAAGACACTCCCAAAGAAAATAATGAAGAAGATCCTGTGGTTATCGACGAATCATTCTCCACTCCGCCTCCAATTAGTAGCACGTTTATTCCAGAAGTTAGAAGGACTTCCAGTTCGAATACGAACTCTGATATGTCGCTCACCAGAGCGTTGTTATCATACTTATTACCAATGGTGATGGTATGGTTTGGTGGTGCCATCAAGGATTTGCTGTGATATTTGTAAATGACTGTATATAGGGAGTAATAGTTGCGTGTATAAGTCGGATGTCCATAAATATGGGTCTGCCATTGGTTGCGAGTTGAAACTAATGACATTTTTACGCAAATAGATGGTTGATAAAATGTACTTATGTTGACATCCTTATTTGAAGGGCAAAAAAAGGCATTCACTCAACAGTAGAGTGTTGGCAACTGATATGTATAGATAATTTTCCTCTATTTGTGTTACAAAGTCATTGGCGTAAGTCCTTATATAGGTTGTGTAAATAGGTATGCTATTTAATTTGTGCTAATATAATTTTTGGTGGCTTCATTGTGTTAAAACAAAAAAAAAGAGAATAATGTACTAAAGTGCTTCAATGTTTTGAGCACCTAAAAAGACTAAGAATGACACTTTCATCCAGAAAAAAAAAATATCTAATGACTCTTTCCCAGAAAACATTGATCATATTTTGTATTTTGGCAATACATATACCAAAGATTGATTAAGATTTTCTATTGCAAAATTAAAATTCGGAAAATCTAATTTTACCTTTTTTCCCTTTCGATAAAATTCTCTTAGAATCTGACTGAAGTGATAAAAGACTTAACTTATCAGAATAATAAATCAAATCAAAGTATGCGAACCAAGTGGAAAATGGCTCGAAGCTCTTAGCTAAATAAACTTACTGAGTAATGAGTTTCGCCAGTAGGAAATGAAACAGTAATCTTACAGTATTTAATTTGCATTTTTAAATTACACATAATTAGTTTATCTAATAAGATCTTGGGGGGTTGTTGGAAACTTCTTATTTTTGTGTTATTTTGAACATATATAATTATCATTTATGTTTCTAAGATTCAAAAATCGCTTGAATCCAATTGAAGAAACCACCATTAATTTTATCCTTATCAAGCTTGAACTTACTTATTTGCTGACTATGAATTTTATTCTGCATTTTGGATGAAAGTCATTGAATTGTGGTAGTTGATGTAATCATTGAATAATAAGGTGTCATCTATTTGTTATTGCCATCAGCTATCATTGCTTATGAAGATACATATTTGAATAATTTTATTTTCAATAGAAAATCAAGTTGCATCATTTTGGTACCTATATAAAAAATTATATTTTCTTCATGCAGGCGAGTTAGAATTATTATTCAAACATCCCTGAATTATTTCAAAGGAATCTGCATACTTAAATCATTGTTAAATTAGAAAGTGTGATATTATATTGTATATTTGATAGTAGATAGCTAATAAAAAAGGATCAATAATTTGTTAAAATAGTAGTGAGTGATAACATGAATTTATCAAATAACTTTGGTCATTTTCATGAACTAATAATAATATATACTTATGTATCTATTTTATGTAGTTTTGACTTACAAATTTGGGTTTAGCCTAGCCAAGTAATGCTGAGTTTATGAAACAAAATGGACTAAAGAGTCAAATAGGCTCAGTTAATGAAAAACTAAGAGGCTAATAATGATTATTATTATTGACATTCTTCAATTTGTAATTATTGTAAATACTGTAAGTTGCAAAAAAGACTACAATACCTACTAAAAAATGATGCCAACTTTTGGGCACATGAAAATGTGACTTTAGTTATTGTGATTTCTGATACATACGCAAAAGGCTTTAAAATGTATACTTTCTTAAATAGCATGTTAATTATTGTAATTTCTCATGACTTTACACAATAATTGTTTTTTGTCCTATTAACTATAAATAGTAGTTAAATGTTTATTGATGTTGGGGTCCAATAAATACTACTGAATAAAATGTATTTCTTTTCAATGTCTACTTATATTATCAACTACTTGAAGGTTCACATACTTTAATCACTTTTTAGCTACTTACTACTAAAATAGCATGTATTTTGTGTATATGTTTTTTAAGACTTCAGAAACTTTTTATGTATTTATAGGTAAAAAAAATATCGAGAAAAATATGTTTCATTGAGAAAAGTTGAATAATCAATCAAATGATGGTTTTAAAAAAACTATTTATTTATTTTGTACAAAATAAAAACATTTAGTAATATGTATTTTGTTTTATTATTTGGTGGCATTTTTAGATAATATACCTAATTTCTATAGAATATGGAACAGTTTGAAAAATGGCAATTGGTAGTGCTTATATTAGCATCGAACAAAATTGAGAAATGGTAAATCCTTATGGTCTAGGTAGAAGATAAAGGCAGGGTGGCAACTGATGTGGATTAGGAAGGATTTCCTGAATTTTAACAAATTTCAATGTATAATCTGGACATCGTCCTTTTGAAATCTTTTTATCTTCAATAAGAGTAACGACCTGGATTAAATCCAGTCAATTTTGATTGCCAACCCAGCTTTGTGACAGGTGGTTCATGATGAGAGCTTCTATAAGTCAGAAGGAAAAGGGACACGAATGTATCTATTCCTGTTTCATTGAGAGTTATTGATTGATGGTCCAATAGTTCTTGTTGCCCGTTCCATGCTTGATGAAGTGGAGTCATTCTAGTTTTGTGGATTCCTAGTAATCGCATCAGTTATTTATTTGCATAGTTCTAGTTCTCCTCTGATTAATATGAAGTTCCATTGGTAACATAATTTTCGGTTCTTTGTGAATAAATGGAAATTGATGAATTATTATTATTATTATCTTAGTATAGTTTTGATAAGAAACCTAGAAGGAAAAAAAAGGAGATTGTTGAAATCTTACTTGCTGCAAAGAGAATTGCAGTTTCATGATGATTTGCTGAGAGAACCTTATGATGAACCAGATGATTTTCGTAACTAGTCGTATAAAGGAGTCAACACTCGCGCTCTTACTAAATTTAGTCAAAATTATCTGCGCATTATTTTGAATGAAATAGGTTACGCTGTTTATAAACTTCCTTCTAAACGCTTGACCCATGATGATATGAACCTTTCCTTCGGTTCTGATACTTCAACTATAGCTGCAGGCATCTTCAATGGCAAAAATAGAGCATCTTGCCAACTCATTTGTCATTATATTACCCCTGATATTCTAGACTTTGCTCTATCCACAAATGTCCCCTATTATTATTGGCAATATTTACGATCTTAGCTCCGACCACAATCCAATTAGTCTTAAAGATTGTGATCAGGTCCAAGATGTCAACTCTCACTACACTTTTTCCTTTAACAAATATTCGCAATTCAAATCGCATCTTGAAGCCAATCATATCCCACCAGACGTGTTAAGCCTGAATCTTTTAAAAATAAGACTTGGCAACCTGGTTTTAAGTGCATGTGGTACGGCAAAAAATCTGGGTCTACTCATGGACATTGATCTAAGATTCTCAGGGCATATTAATAACTGTGTCAACAGAGCTTTTGCCAACTTCAAACTGATATTTAACCAACGAGCCCTGCTTAATGAGAATCTTAGGAAAGTGTTATGCGACTCCATTGTCTTATCTCACTTTAACTACTGCGATGTACTGTACGGACCCTGTCTGCTGGTTTCCGATGCCAAAAGAATTCAGCTCATGCAGAATTCGTGTGTCAGGTTGATAGGTGGTATTAGGGGCCGTGAGAGGGGTGTGAGTGCCAAGTTGTGCGAAATTAAATGGCTAAGAATGAATGAAAGACGCGCACTACATAGTTTGGTTCTGTTTAACAAATTTATTTGTAAAAGATGTCCTGACTATCTGTATGATAAAATTAAGTTTCGGTATGATGCCCATAACATGGAGCTTCGACACAAATTTACAATAAGTCCTCCCATGCATGCTACATCCATGTATGAGAGATCATTCAGCTACCAAATATCAAAAATGTACTATAAAATTCCTGCTGATTACAAAACAACCTCTGAGTATAATTTTAAGCAATTTGTTAGACAAAATATTAAATTTTTTGTCTGAGCTCGTACCATCACCCCCATTGTCTCTCTGGCCTGTATAATGTGTTTATGTTTAACTCGGTGTTTAACATTTCCCTTAGGTATATTTTATACTTTGTATCTTTTTCTATATTCTTTATATTTGTGTATTCGTATATTTTTTTTTATACTAACACCCGTGCTAGGTACTAGTCTAAGAACTTGCGATAGACTTATGATTGAAAGTAATACCATTGTTCACCTTTCAATGCTATTTGATAGGGAAAGGTGATAAATTTACCTGAACCTGTGGACATCGGATTGTGAACAGGATATATATTGTTTGCACTATTGTGCTCTGGTTGAGATAGGAAGCTGTGCTTCAACTCCGCCATTTGTAATTCTAAAATGTTTGTTAAATATTATATATCTGGATCTTGTGAACTGATAAATTGCAATAAAGCCATTTATTGTTATTATTATTATTATTATTATTATTATTATTATTATTATTAAAATAGGGTGATCTACTAGCTGACTTGTCCCCTGAGGTTAGCTCCATATTATGGAAAATGAGTTGTTCTCTTCTAAATAAGAAAAATAGGTAAATTCAAATTCCCACCATTCATGGTAGAGCTAGTTTGGTGTATTCTAATCAAGAAAAAGCACGCTGACACTTCAGTCAAAATTTTCACTAAACGAAGACCCTGATGACGATATTTATCATGAACACGTAGACAGGCGCTATAGAGAGATCTGTAGGCTGCCTATCCCTTTGAATGATATAATAACTCCTGTTTCTACCGACGAAGTAAAATTTTTCATTACCCGTTCAGTCAGCAAGAAAGCCTCTGGTTATGATGATATTAGTATAGTTTGGCAAGTGGTAACTTGGTAGAGACGAAAGGGGGAAGAAAACTGGGGCGTAACCTAAAAACATCCACTGACACCTCAACTGACACCGCCTGATGACAGCCATGGCTTTCGGTTCAGTGGCACCGGAAACACCAAGGAAATAAACCAATTAAATTATTAGAAAAAAATTCTCTAGTTTCGCCAATATCCACGCCACTGCCTGCTGTCCTTCAGACTCTAACCAATAGAATCATGCCTCTGAATAATCACGCCTCTCTACATCCATCATTTCGCAATGTTGCTGGATTTTTTTCTATTTCGAAATACTACACATGCCCATACAGCAAAAAAAATATGTCACCAACTTGTTTATCATTGTTTCCGTCAAGTTTGGCTAAGCAGCAAATTCTTTTGGAGTTCGCCGTTTGGCTAGCCAGACTATACCTAATAGAGTTTTTCTCCGAATGACAGTAAAAGTGGCTTTTTAATGACACTTGACAGGATCAAAAGTTGTATTTTTACTGCCTAGGCATTAAAAGTAACAGTGTCACAACGTTCCAGGTAATAATTTCACTCAATTTGGTATTTGAAATTGATGGTGACAATGATAATAATTGTCAAAATAATTTAATTATTTAGATAATAATAATGAATGAAATAAATATAAAAAAGATGTCCATATGTGAATTTGAACATTCGGAGAAAAAATTATATGTTTTACATGGCAGAAAAGCAGATTTAATGCCTCGGCTGGTTTCCTAGCCTCGGCTATGAAACACCAGCCGCGGCATTAAATCTTGTACTTTTCTGCCTAGTAAAACAAATAACTATTTTAAAACCTACCCTTACTCGCATTCTAAATGAATACCTCAGTATCAATTATTTTCCTAGAGCATGGAAACTGACAAGTTTTGTGACTGACAACCACAGCTGACAACAGTGATACCAATTTCAAAGGTCACATTACAATAGGCCTTTTCGGAAACGCTGATCTGATTAACCGGATCACCAGCTGACATCCTTTGTCTTTTTTCAATCGTATTCATTTAAGAAAGTTAAAAAAGACAAACAGCTGGTGATCGGATTAAACGGATCAGTGTTTCCGAAAAGGCCCATAGTCCAGCTTCATGACAAATTTATTCTGCCATTATCTCTCGTCAAAATTTTCATTAATTTCCTCAAAGCCAGAAGTTTCCACAGGGCCACCGGGAGCCGGGTCGGCGGGCCCCATAAAAAAAAAAATAACGGGCCCTTTTTTTTTGGTCCCCCAAATAAATAATAATGGGCCCCCCTTTTTTTGGTCCCCCAATAAAAATCCAGGCCCCCCAAGTCTTACGGACCCCGGAATTTGTCCCGTCTACCCTGTTACCCGCAAAACCGATTGAAAGGTAAATAATAATCTTTGAGGGAGTGACTGAATAGTGGGTAACTAAAACAAAAAGAAAATAGAAAGATAGGGTTGGTTGGTGGCTGAAATCTAGAAACGTGATTTTGTGTGAAGGGTTGCCGACTAGCTTCCAATGCGGAGACGGGTGTGGATCAATCAGATAATTAAATATAGAGCGCCACCTGCTTTATAACGAAAGCAGGAAACTTCTACGGACCTAAAGCAGCACAACCTGAAATATAAACGTAAACAAGAAGGAAGGACAAAAGTAAAACGCTTTGCTACAATCAGGTACGGGTTTTAATTAGAACCAGAACAGGTTGACTTTAGAGCAGGTTCGAAGTGGGTTTTCCGAACGCCCTGGAACACTGAAAATTATTTACACTGGAACCAGAACAAGAAAAGAAATCCTCTAGAAGTACTTTACCTTATGTTCTTAAAATAGTATTTACAATAATTGACGTTTTCAATTAAAAGAGATGGACAAGTATGAAAACAATTATTTTCCCGCCAACATTTGCTTGCTTGTCAATGCCAGTGTGTATTGGGTGTTTTGAGAGAAAATGTGGGAAAAGTCACTATTTCATTTGCAGAACTTCGCTATGGAGAAAGCGGTGGATTATTTTGGAAGCAAACAACTCCCGCAAACTGAACCTGAACGTGGATTACTTTGTATACTTGATAGGCCATGGATTTCCCTTTTTTTTGCGAGTATTCTTTCTGATTTTATGTATCCAAAGTTTGATAAATGTAGGATTTGATGGAAACTTATGGAAAGACACGTCCGCCGGTAAATAGGAATTATTTTTACAAAAGGTACACTACACAATCACCATTGTTAGGAAAAAACTTTGAAAAAACCGAGGAAATAATAGTTTCCAGTTTCCACATGTACAAAAGTCTTGAGCGGCTGTCAACCGTTGTTTTCATACTCTTTTCGCGTCTGACAGTTTGACGCCAGAGAGAGAGGCTTTTAAATTGAAAAGGTCAATTATTAATTACACTCAACTTGAGTCCCGAAATAAAAAAATAAAGAGTATTGTATAACAATTACCAGTAATAAAATGTAAATTAATAAATAAGCTTACTAAATGCAGCACCTTCGTAAATGGCCATTTAACCCCAATGTACAGTGTGGTCATTTTTTCTTGATAACATTTTAAACTCTCATATTTTTTTTATTTTTAAATTTATTTGAAAAAATAAAAAAACATACTGTAGGGTTGATTTCCAAGTTTTAGATAGGGTGGACAAAAAACAAAAGACTAATATATTTTGACAGTTATGCCCAAAAATAGCATTTTATTAAATGGAACACCCAGTACATTTTTAGTTTGTTTGATAATATGTTTCATTCTGATTGCAATATATTCATATACCGGGTGTCTACGAGATCAGTTTCGCGCTGGCATTTGCTGGTTTTTTTTTCGACGGCAAAGATTTTTGGTATAGAGTGTAGGTTTGAGAAATGTCATATTTTGACATGTGTGTCAATGTTTGGTAACTTCCGGTTTGACCGGAAATGGTCCTAACTCCGTAATTTTGAATGGCATCCCAATAATTTTTTCGCATTTTTGGTATCTGCGGATCATGATGTGTACGAAAACGTCAAATTTGAACATTTTTGAAGAAATTTTAGAACTATGGATGAAAATTTATTTTTGAACAGAAAGTGACGGAGAGGTCTTAAAATTGTTATTTTCAACCCACACAATCATAGAAAAATGCGAGTGCCAAGATGTTATCCTTTGCTTGCTCTCCAAAGGCATCCAAAGTTGAAAAAATCACATTTTGCGTGATAACTCAATGAAATCAGTGAAATCACCCAACTTTCACAACAAGAGTTTTTTACCTTTTCCAAAATAAAACCAACTATGCATTAAAACTTTTCATTTATGTTAGTTTTTAATTATTTTCTTATTATTTGTATAATGCACTACTATAAATGATAAAACTAGGTACTTATAAATGAACCCCTGTATGAAGAACGCTTTCCAAAAGGAGCTGGTGTTTTTTTTTTTCTTGACAAGCCATTGACAAGATCTGTGGGCAAGGTATGTTTATTTGTCATTGTTTGACATCTTGGGAATTTGTAAATACAAAGTTTGAATACAGGGGTTTATTTATAAGTAGTTTTATCAGTTATAGTAACAGTGGCGACGCGTGACCAGTAGTCTGGGGGGGGTAAATGGTACGGGGGGCTGAGGGGGCGCCCTCCAAAAACGCGCCGAAGGCTAAATTTTTCGCAAATTTCAAGGTCATTCACTTTTCCAGAACAATTATTTCATTTGTGAAAAAAATAAAACAAATTAAAAATGTATTTTCTTCAATATATTAAATGTATTTTCTTTTTGGCATCGTGATTTTTCTCTTGATAATTCGATCCTGGGGGAGGTAATTACCCCCAGTACCCCCCCCCCAACGCGACGCCCCTGTATAGTAATGCATAGTAAAAATATTGGAAAAATAATTAAAACTGGCATGAATAAAAAGTTTTAATGCATAGTTGATTTTATTTTGAAAAAGGTAAAAAACATTATTTTGTTATGAAAGTCGGGTGATTTCACTGATTTTATTGAGTTATCACGTAAAATGTGATTTTTTCAGCTTTGGAAGCCTTTGGAGAACAAGCATAGGATAATAACTTGGCATTCGCAGTTTTCTACGATTGTGTTGGTTGAAATTAACAATTTTAAGACGTCACTTCCTGTTCAAAAATAAATTTTCATCCAGAGCTCTGAAATTTCTTCAAAAATGTTCAAATTTGACGTTTTCGTACACATCATGATCCGCAGATACCAAAAATGTGAAAAAATTATTGGGATGCCATTCAAAATTACGGAGTTAGAACCATTTCCGGTCAAACCGGAAGTTACCAAACATTGACACACATGTCAAAAGATGACATTTCTCAAACCTACACTCCATACCAAAAATCTTTGCCATCGAAAAAAAAACCAGCAAATGCCAGCGCGAAACTGATCTCGTAGACACCCGGTATAATATCACAAGAGAAAAAATTTTGTCAGCAAAATTTTCGAAAGGTATGAAAGTTTCGCGAATGACATTTTTGACAAAATCACGAGCCGCTAGGCGAGTGATTTTATCAAAAATGTCATGAGCGAAATAGCCGAAAAGCAACAAACTTGAATAAAACCTTGAGAACAATTTTGCCGACACAATTTTTTCTCGAGTGGTATTCGTCATGACTATTTCACGTAAGATTTTGAAAATAAATAGAATGCAAAATTATTAATAAAAACTTCAAATTAAAAATACCAGTTTGACAATGTCATAAGATGGTCACTGAAATACCATGTTGTTGGTATTGTCCAGGTAGCATTATTGTCAGGTGAATACCGAATTTATTGCTGGTGTAATACACTCTAGTGAAATAGTCAATACAATATACGTGATTGCAGTTTTCTTCATATTTAAATGCAGAAATGTTTCATTTATTCTAACTGGAAATATTGACTACCTACACAGATTACCTGCAAAGGTAAGGAGGTAGACAGAATTTTCTATTAGAATAAATAAAACATTTCTGCATGTAAATATAGAGTAAATTGTATTCAAGTGTATTGTATTGTAATATATTGCAATCAGAATGAAACATATTATCAAACCATTTGAAAATCTACTGGGTGTTCCATTCAAAAAAATACTATTTGTGTGCATAACTGTCAAAATATTTTAGTCTTTTGTTTTTTGTTCAACCTATCTAAAACTTGGAAACCAACCCTACAGTATGTTTTTTTATTTATTCAAATAACTTCAAAAATAAAGAAATTATGACAGTTTGATATGTTATCAAGATAAAATGACTACCCTGTACAAGTATTTCCTGTATTCAGTGCAGCATGTATTTATGGGATAGTTATTAGAGAAATATAGATCAATAATCAAAGTTGAAGTAACAATACATGCCTGAGGGGCAAATTTAATATTATGATATAAAATAGGTAATATAGATAAATAATTAAAATTGAAGTACCTAACAGTACATATAGTCTGGGAGTTAACGACATATTTCATTGTACCATTTCCGCAAGCTTCATTCTTTTTGTATGTTATGCGTGTAGTATATGATAGTAATATGATCGTCTGCCGGCGCACCAACACGACAGGGGGTTACAGGAGGGTTACACTTACAGCAAAAAATGAACGAAAAAAAACTTATAGCCGCATAAGCGAAACTTATTGTACATATTGGTAGAAACTTAGAAAGCTCAGAAAATATGGTCTGCCACCTAAATTCCACGACAAAAGTCGTCTGCCACCCACATAAGTGAAAAAAATTAAAAAAAAATATACCCGCAAGGCTGAAATTAATTATTTTCACAGTGAGTTTGACAAGTGTCAAAAAGAGAAAATAAATATTCCAAGTGAAAATTTTCATTTCCATTTTGAGTGTATCCTTCTATAATCTCTTTAAGAACTCTAGAACATTAGACTTGAGCTTTTCACAATTCATTTTGGTTAGCCTTACAAAAAAATAAAAAAATAAACAGGAATAAGAAAAAAATGCAGCGTCCTAGCGGTGGTGCTCGGGCACTGCATGCCGAACCCAACTTCATAGGCTTGGCAGACGATCTTCGTTGTATCTTATTCGTGGCAGACTATTATGTTTGTGTTTGTTTCCATAAAAAGAAGTATTTTAATCAATTTCAGCCTTACGAGTATATTTTTTGTTTTATTTTTTTTTTGCGCTTACTTATGTGGGTGGCAGACGACTTTTGTTGTGGAATTTAGGTGGCAGACCATATTTTCTGAGCTTTCTATGTTTCTACCAATATGTACAATAAGTTTCGCTTATGCGGCTTTAAGTTTTTTTCGTTCATTTTTTGCTGTATTTGTAACCCTCCTGTAACTCCCTGTCGTGTTGGTGCGCCGGCAGACGTTTATATTACTATCATATACTACACGCATAACACATACAAAAAGAATGAAGCTTGCGAAAATGTGTTAGAAAGTAAAATACGGGAACAGTGGCAACCGCGCGTAAATTTGAATCGACTGACAGTACGCGACGGCTGAAAAGGAACGACGAAGAAAGGGCGAGCAACGGCGACAAGGAAAAGAACATTTATTGATTTTTAATACGTTTACTTGACGTTCACGTTGTATTGTGATTTTGACTCTTGATTTTTCATTTAAGAAGAATGTACCTGTTTTAATTTCCAATAATTAATTAATGTTGAATATCAGCAAATTTCCTTTAATAATCAATAAAATACTGTTGTATACTTTTGTCTGCGTCGATAAATAATACAGTCCACTCTATCGAAGAGGTACACCAAACCAGAACATAATTTGGCCCTTCTTCGCCGGATTTCGAGCATTGCTACAGTTGTTGTTTGTGGAAAAAACCAGTTTGGAGGATTGTGATAATTGCAAAAAACTGACAAGTAGGCCAATTCCATTATTATTATTCCTGATTTATCCCTATTTTATTGAATTTCTTGTGGTTTCGATTCCATGAGAAGTAGCTAGTATTGTTTATTCAAAATTTAATGAATATTTTGATAGAAAAATGGGGTTAAAAAAGGAATTTCGATTTGATATTGATTAATATGCTTGAAATTTAACGATTATTTGCGATTATAGTATACATAAAAATTATTGATTATCCGATTTCGATTTTTGCTGTTGATTAGTATTTATAATTATTTTCGATTACTATTGCCAATTAAATATTGCGATTATTCACATCATTGTGATTGAAATTTTTCTATTTTCAAAGCCATTTAGGGCTTGATTGAAGTTTGATTTATACAATTTGATTATTGGGTCTATTTGAGGTTCAAAGTGCTATTGAATTTTGATTATTTGAGTTACTATCATTGCGATTATTTAAATTCGGTAAGTATTTGATTTATGGTTATTATACCAGGGTTGAACAGCTACATTTTGAGAGTTACGATTATTAAATATAACAATTGCTTTTAATTTCATTATTTTGATCCAAAAATTTGGTGATTTTGATTTGATAATATCTTGCCTTAATAAATATGGAGGAATTTCGTACTTTAGTCAAAAAGCGCGGAACGATTAAAGGAAAATTAACGTCCTTTATTAACTATTTCAGGCCTGTACATGATTTATTTGATGATGAGCAAACGCTTAGTGAAAGAGCTGTTATACAATTGCAAATGAGGCTGGAAAAGTTAGAATTATTATATGATGAATTTGAGTCTGTTCAGCAAGAGATTGAGTTGAATTGTCCAGATGATGAGATTGACAAACAACAGCAGGAGAGTAACGATTTTATTGATTCCTATTTTGATTATGTGGCGAAAGCCAAAGACATTTTAAACAGAAATTCCGATAATGATGGCAATAATTCTTTTCGGTCTATGAGAAGTGGGAATCAGAGTAATAGGGGTGGAAATGTAACAAGCAATGCTGCTGCTGTTGCTGGTCAAAGTGTGACTCCAAATGTAAATAGCACTAATTTAGGTATGAATCTCGGTGTGAATGTGAATCCAGGTATGAGCATGAATGCAGGTTTAACTCCTAATTTGAGTGGATGTATAAATTCTAGTGTAAATGTCGGTAATTTTGGATTAAATAATATTAAATTGCCTTCGATTAAATGTCCTACATTCAATTGTGAATTCAACAAATGGCTTGAATTCAAAGATACTTTTGAGGCATTATTTCATAACAATCCTACATTATCTGATATTCAAAAATATCACTACCTGAGATCATGTTTAGGCGATGAAGCATTAAAAATTATTCAAAGTTTAGAGTTTGCTGCTAACAATTACAACGATGCCTGGGAGTTATTGTGTGATAGGTTTGACAACTCTAGGTTGTTAGTAAATAACCATTTGAAATCGTTGTTTGAAATGGAAAGCTTGTCAAGGGAATCTTCTTCAGGCTTGAGGCGAGTGATTGATACAATTAATAAACACCTTAGGGCATTGAAAACCTTGAAGCTTCCAACTGAGCATTGGGATGCAGTAATTATTTATAATGTAACTTCTAAATTAGATAAAAACACAAACCGGGAATGGGAGCAATCAAGGAATGATAAGTCCTTACCAAATTTAGATCTCTTCTTTGATTTTCTTAGGAATAGAGCAGATTTTTTAGAAACCTTGGAGATGAATCATACTCCTATTAAACATGAAAGAATACCTGAGAAAAAGCCGCGACACTATTCTTTGCTTGGTAAAGAGAATGATGAAAATGGTCAAGCTGAGAAAAGATGCAACTATTGTAAGCAAAAACATTTAATTTATAGCTGTGATCAATTTTTAAAATTGTCAGTTTCTGAAATGTGGGATAAGATTAAAAAAATGCGTCTCTGTAGTAATTGTTTGTGTTCTGGGCATTTTAGTCCTAATTGTCGAGGAGGTTTTTGCAAAATTTGCTCAGGGAAGCATAGTTCTTTATTGCACTACAAAAAAAAGAACAGGGATCAAAATGATGAGAAGGGAACTGACAGTGAAAAAATGGAAGAATCTAACCAAGCCTTTAATGGTTCATCAATTGTTTGTGCCTCTAGATCAATTAAAGAAAATTATGTGTTATTATCTACCGCTCTCGTAAATGTAGAAGATTCTCGTGGTCAGGTTCATAGAGCTCATGTATTGCTGGATTCAGGCAGTCAATGTTCCTTTATTTCTGAAAGGTTTATTAACAAATTGAAAATAGATAGACAAAATGTTAAGGTATCAGTTTCTGGAGTAAATAGTACTAGCTCAAATTTAAAGTATAAATGTGTTGTTGTTATTAGATCAATAATCAATGATTTTCAAGCAAACCTAAGTTGCTTAATTATCCCAAAAATTACAGACAATTTACCCTCTAGAAAAATAAACGTTTCTGATTGGCAAATTCCTAAAGAAGTACGGTTGGCGAATCCAAATTTCAATGAGTCTGCACCAATAGACATTTTGATTGGAGCAGATTTGTTTTGGGATGTTGTGTGCGGTGAAAAGATTGTGTTAGGAAAAAATAAACCTTGGTTGATAAATACTGTATTTGGACATATTGTGACAGGTAGTGTTGATGCTTGTGTTGATGTGTCTGTGGATAAAGAGGTTAGATGTAATTTTGTTTTAAATGATGAGTTGCAAAAGTTCTGGGCTGTAGAGGAGGTTCAGAATGATTTTTCTCCAATGAGTAAGGAAGAACAATTCTGTGAGGAGTACTTTAGTAAAACTGTATCTCGTGATATTTCCGGAAAATTTGTAGTTCGATTCCCATTGAAGTTTAGTCCAACTGAACTTGGTGATTCAAAGGATTTAGCCATTAAAAGATTACTCTTTCAGGAAAGCAGATTAAAAAAAGATGTTGTTTTGAAAGAAAAGTATTCTTCTTTCATGAATGAGTATAGAGAGCTGGGACATATGAGACAGTTGAACTCCGACTCATCAAATTTGATTAGATGTTTTTTACCACATTTTGCGGTGGTCCGTGAGGATAGTCTCACCACTAATGTAAGAATAGTTTTTGATGCGTCACAAAAAACAAAATCTGGAAAGTCACTGAATGATATTCAATATCCAGGGCCAGTAATTCAAAATGACCTTTTTGGAATTATGCTACGTTTCAGAGAACATAAATTTGTGGTAATTTCTGATATCGCAAAAATGTATCGCCAAATTTTGATACATCCAGAAGAAAGATTTTTACAAAATATTGTTTGGCGAGATAATCCAGAGCAAGAGATTTCCATTTTTGAGTTACAAACTGTCACATATGGAACGACAAGCGCTCCCTATTTAGCAATCAAATGCATTAAAAAATTAGCTTTTGACAATAAGTCACAATACCCTGAGGCATGTGAGTTGATAGAAAGGGATATGTATGTTGATGATCTAATCACTGGATTTAGTAATGAAGCAGTTGGAATTCATTTGTGTAATGAGATTTCTGAAATACTCAAATCAGCATCCTTTTGTTTAAGAAAATGGGCTTCTAATAGCCATACAATTTTAAAGGGATTGCAAGATACTTCAGATGAGTTTAGTATTCTTGAGTTATGCAAAGATGACAAAGTTAAAACCTTGGGAATTCAGTGGATTAGTCAGTCTGATCATTTGTCTTACAAAGTTTTAGAAAACTCATTGAAATATCCTATAACAAAAAGAAATGTATTGAGTGGGATAGCAAAAATTTTTGACCCTTTGGGTTTGGTCAGTCCGTGCATTATTTTGGTCAAAATTTTAATACAAAAATTATGGTCTTTGAAACTAGATTGGGATGATTTGGTACCGCCAGAACTAGCCCAAAAATGGATTTTCTTTCATCATAGATTAAATGTTTTGAATGAACTTAAGATTCCACGATTTGTTATTTGTGATGAACACACAGATTTAGAAATACATGGTTTCAGTGATGCGAGTATGAATGCTTACAGTGCTGCAGTGTACATGCGTTCAATTGATGCTATTGGTAATGTTTGTGTAAGATTGTTGTGCTCGAAAACAAAAGTTGCTCCTGTAAAAGTATTAACAATTCCTCGTTTAGAGCTTTGTGGCGCTCTCACTCTCTCTCGTTTGATTAAGCAGGTTGAATCTTGTCTTACTTGTAGTTTTAACGCTTTTTATTGGTGTGATTCACAGATTGTTTTGAGCTGGCTGAAAACTGACGCAAATAAATTGCAAGTATTTGAAAGTAATAGAGTTGGTGAAGTGCAGAGATTAACTGATGTATCTAAATGGAGCTATATAAATACGAAAGAGAACCCAGCAGACATTGCATCACGGGGAGTATTCCCTGATGAATTGTATAGAGCAGAAATGTGGTGGAACGGTCCCGCATTTTTGTACGAGGAGGCTGATTGGCCTAGAGAGTTTCAACTTTGTAAAAATGTGCCAGCAATGAAAAAATCATGTAGTATATTGACTACAGGATTAATGACAATGTTCACACAATCAACACCTAATATTTTTTATCAGATTTCATCATTAAATAGACTTAAAAGAGTATTTGCCTTTTGCTTGCGATTTATAACTAATGTTAAAAATCAGTTTAACAGTGAGAGCAAAATAAATGGACCTTTGACTGTGTTAGAATTAGAAAAAAGTATGATGTATTTAGTTAAAATGGCTCAACAAGAGAGTTTCAGTTCAGAAATTTCTATAATTAAGGACAGAAAGGCTTTGAAACCAAAGCACAGGTTGCTTTGCCTAAACCCATTTTTAGATTCTGATGGTGTATTAAGAGTTGGGGGAAGGTTGAAGCATTCGTCCTTATCTTTCAATGAAAAACATCCTATTCTTATAGATGGAAAACATAAATTAGCAACAAAAATTATTAGAGCTGAGCATATTAGATTGCAACATCCAGGTCCTCAATTATTGTTATTTTCTGTGCGGCAAAACTACTGGATTACTACAGGTATGAATGTAGCTAAAAAGATTGTTCGAACATGTGTTAGGTGCTTTAAAGTAAAGCCAAAATCTATTACGTCAATTATGGCGGACTTACCTAAAAATAGAGTAATGTGCTCAAGACCTTTTTCGATTACGGGAATAGATTATGCTGGGCCCATGTTGCTAAGGGACAGAAAAACTCGACCATATAAAACATTTAAAGCATATATTTGTTTATTTATTTGCTTTTCAACAAAAGCTGTACACATTGAACTAGTTAGCGAATTGACGACTGACGCGTTTTTATCCACATTTAGACGATTTTCAAGCCGTCGTGGAACACCAAGCCATATTTATTCGGACAACGGTTCCAACTTCGTTGGTGCTCAAAAAGAAATAAACAAATTGTATGATTTTTTAAGTAGCTCTCAGGATGAATTTGTTCGACTTTGCGCTCAAGAAAAGATTGTATGGCACTTCATTCCTCCTTTAAGTCCAAATTTCGGTGGGTTATGGGAGGCGAATGTAAAATGTATCAAGTCCCATTTATACAGGGTTATTGGCAATAGTATTCTTACCTATGAAGAATACTCTACGTTGCTTGTGCAAATTGAGGCCACATTAAATTCAAGACCACTTTACCAAATGTCCTCTGACCCTAATGATATTATTCCGTTAACACCCTCTCATTTTTTGATTGGTCAGACACTTATTTTACCTCCGGATCCATCATTGGAAGAAGTCAAATTGAACAGATTAACCAGGTTTCAGCTGTTACAGCAATTACATCAAAGCTTCTGGAAGAGGTGGTCCAAATTCTATTTGACAGATCTACAGAAGAGATACAAATGGAGAACAGGTGGTTCAAATGTGTCTATTGGAACTTTAGTCGTTTTAAAAAATGATAATCTTCCACCGTGTAAATGGGTTATGGGAAGAATTGTGGACATTCACCCTGGCAGTGATGGAGAAGTGCGTGTAGTAACTGTGAAAACCGCTAACGGAACTTACAAACGTTCTATTTCAAAAATTTGTCCTTTGCCATTAAGTGATGACGAATGACATTTAAAGCTGTTTAAGTAAAGACAATTTATCTGACTGCATCAATTTATGACGTATGTAGTTACGATCTTCAATTAAGACTATTATGTGTTATTTTGAACGTGCCGTCCAAAAGGGGGGAGCATGTTAGAAAGTAAAATACGGGAACAGTGGCAACCGCGCGTAAATTTGAATCGACTGACAGTACGCGACGGCTGAAAAGGAACGACGAAGAAAGGGCGAGCAACGGCAACAGAAGACGACAAGGAAAAGAACATTTATTGATTTTTAATACGTTTACTTGACGTTCACGTTGTATTGTGATTTTGACTCTTGATTTTTCATTTAAGAAGAATGTACCTGTTTTAATTTCCAATAATTAATTAATGTTGAATATCAGCAAATTTCCTTTAATAATCAATAAAATACTGTTGTATACTTTTGTCTGCGTCGATAAATAATACAGTCCACTCTATCGAAGAGGTACACCAAACCAGACCAAAATGGTACAATAAAATATGTCGTTAACTCCCGGACTAATAGCCTGAATGGTAAATTTCATATAATAAAGGTAATATATAATTAATTAAAGGAACTGTCTCGAACGCGGGATCGCTGGAAAAACGGAAAATTCCGAAAAGGTGTGGCTTAATAGCTGCGTTCGGGACATTTCAAAAATAATTCTAATCCCGACTTCGGGACCATGGTAACAAAAGTTAATTCCCGAAGTTGTAAACTGTTTATGTATTATTTGTTTTTCCCATACACCTAGATTAGATTACCGAACTGCTGAACTGCTGTGTTTTAGGATGTTTTAGCTGAAAATTCGTATCCTTTATTATGGGGTTAAACACAAATGACACATTTGGTTCATAGTTCATATAAAGAATTACAAGATGCTATTGATATTGAGAAAGAAAATAGGGTGCAATTTTGGAAACGGGATGCATGCCCCTAATTTATACAAGATTAACCCGTTAAAGATAAACCTGATATAAAATGAAAATATGAAATAATCGCTTATCATGAACAAGTTGTTTTTGATAGACTTATGAAATCCACATGGACTATGATGAACAAGATCAGCAGTTGGAAAATTCTGAGATAATAATAATTATCATCAGATCTATAAAATAAGATGTCAAAGTTTATTTTCCATTTTGTTAAACTACTAGAGATACACGATATTTGTTTTTTGTTACTTCCTTGTTTTTCTATTGATTGTCTGATAAAATTAAAAGTCGGGAGTTTACTTCTGTTACAAATTACAACAGTCCCGATGTCGGGATTCGCACAATGTTTGGAAAGTCCCGAACGACGTTACTAAGCCACGCCTGTTCGGGATTTTGCTTTTTTACAGCAATCCCGCGTTCGGGACTCTAGACAGTTCCTTAATTAAAACTGAAATAACGACATCTAATCTGAAGGGTCATTTAATATTGTAATGTCTGCCCAGCGACTTTGTGTCTACGGGGCAACGGTGAGGGGAATGCAGTTGTAAAAAAAAAATGGCTGATTGCATTCATAAAATACCCAGCTGCGTGCGAAACCTTTTGGAAGTGTTATCGTATTGCAACTCGTACACGAAAATCAACAATGACCAAACCTCCGCCACTGGAGATTTCAATATGAATCAATATTCCAAGATGGGAGGATAAAATGACGTGAGCCCTGGCCAATAGCGAGACGTAAGCTGACGTTAGCTCATTGACAACCGTATGGTTGCCCATGGCAACGGCGATCCTGCCAAAACCCCACAAATCAGGTTCATCCAGACCGGATGCCTTCCAAATAGTCAAAAGCTGATGGTATCTTTAGAAAATGTTTATTTTTTACAATAAACCAAATTGAAGAAATCAGGATTAAAATAAGAATAGATCTAACAACCACGTTAAAATATTTAGCGTTTTATTATTGTTATCAATATTTGGTTATTAAAAAATGGATTTTCAAATGAACTATACTTCATACCTAGTATTTTCGCTTTTTTATAATTAAACGTGGCAACATGGCACATTTACGTCCGAATTCTTTCCGTAGACTCAGATCCGCTTGGCAAACAATAGAAAAACTGCGTTGTTGTGGTGATTTACTCCAACAAGGGGTTGGTAAGGTTTGATATTAAGGCTGTGGTCCGAATATAACCAGAGTTGTGATTTCGCGGTCCGAAAGTAATCAAATTAGGTACTCTGGTTCCTGGAAAAGTGGTTACTTTTGGACCTTGGTTTTCTGAAATATGGTTAACCAAATGTCAAAATAGTTACCAGCCATCGGATGTCGGTTCTGTTGGTTTTATCTGTAATTTCTGTCAATTATGTTTTATTTCCCATATTCGATCCCTAAGGGCCATATTCTCCGTAGTTCATAGAGCCTGGCTTAGTGGAAATGATTGACTTTTTGTGTGACAAAGCCGAGCTTTTCTACTAAGCCAGGCTTTATGAACTACGGAGAATATGGCCCTAAGTAACCGGAATTTTCAGTAACCATCTGTCAACCGATTCGGTTACTTTGGTTATATTTGGACCATGGCCTAAGACAATACAACACATTTATCAAACCTGAGTAGTCCCTAATCTCTAGAGGAGAACCTGAAGGATTGGATCAATATCTTCCAATGTTTCCGATGGCCTGGAACTGGATCAGGATCGCGACAAGAAGCAACTGGCCCTGGGCACTGAAGTTCAGTAACTAGGAATCACTAAATCCAATTGTCTGGAGGAGGCTGAAGATTGGGGGTACTACTTGAAACATACAGTAAGCTCAACGTTTAACTCTTTACTCAAGTTATGGTGTTGGGAAATTCTCGATTTGAAGTATCTACCTGGCTGACCTATATACGTTTTCGGACAGTCATTACAAATTAGCTATACTAAACTCCGGATTTTGATATTTTATCTGATTTGCAAAGTATGTCAATGAGTTGAAGTTTTTATTGGCGTCGTGTATTAATGGATAAAGGTTTGAATGGGTCTTTCCCACTCAACTGAATTTAAGTACCTATTTCATTCATATGGTTTGGAAGCTTATCCGATAAAATACTTAAAGGGCTATGTGGTAAAAAATTATTTGAGGGAGATATTAAAGGAAAAAAAATGGTAATATTTGAAATAGTCCGCCAGATTTTGCACCAATCAGAACGCGCTTAGTTGCCCGATTTACCGGCCGAAGCTGTCCCCTATCGACATGTTTTCTTCCTGGTTGAATGAACAAGATAGAAAAGGAAAAAAAATAACGACGTATTTATGTCGACGTGTTTATTTTTCCTTTTTATCGATTTCTATTCCAGTCTATTTATTTGACAATGGAATTCTAACCTAAAAGGGTACCTTTTGTTGTAAATAAAACATTTTCAAAGAGTGAAGACACTGTTGTGTTAAAATCGAGGGGGCGACCACTTCCTGCAATACGTGTACATTTGGCCTGAAATCACTTGCAATCATCTCCGAAATCCTTCTTGCAGTCCCGAAATCGTTTCCGCAATCGCTGAAATCCTATGCAATCACCTTTGCAGTCTCTGAAATCCCTCGAAATCAACTCTAGTGGGGAAAAAAAATCAGCTGTTGGTCGGGATTTTGCGGTACACTAGGCGGTACATTGATAATTGACATCAATTTTTTGTTGCTCTCATTTTCGAATTCAGCATTTTTTATTTTATTTTGAAGAATCAAAAGCTGGATATATCTCATGTGGAACAAGTGGAAATGATATCCAATGAAAAATATTATGCAGCTCTTTTTGAAACCTTGTATATTGAGCGTATTTCATAATCATTGGAAAATGACACTTGAATCAAGTTTTTTATGTACGATCAAAAATAAAAAAGTTACAGGTGATATTTTTTAACTTGACATCCTGTACAGGGTGCTGCAATTTGAAGTGTTTTAACAGAAAAAACATACTTCCAGACCAAATAGAGGAAAATTGACTTAGATGTCATGGGATCGATTTTCGAGAAACGTCGATTGTCAAAAACCGTATCGCGATATCTTCAATGGTACCATTAATACAGGGCGATTTTCGATTTTCCCCTACTATGAAAAATGGCTATAAGTTTTTTGTTTATAAATTTTTTTTATTTCTGTGGAAACATCTTTGGGAAACTTTTTTGAGCGCAATCCAGTGGCGTACTCAGTTTTTTTCTATTTCGCTCCCATTTTGAGATATTGACCAAAGTTCGATTTTTTTAAATAGGACACCCTATATATTAATAGCTCATTGGATAGCTCTGCTTTTGCTGATTTCAATGATACAAAGTTCGATAGGTTTATCTGTAACAGTTTTCGAGAAAAAAAATTATATCTGTTTCAGTCATAAGAAACAATGTATTAGAAAGAAACCTTCCTGATTTTCCTTACACATATAAAATCCTTTTCTGACACATTGGTCTTTACGACAAAAACAGATATAATTTTTTTTTCTCGAAAACTGTTACGAGATAAACCTATCGAACTTTATATCATTGAAATCAGCAAAAACAGAGCTATCCAATGAGCTATTAATATATAGGGTGTTACATTTGAAAATATCGGACTTTGGTCGATATCTCGAAATCGGAGCGATATAGAAAAAAACTGAGTTCGCCACTGGATTGTGCTCAAAAAAGTGTCTCCATAATGTTTTTACAGAAATAAAAAAAATTGATAAATAAAAAACTTATAGCTATTTTTCATAATAGGGGAAAATCGAAAATCGCGCTGTATCAATGGTACTATTGAAGATATCGTGATACGGTTTTTGACAATCGACGTTTCTCGAAAATCGATCCCATGACGTCTAGGTCAATCTTCCTTTCCTCTATCTGGTCTGGAAGTATGTTTTTCCTGTTGAAACACTCCAAATTGCAGCACCCTGTACAGGGTGTCCCATTTCCGATGTTTTGATGGCCTATATCGAAAACCAGCAGATTTTTTTTTGAGAAATTAACAATGGACAACTCACGGCTAAATTGTTTTTCAAGTAGAATCCAGTGGCGTGACTGTTTTTTTTTTTTTCGAGATGCCACCAATAGGGCAATCCAAACAAAATGGCGGTCAATGAATGGTCAATGCCAAAAAATTGGCGCCATAAATTTAATTCAAACAACCGTGACATTTTTCATCAAAAAACTGTTTTTTGTGTATTTTGTGGTGTTTTTAGATGATTTTCTAGTGTTTGGAAGGATAATTTTCGTATTTTAAGATGAAAAGTTTTTAGTTTAAGAAATTATTAGTGGAAAACCCGGATGTTTGCAAATGTTATGATTTCTTTGTGACAAACCTTTACCTACTAAACAATTAGGTAGGTACTATCCAGGATTTGTTTCCTGTTTAGTTTTTTCTTAACCAAATCCTGAATCCTGATGTTTATTTTATTTGTCTGCTATTCAAGGTATCGACACATCAAGCTTATGTGGAGGATAGTAAATGGCTTGGATCCATACACCATTTATGTAGAAAGACTTTTTGGTTTTTTAATATGGATTTCGTAAGATTTTTTCTCTTTTGCTACAATCCATGAAGCCCTCACAAAGTACAGACAAATCATTTTTCTCCGTTAAAAACTTGTGTTTTGTCTCTGCAGGAACGGCATGAAACTAGACTTTCTCACGATTAGAACGGCTCCCACAACTAAGTACAATACATAACGTATGCATTTTCCACAAAATCAACACCTTACAGACTTTATACAAATCAAAAATCGCAATAAAACAGCATTTTTTTAAAATAAAAAGGCATTGGCCTCCATTTTGAATTTAATTTTGACAGGTCGTTGGATTTCCCTATTTTCGAATAGTAACCCTAATGCTCGCCCTAATGTTAAGCTGTAGTTTTTTAAATGGGACACTATTTCAATGATATAAGGTTTTATAGCTTTACCTCCGAAAGTTTTTGAGAAAATAAAAATAATTTCTGTTTCTTCATAAGAAACAATGAATTAGAAAGAGATAGTGGAAATATGGATCAGCTACAAATTGCTATTCTTAATTCATTATTTCAACAATTTTGTTTTTTTTTTTTCAATTTGAACTATCAATTGGGGGTGATAATGATAAATAAGCAACACATAATTTATTTCATGACTTATCTCTTTCTAGCTCATTATTTCTTATGGAGAAACGGAATTTATTTTTTTCCTTAAAAACTATTGAAGGTAAAGCTATAAAACCTTATATCATTGACATCAGCTCAAAAAGAGCTATGCAATGGAAAAATAATGGTGTCCCATTTAAAAAAAAAAACACAACTTTGGTTAATATTTCAAAATCGGAGGCATCTAGAAAAAAAAATGGGCATGTCACTGGATTCTACTTTTAAAACTGCTTCTAGAAAGTATTTTCGGTTTTTGGATATCTTGATAAATAAAAAAATTAGGATCTCTTTTAAAATTGGACAAAATTTGGACAGTGCCCTGTATTTCCTAAGCACGTATCAAGTTTCAGCTGTGATTTGTCCACGCCATTGTTATTTTTTTAGAAAAGAGCTCCAGAATGTGTTCCCACATTTTTGATATCTCTGTTGCTGGTTTTCGATATAGCCTATTAAAACATCGAAACTAGGTCACCCTGTAGATACCTATCTATAAACTTATGAATGAAAAACTGAAATTAAAATCATGAAAATTCAAAAGATAGTGAAAAAATCGAATGAAATATGTTCTGCAATCATATTTGCAATCCCCGAAATCACTTTGCAATCCCAAAAATCACCTCGCAATCTCAAAAATTAGTTTGCAATCCCTCCTGCAGTCTCTGCAGTCACTGAAATCGCCTGGCAATCCTCCGAAATCGCAAATTTTTAGAAAAATTCTCCGAAATCGCTGCAATCATTTGGAAATCATAGGATTTCCGCAATACATGTACATATTTTTCGGGAGTGGTCGCCCCCTCGGTTAAAATCAAAGTTAAAATTGAAAGCTGTGGAACAGAGATTCGAAATTGGAAAGGTGAAATTTATTTTGTGTTATTTTTCACCAACAGAACTATATTGGCTACGTTCACCAGAACGAGAACGGATTGTAAACAGTTTACAAATACCAACAGAATATGTTAGGTAAACTCTTGGTTCTGCTGAACGATTCAACTTTTCAATAATAGAACGTCACCTTCTGAATGACAGGTCACCACACAAAATACAGTGTTGAGAACTACACTCTCAAATTATGCTTGCAAAAATGGCGACCGTTTGCAAAACATGTTTGGTTTCAACATAAATTCAACGTAGCGTTCAGCAGAACAATCGCAAACCGTTTACCAACGTTTGTATCTGGTGAACGCGGCCAGTTTAAAGTAGGTTCCTACCTACTTCTACATACCTTGCGTTCGGTATTTTGCTCAAAGTGTAGAGCGAGCTGAGCGGAGCCGTAATCACGTGACCAGCGAGCGAACGGAGCAGTTGAACGCTGTATAAAAGTACCGGAAATTTTAATAAACGAACGCGAATGAGGCTGCACCGAGTACACTTTTTAAATAAACGAACGGTAAAGTCAAGCTCGGAGAACTCAGACCAAAATAACGAACGCACGGTAAGGTTTATTTCGGTTTTTAGATTAGCAAAAGCAAAAACAGAATATAGTCAATACTGTTTAGTTATGTACAACTGAAGACTAAAAAGAGACAGCCAACATTGTACCTACTGTTCAGTGTAGAACTGTAGAAGAACCCCAGAACACAAAAGTACATAAGAGCAAATAGGAGTCACGGCTGATGAAGCAAATAATAGCATTGTGAGGTGAGAATATAGGTAAAGATTGTGTTGACAGAGAACTCCATTGGGCCCGAAAAACGAAAAACTCACTTGTATGTATGTGTAGGTACTTACATACAATGAATATGATCTAGATTCATTTGAATTTTGTCAGCTTAAAAAACATATTTCTAGAACTATGTAACTATATAGAATAGGGATATTTTATCTGATAATTTTGTTACTACTACATTGTTATATATATTTTATTATTGTTGTTGAAACTTTGAAAATAAAGTTTCTGTAAATAAATAAATTGAAAGTTAATTGTATCATATTATCATTGAAGTAAGTAGGAATAGGTGATTTCTGTACATATTATTATATAAATTGATACCTAGCTATACAGGGTGTCCCACGGTGGATGGCGTATTAGACGTTTATAGAGAACTGAAAAGCCGATCATTTTGAAAATTTGGCGTTTATCTCGATTGCCAAATTTTCAGAATGATCGGCTTTTTAGTTCTCCATAAACGTCTAATACGCCATCCACCGTGGGACACCCTGTATACATATATTTTATTTGTAATGTATATTGTACCTATAAACCTGAGAGCATTATCAATTTTAATAAACTCTTAAACAAAATTAAATGGTATATATATTGTTATTTTCTCAGGGCCAAGCAAATTCGAAATTGCTACATTTTGTGTTTAGCACAAAATTATAGGAGACGCCCCAATAAAAACCGAAAATTCAGGCTTCAGGGTTCTAGGAAATAGCACAATTTCAGTTAATTAGGTACATTCCAGCTATATATTTTTAAATAAATAAAATAAAATAACTTTTTGTTTACATTTCTAAAATAAGGTTAAATTCATAGAGAATCGAGCGAGATCGATGGGTTATCAATATCGAATTCTTGAGAGTTAAGAACACAATTCGTAGAGAAATTTCGTGAAATTAGCAACCGCATGGCAACACTTGAAGAAAGCAGCCAATAGAAAATCTAGGCGCGTGACGTCACCATCCTAAGAATTTTGAATTTCAATTAAAAATTTAAGGCCTTTCCCGGTACCAAAAAAATCCGAAAAAAATATTTCTGGGCTTTATTTTGATTACCCTTTCAGATAAGCAAATAAAAAAAAAACGTGGGAAAGACCCATTATAATAAAGTAGCAACACTGTAGGTGTGCCGCGAAAATTCGATTACACCTCTGCGGGCGCAGGAATTTCAAAATAGGCTTAATATTTTTTGTTATTTCTTCTTGTAAGAGCGGCGTCGGCGTCGTTCAATTTGATAGTTGAAAGGTTAGTGATAATAGGGAACAATCATATTTTTCAAATTATGTTTTTTCGTATTGCTTATGTTTTCAAATATAAAATACATATGTTTTCTTTAGTATTATGTCCTCATTAAAATAAAAAAAAATATATAAAATTTCAAACTATTTCCGTTGGCGCGAAAACGATTACCTTCAAGATGTCAGTACTCTTGACGTCAACTGTTTGTAAATACAACGTTAAAGTCTGTTCTCACAAGAGTTTCTGACACTTTGCAAACTGCCAGAAAGAATCGCTCGTACCTGGCGTGACGTGAGATGATCGTGGATTAATCGTTCTTCAGGACCCAAGAGTGAACCATGAAAGCGAGAACCACGTTAGTTATTCACGGTCAATGTGAACTACCCTTAACCTTGGTTTATGAACAGTTGACGTCACCGAAAGCGGCCATGTTGAACGTAGCTTTTTCGCGCGAAACTTTTCAATTCGAAACTAATAATTATCGTATGAGAATAATATCGATAAATTAAATGTGAAACTGCTCATATTCAATATTTTACAGAAAAATGTGCGCCATAAAAACAAAATGAATCATATTTATTTCTTATGAAAATTCCCTATTGAAAGGGTTTCCCTACAAGCAAGGTACACTGGGGAATAAATTTATACCATCAAAAGAAATTTATTTGGCTTTAGGAGGAAGTTTAATTTACTTGATTTTGGATTCAAGTTCGTAGGAGTTTTTGATCGCAAATTTAGCCCAAAAATTCAGGCACGTTTTTATTTCAAAAAAAAATAATTTTTTCCCCAAGGTCAAATATCGAATAACACAATAGGAAGAAATAAGGGTAGCATGCGAAATCGTGCCTTATAGTATGGACTGTACGTAATACTGCATCAGCCAGCGGTCCGCGTCGTCCCTCAATACCTATCGGTAGACGGTCGTAATAAGTTTCCGTCCATGCATTCCGGGTCCGGATAATATTTGGCTCTAAAATATTTGCCTACACGTCGCACCATTGCATCCTATTTTGAACGATTCTCATCATGTTTATGGTGGCCTTGTTTAGCCTCACAAACACTCCATTAGGTGGGCTCGGCTTGCTCACTCCGTGCACTCAGAGTGACTCCATTCGCACTCCAGCCGTTTGGATTAAGGTTCGGGTATTGTTTTTTACCGTATTAGGGGTGACTCCATTAGCTCTGTTTACTCCACTCCAACTCCGCGCTGAATAGCCGAACCCAGCCATAGTTGATTTGAAGGAGGCGGAACAGTTGCACACTTGGGGCCATTTTGTTGATACTGAAATATTGTAAATATAAAAGGGGGCCCTCAAATTGATTTGATTGTAAGTTTCCTTTACAATGCCCTCATTTATTAAGTGTAAGTGGGACATGAACAAAAAACTGTTATGCTTTAAGACAGCATGGAAAGTGCCTCAAAATGGGGTTATTTGCAACACTATAGAAACTGTCTTTTTTGAGGTTAATCAATTCAACTTACCCCTTAATACGGATTTCGAAGGCCAACTTGCGCTTCCCGGGCACGTAGAAGTTGCCCCTGTCTTATCAGCCTGATTTCGTCACAAGGTGTTTAGGTTGGACCCTGAAAAACAATAGCGATAGCGACGTTAATTTTATTGGAAAAATCGGGCCCCGTGTATAATTTGAGCATCCCAGATTGAGTTTTTGTAATTATTCGCTCGAAAATGGGGCCCATTTCTACGATGTTTGAGGATTTCTTTTCACTTACGATTTACGTTGGTGCCATTTTCGTTATTTGACGGAAAGGAAAAAGAAGAAGCCGTCACTTAAATGTCAACAAATTTTCATCTTGACAGCTAAACTGACAATCGCTGAGTCAAATTTTTGACATTTCTAAAATAGAATTCCATTAATAGTGATCAAGCGTGTTCGGTTCTAGAGTAGAATTCTATTAATAGCGATCAAATGTCATTTTCAGTAGTTTTGCAGATTTTGTTTGTGAAATCCAAAATGTGGCCTTGAGAATATTCGGAGCAAGTTCCCCTCCACTGTTCTACTCTTACTATTCCAAGTACACTGACTTTTTTTTATCTGTTTAACTGTCCGCACTATTTTAACTGTTCTAATTCTATTCCTTTTGCACTGACTCGATTTAAATTACTCTAAGTATTCCATCTGCGTTAATTCTATTTACATTCCTTCTATCGATTCAGCCGATTAAACTGTGTCTTCGATATTTTGATCCGAGTTCTCCGAGGTTGAATTTTCTGTTCGTTTATTCAAAAAGTGTGCTCTTTCTCAGTGCAACCTCATTCACGTTCGTTTACTAAAATTTAGAGCACTCTGATACAGCGTTCAACTGCTCTGTGTGATCTTTGGTCACGTGATTACGCGAAGTGGCACTTCGGCACGCGTGTTGGGAAATTGATACCTATCCTTTAATGCTGTCAATTTTCAGTCTGCTGTGCGTGTAGTACGGTCACGAACCCTGCGTTCAGTAATTTGATCTGAGTTTTCCGAGCATAAAGGACGATGCACACTTTAAATGGGATTTTCAAAAATCCACGATTTTGATGAAATTTTAGTATGTTGTAGATCTCGATCTCCATCAAAAGTTCTCATGGGCCCAAGACGATCCTATGACTGGTTTCCAAAATACAGTGGCGGGTATGGGGCTACCCAAAAATTCGAATAAAGTGAAATTATTTTAGAAAAGGTAAACTTTGATGCAAAAAGTGATAAAATTAATTGAGTAATATCTTTATTGGCCATGTAGGCTGTCACGAGACAGCTTCTATCGTCAGGGGTACTCAAATTCTTCTGTTTATACTTTTTATACAAAAATCGGACGCTTAAGGTTTAAAGTCAACCCCCATTTTCTGAACCTTGTGTTCAAAAATTCCAAAAAATAGCTATTTATACAATAAGTTCCGAAATGAGCGTCTTTTAGGCACGCGACGTGAAAATTGTCCAACGAGGCAAAGCCGAGTTGGACAACACGTCGAGTGACTAAAAGACATCGTTTCGTAACGTATTGTATACAAGATTTTTTCTACTGGCATTTTATAATAAAAAAACACAATTTTATTTCATGTGAATAAGTCGATTACACCCAAAATCTTTGTTACCTGCTTTTACTTGACACCTGACACTTTTCATGCGATTTTCTTTTCAAAATTCGACATCAATAATTAAAATCCTAGAAAGTAGGTAATAACACAAAGTTCTGTTTTGAGTAACCCAAACGTTCAATTCAGTAATTCCATTTTCAATATTCATAATATATACAAAACAAAATTCAAATATGTGTTTAGTGTGTTTTTTATTTCTGAATAATGAATGACACTTTTAGGCACTAGTGCTTAAATAGTACATTAAAATACAAGTTTCATAAGACGTCATTTTATCGCACGAGCCCTATATTAGAAAACGAGCCGGAGGCGAGTTTTCTAAAGGGCGAGTTTGGACGCTTATGCTGGAAAATCAGGTTTTGTTATTTTGCAAGGAACTTCATTGCATATTTGGGTAATTCCCATTAACTTTTCATTATACCTACCAAGTTTCGATACCTACTTTCAAATAACATTTGATGGTCTTAGACTACGCAGAACTTTGGAAAAAGTTTTGTATGGTCTGGAACCTAAAATGTAACCATCAAATATTAGTTTTTGTAATGAAGCTGATGGGCTTCATAAACTTGGAAAGTGGTTTTATTTTTTTGCGGAAGATATGTTACTGGTCCAACCTATCAAATACTGATAATACTAATGACAAAAGTTTAGCGAAAAATTGAAATTGCTTTCCGCAGTTATGAGAACTGAGTTTTAGTATACCACGAAATTAAAGTTAAATATTTTTGAAATTTCAAAATAATATTTTTTTTATCAAAGTTGGATTTTGCTGTTTCATAAAAAATATATATATTTAAATAACTTCCTATATTAATACTTTTTGAGTACCCCATGATGTAACATGGCCAATAAAAATAAGAGTCAATTAATTTTATCACTTTTTGCATCAAAGTTTACCTTTTGTAAAATAATTTCACTTTACTCGAATTTTTGGGTAGCCCCACACCCGCCACTGTATTTCGGAAACCAGTCATAGGATCGTCTTGGGCCCATGAGAACTTTTGATCAGGAGATCGAGATCTAATGGCCATTTCCACCAACTATTTTAGGGAGGCCCTAACGATAGGTAAACCTTAAACTGACATTTCTCCATGTAAAAATATCATTTTAGGGAATACTTATCGTTAGGGCTCCCCTAAAATAGTTGGTGGAAACCGCCATAAAACATACTAAAATTTCATCAAAATCGTGGATTTTTGGAAATCCCATTTAAAGTGTGCATCGTCCTTTATCGTTCATTTATTTAAAAAGTGTACTCGGTGCAGGCTCATTCATGTTCGATTATTAAAATTTTGAGCCTTCTGATACAGCGTTCAACTGCTCTGTGCGCTCGCTGGTCACGTGATTACAGCTCCGCTCTGCTCTTCGAGCAAAATACCGAACGCAAGGATAACCTGAATAATTTTTTACCGTACTGCGCATGACATAAGTCGGCACGCATCGAAAAAGCTTGTAGATACATCCTCAATCAATCTGATAGCGAAGTGACATTTTGGCACGCGTGCTGGAAAATTTATACCCATCCTCAATGCTGTCAATTTTCAGTCTGCTGTGCGTGTATTTAGTACGGTCACATACCGTGCATTCGGTATTTTGATCTGAGTTCTCTGAGCATGAATTTACCGTTCGTTTATTCAAAAAGTGTACTCGGTGCAGGCTCATTCACGTTCGTTTAATAAAATTTCGACCCGTCTGATACAGCGTTTAACTGCTCTGTGCGCTCGCTGGTCACGTGATTACGGCTCCGTTCTGCTCTTTGAACAAAATACCGAACGCAAGGATAACCTAAATTATTTTTTACCGTACTGCGCATGACATAAGTCGGCATGCTTCGAAAAAGCTGGCAGCTTGCAACCTTCACTTCGGAGTCGACGTGCATGCTAGCACGGAATTGAATTGAGGATGCCAACGTTGAACAACATTATCCTAGCATGCATGCCGAAGTGCCACTTCGCTACCAGATTGATTGAGGATGGGCCTTTAGGGATAGTATACACTTCTACAATATTGCTCATTGCCCTCGATTTTTGGAATCAAAATCATATGGTGTTGCACCGTTGTCGACGATGTCGTTAGTTGTTTGCGCCAGCGCCCAGCGGTCGTAGTTTAGTTATCTATACAGGCCTTGTGAAAATAGACTTTCCTGTGTAGTGTGCAATATCCTTGGCAAGATATGGCTTAAGACATTGAAGTAGCCGCCCTTAAGACAAAATACGTTTTTTCGCGGTTCGCATGGTTCAAACTACGGTTTAAATCAATTTATAAATAACGTCATCGCTGGTGCACGCAAGGAAATGGTAGATTTGATTGACCTTTTCAATTTAACGTGACTCTACATCTTAAATTGTCGCTTCTGTCGAAGGAAGCTATTTTTCTGGGTGTCAGCTGGCCCACTTCTTCTGGTGACAGTGTTGCCCCCTCGAGGAATTTGAACCTCTTGCAGAATTGGGCTGAACATTCGCTCCGCGGTCTCTATTGCGTTATCTGAGCAAAATCTGCAGAGATCGTCTTCGACGTCTTCTGCTCTGCCCATTGCCCTAAAGTGGTATTTCACCAGGGAGTGTCCTGTGAGCAGTCCTACGACCATTCTGATGTCTGGTCTGGTCATGTTTGTTTGCTGAAAGGGTAATAAACCTTTTTGACTGACTTAGTCCCCGAGTGTGCCTCCAATATGATGACAGTTGTTCTTTCTAGCATTTGTTGAGTTCTTCCATGATGTGGCTTTTCATTGAGCCACAATAGGGCTCTGGTCCATGGTATGGTGTTGAGGCCCCTTCCTTTGCGAGGCCATCTGCCTCTTCGTTTCCTTCTATGCCTCGATGACCAGGCAGCCACATCAGCGTTACCTGGTCGTGTGTCGCTAGTGTTTTTAGGATCTGTTTACACTCCCAGACTGGTTTTGAGGTGCATTTGAAAGCCCTTAATTAAGGCTTTCAAGGCAGCTTGGCTATCTGATAGTGTGAGGATGTGTTTTCCTTTGAGGCTTTAGTTGAGACACTCTTGTGCACAATGCACATATGTTTACGGTAAGCAGTTCGGCTTGAAATGTTAGGTCTGTTTCTGCAGAAATCACAAACCAGTCAGAGTGAATTTCATTGGTTGAAACTAGTTTTCTGACTGTTTTCAACCAATGAAATACGCCCTGACTGGTTTCTGATTTCTGCAGAAAGAGACTATTGTAAGATGTTTGCCCAATGCCTTGGAGACCTTAAAGTTAGGGACGGAAATGCCCAGTCCAGCTTCTTCCGTTAGTTTGGCTCCATCTATGTACCACAGAGATGCATTGTCTGTAGTAATTTTTTATTCTCCCATGATTGGCGCTTTTTATTACCACTGCGAATGGGATCTCTAAGTTCAATCTGACCATCATGTGATCGCTTGGTTTGCTGGCGTTCTCCAGTTTGTACCTTGTTTAGCTTGACCTGAGCGGTGACTTGCTGAGTTTTGGGCCACCATACCATTGAGGCGTATGTGACCATGGTCTTTATTATGGTTTGGTATATCCAGAATACCATCTACTTTGGCATTGTTTTACCAACCAGTTTTCTCTAACTGTTTGTTTCAAGTGAGTGTTTGGTCCAGGGTGACCCCCAAATAATTCACTTCAATGGAAAATTTTAGTTGTATACCGTTAAGGGTGTGGGCTTTCAAATTTAGCTTCCTTCTCCTTGTGAACGGGACCAGAATTGTTTTGCTTGGGTTTAGGTATAATCCCTCGCCTTCGCTCCATCTTTAACGATATTTAGAGCACTGAGCATTCGGCTTGTTATTACGCCTTCATGTTTGCCCCTGATTATAATGGCCAGGTCATCTGCATAGCGTATGACCTGGTATCCAGCACTACTAAGTCTGGTAAAGATTTTGTCCACCACTAGTGTCCATAGTAGTTGAGGACACCCTCTGACCGTGGTAGCGGTAGCTGATGCTCCGTTTATTTCAGCTGTAACGTAACGTAACGATGTTTTAGCATCGTCTCTATCCATTTTACAATAAATTGGGACTTCAACATTCCATTCTTGGGAGGCTCTAGCGCTTGATTCATGTGTATGTGAGGTGTTGTCGAAGGCACCCTCTATGTCAATGAATGCTGTGAGAGCGATCTCTTTGCACTCGATTGTCCTTTCAATGTCTTTAACCAGGCAGTGTGAAGCCCTTGTTGTGGATTTGCGATTTGCCTGGCTGACATTGTTTTGAGGAGAAAGGAGGTTAGGCTAATGGAACAAACAGTATGACTTTGCTTCGTCCTCAGGTCGACGACCAGTTTTTGGTATGAATATAACATTAGCATCCCTTCAAGATAGCGGTATGTGTCCTAGGACCAGACTTGCTTTGAAAAGTTTTTGTAAGTGTCCTTTAAGTACTCGTAGCCTTTTTGCAGTTGTGCGGGAAAGATCCCGTCTTTGCCTGTGGATTTGTAGGGTCTACAATTATCAGTCGCCCATTTTATTCTGTTCATTGTGAAGATTTTTTTTGAATTTGGATGCTCATGGAATTTCTTATAAATCAACACTGGATACCATCACTGCATTTGTTCGATATGACCTCCATTGTGTTTTTGTAAAACCATCAACCTTTTTTCAGAATAGTTCACTGCATTATAGGCCCTGAGTAAACTGTGCCCTGAGATAGGGACTGTTTAGTGGAGTCTTTTTTTTTTGTCTGGCATTTTGTGGGCTGAATCGCTGAATCTGGCTAGTTGACTAATGAGAATATAAGTGAATTCAATTCCTGCTCTCCGTTCGAAATGTCCACAGAATTTTTTGCGGATTTGCTCGATTTTGAACTGTGATTACCGTCTCCGATTTTTCAGCGTTATTTTCAAAACAAAATCTTTCATTCTCTCGAATGCCAGACAGAAAGTAAATGCGGAAGGTTCTATACTTTTCTTTTGCAAGTTGACACCCATCCCCACTTTTTCACCTACCTATTGAAAAGCATGCATTTTTTATGGGTATAAATATCAATCTTTTTTTTTTCTAAAAATTTTCGAAAGGGCCAGTCAAATCACACATATTCTAATCACCTACCCAGCCACATTCAGCCCTCAAAATGCCAGACAAAAAAAAATGACTCCACTAAACAGTCCCTATCTCAGGGTCTATTACGTATAAAATGTATTTTTTATTACGCATGCATCATAATCAACGATTATCGCACGCTGCAGCGTGCATAAAATGATGTTTATTATGCGTCTACCTTTTCAAAGGTTTGCTATATAAACGTTCGATCTACCTTCATTACCTAGATATTTACCTGCATACCTGCCATTTAAATTACTACTTATCAAAATGAATGAACACTTTAAAAACGTTTTTGAGATTATGATGCATTCGTAATAAAAAATAGCGTATGATATGCGTGTATAAGAGGGCATTTAAAGCCCTTGCGACTTACAAAACACTCCGCGCGCGTGCTTTAAGTGCCCTCTTATACACTTATATCATAATATACTATTATTCTAGCATGAATTAATTATCGTGTCCTGACAACCAAATTTTCATATGCAAACACTCAACATAAAATCTACTGAATTAAAATCAGGCGATCTTGATGGCCACGAATTTACAATTAAATTACATAAGAAATCACGTAAATTCCGTTTACTTTTTGCTAAAAAGTTTATTTCTTAAAAAACATAGCTTGTGAACATTATGATGACTTCATATTTAAGTCTAAAGAAAATTGTTTATTAGAAACACTTAAGGAAAGTCATCATCCAATTCACATTTCATAGGGACCAATGATGGATCTGAATATGTTGTAGCCTTCTCATTATCAGCAATATCTGAGAAAGTTGCTGTATTAGGACAATTATTGGTATATTCATCGTATCTCGAGAGCCCTAATGGAGCATCATACTTTCCCAGTTCTGCGTCATATATTATCTTATTTAACATCGCCTAGAAGGATATAAGAATGTTAAAAGGAAACTACCAATAAAAATGTATAGGAAGGTACCTGAACAGTAATCTGCGCATAGCGACTACTTAAATTTCTCAATTTCCGAGCAACTAATTCTCCATACACATCAAATTCATCAACGTTACTTCTCTTTTCGATCTGCTGGTCGTACATGCTTTTTAATATCTTCACCATTCCAACGATCGGTGTATTAGTACTAACAGGGGCAGGTTTCATTGTTTGTTTTGGTCTAACATATTTGCGTTTAGCTTTATTAAAAGTGGGTATTCGTTTCTGTCGGCTGCTTGACGGTACAGCTAAATTCGTATCTTCATCTACTGCTTCCGTCTGAGTGTCATTATTGGCAAATTGTTGTCCTTGATCCTCTTCGTCTTCTTGAATCTCCATTTTAGCAGTCGGTGGAATTTCATCTTCGTTTTCATCCGAAGATACAGATGAATCGCTTGCCTGAAAAGAACATTTTTTAATTTAATTAGGAAACGAAATCAACAGGGATGCAATTTAATGTTTTCCTTGCAAAAGCCCATGGTAGGTACCTGTAAAAAAATTGAATTTACAAAATAATACTGAAAAAAAGACTGAAGCCCATTAAGAAACGTAGAAAAAAACTGAATAAATGGTGCTTGGATGTCTTTAAAAAGCAGTAGTATGAAAAACGCCTAGAAATCTGAAACATTTACGAAAAATTAAAGACTAGTGGTAGTAAATGGCCAAAAGTAATTGGAATTATGGAAGAAAATTAACCAAAGTGCAAGAAATTGAAATCTGTAATCGTATTAACCACCAATCGACAAAGCCACGATTTGCGAAAATCTTCTCAATAAAGTAGTAAATAAGTCAGAACTCAAGTTGAGATTGAAATAACAAGAAGAAAGAATAAATTAGAATTCAGACACATGAAGGATATGAATTTTGCAAAGACAAATGAAGAGGAAGAAGGAGCTGGGAATTTTGAGTAAATATAGAAGAAAAGATATGAATAGCCGAACAGTGCCAATGGAAGGACAGGTTGGATAACTTCCCCGCCAGATTTCCATCTCCATCTTCCTTAATAATAATTTTAGACTAGAAGGAAACATGGTGAGTCAACCTTTTGGTAATTTATTCAAATAACACCATCTTATTACAGTTATTACCATCGTTATTATTGGACAAAATTGGAAGCTTTCCGATCAAAGAAGAAAATAAAATTGACATGTTTATTGGCTTCTCGGACGAAGTTCAAAATTTAGTTGGTTCGCACCTCAGGGTCCTTATTCTTGAAAAAGGGGAGTAGTATTCCCGGGAGAACGAGTATTCCGTTTTTGTTACTTATATTAGCATTTGCATATCATTGAGAAAGACGGAACACTCATTCTCCTGGGCAGTGGCGTAGCCAAACCAAACGTGGACGTCGGCGACATCCAAATTGCGAGGCCTTTTTTATATAGGGTGGCTAGAGTGGCCATATTTCTTGTGACAAAAAGCTGGATATAAGGACAGGGATGGGTAGTCGCCGGTAGGCCGGCGGAAGGATAACCGCCGAAGGCGAGAATTTTTTTAGTGTCACGCCCCATTTTCGGGCATATCAACGATATTCGATAACAATATTTAGTCAAAAATATTAATAGTCCCCAGTAGGTCATCGACCCGATTCATCATTCATTGCATTCATTATTGCATTTATTCAGTGTCGAAGCAGTCGAAAAGTGTAGAAGTGTTCAAATAGTGAGAAGCTAATCCGTCCAGAAGATATTTCCATCACCATGTAACAGCCTAGGGAGCTTTTGAAGAATTCGGTCCTTTTAGACTCCGAAAAGCAAAGAAGCCAAATCCAGACAAGCTGAATCCCAGAAGTCGGGAATTAGAAGCCCAACCAAAGAGAAGACAAGTGCAAGAAACAAAACCACCAGCTACCACGCTTCGACGTGTTACATTAATGATTCCAATAAAAAGTGCAGTAAAAAGTTCAGTAACATAAAAAATGATCGAATGGCATCAAAACTGCACGTACATGTATCAACTTCCTCAGGGACGCCACAGCGACATGTTGGGGGCGTCGGACCTTCCCCAAAGCCACGTGGCGCGGAAATGTCCCATCGCCCAGGGTGGAGATATGAAAAATCTTGTCCGACTTGGTGTTATGAAGCCGCTCAGTTTGGAATGTACATGAATTACAAAATTTAAAGGTCGATGTACTGGGAACTATAATATACTTCCGCTAACAAATCCTTCCGACAATCTACCGAAAAGATAAAAACCATATGCTTTGAGAGTTCTGGTTGATTTGCAGTAGAATTGGTAGTTTTCAGTGAATTCTTTGATATATAGGAGTTTCGTATAGGATTAAGTTTATTTGTCCTCTACGTTTTATTTTTGAAAATCGAAAAGTGCAAATTTTTAGATTTGGTAACCTATTTTTTGCGAGGCCCCTTAAGGCGCGAGGCCGTCGGCAGTCGCCGACGTCGCCGACGCCTAGCTACGCCACTGCTCCTGGGAACGTTGCTCCCCTGTTTCAAGAATAAGGACCCAGAGGGTTCGCACTCTTGAATATTAAAATTAAGCAATTCACTTACGTAATCCGGTCTTCCTTCGGAAACTTCTGAATAAACTTCCAAAAACTTATGAAATGTATATTTTATAAAACGAAAGAATTCCGTCAAAAAACTTAAAATTAGTACAATTCGCATCGTGGCTCGATAAAAATTGTATAACAAAATCTGCGTTCTTCAAACTTTTAAATGTCATAATGACACGAGTGTCAGTCAAATTCAAAATTTAGAGGTCACAACTGAGGCGAGTTCGGAAATAACATCACAGATGTGACAGATTTTTTTACACGTGACTTCAAATTGATTTCATATAGGTGAAACACGTGACACCTGTGAAAATTTTCATCTCTCGAGCTAAACGAGTAATAAAACACCCATCAACCATAGAGCCATCAACTCTATTTTGGTAGGATAGCATGCGTATGTTGTCCTCCAGGAAAGTACTGCAAATTCCCACAGAAGTATTAGCTCAGGTAAAGGAGTACTTTCATCCTTTTTTTTCCTTATCAAAAAAAATCTTTTATACATAGGTAAAATCTGTTTTTTTTTTAAAGATAATTCCCCAAGTCAAAAATTTAGTAACTATGTTGGCAACACAAGCCTTTTCTACATGAAAAATTTGATAGCATTGACAATTTTACATTGTATTGCCAACCTAATGTCAGTTTGACTTTTATCTTTAAAAAAAACGCACTTTACCTAATATATTGGAGATTGGAGAGAGTATTCAGGATCCAACTTTTCATCAATTTACAATAAAACTTTTTATATTGAGTGTAATACCCTGAAAAGTTGTGAATGCTTTGTACAGAGATAATTTTTGAAGGGAAACTTCTTAGGCGGTGGTCTGATATTTGGACGACAAGGGAAAGTGATTTGAAAAACGCGTCACGGGCAAATTTCGTTACTCGAGAGAGAAGAAAAATACACATATAGAATGTTCATTTGTACTTGCTCTACCTGCTCGAAAAATCAGGAAGATCTGCTAGGAGCTGCTATTTATGACGGACAAGTGAACGCCGATCCTGCCGCTGAGATCTGCTTGAAGCAAGAAAAGCAGTATCTACAAATGAAGTAAATGAACACCCTAATAACGTAAAGGGACGGAGAAAGACGGCTATTGATTGACACAAACCAAGGATTATAATCGCGAAGAGGATTGTCTATTACATATTGACAAGCGCCGATAACCTTGTGATGTCACTACAGATGCGCGTCTCCCTTTTGTTATACTATTATCATTGTGTTTTGTGATTATTTTCGTTATTTATACATTTGTATCCTATGCTTTTTGAAGTGAAACTTCTTATGCGGACGATGGCGGACGAGAATGGAGAGTCATTTGAAAGTGAAAGACGCGTCACGATTTGGCAAATTTGGTTAAACGAGAAAGACGAAAAATACAACGTAGAGGGACGGAGAAAGATAGCCAATGATACTTGATACTGACAGCCGACGAACGATTGACACAAACCAAGGATTATAAACTATTATTGTCAAGCGCTGATACCATTGTGACGTCACTACAGATGTGCGTTTCCCTTCATTTTTACACTATGAGTCGGGGTTACATTAAACGATCTATTATAGATTGAACATTGAAAAATCCTATTTTAAACTGAATTGGGAGGTTTTTCTTTATGGAAAGTTCACTGGACCAAAATATCATTTTTTGCATCAAATGTGCTAAAGTAATTAGGGTACGTAGGTACTTGGAGCTATTCAAATTTTGGCGCGTAAATAATCGATTGTAATTTCAACCTCAAAAGTTAAGTCTAATGTGTCGTTTCAAGACAAGCTGATGCTGACATTTTCAAAAATATTCTCTAAGGGCCACTGAACGCTTTGGAAGATATTTTAACTTATTCATTGTCCATTGTTCATAGGTAGACATCTTTCCTTCTACTCAATTTAAACGGTTTAAAACTATTGACATTTACCGCCAAAATTTGAAGCACTCCAAGTTCACTCGCGCCCTCTACAAAATTTTGGGGAACTTAACTGGATATTTGCTGTCATTGAATCATTTGTCTTGATTTTATACGATGTCAAATATATATAGGGATGCCCTCGGGGATGCCCATATACATTCGCAACTTTGTTTCCATAACATCAATAAACATATCTCGAAATTGTAACTTACTATTCTGTAGACTGTAGAGTCAATTTATGATGATTTTTTTTACTGTTACTACTACTTTCATTGCTTTCTTGACAGCTGAAAAAATGATTTAGAGACTTTTCCCAAATATCTGAGTTTTTTACACGGGCCTTATTTTCTATGCTACTGCTACTCTCAAAATGTTTATAGTGGTAGTGATCTGGTATCGTCACCCGAGTCGTCACCACAATAAATAATACAATAATGCTTAAAAATTGAACAGTTTCGGTTTATTTTATACTTGTATACAGAATATGACTATGATTAAAAAATGGAGACGTTACTGCGTCTTAGAACTCAATTGTCCTCAAGATACAAGATATTAATGTCCTCAAACTTACTGCTATTCTCAAAGCTAATTTTCTATATTCTTGTTGGTGTGGATCTTGTTTGTCCGTTACTTGACCAGCACTTTCCCAGATTGGTACGTAAAAACCCATGGGGTATTATAAAATCATCTGTAATCCGTACCCAAAAAGGTGCCATTTGCTATATTTATTTGAGGCGGCTGGTGGCTCTTTTGTTACTTAGTTATTATGTTTTTAAAAATATTCAAACATTATTCAGGAAGTAGTAGAATCGAATAATAAAGTTTTATTGGTAAAGTATACCTTCTTCTTTTTCGCGACACTGCTTTCCGGCATTTTACTTATTTCTTATTTTTTGAAAGAGGATATGGAAATGTTATTATTGGATTAGGATTAATTATCGATATCTATGCAATATGCAGTAGGAGTAGGATTACAACATGTTGTATGGTTAGGATTTTAGCTTTTTTCTTTGGGACAACAGGAACATCAAATTTGATGGGAAACGTGGCCATATATTTTGATCTTCCTTCTTTGGGAAGGCATACCTTTATGTACTTACTTCTGTATCGAAGAGGATTGGCCTGGCAACAAAAATCAGTTTTAAATTTATTTTTCTTATTTTCCGCGGTATTTTCATTTAAAACAGAGGATGTGCTTGACTCAGGTTCTGGATGATTTGAAAGAGGAACAGGCATTGAAATTTCTTGCAAAATTTCAGAAATCTTCCTTTTTTTTGCTGTTTTCACACTACTTTGACGAGGTTCACTTACTTTTTCATCCCGTTGGCAAGTGAAAATATGCGGCACTACTTCTGGCTTCATGCGAATGTAGACTTTCCCTATTAATTTGAACTCTAAGTAGTTTTCCATGTCTTCTTCTAGCTGAAAAAAAATATATATACAGTGTAATTATTTAAGTGTGCAACATATGGAGATTTTTTTTAGTAATAGCACAACCCAAATACAAATAAGGCTAAAATTTTGGCCTTGTTTGTATTTTGATTGTGCTATTACTAAAAAAAAAAATCCCATATGTTGCACACTTAAATAACCACACTGTATTGTATACTAACCTCAAATCAGATATTAGAACCTAATTAATTAATAATTACCTTAAAATGATCTTCACAGCAATAAAAATGTGTTTTTATTGAAACTTCTTCAAGGTCTCGTCTCGCTGCACTAAACCACCGCTTTTTTCTATTCAAATTGTTCGGTACGCTCACAAAAATCTTTTCTGGGTTATTTATTGATGTATTTGTACATTTAGGAACAAAGCACCACTTTTTTCGACTGGGTTTAACTTTGTGGTCTCCCATCATTAAACAAACACGGATAATTAATTACAATTATTAGTAAATAAAACTTCTTCGGATTAATGCAACAGTCAGCCAAGCAACACAAATGTAAACTTGTTATTGTACAAATCTCGCCAACGTGCCAGCTGATTGTTCGTTCCGCAGAGTGACGACACAAGCGTGAAGCGTTACTCTCTCCGCAGGGGTCGTTTGCTAGCCTCGCTAATTTCGTTTTTTTGTTTTCGATTTATCAGAAATAATAGAGGGGTTTTTAGATAGATGTTTTAACGCCTAACATGTTTTTTGGACTTAGGACCACCACTTCTTATTACATTTGGTAGGATTTAATTTTATATACTGTGTTTGTTTACCAAACCAAACGTCGGTCTTATCACTCGTGGAATGTAGGGGAGAGTGGGTAACAGCGGATCACGGGGCCCAGTGAATCATCTATATACCATAGCTTTATATACTTTTGGCGTAAGCGCGCGAAACTACTGTTGTTCGTTCTTTTTTAAATATTCTCCTCAGCAGCCCATCCACCATCCATCTAGCATCTAGTCGCTGCCACGATATCAAAGAGGCACAACGTTCTGCGTCGCTCTGGGCAACAGGCAAGTACGAATCTTTTTTATCACGTGTTTTGAAAATTTGTGTTGTATTCAACTGAGGAACTGAGTAATAATTCTGGGTTTTTGGGTACAGTTGTATACTTGGTACGTTTTATATCAGTTGTAAACTATGTTGTTCTGTCTTTAGTAGTGTTCGGTTTTTTTTTGTAGGTATAGTTGATTTTTTTAAAAATTACCGTCATTGGGTCCCAGCGAATTGTTTTGTTTCGGGGTTCAGTATATCCAGTGATCCAAAGTAACCAACAATGATCCACTGTGACCCGCTAAGCTATAACTTAACTTATAATCACTTTTTAATAGGTGAAAATGCCTCACAACGGGGAAAGAAAAACTACTATCGAACTCCACACCGAACAACAGATGCAATACGCTCTAAGACATATCGGATGGTCAGAAAATAAGGGCTGTTGCAAGAACCACTCATATCCCATACACAACTTTAAGCAGGTATTACAACAAAATTCGGAATAATCCTGATCCTGATTCCTGATAAGATAATAAGGCTTACCTTACACCTAATTACGCAGTTCGTAAGATATTCACATATGCGCAAGAAAAGAGTATTGTTGATTATGTTATTAAATGCAGCTAAATGTTCTATATAGCCAGTGGTTCCCAAAGTGGGCGATAACGCCCCCCAGTGGGCGCTACAACCATCTCGGGGGCCGGTAAAGAGCTCAGCTAATTTTGGGGGGTGGTAAGCATAAATTAGTGGGCGGTGGAAAATAAACGAACAGAGCAGAAAAAAAATTAAAATTAAATAGGTAGTGGCTTTTTACGGTAATTACTCTTCAATACTATAAAGATAAGGCTGATGGTCAGTCTATGTCTATATGTCTTTCGGAGTCAATTTTGACAAGCTTCCAGTTATGAACGCAACCCGAGAGTTCCGACGCAAATCCCGAAGCCCGCACGCACCTCCACTAAGGGCGGGTATTATAAAACTGCTTTGACAGTTATCTTGAAGTTAACTTTTTGAATTACATGTAATTCCAGGAGTTAACTTTAAGTTAACTCTCAGAGTAGTTTTATAATACCCGCCTTCAGTCTGCTATGACTTGCTTAAAATGCGATACCGCTAATACACGCATTGATCAGCAGCAGCTGCATTAAAGTTATTGTATTTTACTTATAAATAACTTCAAAAAGCTCAAAAATAAGCTCCGTCAAGTATCAAGTTAGCCCCCCCACATTCGAATTTTCTAACAAAATTGCAACCACTTTGAACTGTGCTGTTCTGATACCGAAGCTATAGGAAAAACAAGATGAGGGGCTAACTTTACGCTCAGCCCCCCCAAAATTTTGGACATCCGATCAAACAAAAATTAATTCTTATGCAATCGGAATAAGTGTACTGAACTGTGCTGTATTTGGTTTTTCTCAAAATTTCCATATTCGGTCATTTTCCGACAAAATCCTACTGGGGGTGCTAACTTGACGCTCAGCTCTCCAAAATTTTGGAAATCAGATGAAACAAAAATGGATTCTTATCTTATGCAATTTGAAGTGTGCTGGACTGTGTTGTATCAGGTTTTTATTGAAGTTTCCATATTTGGTAATTTTCAGGCAAAATCCTATTGGGGGACTAACTTAACGCTAACCCAAAATTTTGGAAATAAAACATGAAACAAAAATGGACTCTTAGCTAACTTGACACTCAGCCCCCCCCCTCAAAAAAAAAATTGTAAATCAGATCTAACAAAAATGGATTCTTATGCAATCTGAAGTGTGCTGAATTGTGCTGTATCAGGTTTTTCTCAAAATTTCCATATTGGGTCAGTTTGTGACAAAATCCTACTGGGGAGGTAACTTGACGCTCAGTCCCTCGCCAAGAAAATGCACGACCAGAGCTGGGCAGTAGCTAGCTACCAAGTAGTTAAGCTACTAGCTTAGCTACTTTTTTGGTAGCTAATAACTTATTCAAGCTACTTTGAAAAAAAAGTAGCTTAGCTGTAGCTTTTGGTAATATGTTTCAAGTATTCATAAGCTACTGTGAAAAGTAGCTAGCTACTGAAATAAGCTACTTAAGCTACTTTTGGTAGATAGTTATTTAGGTATTAATGGCGGAAAGTGTTATTTACCGCCCGAGGGTGTGGTTAACGATACTCAACACCCATTCGACAATGTTTTCAAAAATAAACAGTTTTCCTGCCTTGCTACCTATGTTTTATGTGTCCTATTTTATTCTCGCATTCGCAGGTCACTGTGATCAAAGTGAACCCAATAAATTAATGTCCAGTGGTTCTTGACAAAAATATGAATACTACTTCTTAGAGAAAGTTAATATGTTATTTCGTATGATGATATTATGAAATTAAATTAGGTAAGGCATGTACATTGATAAAAGTAGCTTAAATAGTAGCTTTGCTTTCACTAATTCAAAATGTAGTTAAGTTACTAATAGCTTAGCTACTTTTTCAAAGAGGTAGTTGAGCTACTGAGTAACTTAGCTACTTACAATATAAAGTAGCTTGTAGCTCATTGGCGTATCCAGGATTTTGGTTTGGGGGGGGCTGTGTTAACAAAAAATGTTGACCAAAAAAAAAAATCGGCGCAGGTGAAAAAAATTTTTGAAGCCACGCAGCTTAGCCCAACGGGCCACTTTCACGTGCCTCTCATTGGATAAAGCCAATATTCATGCGCTTGTTTCTACATGAGAAATCCCCAAATATTTCAGGATCATTGTAATACCTAGGTCATAAAGTCATAGAGGTTATAGCAAGAGTTCACCAATTATACCTAGGTAATGAGTTGTGAAATAACTAGTTTCATGTCAGCCATGTTTTACAAATGAGAAATTCGGCATCCTCGCATTTTTGGGGAAGTGACGTCAGATTCCAATCCCGCGTTTTCGCAGCAGTTTAAAAATTTGATTTTCAAATAATTTTAATTCCAAAAATAAGTATACAGATGTTATGAGAATAACTGATAAACCCGTATTACATCTGTGTATTTTTCCGTGTATTTCTTCATGTAGTTCAGGGTGCCAACATTATTTCGTTTTTCATAATGCTGATTTATGTTGCGTTTGACGTTTTTCGGTTGTCACCCTGAACTACATGAAGAAATACACGGAAAAATACACAGATGTAATACAGGCTATAGATAGAAAGTTGCCTATTTTTTTCATGAATTCACATGTAGTATTTTTAAGACCTATTTAGGAGTACCAGTCGTTCTAGTGACAAAACGTATGTCGCTTCTTGACACACAAATAAGATAAGGTTAGGAATTTCCTATTTGTAGATGAAATTGACGTATTAGCAATCGACGTTCGTTTTTATTGGTAATTTTTTGTTTCATCTGATTTGTGATTGATAAATAAGGATGGGGTTATTCTAAATGGGTATTACAAATACTATACATACCCAAACGTTACGCGCCTATAATTTTTTGCGAGGTGACAAAAATATTCGCATCGGGCCGCTTTTTTTTGTGGGCAAGGTGGAGAAATTTTGTGCACGGATCCCTTCTCTCCTAGGAAAGGAAGTATTTCAGGGTCCCATTCTTGAAACTGGGGAGCAGCGTTTCCAGAAAAACGAGTGTTCCGTCTTTCTCAATGATATGCAAATGATAATATAAGTAACAAAGACGGAAACTCGTTCTCCTGGGAACAGTGCTCCCCTGTTTCAAGAATAAGGACCCAGATATGCAAGGTGATTAAGGTGAAGCACTGATTCCCTTGCCGCATTAGGCGCCCGCCATAGAAAAACCTTATTGTAGAGAAAATAGTTATTTTTGTATCAAGGGCGCGAAATGCTACTTTGGTGATCGAGATCTGATTTAAAAAATTAGTCGAGATCACCAAAGTATTTCGCGCCCGAGTTGCAAACAATATTTTTTCTACAACTCCATTTAAATATCAATCATTCGAAGCCAAAATTTCATTTTCAATCAAAAGTAGGTGAATTTTAATTATTTTTGATTTCCTGACAGGTATGTGTCACCATGACACCCAGTGTGCGAACTAGCTATTTCGCGCACACGTGCGCGAAATAGCTAGTTCGCGCACGGCGTCATGGGAACGTTAAAAAATCAATACCTGGGAAAAAAAGTGTCACTTCGCAAACTGTCATGAGTGTGTGAACATCATCATTTTTTGACAGTTGTAGAAAAATAGATTTTATTTCTATTTTTTCTACAAAAAAATTCCCATGTCACATAAAATACGCTGGAAAATATTGGTCTAGATTGCCTTGGGGGGGGCTGCAGCAAACTGTTGTGTCTAGACAGGCAGTCTTTGGCAATGTATTCCTACATTTGAATAAATGAGTATTTAATCTAGATGAAACAAATACTATGACGGTTCAGAAATCTGCCAAAACGCTAGCTGCCAAAGGGCAAAGGCAAGTTGACAGCTGGATGATGCGAAATCCTGGGCAAACCTACTCAATATATGAAATGGCTGAATGCGAGGGAGGCCCACACGTCCACATGAGAGCTATATGACACCCGGAAATATTTGCGCGGCTTTCAAAGCGACGGAAATTTTCCCCTTCAACAGAGACGTCTTTAGTGATAACTTTGCGCCTGGTGAAGTTACTGATCGACAAATGAATATTGTCAACTCATAAATGTCTACAAGCCCACAGACTATAAAAATAAAATTAATTTGGCGCTTGTACTACAGAAAATTAACTGACTCTGCTAACGGTAGCAATAATTCTTGTATAAATTACGCGCACCGTAATGCAGTCAGGCAGAGGTTAGTCTCCACAGCCTTAAGCTCCTCGAGGGTACAGGCCTAAAGACTTTCTCTCCAAGTTGGGTGTGACTTGCGACTGTGATCCGTAAATGTCATGCTCATGCTGTAGAAGCCCCACTCAACGCCCCCCCCCCAAACCTAGACCTATGGAAACTAAACTCCTCGAGGGTACATTTTAGGGCTGTTTGCGTACTATTGACAGCGTAGGGCTCTCTCTCAAAATAGGCATTCCAAGGGAATTTAAAATGATGGCTCACCAGGGAAGAACATTTACTGCGATCTATTTTTGGGTAAACCCTATTTAATCATCTCCTACATAAATTAAGGTGTAACAATAGATGTATTAACTACTACTACTACTAGTGGTGAAAATTTTCCTTTCCCCCCATAACCTCTTTTCAGGATAAACCCTTAGCCGACGCAGCCAAGTGTAGATAAAGTAGTGGCACCGCTGACCACAAACAACCCTCTATGAAACAACCTAAGCGTGACAATATGGAAAATGAACCAAACCAATGGAATATACCAGAAAACCACAATGCACGCGTCAATGACAGATGACAGAACAAGAACTCCAACGCCTTCAGAATGAGAGACTTCTTGCACTCCAACTAAACAAATTATTAAACAACGTGATATGGCTAGCACTTCCAGTTCATCTACTAATGCGCTTCTAATACATCGTGATATTGCAAGCGAGAATATTCTTACAGAGGCAAAGCTGCAAACTCCGGTCATGACCATGGCTTTAGCTGCTACAGGTATATCCACAAATTCTGAAAAAAACTTTATGAGTCCCAGAGCCCATTCGTTATTCGTCCAGCACTGTGTATAGTTTTAATTGTAGTATTCTTGAGGCCAGAGCTTGAAGCTTGAAGCACTGATTAGAGAATTATTTAATTGTGGTTAAAATAAATGAAGTAATAAGTTAAAGAATGTTTTCAAAAAAAATTGTTTTGTCTCAATGGCAATGGGTATGCTATGATGAAAGACATAACATACAAGTAACGTGACGTGTGTGTTCTGTTTTTGTTTTCCTGCTGGTTTGGATAATTTTGTGCGATTTGTGGCTTCAAATAAAAGTTGTAGGTCCTGGTATTCGGCAGTGGAGTAGTCCTGGCTTGTGGTGTGACTATTACTATCGGTTTTCCTTAACAAGCAACAAGCAAGGTGGTTTCCCAACGTTTTCCTTCCGCTTTGTTTTTCAACTGGACTTTGGACTAGAGTTGAGCAAAAAATCGCGAACTGTGATTTAATCACAGTGATTGAAAGGTAACAATCACGACCTGTAATCATTCACAATAAAAAACTGCGACCATATTTCAGCATTAAGTCGTTATCAACCGCGGAATCGCTCTTCGACGTAAGATGACGTATAATAATTGTTTTATTTTTTAAATATATTTCACAAATGTAACCAATTTACACCCAAATTTCATAAAATTTCGACTTTCTATGTTATGTTTTAGTCATGGTATGATAGTATAATCCGATTCGCCAATGTCATAAATCATAATATCAAATCCCAATCACAGTTTGCAATCACAGTGATTGGAAAATCACAATCACACTTTCAACTGTGATTGCAAAATAGCGGTTTTGCTCATCTCTACTTTGGACTTTACATCCGCACCACACACACATCTGTTTCTCGACCTTCTGGGCTGGAACTCTGTAACAAATAGAGATCGTTATCCCTATCGCTATGGCACTTGCTGTCTTCTTCTCTCTTATCAAAATCAATAGAGAGGGGACGCCACTAGAGGTAGAGATATTGATCGCTATCCGTTACAGAGTTCCAACCCAACCAACTGGCGGCTTGAATTTCGATGCGTAGGTAGCCGCTTAATGCATTACCGATCCGACGTTGCCAAATTATCGTGCTTGATTGCGAGTTTTAGGGAATTTCAATATTTTCTTATAATCCTCTCTTATACAATATATATTCATTACTCGTCATCAATATATGTATATAAATAAAATGGGAGGAAACACAGATTGTTTCAAATGCAATGAACGATGTGTTCTCAAAGACCGAACGATTTGGATATCCTTGCGATATATGCAAAAGGATTATATGTAAGGCTTGCGGAAACATAATATCTGCATCAGAAGTCATTGGAATGGCTACTAGAACAATCCCTTTTGTTTGTCCAGCATGTAGGGAGAACATGTTCAATATTCCAAATATTGTAAGGAGGCTGAGTGAGCTTGAGCTGTTGGTCCAGAGACAAAAACTCAGAGACAATAGAGAAAATTGTAAAACTTGAACAGCGAATTGTTGAAATGGAGCCAATAAATGCAGTTTTCTCTTACCGGCCTGTTTCGGAGATGGTGTACTATCAATTGACGATTCTGGTGAAGATAGGAAAGAGCAAGATGACCTAATATAGGAGATGATGGAGACGAAAAATAGAGCAAAAAATAATATAATTTTTAATGCGAATTAATCAAAAGCTAAAACACTGACAGAAAGGAATCTTGAGGATGATAGGACAGTTGGTGCAGTGGTCGAAAATTTTAACATAAACAAGGATGGTTTGAGAGGTTTCCGACTTGGGGAGTATGCTGCAGACAGGGCTCGGCCCATCAAGGTCATTCTGGAATCTGAAACTAATGCAAAAAAATATTTTGAAGAACCAGAAAAATATAAGCATTCCGGGTGTTAGGGTGAATAATGATCAAACAAATATGCAGAGAGATTAAGGGGTGTGGAAGCAGAGCTGCAAAGGCTTGTAGTAAGTGGACAAAATAATAAAATGATTAAATTCATTAACAATAAACCAACGATTGTGGATAGAGAGGATGATCAAAAAAACTCCCACTAACACCTACTATACTTTATAACTCAGATATCATTTACCTCAATGCTTGAAGTGTTCTAAAAAATATAGATCAAAGAGGGCAGTGCATTGCTTCTTATAATCCCAAAATCATTCTACTGAGTGAAACACGAACAACCAAAGATGTTGAAGATAGTGAATTTTGGTATTGATAATTATATGTGTTGTAGATGTGACTCTTACAGTAGACATACTGGTGGGGTTTTAATTTATATCAACAATAATTACAGATTTCCAAACATTAAGAAATTTGACCTGATAACTTTTGGTGTAAATTTGTTAGGGTGCATTTGGCCTCTGTCACTTGGGTTATTGGCTGCATCTACCATTCTCCATCACGTTCGCATGATGCTAGCTTTCCTGAGGAATTTGAAGAAATATGTGATACTGTATTTTCCAATAGCAGATGCGTGCTGGTTGGCGATTTTAATGTAAATCTTTTGAGTGACAATTTTTATGGCGACAAGTTCGAGAACCTTATTGCAGCTTATGGAATAGATCAATTGGTCACTGTACCGACAAGGGTTACCGATGTTAGTGAGACCTGGGTTGATGTGCTCTCAAATCAAAACGGCTTGAAGGTAGCGGTACACGATGCTCCAAGGATTGCCGATCACTCTGTTATTGGTGGTAATTTCTGCAATTAATCATGCGTAAATGATCAGGTAAAAAAATATAGAAATAATGGTGAAAAAAACATGGATATTATAAAGTTGAATTTATTGTTGGGGAATGGAATTTGAACTCTGTTGATGTTGAGACTGTTTTTGATGAATTGTTGGAAAATTATGGTAGGGTGATTAACGATGTTGCTCCTGTAGAGACTTGCAAGTAAAAATCTAACTTAGCGTTTGATAATGAAGTTTTTGATAAAATTAAAGATCGTGACAAGACTTATAAAATTTCTAGAAATGCCAATGATAACGAAAAGCAATATAAGTGGCAAGAGTTCAAGTCTCACAGGAACAATGTGGTTGATCTTCTTAGGTTAAAGAAGGAAAGGTATTACTATGGGAAGATAGATATGTTTAAGGGTAACCCTAAGGAAATGTGGAAGACACTGAAGAATGTGATTGGCACGGGTAGTTTTAAGGTCCCAAATTGTATCTCCTTTGACATTAATGATGAACGGAAAACTCTCAGAGATTGTTTGGAGATTGCAGCAAATTTTAACTTCTATTTTGTTAGCAGTATAGAAAGAATTGGCGAAAGCATGCAAAATGGTCAAAAATTGACCAATCTTGATGCAAATTTGAATTTGGATATTTCTAGGTTTAAGTTGCTGAATATGTCTGATACTCGAAAAATAATAAATAGACTTGATAATAAATGTTCTGTTCATGAATTGTTGAATGCTAAGATTAGGTTCATATTTGAAACCATTGGTCATGTTATTCTGAATCTTCTGAACACATCTCTTAGGACTGGTAAAGTGCCTGATAAATTAAAGTGTAGTACTATTATTCCAATACAGAAGGTCAATAATACTATGGACGCCAGTGAATTTCATCCAATAAATACATTGGCACCTATAGAAAAGGTTTTGGAGATGGCAGTGTATGATCAAGTTTTGGAACATATTACAAATACTGGAATCCTGATAACTAACCAGTCTGGATTTCGCCGCGGGCACTCGTGCGAATTCGCTCTTCAGTTGACATTATGTAAAATCAAAAACGATGTTGATAGTAATAAGTTTGTTGTGGGTGTGGGTGTATTCTTGGATCTAAAGAGGGCCTTTGAAACGATAGGCAGGGCAATCTTGTTGTCCGAATTAAAAAATTATGGCATTGCTGGTAGCGTTTTGGAATGGTTTGTAGACTATTTGGGTAATAGAAAACAAAAAGTAAGATTTAATGGAGAGGTATCTACTGAAATAAGTAATAATATGGGAGTACTATAGGGGAGTGTGTTGAGACTTCTCTTTTTCATACTATACGTCATTATACCTACATCAATGATATCAATATGTTTGTGAACTGTGAGTTTAAAAATCTTTTTGCCGATGACACATTTTTGGCTTGCAGTGATAATGATCTCAGCAAAGCAATAGAAAAAATGGATGGGGACTTGTCAGAGACAGAGTTATACTTGAGGAATAATAAATTGAAATTGAATGTATCAAAGACAAAGGCGATGATTTTTTCATCCAAGTATAGATATCAGAGAAGTGTAGACATTAATGATAGATAATGAGAGTATTGAATTTGTAACATGTAATAAATATTTGGGAATGCAACTTGACAATTTACTTAGCTTTCAAACCCATTGTGATTACATTGAGAAAAAAATAGCAAAAAAATTGTACATTTTTAGTAGAATATCAGCAAGTTTGTCCTATCAGTCAAAGCTTATTGTTTATAACACTATCATCCAGTCTCATTTTGACTTTTGTGCCTCATTGCTGTACATGTTTAATTTAAACCAAACTTATACAGCTGTATGCGACATCCTCTTTTAACTAAAAAGCGCTTTTTAAAACTGGTACCTTTGAAAATTTGTGTGGTTTAGAATAGACATTTTTAAAAGTGACCAGTTTTAAAAAGCGCTTTTAAGTTAAAAGAGGATGTTGCATACAGCTGATAGACTTCAGAAACTCCGGAATCGTGGGATGAGGGTTATATTGAAAGCGCAACGTCTCACACCAGTATCTTCTATGCTAAGCTCCTTAAATTGGCTCTCTGTTAAGAATAGATTGTATGCACTTACTATGATATTTGTATACGAAATTGTAAATAAGTTAGCACCATCTTATTTTGAACAGTTTGTTGTTTTTAATAGGGATATCCATGATTACCCTACAAGGAATAATGATCATCTCTTTATTCCAAGAATGAATTTTAGGAGTACAATGAACTCATTGTTTTTAAGGGCTTTCAGGAATTTAACAGTCTACCACATGATATCAAGGGCCTTCCCTCAGTTCAGCGTTTCGAAGATGAGCTGAGGGATTACATTCAGGCTAAAGATTGATTAATCTACAATTGCATCTACCATCTTGATGTGATTGGATGAATCAGAGTAATGTTTTTACGTAGGGTTTTTACTTGTATTTTGTAGATAGTATTAGGTACTTGTATGTCTAATGGGCATTTTTTCTTATATTGTATTTTTTGTGTATATTAGGTGTACCAACCTATTTAATAAATATATATTTCAAGACACAGAACAACAAATTGTCTGGAGGGTTGGCACGGCACAGTCGCCTTAGCACCAACATTTCTAGAAGAAATATCAATCTCATTCAACTAATAAGTGCATTGAAAGAAGAAAGTTGCATCATAATGAGCCAGTCAAAGTAGACAAAGTAGTACCTAATTAAGTATTTTAATTGATCAAAAAAATTGCTTACTAATTTTGTAGTACTTAATTTCGGGTCAGCTCCAAATAATGCACGGTACGGAGTCCTTTCAATACCGCCATGCCTCAAAGAGTTAGTCTGCCACTGTACAAAATAGCATCCCAAGGACCAATTTGTGGAAAAGTTGTCGGACATCCAAGAACAAACCATTTTCTTAACACTTGGATTTCCTTTTTCCGCGCCACCCTCGCTAAGTGACTCGCCGCAAATAATTTTACAATCAGGCCACTGGGTGGAAATTGCGTTTATTACCGAAGCAGTGAACTCCCTGCCGTTGCTACTTTGCAATTTGTGCGGTGCTCCAAACTCCAAAAATATTTTAAGTAATTCTGTAGCCACTTCTGCAGCATTCTTGGATCGTAAAGGGCGAAGATGCAAAAATTTTGTAGTATAGTCTTGATAGTTGAGAAGCCATTTATAGTTTCCATCAGGAGCCGATTGAAAATTTATCAAGTCTATTTGGCCACAAACATTCAAATCTTTAGAAAGAGTTGGTCGCCCTGCTCCTTTTTGCGATTTTTTTAGTTTACACTCTTTGCATAGCGGAATAAAAATTTCTACTGCTCTTCTAGGAATGTTATATTTATTTTTTAAGGCAGATACCATTTTATCCCTGCCGCCATGTCCTGAAGATCGGTGACATTCTAACAAAACATCAAAGTACTGTTCTATGGGTATTATGTAAACAATAGGTTGGTCAACAGATTTCCGTTTAATCACTAGATGTTCATCAATACCGTCAGACAAAACATCAAATTTTTTTAGCGAATAGTACTGCCTACTACTTTTTCTGCTTCCTGTTAAATCAGCTAATTTACCAATCTTGATTTCTTCAATAACTTCTCTAACTCTATCAGCCGTCCAAGATTTTTTAATAACATCTTTCTCCAATCTCTCACTGTTGAACTTTTGTAGCTGTTCGTTAAATTGCATTTTCATAACTTCTAAATCTAGTTTCTCGTTTTCTATTTGCACGTTTTCGTTGTCAACGTTCATTTTTACTGAGATTAAAAACAATCCAACTAATAAACAACAGCTGCGTAACGTTTAAAGATAATAATTCCTAATAATGTACCGTTTTTAATTTCACGTTTTGACTACACCACGTGGGCAAATTATAAAAAGCCTAAAAATAATCAGTCACAACGAGATATACGTAAATAAGAAGCATACTCATACTGGTTTGGTTGGGTTGGGTACGGTTGGGTGTTGGGGTCGGGTCGGTCGAGCGGCTGCTTCCGAAGTGAGAGGGGATCCAGCCGCGCTGTTGCCTTGTTGTGAATATTTTAGTTTTCATTATGAAAAAAAAGTTATTTTGTAACTGTACGATAAATTTTAGTCTCAGTCACTCTTAGAGCCAAATTATGAACTAACTGGTAAACGTCTGGTTGTAACCTAGCAGGTACCTTCTATACTCTAGATAATAGAAAGTAGGTACCTGCTAGGTAACAACCAGACGCCACTTTGTTCATAATTTGACCCTTATCTAATGTCTGTCGATTTTAATCTGATACTCGAAAGGAATATGTGAGCTGGTGGCACCCTACATTAGAACGATATTGGTCACCTGACGTCACACCTGTTTTTGTCATATACCTACTTCACCCCCTCGCTCCTCATACGGAAAGTGTCGGATAAAAATCGACGAACAATATCTATATTAGGTAATCGGCAAGAGATTTGTTTGAGGTGGGGAGGCACAGGGGGCGCGCGCCCCCCCCCTGAGAGCCTGAAAAATCGTTTTGTTTTTATCGGATAAGTTTGTTTTATTTTTATTTTGAATAGGTATTTTCATTATTTTCGATTTTTTGATTTTGATATGAACTACTACTAATGTCAATGGGGCAACCCGGCTGAAATATTTCCAAGATAATGCCTCTTCCGGTTATACCGAAAGAGACGTCAACTTGCTTATTTTAAATGAGACTCCCTGTATGTGATTACATATTTGGATTCTACGTAAAATTTACCTTCTAGATTTTAAAGCCTGTCAAAGTTGCAAAAAGTCAATTTTCGACTGTCAATATTTCCAAAACAGTTGAACTTAGGTATAGAGTAAATTTTTTTTTTTAAGATAAAAGTCAAAGTGACAATCAGGCCTATGATGTATCAGTTTCTGTTATTTTAACAGCAACGTTAAGTTGCCTGTCACTGTTTATTTTATACGTCAAAATAGAGAGAAGTATAGATGTTGAGCTATAACATAGCTGTTAAAATAACAGGAGTAGATACATCATAGGCCTGATTATGTTGGCAATACAATGTAAAATTGTCAATGCTGTCAAACTTTTTATGTGTAAAAGGCTTGTGTTGCCAACATAGTTACTAAACTTTTGACTTGGGGAATTATCTTTAAAAAAAAACAGACTTTATGTCACATGAAATCTGCCCAAAATTTTACGTAGAATCCAAAAATACAATCCCATACAGGGGTCTTATTTGAAATAAGCAAGTTGACGTCTACTTCCGGTATAATCGGAAGTGCTACCATCTTGAAAATATTTTAGCCGGATTGCCCCCATTGACATTAGTATACTGTCAAATTTTCAAAAATTTTCTCCATTCAGTTTTTCATATATGTAGATACCTATAGATCGATTTGGTTCCCGATGGTACACCTTCTATAATGAAATATTTGAGCCTCAGAGTGGGAGGTTAATTTTTTTGTATCTGGCCCAGAAATTTATGTTTCCTATCAAAATACATTGTTGATAATTCAATAATGATTGATTCATGACCTGCGCCCCCCCACCCCCTAAAGAAAATCCTGGATCCGCCCCTGGCGGCATTCTGATTTTTAGATGCTAAAAGAGGAAGTTCTAGGACAACGCTTTGCAACAGTTCATCCTCCACTTAAACGACGATATTTCTAGTTGTGCACGAAGAGCTACAAGAAAAACATTTGCTTGCGAGAAGGTCCAAATATGTCAGCAGTTCTTTCGAAAAATGTTGCAGTTACTTTAAAAAGAAAGTCGAAACACCGTTCATTTTAACTCAGCACAAGGACAAAGTTCTAAATCTAACACACCTCCAAAACCATATTCTTGTCCAGATCCTTCTACTAATTCAACAGTAAATTCTGTAACTATTGTGAGAAAAAAGGTCATATTATTACTGAAGGTCGCAAAAGGAAATACAGGAAATATAATAATAAAAAAAGAAATTCAATGTCCAATGTAAATAATCAGCAAGATCAGTCTTTTAATGCCGACTAGTCCACAGTAAGTGTCACATTGCTAGACTGAACAAACGAAATTTTGGCACATCATGAAAATCAATCTCAAAACCAAATATCTACAGTCTACAGAAACGAACGCATTCTCATACTACTAGCTGCTATATTTATATTTACTATTTACCTCATCTCGATATAAATGGAAATCTCTTCAATTTCTAACTATTGTTAGACGCTGGTTCTAACGTCTCGTTAATTAAAACCTCTAAACTGAAAAATACCAGTTTGTTTAATATTCCTTTAGAGCAGTGGTTCCAGGGCCGGATTTAGGCACAGGCAACCGAGGCAACCGCCTAGGGCGCCACAATTAGGGGCGCCAAATTGCGAACAAATTTATTCTAGTGAACAAGTTAATAAAAAAAAATGTTTAATGCTACAAGGATAATAGGGAGATAATAAAAGATCCAACAACATTGTCCGGTAGTCCGGTAATAGTTAATTTACGTATCATCACTGTCACCTGTCACCGCTCATCAAGGCCCTTTCGATCCTCTTTGGGTGCGTAATATCTCTGGATGCGTACGATAAGTCCAACTACTGACACTTTTTATCCTGACTCCTCATTAATGTCGCACTTTTAATACCATTCGTACCATTCAGCGTTCAATTTTCCCGGTGTAGTTTAGATGGTTGCGTTCCAAAACATAACTGCACCGCACTAACGCTAACCGGTTCAGACATATGGTACGCACCATATGTCTCAAAAAAGATTGAATGGACTTTCGCTCTAAAAATTGAAAATGTTATAACCTTCGACGATTGAACACACTCGATGGTTATAACAGATTCGATGGTGTAGATTATACGTCTGTTCTCACAGAAATCACAAATCAGTCAGCGTTTTTGATTGGAGCAAATCTCCAACAACCAGTTTTATGACTATTTTCAACCAATGAAGTTCCCTCTGACTAGCTTGTGATTTCTGTGAGAACAAACCTATCAACGAAATCATCTCTGACTTTGTAAGACGTAAAGCCAAACGGGTTTATTTTTAGTGTTGATAATTTAATTGTGTAATTAGTTTCGAGAAATTATTTTTGTGTTTATATAATCTGAAAAATACATATGATATTGTTCGTCGATTTTTAACTGACACTTTCCGTATGAGGAGCGAGGGGGTGTTTCATATGGCAAAAACAGGTGTCACGCCAGGTAACCATTGGCGTTCTAATGCACCTATTAGATTAAAATCGACGGACAATACATACAGGGCTTTCATTTTAAATCTTCCCACCCACGTTATCTGCGTAAAGAGGCATATTCGTGGAAATTGCCGAAACACGACAACAAATTTATTGCGGGGGAAGGTTTTTTACGTGAAAGTGGACTTCGCCCCTTCAACGCCCTAAGCCCTAGGGCTACCCCCCCAAAATTTTCACATGAGACAGGGAGTCGAGTGATAGATCATTTTAAAGGGCTGTTTAATCTGTACATTTTGCGGTAATTTTTTTTGAATTTGACCTCAGTTTTGCAGAATAACACCCATTCCAATGTTTAAAAATGCCTATTTATCCCTAAACACATGCTTCTTTACTTACCTACCTTTTTATTACAGCCACAGGTAAACAAGCAGGTGTGTTTATGGGCATTTTTAAGCATTGAAATGGATGTTATTCTGCGACAGCAAGGTCAAATTTAAAAAATAAGACGGCAAAATGTACAGATTAAATAGCCCTTTAAAATGATCTATCACTCGACCCCCTGTCTCATTGGAAAATTTTGGGATAGTAGCCTTAAGGCTTAAGGGGTTGAAGGGGCGAAATCCAGTTTTACGTAAAAAACCTTCCCCCTCAATAAGTTTGTTGACGTGTTTCGGCGATTTCCAGAAATATGCCTCCTTACGCTGATATCGTAGGTCGCAAATTTTGAAATGAGAGCCCTGTATATCTATCTACAGTATAGATCTGTTCTCACAGACATCACATACCTATCAGAGCGAATTTCATTGGTTGTAAACTATCAGAAAACTGCGCGGTTGCTGGCGATTTGCACCAATCAAAAACACTCTGGCTGGTTTGTTATTTTTGTGAGAACAGACCTCATGTAATAATTAAAAATATGATATCCTACTTATTTAAAAAAATGAAGTTACTTCTCTTATCCTATTCTCCCACTCTCTAAACGATAGCCTACAACTCATTGTCCTTCATATTGATCTTTCATTTTGACACTACAATTTGAGAAGGGGGGCGCCAGAATTGAACTTTGCCTCGGAATATAATAGCTATTGGACCGGCCCTGAGTGGTTCCCAAACTTTTTTCTTCCGCGCCCCCTTTCTGAAATCAAGAAGTGGTCGCGCCCCCCGTCCCCCCTTTCCCCATTATACAAAAACATTTTTTTTTACTTACTGTAACTCGTCTGAAAAGAGACGCTTTCGGGTGCTCTTAGAACATTTCACACCCGTCAGTGACTTGTTAAGGACCATTCACACACATCAGTTCCGTATCAGTGCTGCGTCAGTTCAGTATCAGGGGTCGTATTTTCGAATATTCTCGCATACGAAATTTGATACGATTTCGAATGCTCCCCATTTAATTTACATTGCTGTCAGTCAAATTTCGTGTACGAAGTGTACTCGAATGAATTCGAAAATACGACCCCAGGGCTATTCGTGCTTCATCAGTAGTGACAATTTACACATATCCGCCTGTAGTCCGTACCATGATTTCAGTGAAATGTCCGAATTCAGAGATCAAACGCAAATTCCAATTGATTTCCGTCAGTGAACTACACAAAATGTCGTTGCCGACTTAAATAAAAAACACGGAACTGACACTGACGCAGCACTGATGGTAAAAAACGTCACTGCGCCGGACTTGTCTAAACAGGTTCATTTGAGACTAGGCAACGATATTTTATTTTTCACTGCCACTGATACTGAACTGAAACGGTACTGATACGGAACTGGTGTGTGTGAATAGTCCTTTATACTCCGTGCGTTTTGCACTCGAACGCTTGAAACCGAACGGGTCAAACTGTAGCCGAAGTACTTCGGAGTAACTCGGGAGCGCTCAACGGATGGCACCCGAAAGCAGTTCTGAACTTTGGAAGGGGAGGAATGGGCATGACAGTGGGCAGCGAGCGTGCGCTGTACCAATTATCGCATGGCAAAGTTTGGCTTAGGTATGCGCTGTTGCCGGATTGTAGACATCTTTTTTTAAATTTCAACTGATTTTTTTATTTTAAATCTTAAAACTTGTATTAATTTTTTAGAAGACTCACGCCCCCCTTAATGCTGCTTCACGCCCCCCTAGGAGGGCGCGCCCCCCAGTTTGGGAACCGCTGAGTTTAGAGGAAATGTCATTAAACGGGATTAATGCCAATGCAGCTGTAAAAACTGTAGGCAGCACATTTTTACAGATTAAATTGCAAAATATTACTTTAAAATCCGAGGACGCTAATAGTACATTAAAATACAAGTTTCATAAGACGTCAATTTATCGCACGAGCCCTATATTAGAAAACGAGCCGGAGGCGAGTTTTCTAAAGGGCGAGTGCGATAAAATGTCTTATGAAACGAATATTTTATACTATTTTTTCTATTTTGGTATTGTTTAATTAAAGAAAACAAATTTTTCTTGGAAATTTTATTCTCATATTTCCTGATTTCATATGTTTGGGTTGGTAACACTACATGCCAAATATAGAAATCTTCTATTTTAAAATCGCGAATGACAATTCGATGGCCATCAGTCAGCCAGTGTTACCAACCTCCGATAAGTAAAAAAGGAGTGTCACAAAGAGCTTCTTTTCGAAACTACTTTTAGTGTCGAAAAGACTTCGATATGACACCAAAATAGAAAAAATGTTTTATTTTCAACCACATATGTAATGTTGACATTGCAGGTTTTTCAAAATCTTGAAAGTGTCACATTTCTGGACTTTGACATTTATCGGGACGGTAATGCATATGCCTGCCTAGGACGGAAAAGCATTTTCCGTCCGGGACGGCAAATGCTTTTCCGTCCCCATTTCCCTGCTCGTTCCAAATTGATAATTTTCATACAGCTCTCACATATAATAATAAAACCACATGTATTACATGGAACTAATTAAATCTATTCACTTATTTACATTAATTGTTAAATTAGCATTGTTGTTTATAATGGAAATCTTGAGACCATCCTGTTGGAATTGTGTTTCGTTTGGAACTATTATCTCTTGCGCTTGCGGATGAGTTTCCGCATGTGATGTACTTGTGGATGCACTGGACAACTGAATACCTTTGGAAGTAGAGGATAGCATCAGAGCAGTCTTACTTTTGTTCTCCAAAGATGCCTCTATGTAGCCTTCAGCAACCGTGCTCGATTTCCACCCTCCCAGTCTTTTGAGTTGCAATAGATCGGCCCCGTTGTCAACCAATAAGGTTGCGGAAGTACGACGAAAAGCATGCCCTGTAAAAGTTTCAATTTTTGGAAGCTTCAAAAAAGCAGCTATTTTATGTGGAAATTTTGAGATTGAATGATAGCCAATTGCTTGGTTATGTAATTTCCCATTTCGCCATTGAACAAATAACCTGTCATTTTTCAAATTTTTCCGCAAAGTGAGGTATTTGTGGAAAATAGCAACCCAATCTGGATCGCTTATGATAAACGATCGACTTGTGTAAGTTTTTGTGTGTGGAATTTCTATAGCGATCTTTCCTTCCAAAACGTTGACGTGCTCCATTTTCATCTTGACTAGTTCATCGCTCCTACATGCACCCGACACACCAACAATTAGCGCTACCTGAAACCAGATAAAAATAAAATGGGTAACCTAGCTATAGCATACAGAAAATCATTTTGATTTTCGCATTTTTATCTTCTTTGTATATTTTTTGAAAACCTACCTTGATGCTAATGAATTCTTCAGCTGCCTTCGTGAGGAACTCGTTAATGTTTTCTCTGGAAAAAACGCTCGACTTTTTCGGCTGAAAGCCCAGATTTTGCCGCTTCAAAAAAGCTATAAGTTTTGCGTAATTGGAGATATCAACTTTCTCTTTCAATTTAATCATGGTTTTCAACATACTGTAAGTCGACCATAAAGTCGAAGGCTTCTTTTCCTTAGATAATTCGCCAAAATACGCCAACAAAACGGTCTCCGAGGCAGTATTTCTCGTTCCTTTCTGGCTACACCATGCTTCGAATATTTGAAAAGCCTTTTCGTACCGAAATTTGCTTTTTGCTGGAAGCAAACTCTCTCCAATCCTGTCTGCTGCTTCTTTTAATTCAGGTGGGGTACAATCCATCGCTTCATCTTCACTTTCCGAAATCATTTCTTTGGGGAGAACGGGGAGAAATCTAGTGAAAATCTATTATTTCCGCAAAAATACTGAGCGAAAACTACCGTCGTTAAGGCGTTGTTGATCTTATCTATGGTTGTTGATTTTGCGGTTTCCTGTGGTTTCGTCTTTTGTTTTGGCCTTTACAGGGCCTTTGAGATCGTCAAAATTGATGACATTGACAAAAAAAGTGAAATATTTTTTTCTAAGGCCAGTTTTACACTATATGAAAATTTCGTATAACAGAATCTTTAGTTTTTGCATCAGAAAATTAAGGGTTGAAAATAAAAAAGTATACAAACCTCGACGGAAAACTTCATTTCTGTCTCGAGGTTGAGTTTATCTCGACGCTTCGCGTCTCGATAAACTATAATAACCTCTCGACCAGCAATGAAGTATTTTCCGTCTCGGATTGTAATATACTATTATTTTTAACCATATATGAAATGTTGTCATTACTGACTTTTCAAAAATTTGAAAATGTCACATTTCTGTCTTTTCATTTTCCTGCTCCATTACCTGTCCCAGGACGGGAAGTGAGGACGGGAAATTTTTTCGGTTCTCATTTCCCGTTCACGGACGGAAAATGGAGCAAGGAAATATTTCCCGTTCTCATTTTCCTCTTCATTTGCCGACCTCATTTGGTTGCCTCGAATTTTTTTTTTTTTCAAGAAATTACCTATGGGTAAAAATAAAATAGTATACAACCCTCGACGGGAAACTTCATTGCTGTCTCGAGGTTCAGTTTATCTCGACGCTACGCGTCTCGATAAACTATAAAACCTCTCGACCAGTAATGAAGCATTTCCCGTCTCGGATTGTAATATACTATTCCATTACCGTTAAAAATGTATCTTAACTCTAACTCAAGCAATGACAATGTAAACTGTAATTATATCCTACAGCCGCAATCTGAAACCATGATACGCATAAATGTTATCAACAGTAACCAAGTAAAAGAAAGCTACTGTTGCGATGCAGTAATCTTAGAAGGAGTTTACTTAGCAAAACCTATTTTAAAAGTTGATGAAAACAATACTGCTGTAACTACTATCGTAAACACTTTGGAAAAGCCGGAAAGTAAAATTTATCAACGTGGAACTCAAGAAATTCCACAAAAATCACTGTTCAGTTTTAATGCTACGCAATCATAAACGTCTGATTCTCACACGGTTGATCGCATTTCAACGCTAGAAAATAATTAAAGATTAGAACATCTCAATTCTGAATTTTGAATCTTTGCCGAGAATTCAACCATATTTTTCATTTACCAAATGATGACTTGACATTCACTCAAGCGATTCAATGTAAAGTACTGATACCCCAATACATTCCAAAACTTATAGACTTCCAAAATGTCATGAATCTGAAATTTCAAACCAAATTGAAAAAATGTTGAAATAGAAAATAATTCAACGATCTGTTTTCCCATTTAATACACCATTGTTGGTGATACCTAAAAAAATGGATTCATCAGGACATCGCAAATGGCGGATTATAATCGATTTAGGAGGCCTTAATGATGTCACTGTAGGCCAAGTTTAGCCAATCCCAAACATTGATGAAATATTAGACCTGTTAGGTCATACATCTTATTTCACAATTCTGGATCTAGCCTCAGGCTTCCTCCAAATCAAAATGGATCCGGAAGATGCACCAAAAACAGTTTTTTCTACGTCTATGCACATTATGAGTTTTACGAATGTCATTTGGTCTTAAATGTGCACTAGCAGTGTTTCAACGATTAATGAATACTGTTTTAACCGGACTTTAGGGAAGATCATGAACAAAAATTAGAACTAATATTTCAGAGATTCTCTCAAGTCTCAAAATAATTTAAAATTACAACCTGATAAATGTGAGTTCATGAAAAAAGAAGTAATTTACTTAGATCACAAAATTTCAGAAAATGGCGTTCAGCCAGATGGAAAGAAAATTGAAAGTACTTTAAATTTCCCAATGCACAAATTTCAAAAAAATATTAAACAATTTTTTGGTCTTGTAGGCTATTACAGACGATTTATACCAAATTTCACAAAAATAGCAAAACCATTGACATTTTTATTGAAAAAAGACTCAATTTTCTATTGGAATAAAGAACAACAAGACTCTCTAAACGAACTAGAAAGTATTTTAACAAAGGCACCATTATTACAATTCCCAAATTTGAATTAACGACCGACGCATTCGATTTTGCAATTGGATCAGTTTTGTTGCAAGGTGGATCAAACAACAATGTTCCTATTGCGGTAAGTAAAAAACTTCCCCCCGGACCATATAAAGTAACAAAAATAAACTCGAATAACTCGGTTCTCTTGAAAATAAAAAATAAGCTAGTATCGTCACACAAGGACTTATTCAAGGGCGGTTTAAAGGGGGGTAGATGGGGTAATTACCCCCCCACCCCCCAGACAAAGATTGTTCTTATACATTTATCAATTATAACAAAATTTCAACAAAAGATAAGTTCTATAAAGTACCTAAAGCATTAAAAGCATCGGGCATCGTATAAATATGACAGGCTCACCCACAGTACCGACGTACCTTCTTCTATACAGTGAGATAAAGGGTCCATTTGTTGGTTTTTGTTGACACATGCAAACTGCGAGTTTTTGAAAAAATAATAAATATTTCAAAAACGGTTAAGTTTTGGTATAAGTGATTCCTAACAAAAAGTATGTTAGATTTTTACAACGATCCATTAATGTACTGAAGTATAGTGTGTTCCATCTAAAAATAACAAAGTTTTCTCGCATACCCCGGACCATCCCTCGGAGCACCCTGTATATTTAAAAATAATTTAACTAATGCACCTTAGAGAATCAAACAACTTGACGGCATCGGAATACAGTTGAGGCGTGTTTTTTGAATGACTTTGCAAATTTGGGCGTGGCACCCCAACGGTACGTTGCGACACTTGATAATTTTCCTTTCATGCATTACCCCCCCTCCCAGAAAATCATGTATGGACCGCCACTGGACCCTTTAAAACCACTTGTTTCAGACAAAAATGAAGCTGATACATTACACGCTACGTGCTCTTCTCATAATAATGATGTGTCGCGCCTACCTATCGCGCACGGAGGAGCAGGCTTATCAGATAACACCAATTAATAACCAAGCAGGCATCTTTTTCTAATCTCTAGGCACTATAAAATAGAGCGATGATTATTTTTCTCTTCTTTCGTTCTCAAATATTTCCTTTTCCATTCATAAATTCCGAGTTGTGGAAAAAATATATGCAAAATCAAAAAACATATGTCATGATTCCAATCTTGAAAATAATAAAATATACGTGCATAGTTTCCAGTGCACGGATTCGGTCGCCTTATTTCTTGTTTGATGCTCAAATTAAAACATTTGAGGAAAACCACCTATATAAAATATTATTTCTTTAAATCTTAACTTTTTAAAAAAACGTTTACTGAACAAAAATAAATGTTGCAACCTTGTATGCGCCGTGAAGCGTACTGAAAGGGTACCGAAACAAACGGGAGATAGAGAGAGAGAAGAAGCGATTAGGCATTAGAGAGACTCTGGGCTGAGCCTTTAGACGCGTGTCGTGTGTCTGTAATTATTCATTATTCAATTTTTATTTTAATTTTGCAATAAAATGATTGTTCAATCCAATTTGTTATTAGTGTGTGTGTCAAGGAGCGATCACCAGGTCAGTTAGATAATTATTATTTTGTTTGTGAGAGTTCAATTTATACAAGTATCATTTTTTTCTTTTTTATGTAATTTTTGTTTGTTTATAACATTTTTTATATGTGCATTGTTCAGGTATTTAACAGAAATCGTTTCATGCTGTTAACAACACCGATGAAGAAGTAAATTAGAACCTAAGAAATTAGGTGCTGTTTTTTTGTGCTAAGATTTTGATTTTGTGTATTAAGAGCGTGCTTTAGGGCCTTGTTGAATTTACTAACATTTTCCTACCCTGACGAGAGAATAACCTAAAAAATTGAAATAATCAATCTAGAGATATTGGCTCAAAAACAACTATAGCTGAGTAGCTTCCCGTATGGGACCTCAGTACCTGCTGGGAAACTGGCTAAATAACCAAAAACTCTTCAGCATTGAATATAGGTAGTGTTGATTAAATGTTGTGTGTGTAATTAAAATTTTAGTACAAAGACAAAAGACGGTACCTAATTTAAACTATCATTGACTTAAATTATTGAATTAATGACTCGCAATTATTACTAAAATGACACAGTATGTTTCGATTTTTGAGGAATGTCAGATCGAGGGTTTCTCTGCCGTGCTCTTTCCCCTCGTTAGTTGCAGGATGAGAACGGTACGATTTACTTTAGTAATAAAGTAGACGTTCCACAAATTTTTCATTTCCTTTACATATCACAACTCCCCTTAAATTTCCCAAATATTTGCCATGTCAGGCGTATGTCCAGTAAGTAAAATTGAGTAAGTTTCCACAACGTAGACCCTATTTGTTTTTCATTTCGTTTTTCAGAAAATTTGTTGTTTAAAATGTAATAAAATTTCTCATCGTTCAATGTTACTGAACGAACCGAGATATGTTATACTACACATTAGAAAAGAAACTTGATACTATTATTCATTTAGTCGCTCATACATTTGAAACCAAACGTAAACGCAGAGGTTTAATAAACGGAGTTTCAACTGCATTCAAATGGTTGTTTGGCACACCACGGTTCAGTTTATTATAATGACGTAGTTAATTATTAATTCTTCGAAAAATAAAAATCACGAGACTGAGATATTGGGTGGTATGAATAAAAACGAAGTACTTGCTACTACTACAAGTATTAGTATGTTCTACGTACCTAATATTTACTTCAAAACGAAGTAGATACTACATTTTGGTCGTTTCGAAATGTAGTATCTACTTCGTTTTGAAGTAAATACTACGTAGAACATACTAATACTTCTAGCAGTAGCAAGTACTTCGTTTTTATTCATACCACCCATAAATGCAACAATAAATAAGAGTCTGTCTAATGTCTCTAATTGAAAATTATAATAGTTTTGTTGTTTCTGGAAAATTGAATGAACAAAATTTAAATGATAATTTCTAAACATTTAATAAACAATGACCAAGCTAGAAAACGATTGACCGAGATTTCGTATGTGACTTCAGTAACGGAACATATTAATTTATAACTGAATTAACTGAAGAATATGATTTCATAAATTTCTTCAATACTTTTTGCCAAGCAAAATGTTATTCACCCAAATGTAATTAATCCTAAAGATTTGAGAAATGAACTTCTCAACGTTAGGCTGGTTGCAGATTTAATTTTTTCAGTCAGTTTAACAAATGATGAAGATACATATAGGTTTTTTCTATTCGTGATCTTAATGTTATTTATAAAAGGTAATGAAATTTTAATATTCTCAAATAAAATACCGCTTACTTCTAGATTAAGTTATCATTTTTACAAATTATAACCGCTTCCTGTTTTTGATCCTAAGGGCTCTATTTATACATATATTGATCCTACCCCTTCTTAATCCTAAGTACGAGTAAAACTATAAGGTTTGCTTCGATGAAAGACCTGTCTAGTTGCAAGAAGATCGACGGCAAGACCCAGTTATGTAAAGATTTGATAACTTTTTACCTCTCTCTCAGAATGCATAATGTGAAGTGATCCTGAAAGTCAATAAAATTGAACAGATCCCTGATGGCTGCAACACGAAAACCATAAAAGCCAATTTGGAAATTTACCACAAAATTTCCCAGAATCAATTGCTGTTCATTGTCTCTTCACCTGTTGCAGCAACTCTGTCATATGATGCCACCAAGAAGTTTATAGATATCACATTGACGGAGTCTGGGCATCTTGAAGCTGAATCCTCATTGCAAATGTTTTACTCTTTCTACTGTTCTGTCCTCGACTTCAAACCAAACAAGCAACTTCACCCATTTCGTTCCTGACATCAACATTAATATCGACGACTGCTGTGTCCAAGAAATCGAACAAATGAAGAAGATATCTATGAATTCAATTCATTTAAATAACATAGATCTAGATGAATTACGTCATGCAAAGCACAACCTGAAATGTTCGAAGAAACTTTGCAAAATGAAATCAATAAGCCATTTGCATCCGGATATCACCAAATCTTCAACACCATCCTATCTGTGGCAATCATCTCCATAATCTTGATTGCAATATGTTGCTGCTCTTGCAAGTAATGCTGTAGCTGTTGTAGCGTTTGAAAGCTACTTAGTATTTAGTTGTGAATTTTATTTAAAAATGTCTTGGAGCAGCAGGTTGTACAGTACCGTTGATGACGTAGCTTAACTGTTGAAATGTATTTTTACCAGACAACCTCTCTCAGTTGTAACCTTGATTTTGCTACTCGCCAAATTTAATATTGTTTTCAGCTGATAATCTTAAACTGTTTATTATTATTATTATTATTATTATTGTTATTTTGTAAGATTATTGAGCAATATTTACAATGCTACCGTTAAGGCTATATTTGAGGTTTAATAACAAGATGTAAATAATTTTAAGTTAAGTTATTGTTGTATACAGGCCCTTAAGTTTGTTGCTACATTCATGCTCCGAATGTCATGTCATTCCTTCCTGTCGTTCTCCAAGCCACTTTTCTGAAGGTGCTCGGACGGTACAGTCGTACTGGTCCCTTTAATAATAATTTTATCCCTCATCCCTTCAGAAAGTCAAATTTTTGTCAGTTTCCTCGAATTTCACTTTAAATGAGTAAGGGTTAATTGCTCGTAGTGGCCTAGTGCTCGTGGAAATGTTTTTCCCTTGTGTTATCGAGAAAGTTCCGTGACCTCGTTTGAGATCATCGCCGGTAAGTTTGGTTTTCCAAGTTTATCTAAGGCATCCTGCCTAATTTCGTCTTGTATTATAGATTAAAGTGCATTTGGATGGCCTGGGAGATGCCCTCTATCAATATTTTCGTAGTTGAGCCACTCTTTTTGTCTCCAGATCCTTGATTTTCAAGGTAAGCTTGCTTCGGCTATGATAATCCCTTAAATCACCATGCAAGGGTTGTTATAAAAGATAAATATAATTATTAGGATCTACCGAGGGGCTCCAACTGTAGTGGTGTCAGTCACCAAAAACCACTACAATTTTATCTACAAGAGTGTGCAGCTCGCAGCCTCCAGCCCCTTTAGAAAAGTCTTCATGGTGGCTCTTATGAGGGTTCTTTCCCTAGCTGGTCATGGATTAAACAGGTTTTTTTATAATTATAAGGTCAACTTTATGTTTTAGATTCTTGGATTCAATTAATTAGTTGAGGTCCTGATCAGGCCAAAAAGTCAAGGGTTATATTGTACTGTTACCTTGCACCGGGTGCAATGAATTGTTAGGGAACATTTAAGCTTTTTTTAGATATAAGGATTAGGGAAAATTTCAGCTTTTTAGGTTTAAGAATTTAATGAGGGATATACATTTTTGCACTCAGGCTTTAACAAACATCAAAGTTTCAATTAATAAACAAAACTAAGTGCAGACAGTTGTTACAATAATTATTTTTGGATTACCTATTTTTCAGATTTGTTTTATTATGCAATTTTTTGATAAAGTTCATTTGAGGATTTGGAACTTAAAATTTAAATCTTCTGGCGCCCACTAAAGACACTCCTTATCCACCCTAATTTCAGCCGATTTTTCCCTTAAAAAACGGTTGCACATGGAATCAGTATCTACAGCCATGATTCATCGATATCCAACAGAAACATCTTGAATTCCAATGAACATGTCAGATTTTTACAGCAAATTCCAAGAGCTCGACAAAAACCAGAAGCACTCGAGTTGAAACCAGTTGTTGGTACCACTAACGAACCAGATGAAACTCAGCAATACCGAAACCCTCTGATGCCAAGAGGGAGACGATCAATTTCCAAACGGAAATAAAATTAATTAATCAAATCAACCTATTGATTAATTTCAACGGGGAAGGAATATGTTATGTTGCGCCTCTGCTTTGCTACTACTGTTGCGCCACTGACCTGCAACGAAGCTACCACGCTTATTCAGCATAGTTATGAAGTTCCATGTTATATTATGTTTTTACAGCTTTTTTCTCAGAGATCATTCTTGAATCAATCTCCGAACAAGATTGTCAATCGGGACTTTTTAACTTTAATTTTAAATACCTACAAAAATTTACGACGGCGCTGAGCTGCCATCGAAAAGCTAACTTTTTTTTCTAACATAATTTACACTTCTATCTGTAAATTTACACTTCTATCTGTAAATTTACAGTTATATCTGTAAATTTACACTTCTAACTGTAAATTTACAATTATATCTGTAAATTTACACTTCTATCTGTAAATTTACAGTTATATCTGTAAATTTACAGGTATATCTGTAAATTTACACTTCTATCTGTAAATTTACAGTTATATCTGTAAATTTACACTTCTATCTGTAAATTTACAAATTTACAGTTATTTCTGTAAATTTAAACTTCTATCTGTAAATTTACGGTCAGCGTCGGTAAGCGTCGGTCGGTGTCGGTCAATGTCGGTTAATGTCGATCGGTGTCGGTCAGGTCGGTCGGTCCGTTTCGGTCAGTGTCGGTTGGTGTTGGTCATTGTCGGTCAGTGTCCGTCGGTGTCAGTTAGTGTCGGTCAGTGTCGGTCGGTGTTGGTCAGTGTCGGTCGGAGTCGGTCAGTGTCGGTCGGTGTCGGTTAGTGTCGGTCGGTGTAGGTCAGTTTCGGTCGATGTCGGTCGGTGTCGGTTCATTTCGGTCACTGTCGGTCGGTGTTGGTCAGTGTCGGTCAGTGTCCGTCGGTGTTAGTGTCGGTCAGTGTCGGTCGGTCGGTGTTGGTCAGTGTCGGTCAGTTTTGATCGGAGATGGTCAGTGTCGGTTGAAGCCGGTCAGTGTCGGTCGGAGTCGGTCAGTCTCGGTCCGTGTCGGTTAGTGGCGGTCGGTGTCGGTCAGTTTCGGTCGGTGTCTGTCAATGTCGGTCGGTGTCGGTCAGTGTCGATCATTGTCAGTCAGCGTCGACGCCGACCAACACAGACCTGGGGCCTTATTCTGTAAGAACGAACCGTTCGATTCGGTAGAATTTCTTGGATTGTGACGTCATTTTTGGTTTGGTTTTCGCGCTACCAAATCGATAATGAAGTCACAATCGAAGAAATTCTACCGAATCGAACGGTTCGTTTCTTACAGAATAAGGCGCCTGTCCAACACTCTCACACTGACCGACAATGACCCACACTGACCGACACTGACCGACTCTGACCGACACTGACCAACACCGACCGACAGTGATCGTCACCGACCGACACTGACACCGACCGACACTGACCCCGATCGACACTGACCGACACTGTCCGAAACGGACCGACACTGTCCGAAACGGACCGACACAGACCGACACAGACCGACACGGACCGACACCGACCGACACTGACCGACACCAACCGACAGTAACCGACACCGACCGACGCTAACCGACGCTTACCCACGCTGACCGACGCTGACCGTCAATTTACAGATAGAAGTGTAAATTTACAGATATAACTGTAAATTTGTAAATTTACAGATAGAAGTGTAAATTTACAGATAGAAGTGTAAATTTACAGTTAGAAGTGTAAATTTACAGATATAACTGTAAATTTACAGATATAACTGTAAATTTACAGTTAGAAGTGTAAATTTACAGATATAACTGTAAATTTACTGATAGAAGTGTAATAGTTATTTACATTACAAGTGCGTTTATGAGCATGATTACAATAACGAGTGTGAAGGATTAGAACGACGAGGTCGTAGACCGAGTGGTTCTAATCACACGAGTTTTGTAGTCATGTTTAAACGCACGTGTGATGTACAACGTTTTATCTACAAAGCGAAAAATAAGAATATTTTTCCAATTATTTTCGTTCAATAATAGTTGTCTACCTTTATTTTACCTTTACAGGTTTACCTTTGACATTTGTCAAATCACCAAAAATAGTTGTGTTATAGACTCATAACCTCGTCCATAACACCACTAGTTGTGTTATGAATTCATAACCTAGTCTATAACACCACTAGTTGTGTTATGAGTCTCATGACGTAACTCAAATACTAGAAAAATGGTTATGTAAAAACACCATAACCAAACGCTTGTAGATAAATTTACAGATACAACTGTAAATTATGTTAGAAAAAAAAGTTAGCTTTACGATGGCAGCTCAGCGCCGTCGTAAAAATCACTACAAAATTAGTTTACAGCACTTTGTTTAACCATTTCGTCGCCTCTGGAGTTGTCTAGATAATTCACTTCCTTTTGCGCAGTGAAATTCCATTCGTATATTTTCTAGTTATCACGCAGCACGCAGCATTCCAAGATTGCGCATAATTTCCCCAACCTGAGAGATTTATAACAATAAGCATAATATATTAATATAACTACCTGTAATTATTGGGTGATTTTTTTCTGATCAATAAAAATAGGTCGAGTAGCTAATTTTTCATCTTCTTTTTTTATCTATGCTCTGCCTCAGGACCTCAGGTTTTATACTTGAAATTTTGTTCAAATGTGGCGCCCGTTCAAAATATCTTTGTATCATCATCAGAATCCTATTGAGATAATGTACCTACATCTGATGAGCCGGCAATAATGCAGTTTTGACTAACATGGACTCTTCCAATGCATTCAGAAAAACTATGCCACGAATTAACAACCGATAATAATTGCAATTTGAACTAATGAAACCGTATTTTTGGAAAAAAAATGTTATCCAACGAATCAAAAACGAGTTAGTAATAATCAAGAATTTGACAATATTTGCCAAAACTCAGTTATCCACGAATTTCGTTTCCGTCTTGAAACTGCCATATATAGTTCCATAATTATAGACCATTGAAAAAATACTACATACTTGAAAATTAACTGAAAATACGGAAAGCTTTGAGTGACGGCAACGTTGTATAAGAAAACAAACAACCACAAGGGCAAATCCGCGTATATTCCTCTTGTAACTCCAAGGAAACCTGTATCAGTTATCGGGGTAATTAAATTGAGGGACGCTGTAATGGTTTGTCTTTTACCTTAAAGTCTTCACTTTGCTGCCAGTTTCCTATTTGCTTTGTGTTGTTAAGGAACCCCATTAAATTGTATCCAAACCATTTAGGGCGAAAATTACCAGCTGCGCCAGAGTTTTTTAATTTTGTGTAGTTTCTTCTTTCACGCCTGTGTTGGGAAATAATGTTTTTCGTTTTTCTATTTATTTCTGCGGCTGATACCTTGAAAATGTCCGCCATCTTTTTGAAAGAATCATATTTTTTTATTCGGTCTCTGTAGTCGCAATGTTCTGGGTTCCATAAGTTCGGTTCTTCTCGGTATAATTCGATTAGTTTACATGTCTCTTCAATAGTCCAAGTTTTCTTTGACATCTGAATATATTCACTGATAAGTTTCTTATAAATTAATAATTCAATTATTACTCACTGTTAAATAAATTCCAAGTTTCACACAGCACACAGAAGCGATCCAGAAAAAAAAAATGAAATAGAAACACACAATACACAAAAAGGAGAAAAACTAGTCCAGTAAGTTCAATGGTGATGTGATGCACAAGTGCACAAAGACGGGAATAACTCCCTTGTCGCGTGTTTGTTTCTGTCGCAGTCTGCGATCGTTACCCACCAAGCAGACAGGCACCGAGTCCGCGCGAACAAAAACAAACTGGAAACCGGAAAGTCGATCTCGACCTAACCAACACACCGCCGCCGCAACAAAACAGACTCGAATTTTTAAAATAAGTTAAATTTTCAAATAAAAATTGAAATGTTTGCTGATAACTGATTTATATGAAAACCGACAAAATTTGAATTTCAAGTGAAACCTCAAATAATGAATCAAATAAAGCTACTGGGTAAATAATCATTTTTCTCAGCCTAGCCATTAATAGCTCCAAATTGAATCAACAACTACCTATTTCCAACATATTTTTTATGTAAGAGTCCAATCATGGCAACTTCAGGCGCATTTCGGTGTTCATGCACCTCGTCAGTGCAGTGTAGGATGCACCAAAGTCCAAAGAAAACCCAGGACCAGTTTACCAGATCGATTTAGTCAATCATTTTCGAATGATTTTTTAGCAGTTCACAGTCAATAATGGAAAAAAGATAATGACTATACGTTTATTTCACGCGTTGCATCCGGATACTAAAAGGATTAAGGATTTTTAATCCATATTCGTTTATTTCACAACTATTAAATGGATGATTAGTGCAATCCTTTCTTGAGCCTTGTTTGAAGCGCAAGTACAAATTGCGTTGTGTCTAACTTCATTAAAGGCAATCAGCTGAAACACTGTTTAGGCTTTTAGTAGGTTTAGGTCATTTTTTCTTGAAGTTAGCAACAAACAGCCTAAATCCAAGATTTGAGGTGTTTATTTCACTTTTGAGATAATCCATCCTACATCCCACAAATTTGGAGAATTGAATTATTTTAAGTACTCCGATCCGGATAAACTCTTTAATCCTGTGTGTTCATTTCAGGATTATTAATCCCTATTAATAATCCAATCCACTAATATACGGATACAATGCGTAAAATAAACGTAGTCAGTGTCTCAGTGACACGATAAACTATAAAATGTGTACCAATTTTTAAAGCTGATGCTGATATTTATTCTAAATTGGATAAAGGTTCCAACTGCATACTTGTCTCACTAGACCTACTAGGCCTTTGACACTGTCAACCACAATATCTTAATATCCACACCTGAACCGAATGGTGTCAGAGGTATGGAACTAGCTTGGCTGAGGGACTATCTCACAGGAAGAATTCAACACGTTTGGATTAACAACACACTGTGCAAGGCTGCTGATGTCACATGGGGTGTGCGTGCCACAGGGATCGATTTTGGGACCCACTTTGTTCCTTGTTTATATGAACTCCATCTCATCTCTAAACTCGACCAATGCCTATATGCTGAAGTTATACATGTCTTCTGTACTCTGGAAATGATCACACAGCCCTACAAACGACCAAACATCATCAACTGGCGAAATATAATACTCGACCTGGGTGAATACAAGCTTGAAAAAGAAGAATGTATATGCTGTGTTTGGATTGCTCATTGATCATAAGCTCACTTGCGAATTTCACATTAAAAATATGTCAAAAAATTTCTCCAGCGGTAGGAGTCCTGAGTAGGGTGTCAAGATTCCTGTGTCCTCCCCATCCTAAAATGGTCTATCATTCACTGATCCACTGGCATCTCTCATATCTAACGCTTGTCCGGTGAAATGCAACTAATGCCAACTACCTGAAACCCCTAAAAGTACTTCAGAACAGAGCCTTCAAGAAACTTTTACAATTGCCCACATTGTTTCCAACTGCAAAACTATACAATCCCAAAAAAACATGGACATTTATTCACTACTGTATATTTTTGAAACGTGCAGATTTATCCACAACATTCAAATATCAAACATTTCAATATCACCCTTACCACTGTTAACCAAATCCACCAATACAATACCTACCCGTAACAACCAAACATTGAGGACATAAGCTACAAGAACCACTAGTGGACAACGTAGCATGTTGACAAAAGGCTTGAACATCTACAACAAGATTACAGCATGTCGCAGAATAAAGCCCTTTCAACAAAGACTCAAAAAAGTAATCTTCAACAATTTTTCTCTGCGCAAAGAGCATGACAACAATGAAACATTCCCTAGTATAATTATTTTCCTACGAACACATACGAAAATGACAAAATCCGCACTAGCTGGTTCTTTGGAAAGAGCTAAATATCACACGATTCACACGCGTGCCGAAAGTACTTTCAATGCGTGTGCTGAAAGTACTTCCAGCACACGTGCGGAAAATACTGCTTACATTATTTGTGATTCACGTCACAATTAATTTACTTTCAATACGTGGGTTGAAAGTAGGTACTTTCAGCACGTGTGTTGAAAAGGAAAAGAAATAAAATAAGAGAAAATTGGTGTAAATCGGTTTCTGGTCGTAGGAAAAATGGTGCGCATCACTTGTGATAAAGCGTCTTTCATACACTCGTGTAACATTTGTCACTTTCTACACTCCTTATGTGATATTACTTTTCTGTACGCACAATCGAGATGCATTTATTGTTTTCTTTCTCTATCTTGCTCAGTCTAATAAATTTTATATGTACAGGGTGGCCCAAATTCGAGCCTCATCATTGGGATCTCGGTAACCGTAAGAGATACGGGGTCGGTTAAATTATGGCAAAGCTGCGCAATTTTATGACCAATAGAATGCCGTTTTTAAACTAGAAAGATTCCGAATACTTCCGGAGATATTCGGAAAAAACCGAAATTTTGTAAAATCGTTTTTATTTTCTCCCGGGCTTATTTGAAAAGCAATTTTAAAATAAATGGCACTTCATCATTGTCACTTTTTCTCCTTTAGAAGATGGTGCTACTAAATTTAACATTCGACGTTTCGTCTTCAGGCGGCCATCCTCAACTTAAGTTTTTTAAATACGGACCTAGATTTTTTATTTGCGATTTTGTCATCTTTGGGCATCCTTAATCCGATACATTTTAATAATTTTTCAATAACACGGTAAAAAAAGCAAGTCCGTATTTAAAATAAATAAATTGATGATTCCAGAAAAACGAAACGTTGGATTTCAAATTTAATACCGCCATCTTGTAGAGAAGAAAAAGTGACAATGGGAACGTGAAATTAGTTTTTCAAAATCTTTTTAAATGGAATCGGGAAAGAATTTTAGAAAAACGAGAAATTTATCTTTTTTTCGTATAGTTTTCATTTTTTCCTGATTTTATTTAAAAAGATTGTGAGAAACTAATTTTACATTCCCATTGTCACTTTTTCTTCTCTACAAGATGGAGGTATTAAATTTAAAATCCAACGTTTCGTTCCTCTGGAATCATCATTATTTTTTTTTTTTTTTTTAAATACGGACCTGCATTTTTTACTGTGTTATTGAAAAATTATAAACAGTATCGGTTTTAGGATTCCCAAAGATGAAAAATCGCAAATAAAAAATCCAGGTCCGTATTTAAAAAAAGGAAGTTGAGGATGGCCGCCTGAAAACGAAACGTCGAATTCTAAATTTAGTAACACCATCTTCTAAAGGGAAAAAAGTGACAATGATGAAGTGACATTTATTTTAAAATTGCTCTTCAAATAAGCCCAGGAAAAAATAAACACGATTTTACAAAATTTCGGTTTTTTCCAAATATCTCCGGAATCTTTCGAGTTTCAAAACGGCACTCTATAGGTCATAAAATTGCGCAACTTTGCCATAATTTAACCGACCCTGTATCTCTTACGGTTACCGAGATCCCAATGATGAGGCTCGAATTTGGGCCACCCTGTACAGGGTGCTGCAGTTTGGAGTGTTTCAACAGGAAAAATATACTTCCAGACCAGATATAGGAAAATTAACTTGATGTCATGGGATTGATTTTTGAGAAACGTCGATTGTCGAAAACCGTATCGCGATATCTTCAATGGTACCATTAATAGAGGGCGATTTTCGATTTTCTCCTATTATGGAAAATAGCTATAAGTTTTTTGTTTATAATTTTTTTTTATTTCTGTGAAAACAACTTTGGGATACTTTTCTGAGCACAATCCAGTGGAGTACTCAGTTTTTTTTCTAATTCGCTCCTATTTTGAGATATTGACCAAAGTCCGATTTTTTCAAATAGAACATCCTATATATTGATAGCTCATTGAATATCTCTGCTTTTGCTGATTTTAATTTCAATCGTCGTTGATTTCAATGATATCAAGTTTGATAGGTTTATCTCTAATAGTGTTCGAAAAAAAAATATATAAAGTCTGTTTATTCCCCAAGTCAAAAATTTAGTAACTATGTTGGCAACACAAGCCTTTTCTACATAAAAAATTTGAAAGCATTAGACACTTTAAGTTAGACAAAATACGTTAACGCTAACGTAAGATTTGACAGCTGCGCTTGCGCAGTTTCTTTTCACCAAAAATAGCGTGTTACGTGTCACGTTATTTAACGGGTCTTTGCGTATACCTTATTCGTAAACGTTCGTTAAACCGAGTGCGCCTGAAAGCCAGATTGCCGGTGTCGACCTTTGCCAAATGTATTTAAACCTTAAAAAAAAGTTGTCATGTAATCCAAAATAATCAAAATACGAAAAATTATTCTTAATTTGTCCTTTTCACAACAAAATTTAGAGGTTAGGTCATGATTGTGAGATATAACGTTAACGTTTACGTGAAAATTTAACTTAAACTGATTTGTGAGTACCGACGATCACTCGACGCAATAGTAAAAAATAGAGTTTACGTTTAAAGATTACGTTAACGTGGTTGGTCAAACTGAAAGTGTCTATTGACAATTTTACATTGTATTGCGAACATAATGTCATTTTGACTTTTATCTTTAAAAAAAAAACATACTTCAACTGTTTCAGTCATAAGAAACAATGCGTTAGAAAGAAACCTTCCTCATTTTCCTTACAGATATAAAATCCTATTCTAGCACATTGGTTCTTATTACTGTCAACCCTACATGGGACCACGGGCTATAACCAAATTCAAAACACTGAACCACGGGTTATAACAAATAACTGCAACTAAGCAAGAAAACACAAATTATCCTAATCATAGTCAGCAAATATTGGATATAAAAGCCCGGGCCACACTATGGCAAATTAGTCGTGTCTCAGCGCTTCGCTGCAATCAGTAGGTGTTTAGAGACGACTCAAAGTTGGGGAACTATCTGGACTGATAAAGTTAATACGCTATCGTATCTCTATCAGGGCAGGTACTCCCTGACAACCCAGGCTTTGACCTACAGTGAAAAGGCTTTCTAGATTTTCCTGTAGGGCTGGTTTGGTTGTTTAGCCTTGCAGGGGTATACCCGACGTTTGACTGTCCGCCCTTTTTTGAGCCTCACCACCCGAAGGGACGTTATCTGGTCCCAGATGACGATGATGTGGTAATAACTAAATATTCATGTTTCCGTAATCTCCGTCCTGTAACAATATATATTAACTATTTAAAACTGTTCTGGTGTTTCCCTGTTACTCCTCCCTTCCCGTTCTGCTTTTCAGGGTGAATACCTAGTCGAGCTACACAGCGAAGCAGAGACGTTTCGTGACATTACGACAAAAACAGATATAATTTTTTTTCTCGAAAACTGTTAGGGATAAACCTATCGAACTTTATATCATTGAAATCAGCAAAAACAAAGCTATCCAATGAGCTATTAATATATAGGGTGTTTTATTTGAAAATATCGGACTCTGGTCTGATCGATATCTCGAAATCGGAATGAAATTGAAAGAGGCTGAGTACGCCACTGGATTCTGCTCGAAAAAGTATCTCCAAAATGTTTTTTACAGAAATAAAGAAAATTGATAAATAAAAAACTTATACCCATTTTTCATAATAGGGGAAAATCGAAAATCGCCCTGTATCAATAAATACCATGGAAGATATCGTGATACGTTTTTCGACAATCGACGTTTCTCGAAAATCGACCCCATGACATGTCGATTTTCCTCTGTTAAAACACTCCAAATTGCAGCATCCTGTACGGGTGGGCCAATTTGGAAACTTTCTTATGGAAACACCCTTTATTTTTAGAGATAGAAAAAAATGAACCCCCCACTCTGAGGCTAAGATTTTATGAAATTTTGATTGGTGCAAACCGCATTTTGATTTATTGAACCGTTTAGCCGCTAGAGGGCGATTCTCGATTTTGAGCAATACTGTGAAACCTTCATAACTTTTTTATTTATGAAAATTATTCATTTCTGTGAAGACTTTCTGAAGGCACTTTTTTAAGTGGAATTCAGTGACGTTCTCAGCTTTTTTCTATTTGGCTCCGATTCCGAGATATTGACCAAAATCCGATTTTTTTCAATAGGACATCCTATATATTAATAGCTCATTGAAAAGTTCTGCATTGGGATCACGAAGTTCGATTCGATTATATCGAGCCAAACGATGATCGACTCGAGTGGATTGTTCACGAAGCTCGATCGAGTGGAAAACCGAGTTTATTCGATTGTTGCTAACGTTACGCACTGAATTGAAAACGATCTCGCTCTTTTGGTTATGTGAATAGGTATTTGTTTTGTGTTTTGTCATTCAAATGTCAATTTAAATTGTTTCAAATTTCCACAAATAACTTCAAAAATGCTGTATCCAAAGCAGTTGGAAATTATTATTGATTTCCTGGAAAAGAACCGAGATGTTGTTGCTGGAAGAGCTGCTGGACCTAATGCAAAAAAAATCATCAAAGATAAGTGGCAAACTCTTGCTGATAAACTTAATAGTTTGGGATATGGGTTTAAGACTGCCGATAAATGGATGAAGGTAATAAATATCTCAAGGTAAAATAACATGTATGAAATGATGCTACTTCACACAAAAAATCCAAAGTTTAAAAAATAGGTAAGTATATTCTACAAATCATAACCCTTGATTAGGAAATATATCTAATGAATTGGAAAGAGATAAATACTTGAATACGCGAATGGCTTTATCTATGTGTAACTGTATTATTATATTTTCAGACATGGACTGACATGAAATATAATTTGAAGAAAAAAGCGGCGGAAATTAAAAAGGAGCAAACTAAAACAGGAGGTGGTTTAGGAGTTACGAAAGTATTGACTCCGTTTGAGGAGAGGGCATTGCAGTTGCTCGGTTCGAGTTTTATTGGCCTAAACGAGCCAGAAGTTGGTGTAATTATAACATATATTTTTTTGATTATATGTATTCAATGAAATTTATTTTCAGTTGCCAAAATCTTATTCAACATTTCCCTCAATTCCACCAATTAATGAAAACAGAAATGAACCATCCACTCCAAAATTGATTGATGAAAATATCTGCCACATCACACGTGAACACTTAAAAAAGGCTTTGGAGTCATCTTGTTCTGTCAGTGGATGTTCAGAATCTTATTTATTAAGAGATGATATACAGAGGAATCCAAATAACATTAACACAGTTTTATCTGAGGTTTTAGTTCCTCACTTGGAACAGACTCTCGGAGGTAGACTTCCAGATCTTTCTGTTTTCTCAACCAAGGAATAAAATGGGAGTTTAAAAAACGATACAGGCAAGGACGCAACCAACGACTACCCATATTCTGCCAAGAAAAGCAGAGGTAAAGATTCAGTTGAAGAAAATGCTTATTCAGAGACAATTGAGATTTAAAAAAAAATTGAAAGCACGTTGGAGACTAATTTGAGTGAGATTTCAAATTCTGTTAAAAAAATAGCACAAAATGCATCTAAAAAACACTGCCAATGCTGTTTCTGTATGAAAAACGAGAAATGAAAATGATTATAATGAATGAAATAATTATCACCTTTAACAATACTAGAATATTTTAAACTTTTGGGACATCCTTATCAAGTAACCATACTTAATGGTTATCATGATTAAGTAATTAGATAGAAATTAGAGTTAATTTTATGTTACGGTTAATAAAACAGACAAAAATGTAGTGAATGTATTGTTTTATTTTATATTTAAGTATAAATTCGATAAAAATTGGAATATTATCTAAAATAATTATTTATAATAAACTCTCTAACAGCTTGGCCGTCACCCACATCTTCATGCGAATGATTTCCATTCACGTTGCCTGCTTCAGCGACATCGCCCAATTCTTGTTGAGGTAGGTACATCTTGAACTCCAACATTTTCTTCAATGCACATATTATGAAGTGCAGCACATACTTTTATAAGTTTACACACAAAAACAGGTACATATCTTGCTGTCCGCTCTCTAAGTAAACATCTGAATCTTGTTTTTAGTAAACCTATGCATCTTTCTACGCAATTCCGAGCCCGTTTGTGTGCTTCATTGAACCTAACTTCTCCATCATTTGCTGGATTCCGAATTAGTGTAATAAGATATGGTAAGAGAGGATACCCACTATCTCCAAGTAACCAACACATTTCATTCGGATTAAGAGTTTGTAAATAATCATTAATGGACGAGTTCCTCCATATGAAACTGTCATGTGTTGACCCCCCATAATTTGCAAATATATATCTTATTTTTAGCTGACTATCACAAATAATTTGACAATTGATCGAGTGGTAACCTTTTCTGTTAATGTAGTTGTATTCCTCAAGTCTTGGTTTTAAAATTGCAATATGAGTGCCATCTACAGCTCCTATAGTCCCTGGAAATCCTCATTTTTGCAGAAATTCCAATTTGATATTATCTCGTTCTTCCTCACTGATACCAAATTGGATTTTGTGGTGAACGACATGTTCTATAATTATATTTGTCACAAGATGTACATATTTATGCACGGTGCTTTGGGCTATACCAAAATTATATTCTTCACCAATACATCTCTGTTACGAGCCTGTGGCATAAAATCTCAAAGTGCATAACACCATGTTGTCTAGAGTGACTGCCCGAGCAAGTTTTCTCTCTGGTACATGTGGATCAATTGTATGAGTTCTCTAGTTAGTCGTTTATTAAGACGGAATAACTCGACAAATCTTGCCTCTGGAAGAGAAAAGGGTTCCTGCTTGTACCTCAAAACTCGTCGAATAAGCTGAAGATTCTGGCCACGTCTATTTCTTTGCCTGTGCAAAATAGCGTGGACAATTGGTAACATTTTTATTTTGATGACAATTTCACTATATCTGTTCACTATATATTGACAAAACCATGACAAAACGATAAAATTTAACCTAATTCGAGACCTCCGAACCTGTCGAGGCATTTCGATCGAAATAAATCGATCAGTCGAATATCGTGAACAACTACTTTCGATTTTCGAGCACAGATGACAAACCTTAAACGAATATCGAGTTTCGTGATCCCACTGCTGCTTTTACTGATTTCAATGATATAAAATTTGATAGGTTTATCTCCAACGGTTTCCGAGAAAAAAATTATTTGGATTTTTGTCATAAGACACAATGTGTTGGAAAAGCACTTTATATCTGTAAGGAAAACGAGAAAGGTCTCTTTCTAACACATTGTTTCTTATGACAAAAACAGAAATAATTTTTTTTTCTCGAAAACTGTTAGGTCATTGATGTCATTGAAATCAGCAAAAGCAGAGCTATCCAATGAGCTATTAATATATAGGATGTTCTATTGAAAAATATCGGATTTTGGTCAATATCTCGAAATCCGAGTCAATTAGAAAAAAACTGAGAACGTCACTGAATTCTTCTTAAAAAAGTGCTTCTAGAAAGTCTTTACAAAAATCAATTATTTTCATAAACAAAAAAGTTATGAAGGTATCACAGTATTGCTCAAAATCGAGAATCGCGCTCTAGCGGCTAAACGGTTGAAGATATCAAAATGCGGTTTGCACCAATCAAAATTTCATGAAATTTGAGCCTCAGAGTGAGGGGTTCATTTTTTTGTATCTCTAAAAATAAAGGGTGATTCCATAAGAAAGTGTCCAATTTGGACCACCCTGTACAATCAAACTAATATAGATTATTCAACCTTACGTACCAGTGTGAAATTAGCCTCTCAAGATAGCCTCCAAAACTTCCGGAAACTGCCGAACGGCCAGTGGCGTCGGAAATATAGGAAAATATCATATCTTAAAATCTGCTCGTATTGAAAAATTCATATTTTCAGGACAAATCCTGACAAACATTTGTTATTTTTTCACTCTGACATCAGATCCCGATAGGCCGTCAGAGCGTGTCAAAATAGGGTGAAGATATCAAAAAAATAATATCTCAAAATCTGCTCGTGCTGACAGATTCATATTTTCAGGACAAATTATGAAAAGCATTTGCTGTTTTTTCACCCTTGATGAAGCATCTGTGATCTGGGGTGCCTTATGGAGATTTGCATTATGTTGAGGCACCTCAGATGACTTCATAAAGTTCTTCAAAAATACTTCTCTCAAAAAACCTTGATCTTCACCCCTATTTTGACACCTTCTGACGGCCTGCCGAGATATGGTGTTAGGGTGAAAAAATAGCAAATGCTTGTCCAAATTTCAAAAATATGAATCTGTCAGCACGAGCAAATTTTGAGATATGATTTTTTTTTGATAACTTCACCCCTATTTTGACACCCTCTAACGGCCTATCGGAATCTGGTGTTACGGTGAAAAAATAGCAAATGCTTGTCGTAATTTGTTCTGAAAATATGAATCTGTCAGCACGAGCAGATTTTGAGATATGATTTTTTTGTTAGTTCCACCCCTATTTTAACACCCTCTGACGGCCTATCGGGATCTGATGTTAGGCTGAAAAAATAGCAAATGCTTGTCCAAAGGACATCGCACACATCTTATGGGTTTTCGGGGACCGGTCGATTTTTTTAAAAATTTGGTATGTTGTAGTACTAGTGAAAATAAGTATTTTTCATCATTGCGCAAAATCTCTAACTATACAGGGTGACCCAGTAAAGTGGGTCCGAAAATCATTGCCAAGCCTTTCATTTATTGATGTTGGCACGCATTGCAAGCTACATATCGGGATTTTTTTTTCTATTTCTCAAAATAAAGCTTACATCACAGAGGGATGTCATGAAATCTGAAAAAATGAATTTTGACTTGCTATAACTTCGACATTTCTTGGCCGATCTTGGATTATCAGGCAGGGTTATAAAGCGCCATCTTTGGTCTATGTATCAGTGTCGTCGTACATTTTTTAAAAAAATTCCTTCTCGTTATACAGGGTGTGAATGTAACGCGGCGAAAAATTTCCATTTTTTGGCGAAGAATATGGGAAAGATGGAGGGTCCAATAAAGTTCTTTCTAGTGGTGACTCGATCACTAGTTCAACACCTCGAGACGTCTTTGCCATTTTTTCGATACATCGCGTTGCTATGGAAATATGGCCATTTTATGGTATTTCGTTTTTCTCTTGAAATTAGCGATTCTTCAATTGAATAATAACAGATTCCGTTTAAATTGCATCATGAAATGACTTGTATAGAAAATAGTCAACACCAGTGGCGTGCAAAAGGTGGTTTATGAAATTAAAATAAAAAAAATCGATTTTTCTGAAATTTTTAAGTTTTGCTAAGCTTTAAATTTTAACGCCCAGCACCATAAGGATTAAGTACTCAATTCAGATTAGTTGCTGAAACCAGGTTAGGACTTCTCTTTTATATGCAAATTTTCGAACTAAGCGAGAATAAACTCCCAAGTCCATACGGTGCATATAGGTGTGAAAGGTGTTATAAATAACTCTGATATGATGTCATTTTGGTTCTCCTCTTGCCAGAATAACTGCGTGACACCGCCTTGGCACGCTAGAAATTATTCGGTTAATTAGCTCTATAGTAACTGACTCCCAGAGCTCCAGAACCATCTCCTCGAGATCGTCTAGAGTCTAGAGCTTCTGGCGTTCTCCCCGGGAAAGCTCTAACTTCATTCAGCTCCAGACGTGCTCAATTGGATTCATGTCTGAGGATCTAGAAGGCAATTCGGTACGATTGAACTTTTGCCCTTGCAGATACCGGTTCACTAATAATGCTCGATGAGGCTGAGCATTATCGTCTACAAGAACAAAATCCCCGCCATAATTTCGAGCATGCCGGAGAACTTGCGGAATCTGACATTTATCCAGGGACACTTGGCCGTAGAGGTGGGAAACTATCGATATATCGATAGCTCGTTGCGTAACTAAAAATATCGAACTATCGATAATTTTTCCTGGATTATCGAATACTATCGAATTTATTATATTGGTAACACTGGGCGAATTCTTTTATTCATCGATGGATCCGTCTGCTGAAAGCATTATGAGACAGCCATTCCGATTTTCTATGAACTAGACAAAGATAGACAGGTCATAGATGGAGCCATCGGTGAATAAAAGAAAGCGCTTACTGACTAGGAGTGGTGACAGATCGACAGCTGATGCTGAATTCTGACAGGAGTGACGGAGTGACGGAGTGACAGATGGCCGACGTAGGGGGACGCTTCCATTTCGCGCCATTTCGAAAAGGTTAGGGAAAGTTTTTAAATTCATCAATTGCTTCTGCGCATTTTTCCGGATGGGCAACCTATCCTTGTTTTGCTGCTGTCAAATGACAAGGATAGCAATACATCGGTGAAAATGCGCATGTGACATTGATGATTGTAAAAACTTGCCCTTATTCTCGAAGCCTGGTAATATTTTGACAGTTAAAAGATCCAAACTTAAATCTAAAAATATAAATATGTTGTTTAATCAAAATAAATGGTTGCTTTCTCAATATGTTGTAGTTAAATAATTATTTTTGTACAAATACTATTAAAGTCTTCAATTTTCATTTCAGTTATAGGTTAGATTTTTAAACCGATAATACTATCGATATATCGATAGTTAATCAACCACTAATATCAAACTATCGATAGTTTTTGAAATCAATATTTTCCCACCACTACTTGGCCGTTAACATTGCCCCGAAATACCACGATACGACGAGTTCTGTTCTTCCGATGTGTTAGATACCGACCCAAACTGTCAATCCTCCACCGTCAAATGCAACTTGGGGACGCATGTTTTTTTCTAAAAAACGTTCTCCCCATCTCCGCCAGGTTAGCAACCGACCGTCAGAATTGTAGAAGTTAAAACCGCATATACATCAACGGAAAGACAGTCTCTCCACCTAAAAACCCAATTCCGGGCTGCGTTCAGGAATGGCTACAGCCCAGCCAAAATTGGCATTTTGCGTTCGAGTTCGGCTCCAAACTACGTGGTTCAGCATTACCGGTGGAGGGGGAAAAGTAGGTTCTGGAATTAGCATTGCTGCCCTTGAACGCACCCCAGGTGTTCCTGGGCCCATTTTTTTCAGTTCCCCCGGTGACTGTTTGTGAAAAGTGGGCACTTTGCCCGACGGGAGAATTTAATCCCTGGTCATGTTCATGCTGAAACACACTCTGCAGTACGTACTACTAGTCGATCCTGACGAGGATTTGTTCTTTTTTGAGATCCTCCACCCCACCGTGTCGGTGAGCAGCAGTACCGTTGACAGGTCTGTTCACACGTTAACATTAAATAACATGAAAAATACTGTTTTTTTTTTTTCACTAAACGCTTCTTAATATCAAAATCAAACTCATCACAGTTATTTATAACACCTTTTTAACTGTAACGCTTAACAAAACCGTTAAAATTTTCAAACAAATCGATTTTTTTTATTTTAATTTTATAAATTCCCTTTTGCACGCCACTGGTGTTGACCATTTTCTATACAAGTCATTCCATGATGCAATTTGAACGGAATCTGTTATTGTTTAATTAAAGAATCGCTAATTTCAAGAATGAAACGAAATACCATAAAATGGCCATATTTCCATAGCAACGCAATGTATCGAAAAAATGGCAAAGACGTCTCGAGGTGTTGACCTAGTGATCGAGTCACCACTAGAAAGAACTTTAGTGGACCCTCCATCTTTCCTATATTCTTCGCCAAAAAATGGAAATTTTTCGCCGCCTCACATTCACACCCTGTATAACGAGAAGGAATTTAAAAAAAAAATGTATGACGACACTGACGCATAGACCAAAGATGGCGCTTTGTAACCCTGCCTGATAATCCAAGATCGGCAAAGAAATGTCGAAGTTATAGCAAGTCAAAATTAGGCAATTTTTCGGGTGTCCCACTTCATCTGCCGCTAAGTTTATATGGATTGATTGATGAAGATGAAGATTTCTACAATTTCGTAAGAAAAACGCCTCATATAATCCGCCAAAGGATTAATCCTCTCCAGAAATACGATGACTAGGATTTCTCTACAAAGGATTAAAAGTTCATGTCTGACCTCGTGCACCCTATATTTCGCTTATATTATAGCTTGATTATTATTATTTTTTCTAATTCAAGGAAGTTTTTTCCTCTTGCGATATCTTTCTTCTCCATGACTATTGACTACACACACTGTATTAACCACGTTCTTCAAAAATTAACAAATTGTAATGAATGAATACTCGAACTTATCATTAACTTAACAACAAACTCCAAAAAGTTTTGTGAATAGGCTAATTTGACGATCGACCCATGCGTGACTGCTTTCGACCAATCAAAAATATGTTAGGATCACCATTCTGGTAAACAATAATGCTACCAACTATTGCTTAACCCAGTGTTTATTAACTCCACCTACAGTGGATGCTTGAGAAACACAATCCTCAGTTAAGAAATTAGCACCGGGTTAGTTAACCCCTAGAGTTACTCGCAATTGAGGAACCGCCCCTTAATTTAGGTGTATTTGGTGTATCCAAGACCCTAATCGAATGAAAAGTTATACTTTTATCACGTTCAACCATCTCGAATTTTATCACATTTTTAATTTTTTTAGATTTCATGACATCCATGTGATATAGGCTTTATTTTGATACCACATTTTTTTAAATCGGACAAAAATTAAAAAAGTTACAGCTAAATAAAATCCAGCGCAACCTTTTTGGTAACACTATTTCTAAAAATAGGGCAGGATTTCTAAAAAAATACGCAAGCTCAGCTACCCTGTATAGTATATTAGGCTTATCTGACTATTTATTTGCGAAATCGAAAACAAAAATCTCGATATTTAGCTTGCAGGGTGCGCTAATACCGATAATAGAAAGGCTTGGTTTATGATTTTCGAACCTACTTTACTGGGTCACCCTGTATAGTTAGAGATTTTGCGCAATGATGAAAAATACTTATTTTCACTAGTACTACAACATACCAAATTTTTAAAAAAATCGACTGGTCCCCGAAATCCCCATAAGATGTGTGCGATGTCCTTTATCCTGAAAATATGAATCTGTCAGCACGAGCAGATTTTGAGATATGATTTTTTTGATATCTTTACCCTTATTATGACAGCCTCTGACGGCCTATCGGGATCTGATGTTAGGGTGAAAAAATAGCAAATGCTTGTCATAACTTGACCTGAAAATATGAATCTGTCAGCACGAGCAGATTTTGAGATAGATATTATTTTTTTTGATAACTTCACCCTTATTTTGACACCCTCTGACGGCTTATCGGAATCTGATGTTAGGGTGAAAAAATAGCAAATGTTTGTCATAATTTGTCCTGAAAATATGAATCTGTCAGCGCGAGCAGATTTTAGGATACGATATTTTCTTATAAATCTTATATTTCCGACGCCACTTTTACTCCTAATAAAATAATATACTATTGTATTTTTTTCGCAAGCTAAAACTTGCGAAGAAGTCGCCCTCGTCAAAATATCGTCAATGGGATTTGACCGCAACCTTACGTAGTAGAGGCGCTGCTTATGCATTTTCTAGAAATTCTAGAACATCTCGATCTGCACTGAAATCTGGGTCCTCCATCTCTTCACAATATCAAAATTCAAGTCAAAACCACCAATTTTTAAAAAAATTCAGATAAAAATAAGAGAAAGTTTTGAGGTTAACCCAGGGTCAAATATGCTACCTTGCCGTTAGAGCACGGGTTAACTTTTTCCTGGAATTCATATCCAATAACCAAATTTTCGCGACGAATGTAGTTCAGCCAATGACGAACCATAGTTCGTCTGTGACGTCATGGGTTTGAACGCTGGCTAGAAGCTGCGTCCATGCTTCTGTCGAACTATGTTCAGTATGACGTTATGAGTATCTCGCGAGAGTGTTTGTGTTCATGAAATCATGGAAGTAGTTCGTCGCGAAAACTCGGTTATTGTCATCATTCAATCAAAGCATCTCGTTTCTCGCCTTGACGTAGGCTGTTTGCACCACAGGCATCTCGTTTTCATCTTCCTCTTTGTTTATTATGTCAATCAAAATTAAATGATTTGTTCATCATAAAGGACCCCGCAATATTTAAATGGAAATTGGTTACCTGTGATATTTGGATGAAATTTAAATATGTTATTAGGGATAACGTTAGCAACATTTTTTACCATGGGCACAACCCTGTATATATGACAGGTGAGGCGTGGTTAGCTGTCAAATATTGGAATCTTATATCTAAAACCAGAGTGACTATGGCAGATTTTGATGAACGAAGTACCGATGTCTACTAAGTCGACCAAGTTAAGTCGAAAAATGTCAACCATTTTGACACCCGTCAAAACCCTGCCAAACGGCAGCACTCATCTTTTCCCGTTTTCAATATTTTATGACGTCATTTGACATTTTCAACTTGTATGTAAATTTTGAATTCAAAAATTTAAAAAAAAAAATTACAGAACTGTCAAAACCTGTCATTTGTTTTAGTAGAAAAAAATACTCTAATCTGGTTCTTTTTTGTTTCAAGGTAGTTTATTGGTGATTATTTCATTCATTATAAAATAGACCTATCAGACAACGTCATTTTTTGAATGAATTTTGTTTAAGTAAGTGATTATTTCACAAGACCTTGTTTATCAGCAATTAAATTTTTGTTTACCTTTTTTGACAGAATTTTGATAGAAATATTCTGACATTTTATAATAAATAGAACTCTTTGGATAGCATTGACGCCAATAATTAAATCCTAATTATTCAGGAAATAATCTAGCCGTATACCACTCGACTTAAATTGCGAAAAATGTTTATGTGGCCAAACAGTTTTCTCCCGTCTGACAACCGGTTAATTAAAATTAAAGTTGCTCTCAAGACACCTAAATATGATAAGGCAGAGTAATAAAAAATTGTATCTTTAGGAAAAAAAATGTTCAATCATCAACTTTATCAAAAACAGCATCTGCATAATTATCATCAGTATCATCATTATCGTTTTCATTGTGATCTATCCCTTCGGAGTCACTTCCATCACAGCTGATGTCACCTTTTTCATTATCATCATCATTATTGCCGTCATCCAAATCTGATAAATCGCCAAAATCTTCGTTTTCATTAATTTCTTCTTCACTTTCATCCTCATCAGGAAAACCTATATGTGTGATAGGCATTGAAAAAAAAAAATAACTTGTAGGTATGTGAGATTTCAAACATTTGTACAGGGTCTGTTGTTGCAGGTTTAAAAATTGAATTCGCAGGACATGTGTTAAGAAAATGCAGGACAGTAATGAAAAAATCAGGACTTTTTATTTTCCTAAAATAATATTTATAATACCCAAAAATACGTTAAATAATACCTAATAAGGTTCAAATTAAATACGATCTCGGTAGGTAATACTTACTTATTTTTTTTTATAGTTTCATATGTTTTCACAATAATTTATACTAAATTTATCAAAAATATTGTAGATTGAAAACATTACATGACAAAACAAAATAAACGAAAGCATATTAAAACTTGTTTAAAATAACAAAAATAGTGTAACAGTCATATGTAAGCTACAAAAATAAAAAATAACTAATAAACGTAACGTGAATTCAATTTACAAATTCATCTAAAAAAAAGAAAATCTGTTTTAATGGCCAAATTATGGACCAACTGGTAAATGTCTGGTTGTTTCCTAGCAGGTATACTTTCTATTATCTAAAGCATAGAAAGTACCTGCTAGGTAACAACCAGACGATTACCAGTCAGTCCATAATTTGGCCCTTAGAAAAAGTATACTTCTTGTCACTTTTTGCCGCCAACAGCAATTTTCTATTTTTCAAAACGTATCTGAAAAATTCCCTACAGGTGTAATAGCGATTTCCATTTGTAGAATCAGTGCAAAAAAAAATGTATCGTTATCCTTCTTTTTCACATGCTTTTAGAAAAAGATTCGGATAAACTTAGTGCGCACTTATTGACAAATGAGAATCGCCATAAGTTAAATTGGTTTCTATTCGAAGTTCTGCTTTTACATGGTCTACTGAGAGCCTATTCCGACTATCAGTCCACGCCGCATTGTATAATGAAAACACCCTTTTTGAGACCGGATTCGACCCGTAGATGGAAACAACAAATTGAATTATTTTTAAAAAATATTTAAGATTGGGGTTGGTAAAAAAAATTCTATTCCATGCTTAGTATTTTCTTTAGTATTACCATATATTTTTTCAAGGGTAGGTTTCAGAATACAATATTCTTCGTAGAGGGTGTCAAAATCTACTTCAATCGACAATTTTTCAGCTTCGTCCATGACCGCGTTGCGTCATACGTAAGCACATTTTGCAATGAAAAAACTTCAAGCTTTTTGAGAATAAATTGCTTTCAGAAAAATCATTTTTTTTTTTATTCCAAGTAAGATGCTGCATTCCGATTAAAATAATAGAAAAGAGTATTTTATTTGTTTTTTTTTTTCGTTGTCTAAGAGTAAGGATTTTATGGATTGCAGGACATTTTGTGTCCTGCGGACAACTCCGGCAGGACGCAGGACGCAAGACCCTGAATCCAGGACATCCTGCGAAATCCAGGACGCCTGGCAACCCTAAGACTGTTCCTCATAATTAGTGCGGCTCCTACAACTTAAACAAAAGAAAAAACAAAAAAAAAGTTAAATAAAAAAGTTGTAGGGTTTTATTTCTATTATGTTTTGCACATGTCAAAATGGGCAAATGACAGTTGCCAACTGTCATAATGACAGCACTTGCATTTTTTTAAATAGAACACCCTGTATATTTTTAGCTAGAATGATAGATTTGTTTCTTCTGATTTCAAATATACCATATATGTTGATATTTGGTTTAGCTGTTTTTGCGCTATTTTATTTTAAAATTGCAAGCCTCATCATTGATATTAGAAACCGGGAACAGACCTAATTTAGGGTAATGTAAATGCATGTTTAAACTTGAATAGCGTAAAAACAGCTGAACCAAATATCAATATCTATACAGGGTGTCACGAAAGGTTTGTTACAAACTTCTAGGGATGGTAGATCTCGTAAAAATAAAACTTTTTTCTTAATAAACATGTGTCCGGAAATGCTTCGTTTTCCAGATATACAGGGTGGCCCAAATTTGAGCCTCATCATTGGGATCTCGGTAACCGTAAGAGATACGGGGTCGGTTAAATTATGGCAAAGTTGCGCAATTTTATGACCAATAGAATACCGTTTTGAAACCAGAAAGACTCCGAATACTTCCGGAGATATTCGGAAAAAATCAAAATTTTGTAAAATCGTTTTTATTTTTTCCCGGGCTTATTTGAAAAGCAATTTTAAAATAAATGTCACTTCATCATTGTCACTTTTTCTCCTTGAGAAGATGGTGCTACTAAATTTAAAATTCGACGTTTCGTCTTCAGGCGGCCATCCTCAACTTCCTTTTTTTAAATACGGACCTGGATTTTTTATTTGCGATTTTGTCATCTTTGCGCATCCTAAAACCGATACTGTTTGTAATTTTTCAATAACACAGCAAAAAAAGCAGGTCCGTATTTAAAAAAATAATAATGATGATTTCAGAGGAACGAAACATTGGATTTTAAATTTAATACCGCCATCTTGTGGAGAAGAAAAAGTGACAATGGCAAGGTGAAATTAGTTTTCCACAATCTTTTTAAATAAAATCAGGAAAAATTGAAAACTATACGAAAAAAACATGAATTTCTCGTTTTTCTTAAATTTTTTCCTGATTTCATTTAAAAATATTTTGAAAAACTAATTTCACATTCCCATTGTCACTTTCTCTTCTTTACAGGATGGCAGTATAAAATTTGAAATCCGACGTTTTTCAAATACGGACCTGCTTTTTTACCGTGTTATTGAAAAATTATAAACAGTATCGGTTTTAGGATGCCCAAAGATGACAAAACCGCAAATAAAAAATCTAGGTTCGTATTTAAAAAAACGTAAGTTAAGGATGGCCGCCTGAAGACGAAACGTCGAATTTCAAATTTAGTACCACCATCTTATAAAGGGGAAGAAGTGACAATGATGAAGTGACATTTATTTTAAAATTGCTTTTCAAATAAGCCCGGGAAAAAAAACGATTTTTCAAAATTTTGTTTTTTTCCGAATATCTCCGGAAGTATTCGGAATCTTTCTAGTTTCAAAACGGTATTCTATTGGTCATAAAATTGCGCAACTTTGCCATAATTTAACCGACCCCGTATCTCTTACGGTTACCGAGATCCCAATGATGAGGCTCAAATTTGGGCCACCCTGTATCTCTGGAAAACGAAGCATTTCCGGACACATGTTTATCAAGAAAAAAGTTTTATTTTTACGAGATCTACCATCCCTAGAAGTTTGTCACAAACCTTTCGTGACACCCTGTATAGGTATATGGTATATTTGAAATCAGAAGAAAAAAATCTATTATCGAAGCTAAAAATTAACAGTGCTGTCATTATGACAGTTGGCACCTGTCATTTGCCTATTTTGATATATACGAAAGATAATAGAGATAAAACCCTACAACTTTTGTATTTAACTTTTTTCTGTATTTTCTTTTGTTTAAGTTGTAGGAGCCGCATTAATTATAAGGAACAGACCCTATACATAAGCAGTCATTTTGCTTTTTGATAGGTATTCAGTTGTTTTGATAGTAACTGTACTCAATGGGCCTTTCTCATTTTACCTGTGTTGCGCGCGCAGCTTGTGGGTGACAGATAATAAAATTGTCAATTGAATGAACGCGGGAACGCGGTCTGACCCTGACGTTTTTTAAGTTAACCTCAATACCTCAATAATCAATCAATATTGCTGATTATTCCACTCATGTGTTAGAAATCCCATAAGACAAGTGACGATTTTCAAAATTACAGCGAAAATTCTCTTTTCCATTTGTTTAACTAGAGAGAATTACAGCGATAATTCTCCCATGTTATTGTATACATGGTTGACATGCTAATTTCTGATACAAACAAATGGTTCCTGATAGCAACCATTTATTTGTATTGATTGTTAAGATGTTCAAATCGTTTAATATATATTTATTTCCTTATTTTTTGCATTCTCATACCTACGTGAAATAATCCTGTGAATACCACTTGAACTTTAAAATGAATCAGATAATTTACTCATGCGTGTTTTCTCTGCAAATTTCACTCGTCCTACGGATTCGGGAAATTATAGAAAACACGCAATCGTGAAAAATTATCGGTAATTTTGAAGCTCTCGTGGTATTATCCCCGAAAATTATTACAAAAACTGTTAATTATACAATGGTTCAAATGTGCTGTGTGAGATCCTGTCAGAGTAAGGCGAAGAAGTAGTCAAATCTTTCTTTTCACAAGTTCCCAAGTAATCAAATTGTAAGAAAACAATGGTTACGTGCTCTCAACCTGACTGAAGACGATTAAGTTGGAACAGCGACTTAAGGGTTCGGAAAATAAAGATTTCTATAATTCTATATCAAATACAATAATAATTGTACAATTAAAGGCTTGCAAATTCGTACTTCTCAAACTTTTCTAAACTTTTCCGCCACATATTTGTCATATTTACGTTTAAAAATAAACAAAAATAGAAACATAACCAAAATTGCACAGTTTGACAAGTGGAACCAATCAAAATCATTCCACACAGGTATCGCGCGTCATTATATGTGTCTCTTTCTTTATTACAGAAATTTTAATAAACCATCCTTGTTATTCATTGCATGAGAAAGGTCCATTAAGTTGGCAGACGGGAAAAAATTGCAATTTAATAACCATATTATCTGCAACTTATGTAACTTATTGCGGTTTCTGCCATATTGAAAATATGCATATTCTCATAACTACATTTAACTTAACCAAATGGCAGACGGGTTAAAAACGTTCATCATATAAACAATTTTTGTCGCAATTTTGTTCATTGTTTATTAGGACTTGTACCAGTCTGCAATTTCTGCCAGTCAAAACTTAAGCTTTTGGTAGCAACTTATTCAATATACATTAATGGCAGACGGGAAATAATTGATCTCAAATTTGAAAATTTTTGACATTTTGAAAAATTAAAAATAAATGTCTGTACCACTTCAATTTTTCTGCCGATGCAAAGGTACATTATTTATCTAAAATCCATTGTAACAAAACATGTTTTAGGCGGGAGAAAATTGTTTCAACATCTCAGCATTTTGATACAACTTCAAAAATTGTTAAACATTATTATACCAACCGAGATTTTCTGCCATTTCCTCATTGATCTCCAAATCTTAAATGCAACATAAATTTAATTTGGCAGACGGAAGGTCGTTGATCCACATGTCCGATTTTGGCGACATTTTGAAAATAGTAATATGACACTTTATACTAACCTAGGGTTTCCGCCGTTTAGCTTCCTTGTACTCATTTTTGTTTAAATTACCTTCACAATGTGTGGCAAACGGGATAATATTGATCCAAATCTCCACTTTTCATTACATTTTCAAATTAGCATATCATTGTATTGTCACACGCGGGGCTCTTTGAAATTTCAGTCATTTCACTTCTTATTGCATAAACAATAACCACCCTTAATGGCAGACGGGAGAAAATCGTTTCAAAAAAATGGTCGTTATGCACCGGTCTATAAGGGCCAAATTATGGACTGACTGGTAAACGTCTGGTTGTTACCTAGCAGGTACTTTCTATGCAATAAAGAATAGAAAGTACCTGCTAGGTAACAACCAGATACTTACCAGTAGGTCCATAATTTGGCCCTAAGCAAATTAAGTCAATATGAACCAAAAAGCTATTAACAGATTCTGACAGTAGTCAAAATGTGACATGAATGCGTTTTGTTTAATGTTTTATCACCAATAAACTACCTTGAAACAAAAAAGAACCAGATTAGAGTATTTTTTTCTACTAAAACAAATGACAGGTTTTGACAGTTCTGTAATTTTTTTTTCAATTTTTGAATTGACCTTTTGTTTGGACGCCATATTGCGGTGCGCGAACATAGTTGCCAAAAGTAGAAAAAAAAAATTACTAGCGTACTGTCAACATTAAAAACAAAAGTTACTGAATAAATAGCATTTTAAATTTAAATTTGCCGCCTATTACGAATGTTTTTGAAAAGAAAAGCCATCAATTTTAGGTGGTATTGGCCAGAATATAAATAATAAAATAATCATTTAGTTAGTTTTGTTTTTAATGTTGACAGCCTGCTAGTAATTTTTGTTTTCTTCTTTTGGCAACTATGTTCGCGCACCGCAATATGGCGTCCAAACAAAAGAGTTGTATTCCTCTCAAGAGTTTGAATCACTCGAGCTACTCGCTCCGGTGCTTAGTAGCCCCCGATTTGCAGGGAACAGATGCGTGGTGCAACAAACACTTTTCGAAAGGAATAAGCGCGTGAAGCCCCGGAGCTGTTCCGGAGCTCCTCCTAGGTGTGAAAGGAATACAACTAAGGTCAATTTATATACAAGTTGAAAATATCAAATGACATCATAAAATATTGCAAACGGGAAAAGATGAGTGCTGCCGTTTGGCAGGGTTTTGACAGGTGTCAAAATGGTTGACATTTTTCGACTTAACTTGGTCGACTTATAGCCGTTTGCACCGACCGTTTTAAGGCAGAGACTTAACCTTTAACGGCTACGGTGGAAAAACATCCTTTAACCGCTACAGAGTGGTCTCACAGACACTCTATTAGAATTTGCGTTAAAATTCAAATTAATCTCACATTATATCCAAAATTTGTTTCAAACAAAACTAAAAACTGTTTTGAAAAATAAAACTCAGTTTAGCTTTGGTATTTTCTTATTTGTATGGAAAATTATTTCATTAATAATTTCCTTTAAAAATAATAGACTCCATATACTTCCTCGGGCGGGACAATTTCCAAGTTTCTTTGCACCAGCTTTAAGTCCATCTAAGTCGTCTTCGCTATCTATATCGTTATCGAGTTAATCAAAACCTGACTCAAAAGATTTCGTGCCCATTTTTGAAAATTTGGGTCATCTGGATGCTTTTAAGTAATCGCTACGATGTGGTCTAGCAGACCATTATCTATCTTTAGGATTCAATAAAAAATCACTACTCACTCCACTGACGCTATCGCATTACTGAGGTGTGGGAACAGTGTTGCCAACGGGAAGTTCTCAAAATGCTCCTCATTTGTAGTGAAAACGCTCTCATTATCCTCACATGTACTAAAAATAACCTCAATGTCAAAATGTCAGTTTTCGAGTTTTCCCAGTATTAAGTATGACATTTGATATTTGACTACGGGATCACCAGGCTGATGTACATTGTCTTTTTTCAATCGTGTTCATTAGAAAAAGATAAATAACAAACAGCTGGTGATTGGCTTTTGCATTCCAAGGAGAATACACAATACACACTCTAATGCCTCATCCTGACTTGCGCGAAATGCGCTCTATTTTGTCATTCCCTGCGTTTTTATTCTCATCAAATTTTACCGATGGATCCACCATTCTATGTCGGTCATTGTCATTTTCCATTCACTAAACGAAGATAGCTAATTCATCGGTAAAGTCACCGATTAGAATAAAAACAAGGGGATTTCTTCGACAATTTGACTTTTTATGCGTATATCAAACGTCAATTTGTCGATGCAATGTCAAAAACGAGCGAATTTCGCGCAAGTGTGAATGGGGCATAAGGAGTGCTTATCAGCCTCGTTTTTGGTAATCGCCGCCATATTGGTGTGATACCATTTCCGACGTCATAACTAAGTCGTCAGCTGTTTAAACAGCCTTCGTCAAGGCAAGAAATGGATGAAATGACATTCTGTCTACGTTACAACTGGTATTTTGGCGTGGGGGGGATTTGTTACACACATGCTTTATGAAAATAGGCCATCCTGTAGTAATAGCAGTGAGTGTGTATCATCCTTGGATGGTATCAGCGTTTCTAAAATGGCCTCTTGACAATCTTGAGACGTGACGTAAAATACATAATTCTTTTCTAAAAAGTTGGCGCTTGGTCTTTGCTATGCCACAAGTTATGACATGGCTCTCGTGGACTGGTGCTGGGACGAATTTAATTTAACTTTTTCGATTAATAAATACCAAAAATGCCCACAAAATGCTCACTACTTGCCAATGCTCCCATTTTTACCCCCAGATCTATAATATGCTCACAAATGTGAGCAAATGCTCACACATTGGTAACACTGTGTGGGAAAGTGATCCACTGAAAGGTACATAAACTCTCACCTCTCAAAACGCAAGTATTTTCGAATGTAATACCACAAGAGGTTTCAGGATTATCGAAAAATACTTTTACCTGTCACGAAACGCGTTACGCAGCAACACCACGACTCCAAAGGAGGAGTGGTGTTGCTGGTAACGCGTTGAGTGTCAGGTAAAAGTATTAGGTAATCCTGAAACATCGAGTGGTATTCAAAAGGTTATACAACGAACTCAACTTTAATACTTTAAAATTTAAAAAAAAAAAACATTAATAGAATTTGCCATAAATGCCACTAAGCGCGATAATCCCAAAAGGCTTATCACTTTTTAAGCCTCTCGTGTCATATGGGAATAATGTACAGTGAGTTGTATAATCAAAATAACCGGAAAAGATTTTCGCCAGGTGTCTGACAGACCACTGCGTAGCCCAGCGTTGCCAGACTCTAAATATGGAAGTGTGGTACACAATGCTCAAAAACTGTCGTACAGGGACGTACGCACCACGAATTCTTGTGGTACACATTACCTTACATAAAGTCTGTGTTTTATTTAAAGATAATTCCCCAAGTCAAAAATGTAGTAACTATGTTGGCAACACAAGCCTTTTCTACATAAAAAAATTGAAAGCATTGACAATTTTACATTGAATTGCCAACATAATGTCATTTTGACTTTTATCTTTAAAAAAAAAAACAGACTTTAATACATTTTTAGTATACATTTACTAGAAAAAAATATGATTTTTTTGAGAGTGCAAAGTGTTGGAAACTTGAAAATAGCCCTTGCATTGAAAATTACAGCAATAGGAGTAAAGGGAAATCAAATAGAACTATTTATTAAATTTATTAAGGTACTTTGTGGGTATTTAGTCAAATTGAAATAAATTCTTTTCCTTGCGTTCGGTATTTTGCTCAAAGTGTAGAGCGAGCTGAGCGGAGCCGTAATCACGTGACCAGCGAGCGAACGGAGCAGTTGAACGCTGTAAAGAGTACCGGAAATTTTAATAAACGAACGCGAATGAGGCTGCACCGAGTACACTTTTTAAATAAACGAACGGTAAAGTCAAGCTCGGAGAACTCAGACCAAAATAACGAACGCACGGTTTGTAACATTGATGTTGGATTATGTGATGTGTCAATTGTGTCATACTACCCTAACTCTCCCACCATCAAACTCTGGGATACTGGTAGATCAAGAACAGTTTATTTCTTCTGTGAGAACGAACCGAAAATCATCTTTTCTACATTTAAAATCGACAAAAAAATTAAATCACTAGCACAGCTTGAATCGCAAGCATTCTATCGAAATCTGCGGGCGACGTCATCACTATAAGCTGCTGATAGTGACGTCACTCGCAGGCCCAGAATTTGATGGCGAGGTTATAACCTAAATTTCCCAGTTATAACACCAGCTAGCTCAAAAATATAATGATAAAGAAAGTAGTACTTACTAAACATGGGTCGCTTGGACCTAGGCATTGTTCTCAGCAGAAGGAATCAATAAAAGTCAGGTTCAAAACAAAGGACAATATTTAATTACTAAACCTATGTAGCTTTGGGCAATAGATAACAGGTAACAGTTGAAATGTAAATAAATGTATAACAATAATAATCGACATCAAAATATTACACTAAATAATAAAGTCGTGTTCACATAAGGTCAACGTATTGATTACATAAGGGCAATTAATCAATTACGCTAGACATTTAAACTTTAATTATAAATAGGCAAAATCATCCCCTAAAATACCATGGTATACCAGGCGCAAGACGATTATATTTATAGCATGACAATGCCAAGAAAATATGTAACTCGATATATAATAAAACACTCTACCTTAGTAACATTCAACTCCTGAGCATCATTCTAATTATTATGTAAGAGATAAAATAGAGCAGTTATACATTACTCAATCCTGCTGGTAAAATGAAATCAGCAACCAGCCTGGAAAGGATGAGAAACGTCCAGAAGCTACATCAGCTGCTACTGCTACCCATTAGCTACGTGCATTGTGCACCAAACACTAGACTTGATTTAGACATCAACATCAGACACAGGAACAAGACAACAACCAAAAACAACGCCCTAGAAAAGGTATTCAGCCTTAGTTCCAGAACTATATTAAATTATAACTAGCTTTGACAGCACAAAGACTAGCACTAGACGGCCTCGACAAGCCGGGTCTACGAAGTCTGCACATTTAGAATGAACTTAACGTCACACAAATGGCGCTTTCATAATAGCCCATCATCTAGATTTTACTAAGCAAAAACCCTATATTTTATTCCCTCCCTTATATATAAAAATAGATAAAAACATACCTTCCAACAATCACATTCCTACAACGCCTAAGGACATCATTTCCTCATCCGGCAACACCGTAATTGTCGAAAGGGCATATCTCCCTAATATCACCATCAAGGCACACGTATAAGACGGCGGAAAGGCAGGACAAAAATGGACATATAAGCCCTTGGGACCAACTCTCTATAAGTGACGAGAAACTAGGTAATAGTATGGAAATGTGTAGCCAAGAACCATTTGGTTCTTGGGCAGCAAAAGTAAGATAACTTACCAGTCACGTGGTCAAAAATCCCTTACAAAAAGGTTTGTGGAAATCCAAAATTACAGGTGCCTCCAGCACAACTTGCGGTTTATCCAGTAAACCAAAGAAACGGATTCCACGCGAAAGCTGTAGCCAAAATCCCTTATGTACAAAGGCGAATCCTAGGACTCAAGCAGGCTTAGCAGCTAAAACGACCATTCAGGCTGAAAGTTGGGGTAGAAAAGACCGAAGAAAGAACTTGAAAGGTTCAATTTCCCCCCTAATGACAAAAAAATGCAATGTCATGGTCAGAACCAGGGACGACTCGTCTCTCTGGGTCTGTTGCCAAAACTCAAAATAATTTCCATACAGTCCCAAAACACAATAGAACTCTTTAAAATCTCAACTAGTTGTTAATTTCCTCAGCTAAATTATAATTTACACAGAAAAGTTCAATTCATGAACAAAACGAAGAAAACTTGATGTTGCTACAGACAGCAACACAGTAACAATTCTGTGAACTACGCCAATGACTTTGATTTATCGGTGAAACCTTGACCCATTTACTCCAAGCACCTGTGCGACATCCCAAGACCGCTAAATAATAAAAACCGAAGTGTTCGGAGCACACAGCTGTTCAAGATCAAGTTCAAGTGTCAAAATAATAAATCATAACCCAATAATTAACGGATGGTAAACAAAGCACTGGGCCCCAATTTTTAATAAAGGTATGCATTGAAATTGAATTCTATTTCATCTTAAGTCATCCTTTTACATTTCAGATTCAGACGCAGTCCCACAAGGAATATTTCCCCAACAAAACAAGAATACAGGAAAACAGAAGCCCCCTGCCATTCCTGCCAACCTGTCGGAAAATGAATTGTTTATGTCCATGAAATGATTAAAATAAAAGGATATTAATTAAAAACAATCTCAGAGCTTTGGAATACAATATTAAATGAGAATTTATATAAAACTAACAAATTGATACAGTGAATTTTGAACTGTAACAAGGTAGTTAGGGGAGTATGACACAATTGACACATCACATAACCCAGCATATTCACATGCAAGGTTGTCAAGGTGCAAGGTGGTCAAGCAAGGTACCCAAGCAAGGTACCCAAGCAAGGTACCCAAACCCAATTTGACCAACACATAATATAATAAAAAAAGGAGAATTTAGAAATGTGGTACATATTACCATAAAATATTACCCAATCAACTTAATATTTCAAAACTGTGGTACATTACCGTACTACCGTACGCATTGATTTTCTTGTAACAAAGATGCCCTAAATTGTCGTACAAATACCACACCTGTCGTACGTCTGGCAACGCTGGCGTAGCCGTTAAAGGTTAACGATAAGTTCACCTTAAAATGACATTTTTACATGTAAAAATGTCACTTTAAGGAGTACTTATCGTTAAGCCCTCCTTAAAAATGGTCGGTGCAAACTACTGCAAACAGCCAGTAGTAGAGATCAATACTTCGTTCATCAAAATCTGCCATAGTCACTCTGCTTTTGGATATAAGCAAGATTCCAATATTTGACAGCTAACAACTCTTCACCTGCATACAGTGTGATTTTTTAAGTGTGCAACATATGGGGATTTTTTTTAGTAATAGCAAAACCCAAATACAAACAAGGCCAAAAGTTGGTGCATGTCTGATAATAATATTAGGTATTAGGTGCACTTAGAATGGGTGCAAGTCAAACAGCATACAGGGTAGCTCAAACAATATCAAAGCTGGTACTGTAAAGTACCCTTATTTTAGAAAATTCAGCAAAATGTTGTAAAGAAAAGTTGTTTGGAATTAAAAGTTATGCCTAAATACCAAAACATAGCCTCTTAAGATTTTTTTTATTTTCTTTCAAAAAAAATCTATAATTTGTATGTTTTTTATTTTTTATTTCCGCCCTTGAGACTTTCAAAAATTAATTAAAATCAAATCACTCTGACATAACTTTATTCAAATTCAAGCATATTTGTAAAATTAACTTAGATTTTTAATTTTTTATGGAATCTCAAAATTCATGTTTGTTGCAATGATATTCGACACAAATAAAATGTCGCAATTTTTTTTTTTAACAAGTTAAAACATTACTAATGATAATAGCCATATTAAAAAAACTCTCCTTAAAGAGCAAAAGTTTTATTTTATTTAAGTAAATATTAGCAGAATTTTGATATTTTTCGAGCCACCCTGTATGCTGTTTGACTTGCAAACAATCTAAGTGCACTTAATATGATTATCAGACATGCACCAACTTTTGGCCTTGTTTGTATTTTGATTGTGCTATTACTAAAAAAAAATCCCATATGTTGCACACTTAAGTAATGACACTGTATACAGGGCTGTGCCCAGGGTAAAAAATGTTGCTAACGGCATCCCCAATAACATATTTTTCATCCAAATATCACGGGTAACCAATTTCCATTCCAATATTGCGGGGTCCTTTAAATTTTAAATTAGAACCGGTGGGGCAAACAACTGACAACTTAGTTAATGACGTCGACAATGGTGATACACCAATATGGCCGCGATTACCAAAAACGAGACAGAAAAGCAATCCTTAGTAGTGTGGTATGATCCTTGTAGAGGGTAATAAACGTCTATGGGTACATTGAGGCGGTCCCAGCGGCTTAGCTCAGTCTCTCAGCAGGAACTTTATTCTCGAAACTAAGGAACAGCGTTCTCATTGGAACGAAGATTCTGTCTTTGTCGTCCGGCATAACACTGACAGAGTAATCGTTCTTATGAGAACGCTGTTCCTTGGTTTCGAGAATAAAGTTCCTGCTGAGAGGCTGAGCTAAGCCGCTGGGACCGCCTGAATGTACCCTATCACTCCAAGGTTTTCACTCCTTGGGTCACTCTAACTCGCTACATGAAAACGCTTCTTGATTTTTGACCAGCATGACAGCATTTTTTCCTAACCTCACTTTATTATTTATTTATATACATTTTGTTTGGTTTGAGTTTGTTTGATTGATAACAATCTATTCAATTTTTTTCATTTAACAAATTGATAATGGATTTTATGGATACAGAAAGTAGCGACGAAGAAACCGTAAGTCAAAGGAAGGCATTGGACGTACAAATGCCTCACGATTTCGATCCAAATTCAATTCCACAAACAGGTATATATTTGAAATTTTGTTGGCCCTTCTTATACAATCTCACACTTTGGGTGTTCTGGTATCAATTATCAATGCACTCAGAAAACCGAGTCTGTGAATGTTTTTAAAAAATCCATAATATTTTTAGGGGAAGAATATCTTCAGCATGTGATTTACGAGAGAACTAAAAAGTGCAAGACTTTGGTTGTGGCAAATGGAGATTTTAGTAAATTTGATAAAAATCGGACCATACATTTAGACAAAGTGAGATTTTTTACTTATTATGATGTTGAACGTTGAAGCTGTATTGAAATTGTTAACGAGATTTGTGGAGAATTTGATTCGAGCCAAATTGTGTTGAAATTGGATTAAAATTTAAGAAAGTTGTGAGGCAAAATGTGTATCAATGTTATTTTAGAATGATACAGTGGAAAATTGCCAAACATGATTATTTTAGGTGTCTATCATACATTCATTTTATTCTAGAGTTCCGATGTGCACAAACCACTAGACAAATTCATTCCCACAAAAGAATGGCTAGACAATGCAATCAAAGACTTCACTCAACTTAGAAACCTAATAAAAAACTCATCCAAAGATCTTCCATATGAAAACGTAACAAACCTTTGCATTAAAAAAGTCGAAAATTCACCTCCAGTATTCTCAGATATCACTCGATACACTCAAGCTTCTAAGATAAACATGCTACACGAAATCACCAGCCATCTGGATAAATTTGATTCTACCACTGGAATATCTGAAAATCTAGGCACCTGGATTTATGGTATATTGATTCTTTTGGAAAAACCTCTGACACCTGATTGTTGTTTCAAGCTGAGGGAATTTGCTAAGAAGTGTGCCAGTATTCGGGCCGATCTAAAAGATGACATTGACGCAAGTGTAGCTGTCCCTCTGAATTTGTACATTTGCATTATAGCTAGGTATTTTAATCAATTGGACTTAGCAGATTAAAAGAACAATTCAACAATTAGGTACTTATGTTTTTTTTTTTAATATAAATTCAATGTTACATATTTGCCTATACATATTTCATATTTTAATAATTAAAAAAAATTCAAAAACCAAATTTTTCAATTAGTGTTTGAAATCACTCATAACAAGGATAACTAAAATAACATCTAAACAAGAAACAATATAGTAGTAGTAGTATAAATCATATTTTACCCATTATCCAAAAATCAAAGAAAACTTCTAGTTTAGTAACCCAAATAAAACAAGTACAAAAATTAGAACCAAAAGTTTTACAATTTAGCTTTAGTTTTGGAAGCAATCTTATCAACAATAGCATGGGCCTCATTGTAAAACGGATGGCAGTCCTGCTTGACTCTCTCAAACCAAGTTTTGATCAGTGGCCTGCCCTCAGTGACATCATAACCAGCGATTCTCGGTTGTTCCATTTCGCAGGCTGCAAAAATATCGGCAACGGATATTTGGTCGCCAGTCAAATATTTGTGGCCTTGCGATAGCCAAAGGGTTTCGATTTCGTCTAGACAAGTGACCTGAAATAAAAATTGCGTTTTTTAGTAAATACAAGGGTTTGGAAATTAGAATTTATTTGCCAAATTTTGTTTATTTTATATTCAAATTCTTTATTGGTGTTAATACACAATGTGCTTACACAAGTCAGTAATACAATGTAAAACTCAGAGCAAAAAAAATGAATTTAAACAATAAAAATAAATTTCATTGACAAAGCTGGCTGACAAATGATCTTGAGTAACACAGGTACAATAGGTTCATATAAAAGGTACGGCCCGTACAGCAAAAGTAACATAAAGGTTGCCGTCAGAACAAAACAAAACAATGAAAGAAAAAAAAAATTAAAAAATGCATTAATATAATAGTAGGCTTTTCCATATACAAATGCTTTAAGCTCTAAGTCTAAACTTTTTAAAACCACCTACCTGTCTTAAGTTAACAGGCAGGTGATTAAAAATTTGCCTACTTGGGTATAGGGAGCTGAATTTCAAGTTGTTGCCTAGTTGGATAAGTTCTTGGATATTCTAACTCATCATAATGTTTCTTGTGCATAAGGCATGCAGTTTCCATGATAAATATACAGCACTGAGTATTTTATGTTTTAAAAATAGTGGCTTGCAATGCTCCCATTATCCAAACTTACACAAATAGCGCACTGCTCTCTTTTGAATGACAAAAACAGAATCAAACAATTTATTAGAACAGTTACCCCAAAATGCAATGTCATTCCTAATATGTGATTCAACCAACGAGACATAAACCAACTCAGCAGTATTTATACCAAGTTCATTTGAAACTATTCTTACAGCATACCAACCACTTGCCCATCGTTTGTTCAGATTTGTAACGTGTTCATTAAGCTTAAGTTGAGTATCAACATGAATACCAAGAAATTTACAGCTAGTCTTGTTTTCAATTGTATGTATGTCTAATAATAAATCATCAAAAAAAATTTAAATGTCAATATGTTGGTTTTCTTAGAGTTGCGTTGGCTAATACGTAATGTATAGCGCGGTGGTGGTTAGTGGACTGTATTTACTATGCGGCGCAACCTCTAAATAATGAAAAAAAGGACTTACCCAATGATTCCATAAGTGCACTCCTGCAGGGCCCTGCGGCCCTGCTTTACACACGCGCTGCGGATTATGCTGTTCCCCAATTACGGGTTATAGAACTTTGTAGAAGGTTGATACGAGAGGACTTCACAATGAAGTTCTTAGATTGGGAAATATTGCCACCGGGTTAAGACATTCTCCGATGCGCCCGTGCTGCCTTATCAGGTTTCTTGGCAAGTCTGTTTCAAATTACTCGCTTCTGGTACGTCCACTATCAAAATCTAGAGGTAAGTACGACTTTTTTGTGCGAAAAACAAAAAATGCGAGCAAACAGGAATTTTGTACCTTTGCCAAACTGCATAAAATTCACTTAGAATAAAGACAAAACATTACCGCTCACCAAAAACATGCAAGTGTTTTTTTTTTTTTTTTCAAGCCAATTTGGTCCCAAGAACAAAACAAAAAAAAATCTTTTTTCTACAACTGTCAAAAAATGATGATGTTCGCACACTGATGACAATTTGCGAAGTGACACTTTTTTTCCCAGGTATGAATTTTTCAACGTTTCCATGACGCCGTGCGCGAACTAGCTATTTTGCACACATGTGTGCGAAATAGCTAGTTCGCACACTGGTATGTCATGGTGACACATATCTGTCAGGACACCAAAAATAATTAAAATTCACCTGTCTTTGATTTTAAATGCAATTTGAGCTTCGAATGATCGATATTTAAATGGAGTTGTAGAAAAAATATTGTTTGCAACTCGTGCGCGAAATACTTTGGTGATCTCGACTATTTTTTTAACTCGGCTGCGCCTCGTTAAAAAAATCAGTTCTCGATCACCAAAGTAGCATTTCGCGCACTTGATACAAAAATAACTATTGTTAAATTAAAAATTAAAATAAAATTAACGAGAAAAAAAAATATATACAGGGTGTCCCACAATCAGCGTTACAGGCCATAACTTTCTTATTTTTAGAAATAAAAATTTGAAAAAAAAAGACTAATGGTTAATTAAGCTCTCTTCAAAAATATAAAAAAATCTTCCCCTGACAAAATCTTCCCCTATTTACAACCCTTCACTTTTTTTTTCAAATAGCACCCCCATTTTTTTTTTTTTTTTTTGAGAAGTTCATGAAATTGCAAATTCAATGATGTATGAAAAGTTTGTTTTTCCATGTTTCGTTGGAAAAAAAATCAAAAATGAAAATAATAATAATGGGGTTCTATTTTGAAAAAAAAGGCAAGAGTTGTTTTTAGGGGATGAGTTTGTTAGGAAAGATTTTTTTAATATTCTTGAAAAGGGGTCAATTTGCACACAATTAATTTTTTTTTGCCATATTTTTATTTTTGTAGACAAAAATGTGATTGCCTGTATAAGACTAAGGGTGGGACACCCATTTTTTTTTCCCCAAAAGACATGGAAAAACAAACTTTTTATACACCATACAAATTTGTAATTTCATAAGCTTCTCAAAAATAAAAAAAAATAATAGGGGTGCCATTTGAAAACAAAAAGTCAAGGGTTGTAAATAGGGGATGATTTTTTCAGGGGATGATTTTTTTATATTTTTGAAGAGAGCTTAATTAGCCATTAATAATTTTTTTGTTTCAAATTTTTATTTTTGAAAATAAGAAAGTTATGGCCTGTAACGTTGATTGTGGGACACCCTGTATATATACCTCTACAAGAATAGAGACATAGGTAAGTATTTATCTATATACAGTATCATCTAAGTTACCTATTGGGATGGCAACATAGACACTTTATTAATCGGCCGTTTAAGAAATCTTGGGTTGTCTTAAGGGTTACAACCCGGATAATACCGTCAGGACCAGGATGAGTTTCAGTTATGCGTCCAAGTCGCCATTTTAGGGGTGAAGTGAGTTCATCTCTTAGAACTACTAAGGTTCCAACCTTAATTGGGCTTGGATTAGTATGAAACCATTTGTTGCGCTGTTGCAGAGTATGTAAGTACTCGCGGTACCAACGTTTCCAGAATTGTTGGTGAAAATGTTGAAGTAGTTGCCATCTACTCAAACGATTTAAGCTTATGGCGGACAAGTGGGAATCAGGGATAGTAGATCATGGAGCCAGAGTTAAAAAATGACCCGGGGTCAAACTCGAGAGGTCATTGGGATCCGTACTTAACGCAGAAAGCGGACAGGAATTCAAAACCGGTTCGACTTTGGGTGAGCACTGTGTACAGTTCCTCGTATGAGAGGATTTGGTCTCCGATAAGACGGACCAAATGAAATTTCACACTTTTGATACCAGCTTCCCATAATCCTCCAAAGTGAGGTCCAGCAGGGGGGTTAAAACGCCAATCAATTTTTTCTTCATGGGCAGCTTCGGCAAACACTTCATGGAGGTATTTAGTTGGTGCCACAGTCACTATGAATCACCGAAACTCTACCACGTCGACTTAGAAATCGTCTTAAGGCAGCAAGAAAAGCAGAGGTGGTCAGATCTGAGGCAAGTTCGAGATGAAGTGCCTTTGTCGCGCAGCATACGAACAGACATAAATAGGCCTTTTGAGATTTGGCACCTCGAGCTCGAGTGAGGGTGATAAAAAAAGGGACCGCCAAAGTCGACAGCGGAACATTGAAAGGGTTTTATCTGAGTGACCCTAAAGGAGGGTAAATCACCCATTTTGGGTTGCATGATTGGAGGGTTCACTCGGAAACATTTTAAGCAATCAGAAGTTACTCGAGTGATTGCTCGTTTCGCAGATAGATGTCCAAAAATGTTGTAAAATTAAGTAGTTCAATGTTTGTTTTCCACAATGGAGAAATTTTTCATGAAAGTCCTGAATTATAAGATCGGTCAATCTGTGTTGAGCTGGTAATAAGGCAGGGTGTTTTTGTTCAAATGCAAGTTTGGAGTGAACTAAACGACCGCCCACCCTGAGAATACCGAGTTGATCTAGAAAAGGAGAAAGTTTTTTAAGCTGATTTGAACAGCGACGACCCTTTGACAGATTGTCAATATCCTCGCTAAACACCATCCCTTGAATATATTTCACTAGCATCATTAGGGAATTATGCAATTCAACATCTGTGAAAGTATTAGTCGAAATAGGGGCTTCATGACGCATTTTTTGGATAGCCCGAAGGCAGTACGAAAATATCCTTAAAATGGTTGGGAGCGAAGAAGGTTCACCTAAAAGCCTGGAAACACCATCAATTCCCGTAGTGGTAGCACATACTAATTTTCCTTCTTCGACGAGAATTTCCAGTTGCGGTTTTGAATCTGGTTCAAACTTTGATGCAGGCCACACTTCCTGCGGCAACAGTAACCATGCGTCACACAATTCAGAGGGTAATATGCCCCGAGTAGCGCAGTCGGCGGGGTTAAATTCCGAGGCAACGTGGTTCCAGTTTTCAGGAGGCACGATATCCTGGATTTGGCTGACTCGATTGGCTACGAAAGTTTTCCATCGAAATGCCGGCGAACGAATCCAAGCGAGTGAGACCGTAGAGTCCGACCAAGCGTAAATTCGCGTAAAGTTAACGTCTGAATAAGTGGCCAAGACAAATTTAAGTAATTTTGCGGCCAACAAAGACGCACAAAGTTCGAGTCTAGAAAGTGAAATACGTTTTAACGGAGCAACTTTGCTTTTTGCATAAACAAGGAAAGTACAAATTTTTTGGTTAGAGCAAACAAAACGTAAATAGATACACGCTCAATATCCTAGGCTGGAGGCATCTCCAAAACCGTGGAGCTCAATCGACACATATAAGGAAATAAAACAATGTCTAGGGATGCGTTAATTTGACAAACAGGGAAGATCGGCCTTATATTTTTTCCATGTTTTTGCGATATCAGAGGGAGCCACATCATCCCAGGTGAGTCCTTGGACCCAGAGATTATGCATCAATAATTTAAGGGCGAATGTAACAGGGGCAAGGAAACCCAGAGGGTCAAAAATGCGAGCAATTTCCGAAAGTATGGGCCGTTTAGAGCATTCTGATTTTAAAACTTTTATTTCGTAAGAAAATTTATCGAGGTGGGGATACCAACGAAGTTCCAAAACCTTGAAATAGGAATCCGTGTCATCCATTGAAATAGATGTCAATGTTTGGTGAATATCAGAAGGTATAGTTGATAAAAATTTCAAGTCGTTACTAGACCATTTTCTCAAATCGAAGCATCCCAACTATAAGAGCTGGATTAATTCGTTCTTGATAAGGATGGAGCGAATTCATTAAGTGAAGTTAATGAATTCGCTCCATCGACGATATCATCCACGAAAGTTTGATTGAGAAGAACTTTTGAGGCCCTAGGAAAATCCTCGGAATAATTTTGCGCCAACTCAAGAAGACATCGTAATGCAAGGAATGGCGCACTAGATACTCCATAAGTTACTGTCTTCAGAACAAAATCCTGAATGGGATCTGAAAGGCTAAATCGCCAAATAATGCGTTGATAATCCCAATGACATGAATCAACCCAAATTTGGCGGACATCATCTTGATGTCAGCAGTGAAGACAACCGAGTAGCGTCGAAAATTTAAAAGAATAGCAGTGATGTCCTTCTGAAGCTTGGGACCGGGTAGAAGCGTTGCATTTAGGGAGTCGCCTTTTGTATTTCTTGCGGATGCGTCAAAGACCACACGAAGCTTGGTGGTAGAAGAATTAGGATTTATTACGCTGTGATGAGGAATATAATACATTTTTTCGGGACGATCTTGAGCGGGTAGGACAGTTGCGATTTTCATGTCTCTCAGGGACAAATACTCATGCATAAAATCGCAATAGGCCTTGTAAGTTTGGGGATTAGTTTGTAGTCTCCGTTCCAGGCTATAGAATCGACGTAAAGCAATGGAACGTGAATAAGAAAAAAGCGGTTCACCATTTTTGAATGGCAGGGAAACAATAAACTGTCCATGAGACGTGCGGCGATGCGTATTCACAAACGAACTTTCGGCCAAAAGGTCGTCAGAGGAGAGAGTGGTAGCTTGAGGAACTTCTTCAATTTCCCAGCATTATTGTTGCAACTTGGTTGTAAGATCATCACTTTCAACAAGCGCTGAGAAAGTATAAAGTGGAGTTGGAGTTTGAAAGTTGATTTTTCCCATCAGCACCCAGCCAAAAATTGTGTTGAGGGCAACTGGAGATCTTCCACCTCCATCGATTTTTCCAGGCAACCAAATATGAGGAAAAACTGAAGCATCCAGTAACATGTCGATACTACCTGGAGCGTTAAACGATGGATCAGCTAACTTCAAATTGTTGATGTGATCCCAAGAATCGGTTTTAAAGAACGCGGTTGGCATGTCAGAACATACTTTGGGTAGGATAATAGCTTCTAAATTGACTAACAACTTATTGTTGATAGGAGGACCGATCGAGAATAGCGTCACACCTTGTGATACAAGAGAAGACATTTCGCCAATACCCTTAACAGGTATATTGAGTTTTGAGGAAGTCAAACCTAAGCGGTTGAAACACCTCTTTGAGATAAAATTTGCCTGACTGGCACTATCCAGCAAAACTCGAACGGAATGCGGGTTGCCTTGGGAATCCAAGACATTAACTAGCGCGGTTGCCAGAAGAACCACTAAATTTGGATTTACAGCTCCAACACACGAATTCATGGTCGGCGAAGAACTTGAATTTGGGCTAAACAATGAGGGTATTTGGTTATCAGGTGGCGATTGAACTGAACTAGATGAATTGATTTGTGAATCGGCGGAGTTTGGACTCTTGCCTGAATCAAAATGCAGTAAAGTATGATGACGCAAACGACAGATGCGACAAACCGAGGTAGATTTGCACTTCTGTAAGTAGTGAATGCAATACCGGGATCCTGCACGCCATATGCGGGACTGATCTCGCTCATGAACTGAGCGGGATCCCGCCGGGATTTACGGGATTGAAAAGAACTGTACTTTATGGTGTTACTCGGGCCTGGTACGCGCGAACTGGACGACGGATCGAGGTGAGGATACTGAGAGAAACTTTCTCGCTCTAATTCAAAGTTGTTTACTATTTTTTAGTTTTGGCAGTTTTGTTCCAACTTTTAAGGACGTGTAGGGGTCGCAGTGCAACAAATTCTCAATTGTGGTTAAGTAAACAAAATTGACTCTTTCAAGTAGGTATTCAAGTTTAAATAATTATCATTATGTTAGAAACTGTAGCTGTGATCCAACCGACATGAGAACCGTTCTAGAACGGTAATTTCCAGTCGATCAATTCATTTTTTAAGTAGGATGAACTCATTGAAAAATAGGTGGGCAACTGGAAATTACTGGTTCTGGAACGGTGCTCATGTCGGTTGAAACAGAGCTACAGTTTCCGACATATTGATAACTTGAAAAGGTGAATTTTGTGAACCTTCAGAATGCAAGTTGTGTAAATGAATAATTAAAACGACAGGACGTTTGCGCAGTTATTTTTATTTAAGTATTTATTTATTTATTTATTTATTGTCTAACAGGATAAACCCAATAACAAGACAATTATAATAATTTCAAATTAAAGACTAGATAAATGCTATTGTAAACTTAAAACTAGGTTATGACATATGCTTCATATACAAATACATGAAGTAACTAACTATAGTTTGTAATTAACAATCGAGAGAAAACAGATGTAAATTAAGTATATTAAGTAGTATCAACAGCTTCTCCCAGCAAAACCCCAGGACAAAAAGTTAACCCCAAGCTAATCAGCAATACTCCACAAAAATGCAATATTCAATAATTAATTAAAACAATTACTAGAGCAATTTAATTCAGGAGAGCATTTTTTATCTGTGATATAATTTTAGTTTTAAATGACTTTACAGTACCATTGAGAAGATCCAACTCAAAAATAATGGGTATTAATTGATTATACCATGAGCAGGCTCTATATATAGGCGCATTCCTGGCGAGATTAGTATGACAGTTTTCCAGATAAAATTTATGGTGAGTTCGGGTGTTTGCTGCGGGAACCAAAAAATTGAGGTAATTTAATATTTCAGCCGAATCAATTAAATTATTGCATATTTTGAAAATGAACAATTGACTGGCAAGAATTGTACTTTGCTTAAGTGATAAAAAGTTAAATCTTTCTAGTAATAATTTGTGGTCATATCCCCGTGGAGGGTAGATGCCATCCTGCTTAAAGCTTAGGTATTTGAGAAATCTGCGCTGGACATATTCGAGCCTGTCAACATGTACATCATAACACTTGCAATTTTTTGCTAAGAATGATGTATAACGCGAATGAATTTCAACAAAAATGAAAAAATCACATAAAATACTTTCAATTATGCCCGATTGCACCGTCTCTCTTAACTGAGGCTTAACGATAACTATCCCTTAAATTGACAGTTTTGCATGGGAAAATGTCACTTTAAGGAATAGTTATCTTTAAGCCTCGTTTAAGAAAGACGGTGCAAACGGGCATAAATCGATTAATTGCAATAATTAACCAGTTAATCAATTTAAGCACCAGAACAAAATAAGAAATTTGGCTCGTTAAGGATCAAAATGTTTTGCGTTGGCTAATATGTAATGTATAGCATAGCGCGGTAGTGGACTGTATTTACTATGCGGCGCAACCTCTAAATAATGAAAAAAAGGACTTAGTCAATGATTCCATAAGTGCACTCCTGCAGGGCCCTGCTTTACACACGCGCTGCGGATTATGCTGTTCCCCAATTACGGGTTATAGAACTTTGTAGAAGGTTGATACGAGAGGACTTCACAATGAAGTTCTTAGATTGGGAAATATTGCCACCAGGTTAATACATTCTACGATGCGCCCGTGCTGCCTTATCAGGTTTCTTGGCAAGTCTGTTTCAAATTATTCGCTTCTGGTACGTCCACTATCAAAATCTAGAGGTACGACTTTTTTGCGTGAAAACAAAAAATGCGAGCAAACAGGAATTTTGTACCTTTGCCAAACTGCTTAAAATTTACTTAGAATAAAGACGATACAATTATTTTGCTTTGTCAATGAAATTCTTTTGTTATTTTTTGACAATAAAGCTTATTTTGATTTGATTTGATTTTGTACTGCCACACTTGGTTCTTACATGGACAACGTCCTATTTATCACCCATTGTCCTGAAAAATTGCACACAAAAATTGGCTTCAGTTCTTTCCAAACTGTTTTCACTCTCTTACAGTCAAGGCGTTTTCCCATCTATCTGGAAATGTGCCAGAGTGCAGCCCATCCCGCAAAAGGGCAAGAAAACTCTTCCTACCAATTATCGTCCCGCATCTTTCTTATATCGGTACTTTCGAAATCGAAAGTAATGGAAAAGGCAGTCAACCTGAAACTGGTTGAATACGTATCTCCAACACTGTTTCTCATATTTATGAATGATTTGTTTACCCAATATACAGCTTTGCGGACGATAGTAGGTTGATGGCATCTTTCTCTTCTGGAAAACTGCTTATTGCAGCCATTTCCACTCGACTTGCCCGCGAATAGATTCACTCTATCGACAATGATCTTGACAACCTTCTGAATAACTTCAATCTTCTTTTCTTTGTGAATCTAGAAAACCCGACCAACAATATTTGCAGGTGTTCGTATTCCTAAAAATTTCGGTTCATGGCTTCTCGGGTACCAAAATATGTTATTTTGTTTTTATTAAATTCCTGCACACCAAAGATTCACGTTCGGATGCCGCCAGTAATAACTTATAAACCCGATCAAGGAGAAACGTCAATTTTTCTCTTCGTTCTTTTTACACAGCTTTTTATTTCCAGTAAAATTTTTAGTTTCCTTCTTTTTGTGAACCGTAATAAGGTGGCATTGCTGGGAATTATGGATAGTTCTTCTCGCTGAAGTTTTTGATAGTGTTCAAGGGACTTTGCTTTAGAAAACCCGACCAACAATATTTGCAGGTGTTCGTATTCCTAAAAATTTCGGTTCATGGCTTCTCGGGTACCAAAATATGTTATTTTGTTTTTATTAAATTCCTGCACACCAAAGATTCACGTTCGGATGCCGCCAGTAATAACTTATAAACCCGATCAAGGAGAAACGTCAATTTTTCTCTTCGTTCTTTTTACACAGCTTTTTATTTCCAGTAAAATTTTTAGTTTCCTTCTTTTTGTGAACCGTAATAAGGTGGCATTGCTGGGAATTATGGATAGTTCTTCTCGCTGAAGTTTTTGATAGTGTTCAAGGGACTTTGCTTTCAGCCTGTTAATATGATGTCCTTTCATTATTACCGCCAACAAATTTGGCGCTGCTACAACTGGCCACAGTAGAGGCTCGAGTACATACCTGTTCGGGGTACCTGTTGATTTTGATTCTTAGTCCGTTTGTCGAGTATTTTGAGCGATTCTACGAGCGAGAATTAATGAGAGTACGGGATCCGTCATTCATCATCATAGGGGATCACTTATCACTCGATACTGAGTATGATTATCTTCTATTCTATTACAAAAAAAAAAAACGCTAACAAGCAACTAGCATTGCTTCTGCACTCAATGTTTATTATTATTAAGGTTGAACAGTTTGAAATTTATGAAATAAACTTTTTTTTCTACAAACGTGTTAAAAATGCAATTTTTAACACCCCCTCGAAGCATTAAAAATGTTACTTTATTGCACTAGTGTTAAAAGTCTTTAAGGCACTAGTGTTAAAAATGAAACATCAAAATTTGAAAGCAAACGTCAAAAAAAGTTTGTATTTTTAATTATTTACATTAATATTAATGGTAAAATTTGAACAACTGAGGAAGCTCCATCGGCCGCCTCCTCTATATGTTTCAAGAAATTGATGCAACCCTCTTTTTCTTGTGTATTTGTTGCATTTTTAGCAAAAAGCTTACTGACCACGACAGACTTTCAAGAAACTGACAAGACATTTCATTACCTGTAAAACAAGGTGCTGGTTGTTTGAATTTTTTGACAAATATCAAATTCAATAATTTTACGTAGGAAAGATGCTTCCAATTTATTATTCATTTAAAAATCCAATTTGTCACTGGTTATTGCTTGTTATTGCCATTTGTAGAAAAAATATTGTATGATATTTGTGTTAAAAGTATTTTTAAGGCACTTATGTGAATTGCAGAATTCGCTTCGCTCATTCTGCAAACTTTCACATGCGTGCCTTAAAAATGTACTTTTAACACTTATATCATAAATAACTATAATATCATTATTATTTTTATTATTATATTTTTTTCTACTTAAAACAAAACTAACTACATACTTAGTGGTTGAATGTGTAAATATGATTGTTGCTCACCCCCATCTAATATACTCCGGAGACTCCAATTTCTTTATTTTTCTTCGTTCTATTCCGTGTCCTCTTCTACTGCATGTTCATTTCGGGGGCGGATTGGTCCCCCGCACTTCAGTCGCTCGTCGACTGCAAGTGGTCCCGGTGGGCCTTGATTTGCTTGCTCTGGGTTGGCTAGTGCTCTTTAATCATTTTGTGGGGAGCAGGGGTATTCTGATGGCAAAGGGTAAGGGTAGCAACGTTTTCCGTTTTCCATGTTGTAAAGGAGGCTCTTGAACTCGACCCTTAGTCTAGGAAAATTGTCGATTTTCAAAAAAAAAAAATCCTACCCAAAAGAACTTTTCAGGGATGATAGGGGGAGGGTGGGTGATCATAAAACCGAAAATATCAAACATTCACCCCTCTGGCGTTTTGCGCTATAGGGGTTGAAAGTGCGCCATTGGCGAGTACTTGGTACCTATTGATTTTACAAAAAAATGTTTCAAATAAAAGATGTGCAACATTATTTGATCTACAATGTTTATCTAAAGATTTTTTTGATTAGGGGCCGTCTGTGGTCATAAGGGCCGTTTGAAATTTTATAATGAAAATGAAAAATTTTAACCAACGTGAAAAAATTTTCTACAACTCATACAACATTTTTGCTTCATGAAGTTTTTACTCACCCCCTGCCGTTTTTCAATAGGGGTAGTTTAAAGTTTTTTTATTTTTTTACAAAAAAATTTTCATCAACAAATCAACTTTTTTTGTAACTCACCCCCATTCAGAGGGGGGACAGTTCCCTCGGGGAAATTTTAGTTTTTAGGGGTATATATTAATTTTTTTTTTCTTTTCTCGCCTTTAGTGCATATAAAAAGGTGCAATTAACATTGTATTAAAAGGATTTTTTTTCCACCACCTTTTTGTTTTTAGGAGTAGTTCGCCTATTTTCAACTTTACAAAAAAAAGTTGTAGAGAAAAGTTGCTCAAAATAATAAAATGAATAAGTTTTCTCAATAATTTTTTTTTGTAAAGTTGAAAATAGGCGAACTACCCCTAAAAATAAAAAGGCGGTGAAAAAAAAATCCTTTTAATACAATGTTATTGCAACTTTTTATATGCACTAAAGGCGAGAAAAGAAAAAAAAATTAATATATACCCCTAAAAACTAAAATTTCCCCGACGGAAGTGTCCCCCCGCTGAATGGGGGTGAGTTACAAAAAAAGTTGATTAGGAAAAATTGTAGAAAATGTCATCTTATAAAACTTTTATTGTGAAAATTTTTTTGTAAAAAAATAAAAAAACTTTCAACTACCCCTATTGAAAAACGGCAGGGGGTGAGTAAAAACTTCATAAAGCAAAAATGTTGTATGAGTTGTAGAAAATTTTTTCACGTTGGTTAAAATTTTTCATTTTCATTATAAAATTTCAAACGGCTCTTATGACCACAGACAGCCATTAATCAAAAAAATCTTCTGATAAACATTGTTCAGTTCCCCTGATCTTCTTAATTTTAATTTTAATTTTTATTTTTTAGATTTAGTTAAACATATGCTTGAGTCTCATCAGTGTTTAAATTATAGGGGTTTTTTGGTTATAAAATAAGTAAAAATTTGATTTGTCACACTTTGGCGCTATATATGAATGTTCTATTGTATCACTATTTTTTAAAGTTAACTGTTAAGGATTCATTTATTCTATGTAGTGATGCGCTTTTACCAGAGGGTGAAAATTTTATGCGCCTGTGCGAGTCAATTGCCCAGGAACTGTACTGGTTTTAAAACACTGATAACTCTCTCTCTCTGATATCGACCATGCACGCGATATGCACGCGATCAGTCGGTAAATTACCAAAATTTAAATAATACAAAATTCGCAACCGGAATTGAAAGTGAATAATTATTATACTTCGGTCTATCAACTCCGCAAATCGGAAAAGTGCCCATAATTAAGTGCTGGAAAATTCCCTAAGTCTTTCGCCGCAAAAGCTCATTTGGCTAGGTGCACCTAGAGGAGGAAAATAGACGACACTTCGGTAAGTCCCTCTTTTATTAGGCTGTATCACTGCTTTATATTGTTGAGGTCAATTACCAATCCGAATAACGGGATTTTACTCAATAAAAAATTCATATATTATTTAACACTGGAAAAAGTGATTCCGCGATCTTTGTATCTTCAAATTAAAAGAAGATTATTAAATTACAGTCCACTAAACTCAACCAACATTACTGAGCTGTCGTTACAGCACATATTTTGATCACTTCGATCACCGGATTTGGTTCCAAACTCAATTTAAAAAATCATTTTTTCTAGTGTGAACGCCATTAAAGTGTGAAAACTCAAATTGCAAATTTTTAATTTCATCAAAATTCAATTTTATGTCGCATTCTTTATGCAGACATATGTATTATTTATTTCAAGGGCAACGATAAATTCCAGTTTCAGGTATTTTCTTGAGAGGCAAAAAAGAGGTAATTTATTCATAAAATTAGGTCGATATTTGAACCCTTCAAAATTCTCCTAGGCAATTTATATTTAAAAGGAATTCAAATAATCAGACTATATTCTGACTTTTTATCAAATTCAGCAAAAATAATAAAGAGTTTCAAGATAGCTTCGATTTCTAGTTCGATTTATAATCTGGAATTTTTATTTAATCTATATTTTGCGGAACAATGTCGGAAAAAGTTAAGAAAATTAAAGTTTTGCGCGACATAGAAGATTCTAAACTTAAAGAAATATTAGCCGTCGCTTTGAGCGCTAAAACTGACAATTCAAAACGTAATAATTTTAAAATTTGTTTCGAAGACCTTGAAGATGTTCGCTCTGAATATCAGAAAAGGCACTCTGCCTTATTAAACGAAATTTACGCTGACCAAGATGAAGTTAAAATTTGCATTGCGCATCTTCATGCATTCCATAAAGATGTCACGTTGGTTAAGGAAATTTATGATGATCTTTTTTCGCAAAATACTATTACGCCCCAAACAACCGGAACTAACCGTCGTCTTACGCTCAACCCCAATGCTCCTGGGAGTTCGCAGCAAACTCCAGATTTTTCTCATAGTTTCCCGAAAATTGATATTGTCAAGTTTTCTGGAGATATTAACCAATTTCCAACCTTTTATGATCTTTTCAAAAGTATGATCCATGACAACCCTAACATTCCAAATATTCAGAAATACTCACTTTTAGTGACATATTTGGAAGGTGCTCCAAGAGAATTGGTTACACAACTACCCGCTTCTGACGCTAACTACCCAATTGTTTTCGACAATTTTGTCAAAAGATATAAAAACGATCGTATCTTAGCTCAAAACTATTGGAATGCCATTGATTCAGCTCCAAAAGTTAATTCTGACGATCCTACAGCTCTCAGAAACTTACTTGATATTTACACAAAAAACATTGAAGCTCTCAAAACGGTTGGCTTGCAACCAGATTTTTGGGATTTTGTTTTAGCCCAAAAATTATTAAAATCTGTTGATTGTTCCATTCAAACGCGCTTCGAAGTTTTTCATGGTAAGCCTACCGAGATACCTTCATATCAAGCTATTTATAATTTTTTGGATCAACACTGCAGCTCACTTTTTATAGTTGGTGCTGGTACTTCTAGTACAACGCAAACTTCTAGCAAACCAAAATTCTCACAAAAACCGCAAATTCAATATCAAAAATTTCCTAATAGTCGCCAACCCCCTCGCGCATTTTTATCTGCTTCCAAGCCTCAAAATAAATGTACACTTTGTACCCGTGATCATAATCTATCAGTGTGTCCAGATTATCTCGCAAAATCTCCTCAAGAAAGATACACTTTTCTTAAAGATCAAAAGTTTTGTATCAATTGTACTTCAAACTTGCATAAAACCTTTCAATGTAAAAGCACAAATACTTGTCGTTTTTGTCAAAAAAGACACCATACTACACTCCATTTTGATTCTGATGTAAACACAGGTCCACATCAAACATTTTCACGTGAAATACCAAAGAGACAAGAAACTGATAATAGTTTGCCAGTCCCCACGCACTCTCAAAGCCAAAGTGCTTGCCTTTCTTCGCACAATTTGAATACTTCTGGCACCTTAATTTCAACAGCTCTTTTTCAAATCAAAGATGTTAGAGGTCATTATCAAACGGTCAGAGGAGTGCTCGATAGTGCTTCTCACTTGTCATTTGTATCCCTAAAATGTGCAAATAAATTGGGACTACCTCGCATTAATATAAATACTGAAGTTTTAGGAATTGGTGAGACCAGTATGCAGTCAAAATTGGGAGCTATAAATATGATAATTCGCCCTTGCAACAATAATCACTCTGATTTTACCCTATCAGTAAGCGGTGCAGTCATTTTACCCCAAATATGCTCCTCTCTTCCATTAAAAGAGGTTAACACAAAAAATTGGCACATAATTGATAATATAAAAATCGCAGATCCCAATTTTAATAGACCGGGAGCCGTCGATGCTTTATTAGGAGCAGATATTTTTCCTTATCTTCTTAGAGATGGCCGCCTGGTTGGTAATAGTGATGAGCCTATTGCTATTAACTCTATTTTTGGATATATTTTAATGGGAAAAATAAATATTCCTCAAGAGCCTATAACTTCTGTTTCGCTTATTTGTCAAATTTCAAATCAAATGCTTCACGATTCGTTAACTAAATTTTGGGAAATTGAAAATATTCCTGAAACTCAAGTTATTCTTTCCCCACAAGACGAAGCGTGCGAACAAATATTCAAAAATACTTTTTCTCGCAATGATGAAGGACGCTATATTGTGACCCTACCTTTCCGTGAAAAGATTGAACCAATTTTTCCGAACAGTCGTCAGCTTGCATTAAAAAGATTTTTGTCTCTCGAAAATCGATTGAGTAGAACTCCAGAAACCTACAAAAAATATTCAGATTTTATGCAAGAGTATTTAGACTTAGACCACATGGAGCTGGTTGAAAACCCACAAGTGATTGAAAAAAGCTACTATATTCCTCATCATCATATTGAACGTCCTGAAAGCTTGTCAACCAAGCTACGCGTTGTTTTCAATGCTAGTGCAGTTTCGCTCACAAATAATGGAAAACTTTCCTTGAATGATACTCTATATGCAGGTCCCAAATTACAAAAGGATATTTGTAGTATTTTGTTAAATTTTCGATTGCACGAAATAGCTCTGTGTTGCGACATTTCGAAAATGTTTCGTGGCATTTTAATTGCTTCTCAGCACCAGAATTATCAAAAAATTCTCTGGCGATTTCATAAATCTGAACCCATTCAAGAATATCGCCTGAAAACTGTGACTTATGGTACTACCCCCGCTCCTTACTTAGCATTAAGAGTCTTACAGCAGCTAGCTGAAGATGAAAAGCATAAATACCCTCACGCAGCCAAGGTTCTTTTAAATGATAGTTTCGTCGATGATTTCGTGACAGGCTGTAGCTCCGAGAAAGAAGCCATCTCTCTCCAAAAAGAGCTAACTATGTTGTTAGAGTCAGGTGGTTTTAAATTACACAAATGGGCTAGTAATAGCAAAAAAGTATTAGCACCATTGCCGGAGTCTGACATAAATCCCACAGCTTTATCCTTAAATTGTGACGATACCACAAAAATCTTGGCCTACGATGGCAACCTAGTTCTGACTATTTTTGTTATTCTGTGTCAGCTTCAAGTCGCCTATGTACCAAACGCAATATACTTTCTGAAATTTTCAAAGTATATGATCCCTTAGGTTGGCTCTCGCCAGTCACTATTTTAATTAAGTGCTTAATTCAAGAATTTTGGAAACTTGGATTAGATTGGGATTCTGAAGCCCCTACACAAATTACTCGCCTTTGGGAACGCTATAAATCTGAACTACCTCTATTAAAAGAATTCCGCTTGCCTAGATTCATTAATACTTTCTCTGGCAAGGCAAAATACGAATTAATAGGGTTTTCTGACGCATCAAATCGCGCATACGCTGCAATTTGTTATTTGCGCGTTACCTATAAAAATGAGGTTTTCATTTATTTTCTATGCTCTAAAACAAGAGTAGCTCCTATAAAATTCATTAGTATTGCTAGACTTGAATTAGCAGCTTGTAATGTTTTATCAGATCTAATTCAGTTCATTTTGAATAGTCTTGGTTCTCGCTTGAAAATTCATAAAATTTTTGCCTGGAGTGATTCTCAAGTGGCACTCTCATGGATCAAAGCGCATCCGTCCCGGTGGAAAACCTTTGTACAAAATAGAGTTACGCAAATTCATGAAAAGGTACTCCCTGAAAATTGGTACTACATTTCCACATCTCAAAACCCCGCTGACATAGCTTCAAGAGGATTATATCCTAGCGAATTAGTCAATCATCATTTATTTTTTAGTGGTCCCGATTTTCTCAAACTTTCTTATGAACAATGGCCCATAACATGCGAGATCTTGGAAACTTCTGAAACTCTAGCCGAAGAAAAATCTTCAAGTAATGTGGTACTAATTACTTCTCAAAATCAAAACTTCAACTTTTTGACCGCATTTTTGAATAGAATTTCTTCATTTTCTAAACTTTGTAGATCTTTAGCTTATTTTCTGCGATTTATTGACGAGAAGATTCTTCGCAAAGATAAAATTTACGAGGAATTTTTAACATATCAACAAATAACTGATGCTCTTCATTTGTTGATACCAAATGAGCAGAAGATTTATTTTTCGGAAGAAATCCGATCGATTCAAAATAAAGTAAAATTATCTAAACCAATGCAAAAATTAAACTTATTTTTAGATAAAAAAGGTTTAATTAGAGTGGGAGGCAGATTGCACCACTCTTCTCTTACTTATGATAAAAAATTTCCAATTTTATTACCCCGTGAAAGCACTCTCACTTACTTAATAATAGAGTATTTCCATTTAAAATATTTACACGCCGGGCTAAGGACCGTGCATTTTTTGCTTAGTCAACAATATTGGATAATCGCAGCCAAACGTAAAATTCGCTCTGTTTTGTCAAAATGCGTACGATGCTTTAAATTAAATCCTCAACCCACTCAACCTAAGATGGGTTCGCTTCCATTTCCCCGCGTATGTCAGTTAAGGGCGTTTTTACACAGCGGTGTCGATATAGGTGGTCCAATCCCCATTTTAATGCATAGAACCCGTGGTGTAACGCGAACTTTAAAGGCCTATATTTGTCTTTTCGTGTGTATGAGCACCAAGGCTATCCATATCGAAATCGTCAGTGATTTGACAGCTGATGCTTTCATAGCAGCATTGCGGCGATTTGTAGCTCGTAGAAATTACGTTACATACATGTATTCTGATAACGGTACAAATTTTGTATCCGCGAATCGACAGTTACTCCAGATTGATTCTACACGTCCCATTAAATGGCATTTTATTCCAAGCAATAGTCCAAATTTTGGAGGACTTTGGGAATCGGGTATCAAGTCCGTTAAAAGGCATTTATTTAGAACTATCGGATCGCAAATTTTAACTTACGAAGAGTTATGTACAGTGACTTGTCAAATTGAAGCTATTTTGAACTCGCGCCCTTTGACTGAAAATTCTTCAGATCCAAATGATATTTCTGCGTTGACCCCTGGTCACTTTTTATCTTTGGAACCATTGAGCGCTGTTCCAGACATTGATTTGGCTGATGTCAAGCTTAATAGATTAACGCGGTGGCAGCTACTTCAGCGAATCCACCAGGATTTTTGGAGACGTTGGCAACAGAAGTATCTACATACTCTCCAACAAAGGAGCAAGTGGCTTGAAAACCCTTCCACTCCTGAAATTGGTCGCCTTGTAATTATTAGGAATGATTTACTGCCTCCAATTCAGTGGCAACTCGGGAGAATTATTGAAGTTTTTCCTGGTAAGGATGGTATAAGTCGAGTTGCAACTGTTAAGACTAAGGACTCAGTGTTTAAACGACCAATGTCGAAACTTTGTCCTCTGCCTCTTGTCACCTCGGAAAATGCATAGCATTTTCGGCTGGCAATATGTTCAGTTCCCCTGAACTTCTTAATTTTAATTTTAATTTTTATTTTTTAGATTTAGTTAAACAAATGCTTGGGTCTCATCAGTGTTTAAATTATAGGGTTTTTTGGTTATAAAATAAGTAAAAATTTGATTTGTCACCCTTTGGCGCTATATATGAATGTTCTATTGTATCACTATTTTTTAAAGTTAACTGTTAAGGATTCATTTATTCTATGTAGTGATGCGGTTTTACCAGAGGGTGAAGATTTTATGCGCCTGTGCGAGTCAATTGCCCAGGAACTGTACTGGTTTTAAAACACTGAGAACTCTCTCTCTCTGATATCGACCATGCACGCGATATGCACGCGATCAGTCGGTAAATTACCAAAATTTAAATAATACAAAATTCGCAACCGGAATTGAAAGTGAATAATTATTATACTTCGGTCTATCAACTCCGCAAATCGGAAAAGTGCCCATAATTAAGTGCTGGAAAATTCCCTAAGTCTTTCGCCGCAAAAGCTCATTTGGCTAGGTGCACCTAGAGGAGGAAAATAGACGACACTTCGGTAAGTCCCTCTTTTATTAGTGATACACACTGCTTTATATTGTTGAGGTCAATTACCAATCCGAATAACGGGATTTTTCTCAATAAAAAATTCATATATTATTTAACACTGGAAAAAGTGATTCCGCGATCTTTGTATCTTCAAATTAAAAGAAGATTATTAAATTACAGTCCACTAAACTCAACCAACATTACTGAGCTGTCGTTACAGCACAAACATTCTAGATTAAATAATGTTGCACATCTTTTATTTGAAACATTTTTTTGTAAAATCAATAGGTACCAAGTAATCGCCAATGGCGCACTTTCAACCCCTATAGCGCAAAACGCCAGAGGGGTGAATGTTTGATATTTTCGGTTTTATGATCACCCAGCCGCCCCCTATCATCCCTGAAAAGTTCATTTGGGTAGGCATTTTTTTTTTGCAATACATGTATTTTTCGACTATTTTCCTAGACTACCTGACAAGATTTAAAAAAACCTTGTGGCTGGTCGGTTATTGAATTATTCATACTTGGAACACATGCATGAACGACAAGTAGCGAAACACTTGATAATGTTTAAGTTTTATAATGTTCTTAACATAGAATGCCTTACTTGCTATGTACCAAACGTAAATTTATCTTCTACTAACTGCACCTACTGATTAAAATTATGAATACTTCTTATTATTTACCTAATTTTCTACAAAAAAAAAAAAAAAACACCAATAAAGAATCTATTGCGCTTATATTTAGGCCCAAAGTTTCCCAGAAAGTAAAATATAACCACGACAAACTTTGAGAATTATTTACTTACCATTTCACTCTCTTGGGCAGCAACTTTTCTTTCATTGGGCTCACTTTCAGTCATTATTGGAATCAGCCATTTGTGCCAAAAATACAAAGCGCACTTCATTCTGGTATTGAGCGGGTGCCACCCTAAATACTCGTCCACTTTAGCTCGAGCCTGGCTATTTTCCGGATACCAATGATCGTCGATCAAATGCCTGAATTCCCTGGACAAGTAGCCCAAAATGGCGGTACTTTCAGCCAATTTAAAATCGCCGTGATGGATGAAAGGTACTTTTTGGAATCTGTTGAGTTGCTCTTTGAATTCGTCGCTTCTGTGTTCGCCCTTTCTCAGACTTACCGGTTTCGCTTCGAACGGGATTTGGGTGAGTTTGAGGAATATGTATAGTGCCCTGGACGGTTGGGACAATAAATCGTAGTAGTATTTGAGGACAGGCATGATTTAGATTAGATTTTCTGAAATTAAAGGAAAATATTATTGTATCAATCTGGGTCTAATGAATGAGAACATCGTGATAGAGCAAAAACATTAAAAAAGGTTCCTCAACTTATTAAAAAAGAGGCAAAAATTAATTTAAAACCTAGTCCCTAGTCAATTATTGGCCTTAATTTGAGCCTAATTACTTTAGGATCCCACTGAAATTTTTCAAATGTTTAAAAAAAAAAGATTAAATTTAAGGAAAAACAATTCCGTCTGCTCACTCATCTTGATAAAAATAGGGATAACAAATTTGAAGCCGCGAAACTATTGAAGCTGCATTATCGAAACTTTCAGCTACATAAAATTTGTAAAGAATTGAACTGACCTTAATTTGAGCCTAAATTCATGTTGAGATCAAACATCAAACTAATCAAATTAACAAAGTTGCAAAAAACCATATTGAGGGGAAGTTTTTTTGAGAAAATTTGAGAGATTGGATTGAAATTTTGCATATAATAGTAAATAGGAAAGTTTGAGATTTGAAAGAAAAAAGTCTTTCTGACCGCTTTCTTTGAAGTTTTTGACTTTGAAGCTTTGCAGCTGCATTGAATTTGTAAATTTACTTCATTTTTTAATTATTTCAAGCTTTTGAATTTTGTTTATCTATTTTTTATTAAAGAAAAAAATACATCAAAAAATGATGAATCAAAAGATGTGAAATAAAGTCAAAAATTAAAAAAAAAAAAAACAAAAAGAAGTTAAGCTTGCTTGCTCGTTTAATTTTTAATCGGGAATTAAAATTGATGGTGAATGAAAAGGTTAATAATAATAAGTCTTCAATATTCAATAAGTCTTTATTTCCAACAGGCCAGAAGCCCAAATTACAATAAAATCAATATTATTTGCAAGATAACAAAAATGGAAAAATTAACTTAAACTAAATTACTTAGAAAGAAAAGAAAAAAAAAAGTAAAAATAAAAAAGTTGCCTCTGCAGTAGAGTTAGGTACCTAGTTTTCTCACCAATTCTTCAACAATTAAACTAATAGGACTGTGATATCGCAGATATCACAAATCCCGTTAAAAGTATAACACATCATGTATAATGGTGTACTTTCTTCTAAACTAAGAAAAATCTTCATTTCATTTTGTGACATATTAAAGCGAATGCGAGCAAATATGCTAGTTTTAGCCAGGTACAAATTTTTCTTTCTGGGAAGAGGTTTTCTATATCTTTGTTTTTTTTTTTAATAAGTTAACTCCAAACTATTTTACCACTTTTTTTTTACTATGGATGTTACAAAAAGGAGTGCCTCCTAAAATCATTGTTGCATGTTTATCATTGGAAGTAGGTAATTAAGGGCCATATTGAGGGCCATATTTGATCATGTTTGCCATAAAATCCATCCAAGTAATAAATTTCTGGGAAATATTACATATTTTATCATTATATGTATCATTGGAATCCTATATTTTCAAGACTTAGAAATATTTAAGTTCAAAACAGGAGGCGAAAACGGTTACGCTAAATCTCAACATCTATTTTATAAATGGGCTTCTTATGACACGGAAGTATTCAAATTTATTTTCAAAAGAATGTCAGCTATATCCAACATCCTCTTTTAAGTTAAAAGCGCTTTTTTAGAAAATTTGTTTTCTAAAGCAATACAAATTTTCAAAAGTGACCAGTTTTAAAAAGCGCTTTTAAGTTGAAAGACGATGTTGCATACAGCTGTGTAACTTTCTAAAGTATTTAGCTAAAGAACTTCGTGCCTATTTGATAAAATATCCAGTTGCCAGAGTATGTGATTATTTATTAAAGTATACTACTCACCCACTATTCACTATTTATTATTACCTAATTATTGCAAATATTGAATTTATTATTGAAATTTTAAACTTAATATTTAGTAAAAAAATGGACAAATTAAATAGGAATTTACAAGCCTTGAAAATTTTAATTAATTTATACCTGTTTTGTTTATGATTTGACTCTGGACTTTAATCAAGGCTTTTGGGGGGACTTCTTCATATAAATAAACAATAACAAAAACAAACATTGAAGTCAGTCATCTTTGCATGAGGCGCGTTCAGATTGAACAGTCACCTTGCGTTCGGTATTTTGTTCAAAGAGCAGAACGTGCTGAGCGAAGCAGTAATCACACCGTGCGTTCGTTATTTTGGTCTGAGTTCTCCGAGCTTGACTTTACCGTTCGTTTATTTGAAAAGTGTACTCGGTGTAGCCTCATTCGCGTTCGTTTATTAAAATTTCTGACACTTTTATACAGCGTTCAACTGCTCTGTTCGCTCGCTGGTCACGTGATTACGGCTCCGCTCAGCACGCTCTGCTCTTTGAGCAAAATACCGAACGCAAGGACATGACCAGCGAGCGAACAGAGCAGTTGAACGCTGTATCAAAGTGCCCGAAATTTTAATAAACAAACACACTCTAGGGAGTGCTTATCCAAGGAGAATATACACTCTAAGAAGTGCTTATCGGCCAAGGATGATACATACTACTAAGGATGGCTTATCCTCATAAGGCCTGTGTGTAACAAATCCCCCCTACCCCGCCTAGCCAAAAAAGCAGTTGTGACGTAGCATCATGGCGTTTTTCGCCTTGACGTAGGCTGTTTGCACCACAGGTTATGTTATGATCTGGCTGCTGGCTGGAAATTATGAAACTAGTTTCTAGTATAATTATAAGTCTAAAATTATAAAATTTTATCAGATACATATAATCATGACTTTTAATCATTACTGTTGTGTTCCTCAGTGCAAGTCTTGGGCTAAAAAAAAAAGCTGACAAAGGATTGAGTTTCTACATATTTCCCCTTGAAACAGGCCACACAGGTTTATTTGGAATCGAAAATGGAAAAAGAGTTGTCGAGAAGAAAAGCCTACTGGATTTTAAAACTTCGTATTGGCAAACCAGTCACCAAATTCATGAAAGTGTATTCTCTGCATCTCAAGCAAGAATTTTGTGTTAAGGTAAACAAGCATAATGGGTAGTTTTGGGCCCTAGCTTCATTTTATTAGGCCTGCTTCTAGGCATTGATCAAGTACTATCTATTTTTAAAATGTTTTGTTTGAAAATATTGACTGTTTTTTTTATTTACAGGTGAGAGTACAGGTCTTAGAGGTACAGGTAGAGGTCGGATATTGAAAAAAACAGTTGTACCATCCCAGAATTTGCCCTCTTCTATAGCGATCCATAAACCGAGCCAAAAAATAGATTCCATGGGTGCTGAAAAACTTGCCAAAAGAAAAAGAAATCAAGATTCTATTGAGACTATACAAGTAATGAATGTAGTTATACTTTTAATCAATTATTAAACTCTTCTCAGATAGACATACAAACGGCCGAGCAAACAGCACAACGTGTAAAGTTTTTATTGAATCCTAATTACCAGTATTATATTGTTATAGGTAGTTCGAGTAAAAATCAGATTTGTGTTCAAGTTATTTGACTTTGTTAATTTAATTTTCACCTATTAATAATTGAAAATAAAGAGTTATTTATAAAATATTTATTTATTTATTACATATACAAGTTATTCAAATACAGACATTATAAGGGAGATACCATACCTGCCTTTAGACCCTTTTGGCAATGTCCTATTGTAGAAAGTTTACAAAAATATAAGAAAAAGATCCGGTTAGGCTGTTGTATGGATATAATCATTTCGGATCAGGTAAACGAAATAGATTATAATGAATTTTGGCCTGCATCATCACGAGCAGCATTATGGGTGAAAATTATTACCCAGTGTGAAACTTTCGAGAACAGTGAATAAATAAGTCGATATTGCATTTACAGCACATTGTTCGTCCTCGGCTGCTACAGTTTTGACCACCACATCGTTTTTTTTACGTTCAGGAAAAGTGTTTGAATGATGATGCAGTCCATAATACCTTATATCATTATTGACTCAAAAATCACTTGCTGCAGCCCGAAGCATATTCTTCTGTAGCGCAAGGTGGTACTTTATATTTCCTCGGGTATGTCTGAAAATAAAAATAAAGTTAAAATTGTATGATTTCTCAAAAAATTGTTAATTCTGCTCTACCTGTGATATATTTCCCATTCGAATAAACAATTTTTGCACTAGCACAAAGTTGCCTAGTAGATAGGTCAGCTAAACCACGTTCCTCATCTGCTGAATCTTAGTCAGTGAGCTCTTTGCTTTCTGTGTGGGCTCAATAATATGCCATCAACATTTTCATTATCATAAGCAGTATTCAAAACTTCCTGATGGCTAATTCCACTAAAACAAAATGTACAGCTAAAAATGTTAGCTTCTGCCCAGGCCCATATGCCATATGGACAGTAATGTTTACAAGAATATAATACATAAACAAACGATCAATTTATGCTCGAATAGGAATATGTTTTTATAATAATATGAGAAAACCCTAAAAACAATTAAATAGTATAGAATAAATTATCTTATAGTTATTATACTTACATATAGAAACGTAAACAAAACGCCGCGTAATTCTCCTAGGGCTCCATTAAATCATACATGCTGAAAACGTGTAAATAGGCGGAATGACGAAAGCTAGCCAAATATCGAAATATCGCGCTCAGATCGCACTTTTGACCTTGATGTTTATTGGTTCCGTCATAGGGTACCTTTACGCGCTATAATGGTTAATCAGAATCAAAATAATATATTTTTCATGACAAATTTATAAATTTATAAAACCGCTGGCGCAAACACTTGGCGACTTAGTTATGACGTCAGCAGTGGTTGGAAACATTTGAAAACCAATATGGCGGCGAATACCCAAAAAGGGGCCGATAAGCACTCCTTAGAAAGTTTATTCTCCTTGCTTATAGGCCTCGTTTTTGGTAATCGCCGCCATATTGGTTTTCAACCATTGCTGACGTCATAGTCGTCAGTACGGTTGTGAGTGAAATAAAATCTGTTTTTTTTTTTAAGATAAAAGTCAAACTGACATTATGTTGGCAATACAATAACCCTTTTCACGTGGCTCCGGTAACCGGGTTAGAAAACGGTATGTCATTTCTCTAACCGTTTTGTAACCCGGTTAGTTAAACCGGAGCCACGTGAAAAGAACTAATGTAAAATTGTCAATGCTTCAAATTTTTTATGTAGAAAAGGCTTGTGTTGCTAACATAAACTAAGCGGCAGATGAAGTGGGACACCCGAAAAATTGCCTAATTTTGACTTGCTATAACTTCGACATTTCTTTGCCGATCTTGGATTATCAGGCAGGGTTACAAAGCGCCATCTTTGGTCTATACGTCAGTGTCGTCGTTATTATTTTTTTTAAATTCCTTCTCGTTATACAGGGTGTGAATGTAAGGCGGCGAAAAATTTCCATTTTTTGGCGAAGAATATGGGAAAGATGGAGGATCCAATAAAGTTCTTTCTAGTGGTGACTCGATCACTAGGTCAACACCTCGGGACGTCTTTGCCATTTTTTCGATACATTGCGTTGCTATGGAAATATGGCCATTTTATGGTATTTCGTTTTACTGATGAAATTAGCGATTCTTTAATTGAACAATAACAGATTCCGTTTAAATTGCATCATGGAATGACTTGTATAGAAAATGGTCAACACCAGTGGCGTGCAAAAGGGAATTTATGAAATATGAAAGCAATTTGCTAAAAATGCAAGAAAACGCAGAAAAAGAAGATAGTTGCACTGATGCTTTAAACAATATAAATGAGGCAGCCGATCGAGCTACTTTAGATTTGCTACCCAAAAAATCCAGATTGCAATGAGATTGCTTACAAAAGGTTTGCTGAATGGTGTGAGAAAAAAGGCGTTCCTGGTAAATATACTCCTGGCTTATTTTGAGGAAAAATCGAAGATTTGGAAATCATCATCTCTGTGGTCCAATTATTCAATGATCAAAGCTATGCTACGTATACATATTGATGTAGATATCAGCAAACATTTTAAACTTATCGCATATTTGAAGCGCCAAAGTGAGGGTTACCAGCCCAAAAAATCGAAGATCTTGACTAGAAACCAAATTGAACAGTTTTTGAAGGGTGCACCGGATGATGAGTACCTTCTGATGAAAGTAGCAGCGATTGTTGGGATATTTGGTGCCTGTCGTAGGGAGGAGCTTTGTTGTTGACTCTTGACAACGTGGAAGATATGGGCACTTCATTATTGATTAAAATATCAGATACCAAAAACAAGGTTCCACGAAAATTTACTATCGTTGAAAAATCTTATTTGGATTTATATCGAAAAAATATGGCTCTTCGTCCAGCAAATGTCGGACATCAGCGGCTTTTCCTCAAATACGTGAAAGGGAAATGTACCAGAAATCCGGTCGGAATAAATACGTTCGGAAAAATGCCTGCTGCTATAATAGGATTTCTGGAACTTCCAAATTCAATCCTCTATACGGGACACTGTTTTCGCCGTTCTTCGGCGAGTTTACTTGCTGATGCTGGAGCAAATTTGACGACAATTAAGCGGCACGGGGGATGGAAATCCTCTACCGTTGCTGAGGGGTATATCGAAGACTCCTTGGAAGCTAAAAACTCTATTGCCCGAAAACTGCTTACAGTGGAAAAAACATCAAGAGATGTTGCCTCGACATCAACTGGAAATGCAGTTGTTTCCGTTCAATCCTCCTCGACCTCCTCAATCACTGAGTGGTGCGGAAGGATTAAATGTATCAAATTGTTCACATTTTATAATTAATATTAATGTAAATAAATAAAATTCAAACTTTTTTTGACGTACGCTTTCAAAATTTGATGTTTCATTTTTAACACTAGTGCGATAAACACTTTATGGCACTAGTGCGATAAAGTAACATTTTTAATGCTTCGGGGAAGTGTTAAAAATTGCATTTTTAACACGTTTGTAGAAAATAGTTATTTATGATATAAGTGTTAAAAGTACATTTTTAAGGCACGCATGTGAAAGTTTGCAGAATGAGCGAAGCGAATTCTGCAATTCACATAAGTGCCTTAAAAATACTTTTAACACAAATATCATACAATATTTTTTCTACAAACGGCAATAAAAAGCAATAACCACTAACAAATTGGATTTTTAAATGAATAATAAATTGGAAGCATGTTTCCTACATAAAATTCTTGAATTTGACATTTGTCAAAAAATCCATACAACCAGCACCTTGTTTTACAGGTAATGTCTGGTCAGTTTCTTGAAAGTATTTAAAGCTATTAAAATATAAATTCATAATATAGTTAATCGAGATGGGATTAATCCAATATATTGAAGGAATTTGTTGTTGGGTCGAATGATCTAAATTGATTAATTGACGTGTCTCGCAGAAATAGAAAAAAGATAGCTTAATTGTAATAAATACAAGTTAGAATGTAATAAAAAATGACATGCGCGCGCAACTCGTGGCTGCAGTGTAGCCAGATTGTATTGTTGCAGAACAAATGTAGATAATACAAATCGAACATTATAACATTAAAGAAGTGATATATTGTCAAGTGTTTTACAACGCCTTAAATCAGACAAAGAAGAGCTTTAAAGTGTATGTTAACATCGATGGGACTTTTATTTTGATAAATGTTTCATCCGGCAACATCGCACTATGAAATTGCAAAGGAATATGTCAAGTATAATCTAACATAACCTTAAACGACACTGAGATAAGTTCAAGTAATACGTAAAGTATTAGTTTGCTCTTTGTCGAATTCCACGTTACAAACAAAGAAGGAACGATTAATTCTAAACTCTTCCCTGAATACGAACATGACGTAATCCCGTAACAAACTCGATTTTCATTGGACGTTCACCTGAAGCCCACGAGTTGCGCGCGCACACCAGGGCTGCGTTCAGATTGAACGTCGGGTGTCGCCTGAGCGCGCTCTGGCCGTTCAGATTGCTTTGGGTAAAATTTACCCAGCCGTTCAGATTGTCAGTAGATTTTTACCGGACGACACCCCGACGCACACTTTTGCATCCCATAAAATAGCAAGATAAAATTTGCCCCGCATGCGCGTTGGTGTTATGTTTGTGTTCTAACCTTAAATATTAAAGGCAAATATTGTTGTTGCGAGTTATGGCGGGTTTATTCAACAAATAGAATAAAATAACAAAAATTAAAATAAGAATTAAGAGTTAAGAGGTACTATTTTATATACTAGCACTACCACATATATGTGGTAGTGCCACCAAAAAAATTAAAATAAAATATAATAAGAGTTGGTCATCTTTTAACTTTCTTTTTTCTTATTTTATTTTATTTCTTATTTTATTTGTTGGATAAACCCACCTTTAATGAATTCGTTTTTGGGAATTGTGGTCAAAGTCAAAATCAAAGCATTTCATAAATGTAAATGAGGAGAGAATGCGTCTTGGCCGTTCAGATTGGGCAAATTGCCGGGCACACTCGGAGTGCGCTCTCTATCGGGTACACTCTGCACTGGACATCGCCCGGACTCTTCAATCTGAACGCGCCCCAGGTATTACGAGACACGTCAATTAGAATCAATCCATCTGTCAAAACGAAAAATTCAATATGGCGTGGGGGCCAGCAAGTTTGTTCTGAATATGTATTTTTATGAATATATTAATTATTTTGCTTCGAGTTTTGCTTGCAGCTTTGATTTTGATTATTTAATAAAATATTTGTTTACTAGATACGTAAACTATTAAGTCGGGCAGAAACAAGATAATTTTTTGTGTTTTTTGGTCCATGTGTGGCCGCCACGCCATCTTGAATGTCACGTGGTTTGAATTGCCTAATGACAGGAGTAAAATTTACTCAGCGGCAGAGTTGGTTGAGAAAGAGTGCACAGGGTAGCAGCCCGGATATATTCGAACTAGCGTGAAAGTCAACCGTAGTTTATACCAGTTCATTTTCGAACGGCTGGCTGGTGTGCACTCGGTGCGATGCCCAGACTGATTTCGAACGCACTCTATAACTCTTTCCACGTGGCTCCGGTTTAACAAACCGCAACATACCGCTGAAATTCGTGTATTCGTGTGATATCGATCACGTCACTTTGTAACGGGGTTAGAAAACGGTATGTCATACTTGACATACCGGCCATACCGCTACTATTGGTTTTGTAACCCGGTTAGTTTAAACGGAGCCACGTGAAAAGGACTTATGTCTTTAACCCTTTTCACGTGGCTCCGGTTTAACAAACAACAACATACCGCTCAAATTAGAGTGGTAGGTATCCACACGTAACTTTGTAACCGGGCTAGAGAACGGTATGTCATTTCTCTAACCGTTTTGTAGCCCGGTTAGTTAAACCGGAGCCACGTGAAAAGAACTTTTTTTGGTTGACTTGGACAAAATTTGACAAACGACAAGCGAAAAGTTTGATAGTTTAGTTTGAAGTTTGATAAACAAAAACAAAATATTTGGGGAAATTAAATTGTGCCGATCGTAAAAAGAGGGCCTAAAACCAAAATTTAATAGGTTTAGTGGTTTGGCTGCTTTGTTTGATGACAGGTTTAAGGAAAAAATAAATAAACCTCGAAATAAACTCATTGGCTGAGTTGTGCTGTAAGCAAAATACTCTAAGGTAAAAATATATTCCCCAATTCCAATTTTTTAATTCCTTGTTCTGTTCATGTAGTAATCTTTGATGTAGTAGTAGAGTAGTATAGCATAGGTTGACCCAAAAACTGTTTTTTTTTTCTCAGCCAAACTGATAAAGTTGGGGTGAGCTGAGGGTTTGGGCTATAGCTATATCAACATAGCCCCTTCTACTTGAACATGATGAGTTCAAAGCGTTCTCTAACGTCGTCTAAAAGCGGTAAACAGCATACTGGAAAGCTGAAAGAAATGCCGACTTCGTCTAGAACAAAAGAGCCAAAACTACCTGATCTTAAAGATTTCACAAATGTTCCTGTTATTAGACAAATGGATAATGCTAGGCTAGTGCCTAAATATACATCAAGTAAGTATAATATATCTACCCCCTTAATCTTTTGCTACTTAATCGTCATATTTGTTCTCCAGAAGCGTGCTATAAGGTTAGTATGTGGTCCACGGAACTCTTGCAGACCATTCTTTATAGGTAGACGTATTTTAACCTTGCCTTGTATCTTGTTTTAGAATCTGTGTGTCGTACTCCTCTAATATTCATGCTCCCTCCGTAGTCAATACCAAAAGTTCACATGTAATTGATCTACCAATTTTCACATCCTCGCTAACTCAAAAATCTAGTATTTTTTTCTCCTAATTTTCTTCACCTTGTTTCTCAATAATTGTTTCTAAGAAATGTTTTTCAACACATTTGATTTTTTAGTTCCTAGAATATGTGTTATGTACGAAGGCGTAGAAAGGACATTTGTTAAATTTTTATTTGCTGGTATAGATGCACAATTAATTCCGTGTTAACTAACTCGGAATTAATCCCCTCCTATTTAATTCCGTGTTAATTAACTCGGAATTAATCCCCTCCTATTTAATTCAGTGTTAACTAACTCGGAATTAATGTCCTTTTATTTAATTCCGTCTTAACTAACTCGGAATTAATCCCCTCCTATTTAATTCCGTGTTAACTAACTCGGAATTAATCCCCTCCTATTTAATTCCGTGTTAGCTAACTCGGAATTATTTCCCTCCTATTCAATTTCGTGTTAACTAACTCGGAATTAATCCCCTCCTATTTAATTCCGTGTTAATTAACTCGGAATTAATCCCCTCCTATTTAATTCCGTGTTAACTAACTCGGAATTAATCCCCTCCTATTTAATTCCATGTTAACTAACTCGGAATTAATCCCCTCCCATTTAATTCCGTGTTAATTAACTCGGAATTAATCCCCTCCTATTTAATTCCGTGTTAACTAACTCGGAATTAATCCCCTCTTATTTAATTCCGTGTTAGCTAACTCGGAATTATTTCCCTCCTATTTAATTCCGTGTTAACTAACTCGGAATTAATGTCCTCTTATTTAATTCCGTGTTAACTAACTCGGAATTAATTAAGACGGAAATAAATAAAAGGACATTAATTCCGAGTTAGTTAACACGGAATTAAAAAGGAGGGAATTAATTCCGAGTTAATTAACACGGAATTAAATAGGAGGGGATTAATTCCGAGTTAGTTAACACGGAATTAAATAGGAGGGAAATAATTCCGAGTTAATTAACTAGGAATTAAATGGGAGGGGATTAATTCCGAGTTAATTAACACGGAATTAAATAGGAGGGGATTAATTCCAAGTTAGTTAACACGGAATTAAATAGGAGGGGATTAATTCCGAGTTAATTAACACGGAATTAAATAGGAGGGGATTAATTTCGAGTTAGTTAACACGGAATTAAATAGGAGGGATAAAATTCCGAGTTAGCTAACACGGAATTAAATAGGAGGGGATTAATTCCGAGTTAGTTAACATGGAATTAAATAGGAGGGGATTAATTCCGAGTTAATTAACACGGAATTAAATGGGAGGGGATTAATTCCGAGTTAGTTAAGACGGAATTAAATAAAAGGACATTAATTCCGAGTTAGTTAACACGGAATTAAATAGGAGGGGATTAATTCTGAGTTAATTAACACGGAATTAAATAGGAGGGGATTAATTCCGAGTTAGTTAACACGGAATTAATTGTGCATCTATACCAGCAAATAAAAATTTAATAAATGTCCCTTCTACGCCTTCGTAGTTATGTACAACATTTCATGTATGACCAAAAGAGGAAACTAAGTAGTTTCCAGAACAACTTGGTTGGTCCTTATTACAAAAAATATTTTTTAAGCAAAAGTTCTCTGATATTCTGTGAACTTGTTATACTAGTCCTACTACTAAACAATTATTAATATAATTTTTCATTATTAGTCCTATCCAAAACTGTAGAAGAAGGAGTGGTAATGGACGATTTGGATCAGCTGCAACACGATTTGGAAAAACTGTTATCCACTAACGCTCTAAGGACCAGATTCTTTTTGGGCGAATACACGCAAGCAGATAAGGACGACAAAAAGACAAACGTAAAATACAAATTTTTTACTATAATTAAAATTTAATCTGTAATACTTTACAGATGACTGCTAAAAGGAAGAAGCCTGACGAGAGAACCAAGTTCAGAGAAGTGAAAGGTGGTATCAGATTTCTTAAACGGGACCCGTTTAAACTGAACGAGCACACTTATAAAGAGATTCCAAAAATAAGCTTGCCAAGAAATGACAATTCTGATAAGTTTTGGGCTTCAATTGAACCTTATTGTGCTCCAGTTAGTAAAGATAATGTTGCGGTAAGTTACTATGATTATTTGGCCCAAAAAATTAAATAGAAAAATATTTTATTGAAATACCAAGGGGCTAGAGTGGACAATTCAAGTCGTTTAAGTTTAATCGCATATTTCTTGTAATTCTTGATACAAAAATGCTAGAGTATAATTCAACATCACAATTTTTCCCTAAAGCATCTATTGAAATTTCTAGTTTTTGGATTCACTTTTGCAAGAATTTTCGAAAGAAATTGACACCAAGATTCCCGAAGTTGGTGAACACTATTCCAAATTATGGTCAGATGAGCTTTTAGGCGAGGAACACAGTGTTGGCAGACCCTTTAAGAAAATTCAAGACAAAAAAAATGGAGTGCATAGGTGAAAAATTACATTTTGTAAATCAATATATTAAAACTTTTAATTTCAGTTTAATTGAATCATTTGGGAGTGTGCTTACTCAAAGATTATTGGCAGCGACAATTCAAGATAAAGTATTAGAAGTTGGTGAAAGTGCAAGTAATGCTGAAGCCACAGGTTCTACTAAAAATGGAGACGATTGCAAAACGGGCGAAAATAAAACCAACAAAGGTATTTAGAAAATTTGAGCTTATAAACTATATGGGTAACCAGTTTTATACTTGGTATCGAGCTTGTTATAGAATTATCGATCTTCCAGTCCCAAATAGAGACAAATTCGCAGAGATGAGCAGGCCTTAAGAATCTTATGGTGCTATTAGCAAAGAGCTTATTTATAGTCATACAGATCCTTTCATAAATATATATCTGGTTCAAAATTGCATTTTAAACCGCAGATTGGTTTGAATTTGTCCTGCAAAGGCTTCCTTTTGGCTTTTTCCAATAGAATATCAAGAGAAAATATCCAAAATTGCATGTCAGCACTAGTCAGCAAAATTGGCTGAGATTTTGTACATCTTTTCAATTAAAGTCTATCTAAACTCTAAAGTAATTTTAAAGGGTACATTCGACAAAAAAACCTGAATTAGGGATCATAGAGAGTTTTTCTCGGATGTATTTTTGGTTCAAAATTTCATTTAAAGTCACAAACTGGTTTGAATTTGCCCTAAAAATGCAATCGGCATTCTGGAAATTTGGGATTATACCTAATGGGTCCAGGGGTTGGCCTATCAAGAATAAGGGATTTATAAATGAGATGCTAGCTCTTAGTGTTTCTTAGGTGTAGTTCATATAGATGCGAATCACGAATTGCGAATCCGAATTTCGTTGAAAAAAAAATCGGCGTTTTTCAGCTCTTTCATATAGATGCGAACTTCACAATCATTTTAGGAATATTTACTTTATTTTTCGGTGCCACACTGGAGTGTTGACACTAGTATATTTAAATCTTTTCTTTGGTTATAACCTTAAATAATTGTTTTTGTAGTTTCTTATTGTTTGTTGCAATTCGCAAGAAGCAAATTTAGGTGCCTAAATAAAACTAGTAGGATAAACGTAGCTGCATAACATAGGTGGGGGTGCAACAAATTAGCAACAAGCTAATTTCAGCGGAAATGTTTAGTAACGGACCTCCTATTTAACCTCCCAAAAGTCCCATTCAGTCCTAGGGGTGGAAGGTTGAAAAAAAATGGCCGCCATCGTGGATTTTTTTGTTTTTTTCAAATATCTCAGTTTCTATTAGTTTTTTCAAGAAAACTCAAGGAACCTTTTTTGCGGAGAATTTAATTCTCTATAAAAAGTGTCTGTACGTAACATGAAGGATAACGGAGATATAGTTTTTTTTAGAATTTGATTTATAAATTTTTCACTTTTGTTGAGGATCCAAAAAAGCGATCCACCAAAGTAAGTAGTATATTCGCTCCAATCGCTCCATATAAATTGCAAGTTTATATGGGTCTCTATTGATCATATTGATCGTGTGTGGTCATTTTGTTTGTGAAATTGTGATCTTTTCATTCAACCTTGTAAAAATTGTTCTGGACTTCATTCTTGGTGAGCCAACAAATTCAGTTTTATTATTGGGACTCAAATAGGAATAGAAAAAAAAAGATAAATTGTATTACTTATCAGCAGCACAAAAATTTGTAATCTCATTGGTCGGCCAGTTATCCGCCAACCAATAGAATAATAGAACGAGATAAAAATCCAATCTGGTATCTCATTGGTTGGCCAGTTATCCGCCAACCAATAAAATAATAGAACAATAAATATATCTTGCAGATAGTTTCCAGCAAGTTTATCTGAAGATGAATAAACCGGGCCCAAGCCAAATAAACATTCTTTATTAAATTTTATTCCTACCATAATCAAACCTGGTGTAGATCTACCTCCTGTGATAAGGCCTGTTTCCAAAAGGAGGACAAAAATTAGCTTTTTGGCTAACCATGTGACATTTGTCGCAAGATTCTATGCAAAAATTGCTCTGGAGTAAGGAGCTCTGAGCTCCGAGTTCTCATAATGAAAGAACGCTACCTAAGATATTTTTGTCCAAGCTGTATGGACTGTTTCCAAGCACTGCCGGTGTTGAGCTCAAGACTTCACAAATTTGATGCAGAGATGGAAAAGCTCAAAACCAACCAGAGAGTTGTGCTATCCAATCAGAATTGTGTGTTATAGAGGATGATGTAGTAAAATTAGATAGAGGGTTTTCTCCTATTCCTGCCAATGGCCAGCTCACTATGGATGGTATTAAAAACGGAATGGGCTGGAAGGCACCTGCAAAGCCATTCTGGATTCTAATGAGGAACTTGTTGCATTCATGTCCAAGTCCTATACACGCCTGGCAAGTAAACTTTTTGCATATCAATGAAATCAAATCAAAATATGCTTTATGTGTACATCTTATGTACAAAGCAGCCACCCAGGCAATATAAAGTAATCAGAATAAAAATATATCAAAAATAAATTAAATATAACAGGTATTAAAATAAAAAGCAAAATAAATGTGAGGTAAATGCCAAAAATTGAAATACATGTACAATTAAAATAACAAACAGACATAAAAATACAAATAAAAGTAAAAACAAAAATACAATTAAAATATAAGTCACTGTTTAAAAGATGTATAATTAAATCATTAGATACAATAAAAATTTAAAAATAAAAACATTACAATCTAAAAATAAAAATATTACAATAAATAGCCAAGACTAGGCAAGGTGAAAGAACAATCAAAATACGTAAAACCTTAAGTCACATCATTAAAGAACATGTTCAAACTGTAGTAGGCTTTACCCGTCAGAAATTTCTTTACTTCTATACAAAGCCTCTTTTCAGTGTTGAGCTTCCTGGTCTTTAAAGGAAGTTTATTAAATAATTTTCTGCCTTCATATATGATAGAGCTACGGATGAGTTCTGAGTGGGGGATAGGCAATCCCATCACGTAATCCTGGCGCGTATTGTATTGGCCCCTTAGCTCCAATTCGCACTTATACTTCCTGAAGACTAAACAGGCCGTTTCTAGAATAAGCAGATAACAGAGAGTTAGAATACCGTGGCTCAGAAACAGAGGGCGACACGAATCCCGAGGTTTGGTTCCACACAAGTATCTGATGGCCCTTTTCTGAAGTAAGAACACCGAATTAAAAAGATAGTCAGAACAAGAGCCCCAGAAGCAGATTCCGTATCGAAGATGGGACTCAATAATCGCGAAATACGCAATTAGCAATAACTCTGAGGGCATAGCAACCAGACGAAATTTTGTTGCATACTTTTGCAATGTGGACTTTAAACTTATGGGACCTGTCTATTGACAAACCCAGGAATTTATTAAACATTGGCGTAGTGATGGGTACATTTTCCAAGTAGATATCCTCGGTAGCACATTTAAACTTGAGGATTTTGGTCTTAGATGCATTGAATGTCAGAGAATTGGCGTCGCACCAGCACTTTATTTCAAGCAGATCCGTCCTCATATTGGCCTCCATTCTACCAACATCAGAATCATGCCAGGGGATAGTGGTATCGTCTGCAAAGATTGTGAATCTACCTGTTATCTGGAGATGTGGTAGATCATTTACATAAATGAGGAAAAGCAGGCAACCAAGTACCGAGCCCTGTGGGACGCCCACACTAATTTCAAGTTCCTTAAGGGCCCCACAGACTGCGTTTTTGTTGGACGGATTTGTTCGATGAGCAAATCTGGTCGAGCAAAAACGACGCAAAACCGAAGTGTAAGTGCGAAAAATTGTGGTTTTTGCTGGGATACAAAACCGATGCAAATATCTGGCTTCGCCTGATTTTGTCCATCGGATATGTTCGATATGTCAACAAATCTGAAGTGTGTGGGCTACGAATGTTAAAAACGACGGTTTTGTGGGGTGTGTGGTGCGTAACTACGTAATTTAACATTAGTCCATTATTGAGGCAGAGAATTCAACAAATTACACAGTAACTGATTGGATCTATTACTCTTGTCCAAGAAATTCACATTTAGATCGCCAGTCAAAATCAACAAGAAATTAACCGAAATGTTGTTCAACAAATTCTCCAACCTCTCCAAAAAAAACTCCAAATTACCAGATGGAGACCTATAAAAACCGAAAATATACATATTGAGTTTCTTGCAGAAAACTATAGAAAACTCGAAATCTTTTTCAACCAACAAATGATCAAATCTATCAACAGTAATGAACATAAACCTAGACAAAAACTCTCTCTCCATCATGAGTAAATTGCTTGCGTGAAAATTTAGACATCAACAGATAACCAAAACCAAACACGTCAATGGGCTCATCAAACAGCAACCAGTGCTCAACCAAAATCAATACACTAGGAAAATTGACAGATTCCAAAAACAACTCCAATTCATCAACCTTTGAACGCACAGACTGAATATTTAACAATGCTAGGGTAAAGTGATTCTGACGGGAGCTGCTACTAAAAAAGGTCCTTCAATATCAACGGTATCTACTTTTACATCAGACAGAGTGTGCATAATCATTGTAAAAACACGACTATCTGTATCTAGTCCTATAACATCCCTCACAGGCACACTTCCATTAATAAAATCTGAGAGCCTACCGCTAAGTGCCTGTGCTACTTTCACCTTACCTCTATGTTTGATGTACAAGTTATTAATCAAAATAAAAGTCCTTACTTCCTATAATGGCGTTCAAATTTATTTATTTATTTATTTATTTATTTATTTATTTACGGGCAAGACCCATTAAAAAAAAAAAAAAACAACAAGAAACATTAAGTACCTTACAACTAAATAAACATAGGCCAGTAATACTTGGCGTAGTGACAGGATAAAAATACATATAAATTATTAACAGTAAAACATTAAATCAGTTATAGGTATAAGAAAATAGAGGACAAACATAAATAATGACTGATCAAGATGACTAGAAATTCTTAGCTATCGAACTTGGCATCACAAACAAACAAGGAGAATTACATTAGAGAGTTAAGCTCTCTTTTAAAGCTATTTATGGGTCCAAAAAAATCCAGGCTACCATGGGTGTTACCTAATCGAGAAGTTCTGGAGATGAATGTATTGAAACCATAGTTTGTACGGTGATTTCTTTCTGAGAAGGTTATGGCAGAGCGGGTGTCCCTTGCTGGGACGTGAAGCCCTATTCTGGACAGTAGGTATGCGGAATCACTAATGGAGTTCAGTACCTTGTAAAAAGTATATAAATCTCTTTGATTGCGTCTAGCTGCCAAGGGTTGTAGATTGAAGCGTCTGTATAGGTCGTCATAGTCATACACATAGTTCTCAGGCGAAGGAATACCTGCCTTGAAGGCTAAATAACGTACGAATTTGCGCTGCACTAGCTCTAGGGCTCTGATATGATTAGAATACATTGGTGACCAGACAGAGGAGCAGTACTCCATCAGGGGCCTCACCATTGAGCAATAAAGGTATCTGATAGAATCTATGCTTGTAAAATCTCTCGAACACCTCTTAATGAAGCCTACAAGTTTTAACGACCTTGTTGTGATGTCTGAAATATGGGTGATAAAATTGAGACTGCTGTCAAAAATGACACCAAGATCTCGTTGTTGTGAGACAGTTTCAAGCGGAATGTTGTTTATATGGTACGCGAATTGTGGAGGGCTACGACCCTTGGAGAAAACAATGGCTTTGCATTTGGAAGCATTGAGCTCCATGCCGCTCAAAGCGCACCACTCAGAGAGTCTGTCGAGGTCAGATTGTAGTCTGGCACAGTCTTCAATAGAAGAGACCCGGGTGAACACCTTTAAATCATCCGCAAAGCACAGGAACTCACTGTTAATAAAACAAGACTTGATATCGTTAATAAAAACGTTGAACAGCAGAGGTCCCAAGTGAGAACCCTGTGGAACGCCCGATGGGATGTCAATTTCGTGTGAGAAGAAGTTGTTAACTTTGATTATTTGAGTTCTCTCCCCAAGATAGTCGCTAATCCACTTCAACAAAGTACCGGAGATTCCAGCACTTTCAAGCTTAGCAAGCAGAACGGCATGGTTGACACGGTCAAAGGCCTTTGCAAAATCGGTATATATGGAGTGAACTGATTCGCCATCCTCAAGAATTCTTGAAACTTTGTCCTGGTAGGACAGGAGATTGGTTTCAGTTGAGCATTTTGGACGGAAACCGGTCTGCTGCTCAATTAGACAGGGATTGATTTTTGGAGTTAAAAACTTTGTCACTATGCTCTCAAATACCTTTGGGAAGGTGTTTTGGATGATAATGGGTCTGTATTTTGAAATATCCATTTTATCGCCAGATTTATGAATGGGTATGGTGAAGCTCTGCTTCCAGAGTTTAGGAAATTCACCCAAACTGAGTGACTTGTTGAAAAGAATGAAAAGTGGACGGGATAATACAAAGCTACAATTCTTTATCATAAGAGGTGGGACACCGTCTGGACCTGGACCCTTAAAAGACTGCAGGCTACATAGTTCTTCATAAATAACTGATATTGAGATGTTAAATTCATGAATATGTGCATCGCTCCGAGAGATGTCCTGACTAGCAACACAGATTTTGTTGGAATAAACAGAATGGAAGTATTCAGCAAAGAGATTAGCTATCTCTGAACCATTTTTGGCAATGTTGCTATTATAAAACATGTGAGACGGCAAACCATTCGCTTTTCGCTTGGCATTGATAAAACTCCAGAAGTGTTTGAGGTTGTGATCATTCAGCAGTGACATTTCAGAGCGCTGCACATAATTCAGATAGGAGTCCTTTGAAAGAGTCTTACACCGAGTGCGAAGATTCGAGAAGTTGTCATAGTCACTAGGAGAGTCAGTCCGCTTCCAGGTTCTGTGTGCTTCTTTCTTCTTGATTATGAGTTCCTTTAGGTCGAAGGGGAACCATTTAGGAAATTTATGGGTGGAAAGCTTTTTCTTTGGTACAAAGCAGTCAATAGCAGTGTAAAGAATGTCATAAAAAATACTGACCATTTCTGCTACAGTTGGGCCTTGGAGTAAAGCATCCCAGTTGATCATACTTAGATGATCATTGAGAAGTGCATACTCGGCAGATTTAAAATCATAGTAGTACTCATCAGGTTGCGGGTAGTCTGAGTTACACTGCTGGGTCTCGGCACATAATATGTTTAATATTAATGCAGGGTGATATGAATCAATAGGGAGAAGGATGTCATCTGCCAAGGTGCAGGTGTCATCAGGATCCTGACTAATGAAAATAAAATCTGAAATTGCTTTCACTCGTGGCACGGAGCAAACCATAAGATTAGTATATTCACCCACTGATTTAAAAGTCTGTATAGTTTCTTCTCTAACTGGACGTCCCTTCAATAAATTTGTCACACCAGCCATAACAATCACATAATCCTTCTTATTGAAATTACTCGTACTCGTATAATTGAGAATATCTCTCACCGACTCATCAAGAAATGCATTCTGTCCAATTAACGCTGATACAGAAAACTCACGATTCACACAATTATCCATAATATCCCTAAGTCCCTTTGCCAAATTATCACCTACTATAAGTATGTTATTCCTAGGAGAAGTCGATTTAATATGGGCTATAGGATGAGGAGAGTTTTTCAATTCAAAAACGTCACGACGCAGACACTTAGTTTCATGAGCCAACATATCATTCTCCTTTTCCAAGACCTCGATTGAAACTTTCAAGTTGTTGTTCAGTATATTCAACTCCTGTAGATCTTTCCTCGTCCACTGTAAATCGTTTTGAATGTGGGAATTACTCTCTGATACCTGAACAATGTCAGCATTCAGTTTTGATATGTCCTTTCTGTAGTTCTTAATTTCATCGCATTGTTGTTTATCAAAAGCCTCACGACGCAGACGCTTAGTTTCCTTGGAAAGTATATCATTTTCCTATTCCAGGACCTCGATGGAAATTTTCAAGTTGCAGTTCAGTAACTTTAACTCTTCTAGCTTTCCCTTGTCCGTTGTAGATCGTTTTGGATGCAGGAATTTCTGTCTGACACCTGAATAATCTCAGTATTTAATCTTGAAACGTCATTTTTATAGTTACTAATTTCATCACAATGTTATTTTTCAGAGTTCAACAAATCATCTTCAAAAACCTGTGAATTTCTCCGGAGTCTGCTAATGTATTTATTCTTTTCCTGGATCTCCTTGGTAAGTTCTTCAACCCAGGGTTGGCTTAGAATTTTCCCAGGTTATAAAACCCAGCGGGTTTTTTTGTTTTTTTTTTCAATTGATAAAACCCACCATTATTGGGTTTTTTGGGTTTTTTCAAAAATAGCAAATTTTCAGTTGAATGAGCGGCATTTTCACAGAAAATATCGGAGATTCCCCGATGATTCCTCAATCCCTTGCTGTTCACTGTTGGTGTTTGGCGTGGAGGCCTGGGCAGAGACTCCCGTGCCATGTAGATTTCGACATATCGAATGTGCTGAGTCTATATAATCCTGTCCAGATGTAGAATTCTACATGACACGGAGACTCTGAGCTGGCCAGCCAGAAGCGCATGCAGTGCACTGATGCCAAGTGTAATTATTTATATCAAGTGGCTTGCTCTATTTTGTAAGGATATATTTATTTTTTTTGCAATTAAAGTCATAATTTTTGTAATACTTTTGCTAGAGCAGAAACTATAAATTAAATTTGAAGAAAAAAAGCGAAACCCCCCGGGAAGCCCGAAAAAAACCCAAAAAAAACCCATAAAAAACCCAAAAAAAACCCGACGGCGGGTTGGACTTTTTAAAAAAAACCCGGGTTTTTTCCAACCCTGCTTCAACCTCTTTCTGTAGTTGCTTATCTCTTTCTAGAGCATCAGCTTCAAGATGTTGGCACTCGGCAGAGCAATAAATTCTGTGTTTTCCCAATATTATACCTTTCTTCCAGTCCCTATCAAAACAGCTCACACACATTTTTGAACACCCAATGCATACTAAGTTCGATTGTGGTTTTCCACAACAAGAAAATTTATCCATGATGCAAATTTTAGCGCTGGGCTGTGCTAGAGCTCCTAATCCTGAGCGATGACGTTACAATTAATGTTATTGTGTACGTTCAAACTAATACCAAATTGTTTATCCAAAACATAAACAAACAAACAAAAACAAACAAATTTATTGCTTTCAGTTCAATTTCATTGAAGAGAAAAAAAGGGTTTACTGATAAAATTGTTTATTTAATAGAATCTTCACCTGTATGTTCCATTAAAATGAGATCATTTGGGACAAATATATCCCATTTCTCTCGTTTTTTTCAATTCACTTTTAAGCCATGAAACAGCTCAAACTTCTCCAATCAAAATGACACCAAACACGAAGCATAATGAAAACTTTTTCTCACTAAACCTGATAGAACAGAAAGAAAAGTAGAGAAATGTTTGAAATATTTACTATTAAACACTCTGTATCTCCGTTATCCTTTATGTAACAAAAAAAGGCATGAACAGTTTTCATAGAGAATTAAATTCTCCACAAAAAAGGTTTCTTGAGTTTTCTTGAAAAAACTAATATAAACTGAGATATTTGAAAAAAACAACAAAATCCAAGATGGCAGCCATTTTTTTCAACCTTCCACCCCTAGGACTGAATGGGACTTTTGGGAGGTTAAATAAGAGGTCACTTACTAGACATTCCCGCTAGAATCAGCTTGTTGTTAATTTGTTGCAACCTGACCCCTCAGATTGACTCAGCTAAACAGCAAGGAGCATATCATAATTTAATCCAGTAAATGAGAATTTGAGAAAAAAATAATGGGTAAAATTACCGTAGAAAATATTGTAATAAACAATAAAGAAAATACACAGCAGAGCACAAAAAACTTCACTACAATAATTACAGACTAGACAAAAAAAAGAATCCTTAATGAAATGGCCAAAGCCGAAACGTAAACAAAACAACAGAAGGAGCAGCTAGTAGCATTTTTAAAATATGCGTGCGCCGACATAAAATCCGCATATTGAATATTGAATATTGAACTCTGACAGATGTCACTGTTCGTGACAGTGTACTGACCAATAGGAGCGGCCTTCGCAATTCGCAATTCGTGATCTATATCTATATGAACTACGCTTTATTCCTCTGAAATTGAAGCCTTTTTTTTTCGGAAAAGACAATCTATATCTAGTGTATGAACTGAATTTTTTCTTTTCTCAATGTATTACATATTTAATACAAGAGAAAAATATTTTTAGCTGAATCAACAAGGCCTAAACCCAATAGTCACAAAGTTGGCACTTGTTTGGATAGAAGGTTACTGAAGGAGTTAGTTGAACAAGGAATATTAACGAAAGAGGATGTACAGCAGGTTAGTAAGGCTTTCCTCATTACTCCCCTCTTAATTCTTGTTACTTTCGCTATTGAGAAAATCCCTTATCGCAGGAACAGCCAGAGGATGAGCTCTTGAAGGAAATCAAAAAATGCCAGGATGAACTGTTTACGATTAACGAATACAATCTTGACGAACTTAACAAACTTCGCTCTGCTGTTTTGAACGATATACATTGTAATCAGTTAAAAGATGATTTGGATAAAGTTGATAAGCAGGTATGAAATTTTATTGATGATTGTTCAATGAATTGAGATTTATTTTTTCTCTATATTTTAGTTGCTTGACCTCTACAATAGCTTTATGGTGGCAGTAAAGCAGCCAGCTGAAGGCAAGGATGAGAAAGTGTTTACTGAAAAAATGAAAACCGACTTCGAAATCAAAGCTAATGCGTTGTTACGACAACAACACGTCCTTAATCGCGAAATCAACAGCATGACAGATATGTCAATGCTTTACTGATGGTTAAATTCAATATAATTGGGTTCAGTGAATGATACCGCTATTGGGTGAATGTGCTCTTTAGACCGGTAAATTCAATGAACTTGGTTGTATTGAATTAAAACTTAAAATTTTTCTGTTTTAAGTTTTGGTTTCAATTTTTACCATTTATTACCTAAACCATATACGGTCAAATTCATTTGCAAATACATAAGTGATATTGTGGTGTTATTTTGTAAAAAAGTATCAATGCTTGCAAACACATTTGATGAAATTTGGAAATTTCAAATTTTGTTTGCGCGGATCCTTTTTACAGATTGTGAATTTGCGCGTGTGAGGAACTCTTTGAAAAAATTTGACCATGTATGGTTTGGATTAGGCTTTGTTAATAATTAATTTTTCCATTTAACTTTAAAATAAAGTTGAATTAATTCTACCCTTAAATTCTGGCTCAAAAGCAGGAGTAGCAGTAATACGGCATTTGTTGAGTTTAGGTTTGACCAAATCAGTGACTTTGGACTTTGGCTCCCAAGAATTTACATGTTTATTAGGAATTTCTTCGACTTTGACTTATAGCTGTTGTTAAATTGCATTAGAAAGTTTTTTCATTATTTGTTAATAAAAAAGAACCTGAAATAATCCATTCCAATTTGGTGTTGGCATTATTGTTTGATTATTTGACCCACACACAATAAATTTCGAACGATCGAAACTCCTGGAGTAGAGTCCGCGTCAAGAGTAAAGAGTACGGTGTCGTCATATGCGCACAAACCCAATTTTGAAAACTAACCGAACTATCGTATCGATGGGTGCTGCTGCCGAACGCCAAGCACGTGGTTCATTGTCGTACGGCCAGCAGGCATATTTATTTAGTTTATTTTGTATCCAAGTTTTGTCTAAAAAGATACCCCGCTGCTGGTTACAGCTCACGACCGAGGTCACGGCAGACAGCGAGAGATAGACGAGGAAGAGAGATCCGACCCGCTTCGCGCAGCTTTTCATGTCGTCACCGTAGTCTTTACTGCTGACGCGGACTCTACTTAGAGCAGGCTCATTAAAATAAATGTCATCTACATGTTTTCGGGTAAAATAATGCATTTGAATTTTTTACCACCGACAATGAATGAGAGTTATTTGTGTTTTCTACAAAAAGTAATTTAACTTGTCAGAATATTGTTTTCTTTCTGACAGGTTTGGAAAATAGGGTAAAAGTTTCACGTTGTATATATTTGTAATATATTTCTGAGAATTGATAGGTGTGTTATTCAAAATTGATTCAGACTGATAGTTTAAGATTCATTTTTGAACTTTTATTAGCAGGGCTTTCTTTTACTCATCGATGTATTCATCTGAATCCACCATTATGAGACAATTATTCCGATTTTCTATGAATTAGACAAAGATAGACCGATGAAAAAAAGAAAGCGCCCTACTTCTCATTTTCTTTGAAAACCATATTGGAAACTTACTTTTTTTTTCTAGACATAATAGTTACATGTATGTTTGTATCAAATTTATATCGGGTAGCAATGAATTAATTATAATAACTCGGTCTCTTCAAAATATATAATGTGAAGAGGTATTGTATATTACAAGCACAATTAGTAATTGAATGATGGATTTTGAAGATATTCACAATCAACATTTGTCAAATTTGTTCTATTAATATACAAACAGTTATTACTGTTTTTGTAGATTATCGATTATTGCGTAAAATAATTGTAATCTTATTACGCAGCAACTATTTAGAAATAATCGTAGGTAATACTATAAGAGCTCAGATTTAGCCGGATATTTTTTGGCTTGGTCTCGAATACTTATAAGATAAGAGAGCAAGCAAAAAAATATCCTGCTCAAAATCTGAGCTCGAATGGTATTTAATACGGCAATTCCACGAATGCATAATCAAAATAAAATATGGAAATACTTTTTAAAATGAACAGTTATTGAAGGTACAATTAGAATAAATATTTTCCCCTTACAATTTGACTCTACAGAAAGAGAAGAAGACTCTGTATTCTCAGGAATTTTCTATTTCGCTATTAATTCATCTTTAATTGTCCCAAATTGCTGCGTGTTGAAAATATTTTTAATTTTATTTAAAAATACACTTTTAATAAGCTAAAATGATAGAACTTGTGAATTTTTGTGACAATTATTTGACAGATGATTCAAAAACCAATTTTATATGCAATTGTTACTACGGTAACGATTTCATCAACAGAAAATTTATCCGATTTTTTTATCCAGTTATATTTTCTCTTCCTTCCTATTTATCCGCTAGCAAACTACGATTTTTGACATTTCAAATGGGATTATTTATACATGAGTGGAATTGTCGTAGGCAATTCCACGAATGCATAATCAAAATAGAATATGGAAATACTTTTTAAAATGAACAGTTATTGAAGGTACAATTAGAATAAATATTTTGCCCCTTAAAATTTGACTCTACAGGAAGAGAAGAAGACTGTGTTCTCAGGAATTGAATTTTCTATTTCGCTATTAATTCATCTTTAATTGTCCCAAATCGCTGCATGTTGAAAATATTTTTAATTTTATTTAAAAATACACTTTTAATAAGCTTAAATGATAAAACTTGTGAATTTTTGTGACAATTATTTGACAGATGATTCAAAAACCAATTTTATATGCAATTGTTACTACGGTAACGATCGCATCAACAGAAAATTTATCCGATTTTTTTATCCAGTTATATTTTCTCTTCCTTCCTATTTATCCGCTAGCAAACTACGATTTTTGACATTTCAAATGGGATTATTTATACATGAGTGGAATTGCCGTTTATAATAATTCATGAAATATAAAGTGGTTATCTCTGAGTTTTAATTGTTTTTATTAATAAGTACAGAGTGAATTACTAAGCACGTACGCGGTGTTCCATATCTCCTATACTAACGGAGATCGAAGAAAAAAAAACTAAATGGAAAAAAAAACTTATATAAATTAAACTCTGAAAAGCAAAATAACAATAGGGAATAGGGAACTTGACAAAAAATGTAAACCTGAAAATATTACTATAAATCATAAGAATATATGATGTTAAAACATATATCAGCGAAAAAAACAAATTTTTTTGTCGCAAACGGCCGCGATAAGGAATTAAAAATGCGGAAAAACTCAAATTATTTCCAGCGGGAAAAAACGCGCTGGTACTGGTCGTGATGTCATCTAGTATGATCTTCTGTCAGTGTCTGTCAGCAACCGTCCATCATACCGTGAGTTCGTCTTGAAACACTAAGCGCTCGGAGCATTTTCCGTCTTTTTTCCTTATGATGAGAAGAACAGGGATAAAAAAAACAAAACAGCAGCTCCGAGCGTTTACTCGAATTCTACGTAATAAATACCCGTTATCTGCGTTGTTCCACGTTTTTCTCTAATTTTTCAAAATTTTATCATCATCAGTATTGATTTACTTGGCTTAAATTCAATGATTAGCTCAGCATTATATACATAAAACGATATACCTAAAGTGTGTTTTTTTTTAAAGAGAATTTCATACATCTGTCAAAACTGGTATTCCAACAATAAAATGACATGTTTTGATTGTTGATTTAAACCAATCAGATCAGGGCCGTCTTAAGGCATGGGCCCGCTGGGCACGGGCCCAGGGCCTCCGGCGTCAAGGGGGCCTCATCGCTAAGTCCACGCATAATTTAAAATAAATTTTATTTAGAAAAAAATTATAGGCTGGTAGCGATAGGCAAGTTGAATGTCACAATTTAATTTTTCTAATTTTGACATTTAAAGTGACACTTTTCAAAACTCGTTGACGTTATCAAATGTCTTATTTTTCAACTTTACTAGACAAACATAGACCGGTCATTGATGGATCCATTGCTGAATAAAAGAACGCGCACTATGCACTATACATGAAAATTTAATTTAATTAATTAATTTAATTAATTTAGCTTGTATTTGCCATTGTGTCTTCAGCCTAACAAATAAAAATTACATAAAGTCTGTTTTTTTTTTAAAGATAATTCCCCATGTCAAAAATTTAGTAACTTTGTTGGCAACACAAGCCTTTTCTACATAAAAAATTTGAAAGCATTGACAATTTTCCATTGTATTGCCAACATAATGTCATTTTGACTTTTATCTTAAAAAAAAAAAAACAAATTTTACGTAATAAATACCCGTTAGCTGGGTTGTTCCACGTTTTTCTCTAATTTTTCAAAATTTTATCATTTAGTTATAGTATTAGTATTGGTTTACTTGGCTTAAATTCAATTAGCTCAGCATTATATACATAAAACGATATACCTAAAGTGTGCTTTTTTTTAAAAGATAATTCCCCAAGTCAAAAATTTAATAATAGTTGGGGAGCTGGCGTCAAAAATATATATATATTTGAATATTTGTCAAATACCTGCAAAAATATATTTTGACAGGAAACCGAAGAAAATGCCATAAAATAAAAACTTTGAGGACGTCTGACCCCCTTTTTGCAACGAACTAGACGTCTGACGATTTATATACGTTATCTGTGACCTTCAAACAGATAATGTGCAAAATTTCTATACATTTTGAGCTTTGAGAAAACAGTTTAGATGCTTCTTAAAATTACAACTTTGCCCGCGTCCCAGAGCCAGCTGTCCCGGAACTCTGAGTGCTGACTGTACACTAGCATTCTAGCACTTAAGTACGACCTATTTTGAAAATATCCGCCTTGCGAAAACTCTTGCATGTTTTTGACGCCAGCTCCCCAACTATTATTAAATTTTTGACTTGGGGAATTATCTTTTAAAATACAGTGGCTAAATAAACCTTTACATACAGTGGCGACAATAGAGGTCCCGCCGCCATCTTGTTCCCAACCTCTTGTTACTTTTAAATATTAATATATAGGATTTAAATGGACATCTATCATAAAAAATTGAAATCGACGTATTCGATGACCATTATTAGGTCCATCAAATACGTTGTTTTCCATGATTTATGATGGACGTTCACCTAAATCCCATATATTCATTTTTAAAAGTAACAAGGGGTTGGGAACAAGATGGCGGTGTTTTCAATATAAATATACGGGATTTTAGAACCAATCAAAAATGAGACAGCAATTGTCGCCACTGTGGGTTATAGAGTCACTATATTTTAAAAAAAAGCACACTTTAGGTATATCGTTTTATGTAAGTATATAATGCTGAGCTAATTGAATTTAAGCCAAGTAAACCAATAACCAATACTAATACTAAATGATAAAATTTTGAAAAATTAGAGAAAAACGTGGAACAACCCAGCTAACGGGTATTTATTACGTAAAATTTGTTTTTTTTTTTTAAGATAAAAGTCAAAATGACATTATGTTGGCAATACAATGGAAAATTGTCAATGCTTTCAAATTTTTTATGTAGAAAAGGCTTGTGTTGCCAACAAAGTTACTAAATTTTTGACATGGGGAATTATCTTTAAAAAAAAACAGACTTTATGTAATTTTTATTTGTTAGGCTGAAGACACAATGGCAAATACAAGCTAAATTAATTAAATTAATTAATTAAATTAAATTTTCATGTATAGTGCATAGTGCGCGTTCTTTTATTCAGCAATGGATCCATCAATGACCGGTCTATGTTTGTCTAGTAAAGTTGAAAAATAAGACATTTGATAACGTCAACGAGTTTTGAAAAGTGTCACTTTAAATGTCAAAATTAGAAAAAGTAAATTGTGACATTCAACTTGCCTATCGCTACCAGCCTATAATTTTTTTCTAAATAAAATTTATTTTAAATTATGCGTGGACTTAGCGATGAGGCCCCCTTGACGCCGGAGGCCCTGGGCCCGTGCCCAGCGGGCCCATGCCTTAAGACGGCCCTGATCTGATTGGTTCAAATCAACAATCAAAACATGTCAATTTATTGTTGGAATACCATATATATATTTGTCAAATACCTGCAAAAATATATTTTGACAGGAAACCGAAGAAAATGCCATAAAATAAAAACTTTGAGGACGTCTGACCCCCTTTTTGCAACGAACTAGACGTCTGACGATTTATATACGCTATCTGTGACCTTCAAACAGATAATGTGCAAAATTTCTATAAATTTTGAGCTTTGAGAAAACAGTTTAGATGCTTCTTAAAATTACAACTTTGCCCGCGTCCCAGAGCCAGCTGTCCCGGAACTGTGAGTGCTGACTGTACACTAGCATTCTAGCACTAAAGTACGACCTATTTTGAAAATATCCGCCTTGCGAAAACTCTTGCATGTTTTTGACGCCACCTCCTGGACTATAACTATAACCGAATTTTCGCGACGAACTATTTCCATGATTTCATGAACACAAACGCTTTCGCGAGCATCTGATGACGTCATATTGAACGGCAGTTCGCCGGAAGCATGGACGCAGCTTCTAGCCAGCGTTCAAACTCATGACGTCACAGATGAACTATGGTTCGTCTTTAGATGGACTACATTCGTCGCGAGAATTCGGTTTATGTTGGCAACACAAGCCTTTTCTACATAAAAAATTTGAAAATTTGACAATTTTATATTGTATTGCCAACATAATGTCATTTTGACTTTATTAATTATGACCGAAGAAGGAAATTCCAAAGGCCAATATGAGGCCAATCTAACAATCTGTAATTTGTGATATGTTTATGGTAGCAACATTACATTATAACTTCAAAATTTACAACTCGCCGCAACATAAAACAACAATAAAACAAATAACAGTGGAAAATGTGGAAATCAACCAAATTAAATACAATGGAGTATAACGTTTGGCAACAAGGTGATGCAAAATCATACTACGTGACGTCATACAGATTCGCGCGCATTTATGGTCGTTTGAAATGCTTTTAATACGCGCGAAACTTTAAACATTTTTCACCAAGTTATTATTGAGTTTTAGGGAATAATATTTGGGGAATACTCTTTTAGGGCATAAATAAATGATTTTAAAAAATTAAAAAAAAAATTGTAATGTTCCCTATTCTCATGAGAAATAAATATGGTTCATTTTGTTTTTATGGTGCACATTTTCCTGTGAAATATTGAATATGAGCAGTTTTGCATTTAATTTATCGATATTGTTCTCATACGGCAACTATTAGTTTCAAATTGAAAAGTTTCGCGCGGAAAAACTACACTTTATTTTTTCCCAAGATAGATTTTGACATTGAAAACTTTGAAACATAAACAATAACGCTTGACCCTGATTGGTCGCAAAATGAGGTATTTCTGCAGGTTGACATCAGTTTTACAATAGCGACCAATAGCGGCATTGTTTATGTTTCAAAGTTGACAATGCCAAAATCTTTCTTGGGAAAAAATAAACTATACGTTCAACATGGCCGCTTTCGGTGACATCAAAGGCGTTTTCTCACGAGGCGAATGGTGCGAACTACGGTTTAAACCAATTTGTAGATGACGTCATCACTTGTGAACGCGAGAAAATGGGAGGTTTTAACCACAGCCGTATGTCAACGGGGAACAAGCCATGAGTCCGGTTCGAACTTCTTTGAATCAGGTTCAATGCGACGTCACTGGTTCAACGCAAGAATATACAGGTTCGAACCTAACCGGACCGGATCGAACCAGTTCCACCGCGAAAAAACAGCTCAAGTGTTCATAAACCAAAGTTAAGGGCAGGGCCGCAACTAGAACCCTCGGCGCCCAAGGCAAGTCCAAATTTTGGCGCCCCTCCACCGCCTTCTCAAAAGTAACAATAGATATAGTTGAGATAACGATAGAAAGTGAAGTTGACAGTTTGCGTTGACATTTCTAGTAACTTTTTTCTTTAGGCGTTAGCAATTCGATTCCGACAGCCGGGATAAACGACAGGGTCGTATTTAGAAAAATTATATACATATCAGAATTTTACTTTTAATGTTTGTTGCACTTGCACAAAATTTTATTGTTCAAGTCATTTTTAGACACTACAATTTCTTTATTAGTTAGAATATACAGGGGACAGGGTCTAGCAGTTCGGAAATTTTTGTTTCATAGTCAGATTGCAAAATTGCCTCCTTTTCTTATTTTTGACACAATCACTATAGCTCACACTACTATTTATAGTATACGTGTGAGCTAATAACTTTTCACTATCACCAGTCGAGTCAGAATCGAAGTTTATAATTACGGGCTGCACTTTACTCACAGGAATGATTATGTGTTGTTCCTTGTCATATGCGGCCCTAATTACCTCATGCGTATGTTTTACATAATGTGCCCATTGGTCTTTGGACACATTATCCAGCGGCTTCTGCCATGTCCCTAACCTAGACATCTTTTTCATTAAGGATCAGCTGGTCAAAACCTGGTGACCCGCGTCCATAATGGCATTGTCAACAACAAAGGACTTCTTTGTCTTGGGGACTTGTAGGAAGCTATTTCACAAGCTTGCTTTTGTAGAAGTTGTGTCAAAAGGGATAGCCATTGGCCTCCAACCACCTCTGCATATTGTCTTTCTTCTAGCTCATAACAGGCCATTTTTCAAGTAGCCTGCTATGATACGACGCATTATCCAAGATTATAATGGATGGTTCTGCTAGTTTGGGAAGAAAAACGTTTCGAAACTGAAACGACTTCACACAAAAATTCAAAATTCAAAGATCCGGATCTGATATTTTTATATGTCAAATCAAAATGTCATGTATCATTATTTGATAGTTGACAGAAAAGGGAACAGGTCTGGGGATTTTATTTACTTTCAACTGGTGAAAATAACGGTCAAAATTTAAATTCTATCGTGAATTCAACTATATATTATGACGCCATGATTTTATCGGGAACAGTTTTGGGACGAGTTCTCCAGACTGTCTAATAAGACATTCCAACGACCTGTCAAAAGAGCGTCATGGGCGGAAGTTCATTATCCCGTATATGAGAGATGAGAGTATGGAATTTAAAGCTTTTTAAAGTGCATTTTGTGGTTGTTTTGTGAATGAACTCTGTTTATTTTTTTATTCTATTGACTTCATTAGTGTTTTAGTGTCAAATTTTCTACACTCGCCATATTGAAAAATCACGTGGTTTGGAGAAATACGTAAACGAATGTTATATGTCAATCCTGAAGTTCTTGCTTAAATCCCATTTTTTTAGGACCGCTAGAACTGGTTTAGAAACAGTTCCGAACCGATTCTGGTTGATCCGCGAATCCAGAACCGTAACTAAAAATTCGGAATTTTGTGATCCGCGAACGCCAATACTTGAACTACTCATGCGAAATAGTTTCGAACCAGTTCCAGAATCCTTACCGCGAACAAAGCTATTGTAAAAGTAAAAGCTGTTTACGGAAACTATGATCGGGTTAACCCGATCGCCAGCAGACGTATTTTATCTTTTTTCAATCGTATTCATCGAGACTGAAAACACAATAGCAAATACAAGGTACAAGTGACAAGAGACAAAAATATAATAACACGTGTATCAATGCTATAACCCCAGAACAAATAGATTCAGGATACAATTTACTTGCCATGCCATGATACAAAATTTCGATTTTTTGGTATTTTGTATCTGTCTCTTGTACCTTGTATTTGTCATTGTGTCTTCAGCCTAAGGAAAGATAAAAAACATTCAGCTGCTGATCGGGTTAACCTGATTATAATTTCCGTAAATGGCTGAATAGAAAAGAGTTAAAAGAGAAAATGCATGCAGCATGCAGAGGGCGCCCACGTCGCCCACAGTGCTCTTGCTCAGTTTGGTCGGATCAAAGCTCAACTCGAAGCTAATCTCTGGCTAACGAATGTCGAGCGCTACGTCATCAATACTTGAATTTATCACAGACATTGCAATTTGCTGCTGCTTTTTGCACGCGCACTGTTGACAAAGAGAGATGTAACAGAAGCAAAATAAATTTCCGTGCTACGACAAATGACGCGTAAAACCGTTGCATTTTTTTGGATTGTAAAATATGGATGGATTAAATTAGGCGCCTTCAGCGCCTCGAAACGCCGGCGCCCTAGGCGGGCACCTAGTTCGCCACCCCCTAGTTGCGGCCCTGGTTAAGGGTAGTTTACACTGACCGTGAATAACGAACGTGATTCACGCTTTCATGGTTCACCCTTGGGTCCTGAAGAACGATTGGTCCATGTTCAGCTCACGTCACGCTACGACTGATATTGAACCACCATAAATGGGTCTATTTGTGGTCTATTCATGTTCTACTCCTCCCACCTAGGAAATTACCTGCTCCCAATGACAAACTTACAGCGATTTCCATTTGTCGAACCAGCAAAAAAAATGTATTTTTATCCTTACATGTTACATGCTTTTAGAAAAAGATGCGGATACACTCAGTTCGCCCTCAGGGCGAATCCCCACGGGCATAATTAGCGCAATCGGCATGAACGTCAATTCTACGCCATCTTTGGCGGAACATCCTGCAAGTAGCGCATTGTTTATTTTTTTGCCAGATTGTAATTAAAATTAAAAAACAACTTTGGAACTTTGCCTCAGCTGCTTTCCAGTGCCTAAATTGTTAGAGTATCATGCTCCTGGAGTGTGACGCTCTTGACCTGTTGTACGACATAAGCAGCACTGGAAATCTCAAGTGTGACGTCTGACCGATTTTGCTTGACATTTTGTTATGTTTTTTCTATTCATCAATAGTTTTTTGAAGCCCTTCATAACTTAAATTAGGTACTTGAAATGTAATAATTGAACACGATGACGAAGGATACGAAACCCAAGTACGAAACCGTCGAAACCGAACGAAAATAACCTCAATTTTCTTAACCCCTACCATTTCGGACTTTAGGAGCATGAAACACCGAAATAAAGGTTGGTGCTTGAGGGAGCAGGGGACAATGAAGTAGAAAGAAGGTTTGGAATTGATTCCAGAATGAGATAGCGCTAGTAATAAGGGCAAAAAATCTATTGGATCTCCCATATCTTTCACTCTAACTCCGAGTGAGATAGCGCTAGTAAGGGCATGAAAATCTCACGGATCTCTTATGTTCTCTCACTCTAATTTTGGCCGCAAATATATGTGTTGAGTAGATAGGCAAAGGGCTTTTCCAACCGTTTTACTACTTCATTGGGCAGGGGATAACAGAAATGAGTAGTTCAAGTGTACGGAACTCTAAGCACTGGAACGCGCGAAGTGAGTGTGGAGCCAGGGCCGGTCCAATAGGTATTTTATGCCGAGGCAAAGTTCAATTCTGGTGCCCCCCTTCTCAAATTGATTTGTCAAAATGGTTAAAGATCAATATGATAAACAATGAATTTTAGGCTATCGCTTAGAGAGTAAGGCAAAAAAGTTACTTCATTTTTTTAGAAGCGTATATCATACGTTTACTTATTACATGAGGTCTGTTCTCACAGAAATCACAAACCAGTCGGAGTGTTTTTGATTGGTGCAAATCGCCAGAAACTAGTTTTCTGATAGTTTATAACCAATGAAATTCGCGCTGATAGGTATTGTCTGGTTAGTCAAACGGCGAACTGCAATAGAATTTGCTGCTTTGCCAAACTTGACGGAAACTGTAATAAACAAGTTGGTGACATATTCATTTTTGCTATATGGGCATGTGTGGTATTTTGAAATAGAAAAAAATCCGACAACATTGCGAAATGACGGATGTGGAGAGGCGTGATTATTCAGGAGCATGATTCTATTGGATAGAGCCTAAGGTTAGAGCCTGAACGACAGTACAGTGGCGGTTATTCGCGAAACTTTTAAAAAAATTCTAATAATTTTATTGGTTCATTTCCTTGGTGTTTTCGGTGCTACTGAACCCAAAGACATGGCTGTCATCAAGCGGTGTCAGTTGAGGTGTCAGCGAATATTCTTGGGTTACGCCCCACTTTTCTTCCCCCTTTCGTCGCTATCAATATTCCACTTGCCAGACTATTAGTACGGGATACGAGGCCTATTTCATCAAATCATTTCACACCGTCTTGCATTGTTATCATCAGTTAGATAATATGGTGCTGAAATGCACTTGTGCAAGGAAATAGATGGGAGTGGGGGATTCCACTGAAAAAAATGTTTAAGAAGATGTCGTCAAAAACGAAGAAAATATATAATTATACACCGTCTTGGATTCATTTATTCAGTTAATTTGTACACAAACAGAATTGGATCAACCTATGCAAGACGTTTTCATGGGGGTTTTGGGTTGCAATATTAGATATAAAGTGTCAATTTTTGAGTGGGGTCAAATATCATTTTACACCACTCCACTGTGGATTTAGATTAAAGCTTGAATGCAAGATAGCCACTGGATACTAATGCAAGACGTCCTGTGGCGGGATTACGGGCCGCAAGACGGAAGTTAATGCGTTGTCTTATGAGAGAATGAAAAATCATTTTACACCGTCTTGCACTAGCACCAATGGGGAAAACAGAATACATTGATAACATTTTTGAAAATACAAGACGTTCTAAATAAGAAAAAAGGACTGCAAGACGGAGATGAAGATGACTAACTTTGACGGGGGTCACAATCCACCTGGGCACCTGGTATAAAGGTGAATAATACTCCAAATAACAAATTACGCACATTAATTTCAGATTTTTTTGCTATTGTCCACGTGGATTAATTCTATTTTGCAAAATTGCATATCTCTACGAGCATCAAATGAAAAAAGATTGAAAACTGTTGATTTTTTTTGACGGCTTATGATCATTTAAGTTCTTTTTGGGGTAGATACAACACATAACTCATACCGGATTGTAAGCAATACATTTGAAAAAAAAAAACATTACATCACTTTTATTAAATTGTTTTAACAAAGATTTATAACAAAACAGGTGACACACTGCAGAAATGAAATAAGTCTTAAAAAACTTGATGCAAGAAACAGGAAATCTGTTCCATTATCACACGATACATATATTCAAATGAGGCAGAGAGCACACTGGCGAAATAATTTCTGCTTTGTTTTTCAGAAACTCCAGTGTCCTCCGTCTCATTTGAATGTATGTGTCGTGTGATAATGAAACAAATTTCCAGTTTCTTGCAACAAGTTCCATGAAACTTATTTCTCCAGTGTGTCACCTGCCCAACTAATCAGTTCCACTTCCAAAATCAGTATCTTCAAAATCTATAGGAGTGTATTCGTACGTAGTTTCTTCTACGCCAAGGTCTTCATTGTCGCTGCCATCATCCTCACTCGTATCGAATTCGTATTTGACGTCCGTATTGGAAATTTCCTCATCATCGTCTTCATCACTATCTTCACGATCTGAAAGTTTATATGTATATGATTAAATAGAAGCTGTTTGCAACATGTATTTTTGTTGTCGTTGACGCTATATCATTTTCTGGAATTACCTATAACAATATCGCTGATAACTCCTGTAGGTAATGCTGGACCATCAAACCAATTAAATACTAATTTATTTCCCTCCAACTTCCAGCCGCTTTCAGTTGGACTACAGGGTAATATTTGTAACGGGTGTTTCAGATGTGCATGTCGCCACATATGACCTATGTATCTACTTCGTGACAAATGCTGACGAAGCTCTGCTTGACAGGGTGGAATGGTCGACGCGTCGAAATCCATCAAGCGTTTCATAATTCGCTCCTTCGAATTTTTTGTTTGGTACACTTTAGAAAACAGCCCTATATATTTTTAATATATATTTTTAATATGTTTTTACATTTATCTAATAAAGATTCATTCTCGAAAAGCTTACATTTTTCATTTGATTCTTTCCGACAGAAAATGCATAAAGCCATCGTACGTAATCTGCTAGAAGAAAAATTATTATTTTTCAATAATACTAGCTATGACATACTTACGTTCTGTTATGTTCAACTATAGATCTCGGGAATAATGAGTATTTATTTTTTTTTTTTTTAATTTTTTCGAAGCAGCAAAAAATGACAGATCTGTCTGAAATTAAATTATAATTCCTGTATTCAGCAGACTCCCCTGTTGAACTGCTATGGCAACTGTCATTTTTCATCTATATGATTTAGAAAAGAATGAACAGTGAACGGGTTCAGTAAATAACTCAATAGTTCAGTGAAAAAAAAAACGGATTTATGTAATTTTTTCCCCGAAAAAACGTCTTGTACTGATGTATTACTATTTCTTAACATATATTCTTTCGGCGAACATACGCATGAAGTGGTGTAAAATGATTTTTCATTCCCTCATGAGACAACGCATTGACCTCCGTCTTGCATCCCGTCATCCCGCCGCAGGAAGTCTTGCATAAGTATCCAGTGGCTATTCTACATTCAAGCTTCAATCTAAATCGACAATGGATTGGTGTAAAATGATATTTCACCCCTCTCAAAAATTGACACTTTATATCTAATATTGCAACCCAAAACCCCCATGAAAACGTCTTGCATAGGTTGATCCAATTCTGTTTGTGTACAAATTAACTGAATAAATGAATCCAAGACGGTGTATAATTATATATTTTCTTCGTTTTTGACGACATCTTCTTAAACATTTTTTTCAGTGGAATCCCTCACTCCCATCTATTTCCTTGCACAAGTGCGTTTCAGCTTCATGTTATCTAACTGATGATAACAATGCAAGACGGTGTAAAATGATTTGATGAAATAGGCGTCGTATCCCGTACTATATATGTGATGTCTGTGAGAACAGATCTATATTGTAGATATAAAAAAAAAATAGACATACAGGGTGTCCGGAAAATGCCGTAAAAGCTCTCTACTACGTAGTAGGGGACACTCAAGGAACTCCAGAAAAATAATTTAAAAAATCTGGTGGTATTCTTAAGAAACTTATTAGCATTTTAATGTTTATTAAAATCGGCAACACTGAAAATATCCCGTTGACAATTTGTCACAGAATTAAATTAAATCCTATGCAATAACCTGGAAAATTCGAAGGTGACTGAAAAATGTTGTCAGATCAATTTTTCCTGTTGCAATTTAGAGATTTTGCAATTTTCATAATGCGTTTGAAAGGTTAACAACAAATTTTTTAAACTAATATGTAATGAATCAACAAAAGATATCTAACACTTTGTACAAAATACTGCAATTTGAAAGAAGCATCAAAAATAAGGAAGTTGAATTCCCACATTTACCTCTTCATATTTCCAAGAATGGTCGAGAAAGATTTTTTAAATTATTTTTCTAGGGTAAGTCAAAGGATCCCCTACTACGTAGTGGAGAACTTTTACACTATTTTCCGGACATCCTGTATAATATGTATTTTTCAAATTGACTAAACACAAAAATAATTTTCCAAAACTAATTAAATTATCAACACTAAAAATGAACCAGTCTGGCATTACATCTTGCAAAGTCAGAGATGAGTTCGTTGATAGGTTTATTCTCTAAGAAATCACAAACCAGAGGGAATTTCATTGGTTGAAAACAGTCATAAAACTGGTTGTTGGAGATTTGCGCCAATCAAAAACGCTCTGGCTGGTTTGTGATTCCTCTGAGAACAGACCTGCTATAATTTACACCATCTAACATGTTTTAACCATCGGGATCGAGTGTGTTCAATGGTCGAAGGTTATAACATTTTCAATTCTGAGAGCGAAAGTCCATTCAATCAATCTGTTTTGAGACAAAGAGGATCGAAAGTGCCTTGATGAGCGGTGACAGATGACAGTGGTGATTCGTAAATTTACTATTACCGGACAATGTTGTTTGATCTTCTATTATCTCCCTATCATCCTTCAAGGATGATCCTTGTGATATAGAACTTTTTTTTTTTTATTTAACTTGTTCACTCGAAATAAATTTGTTGTCAATTTGGCGCCCCTAATTGTGGCGCCCTAGGCGGTTGCCTCGGTTGCCTGTGCCTAAATCCGGCCCTGTGTGGAGCACTCCTGAGCTGCTCAGGAGTAACTCAAGTAGGTCACTGGAAACTGGAAAGCACCTCTCCATTACGCCGAAAAGTTCAACAAAACCCAACTTTTTGACGTAACGGAAGCGTAATGTCAAAAATTCAAGATGGTTGTACTGCCGCCAATGAAATCGCAAAAATTAAATCCCGTGATTAGTTACGCTTACGTCAATTACGCCCGTGAGGATTCGCCCTGAATGACAAATGGAAATCGCCATTAATTGAAACACAAAATGTCACAATACGCCAAATATAGAAACACCACGTAAAAACCACATTTCAATGCAGTCGAAGGTACGAGCGATTATTTCTGACAGTTTGCAAAGAGTCAGAGAAACTTGTGAGAGCAGACCTTAACGTTGTATTTACAAACAGTTGACGTCACAAGTACCGACATCTTGAAGGTAATCGTTTTCGCGCCAACGGAAATAATTTGAAATTTTATATATTCTTTTTATTTTAATGGGGACATACAATAGAAAACATGTATTTTATATTTGAAAACATAGAGCAATAAGAAAAAAAATAATTTGAAAAATATGATTGTTCCCTATTATTCAACTGACCTGTGAATGCTTCTTATGACACACAAATTAATCATAAATTGGATTCAACAATAATTTTAATACAAAATAAAAATTGAATAATGAGCAATGGCGGACAAGCGGTCTAAGGGACAAACTTCTCTAGTCTCTCATTTTCCATCTACCCTTCGGAACGGTACCTACTCTTTTCCTGTGGCGTGTCCCCGTTCCCAAAAACTTCACAACGCATACATGGTTGCAACATTCACTTTTATTTAGTAAACGTTTTAAGATTTGAAGAAATAATATTTTGAATAGGAATAGGTATGGTTTTCCTCAACCTAAACCAATATGTATTCACTTTTAGGCACGGTTGAACCAAATAGTTGTCTTTAAGATGTGAATTAACGACTTATGGACGGACATCTTAGATGTTTTTTTTTTTTTTTTGGTCTTCAGACGTTCAGACGTAATTTAGACGACCTAAAAAAGGCGTCTTCAAGACTTTCGCTCTCTGCTCTGGGTTCTTCTCAGAAATCGTGCAAGATTACAGTATCAATTTTTATCCAAACTAAACACATTCCTCCGAGCTAATATTCCATTTTTTTTTTTTCAAGATGAACATAAATTTAATGTTTCAGGAAATTTCACATGTATATCATGTATTTCATTGGCAATTTACATGTGTACCTACCTAAGAATTAATCATTGATTCGCTCCATCAAAATTTAAAAAACCAAGAATTTAATTAATCAATTTATATTGTCACGGATACCGCTAGGTACACTTGAAACTCACTTCAAAAACAATAAATAATAACTTTTATGCACGATCGGGCGGTAAATTAAACTTACCGCCCGTCTCTTTTAGGAGATAAATCAACTAGAATTATTTATTATATTCACCGGCCAACAACTATACCTACATATATTATTACCAAAATTGGTGTGGATAACCATGAAAAATATAAAAGTTGTTGATTTTTGATGTAAGATTTGCAAATACAAAAGTTGCCAGTTTTTCAGTGGAAACGCGCCTTTACCTTTATAGGTATAAAGGGAAAGACTTTTTCGTTTCGAGAACAAGAAGAAAAAAAAATCCATTTCAGCTTTCACTAGAAATACCTAGAAAACTTAACAATTTACAAAATAAGTGAAATTTATTTATATTAAAAAAAAATCTTAACATTAACAATTTATTAATTTGCGTATAATATTTAGTATAAGATGCAGTAATAAAAAAATTGGTGTCTTAATGTATGGTTTGGCCTATTTAATGATTTTGGACTAGTTAGGTATTTTAGAACTATTGGCAACAGCGTAACGCGCGAATTTGAATTATGACAGAAATGCGCGCCATCTCGTATCCAGCATCTAAAATACCAAAGCCTGAATTGAATTTGGAGGCTCGCTTTCGATAGCGAGCCTCCAAATAGCGTCGCAGATTTTTACCATTTGACTGGACGTCTATTCGTAGTATTTAAATCTATGATAAAACGTAATAATTATTTTGGGCGTTAAGTGCCGTTAACCACCCTCGAATATTGAAGACCTCCCCTACTCTCGGGCGGTAAATGACACTTACCGCCCTTAATACTTAACACGTTCACTACCGCCGGCCACTATAGTGGTCATTACGGTTTCCTGTTGTGAACCGCGGTCACTAATCTGACCCATATATTCCTACTCTTTTATTCACTAAAATTTTGAAGCGGATCGTGAATGGTGCGGTTATTAGGTACTTTGGTCCATTCCTAATGTTTCTTCTCCGCGCAGAGCCACCATAGTGGCTTCTGGTTCTTTAGCGTTGCTGTATTTTGTGATATATGCCAGGTGTATTATAGTACGTTTCCTTCTATACTTCCATCGGACCAACCACTCCAAGGTAAAGGACTCAATCCCGTAGGATCCAAAGACGGCACAAGATCGCTTAAATACAGTTCCTTTAATAATTCTCATTGAAAAGAACACTTTCAGGAACTACTCAATAGAGAATCACAAATTACAGATGATATCTTCCACAGAAACCAATACAACAAGAACTGAGCAAGGTTCCTAGATTAGAGGAGGTTGAAAAGGCAATCAGACAACTACAGAACAATAAATCAGCTGGTATTGACGGCATTCCTGCTGAATTAGGTGCCCAAACTCACTATAAGTAAAATATGGGTTACTGAGACTGATATTTTTCTGTAATATATTTCGTGGAATCAGATGTATTTTCCTATATTATGTTAAAGGCCATTGAAATGGCCGTTGCTCTATTCTGATGTCAAGCAGGGCCCCCGCTACCATAAGCGCAAAGGCGTGCGGCGAACGCGGGCGGCATAGCCAAGGGGCGGCAAATCGCATGAGAGAAAAATATATGCAAAAAAAAATTGTAATTTAATTTATTAAATATTTATTAATTAAATTTTTTTCCTGAAGTGTTTAAATTATTTTCCTTTTTATTCAAATGCCAGACACCTGATTCTCGAAACGCCCAGTGCTTGTCTGGGAACTGGGAATAAGTGCCCTATCCCACTCAGTTCCATGTAAAATCTCATGTGAGTCAGACAAAGACTGAAAATTAATAGAACCCTGCCCTGCGCCCTCGTGCGTATCGAGCTCGGTATCGAGCGAGAATCAGGCTGCAGGTCGCCTCTTAGTTAAATTTTCCTGTTGGTTCTTGCAAAATTACTGTGGACTATTATTATTTATGTGGTTATTAAAAAACCTTAACTAAGGGGCGTCAAAATATGAAATCGCACGCGGGCGGCTTCAGGTCTGGCGCCCTGGCGGGGGCCCTGATGTCAAGGACCACTCACAGACCAGTGGCTAATTCAAGTGTTCAAATATTCATAATACTTTTAAAGATATTATACTTGGTCTATAACAAGTGACAGCCCTTTAACGCTCGGTAGTGAACGTGTTAAATAACTATTATTGACAGTGTTGCCAGAGGTGGTACAATTGTACCAGATTTGGTATCATTCGCTTTGAAAAAGTACGCAGTACGCTGGTATTTCTTTTTTTTTTTTTTTTCAAATTCTTAGTCTTAGCCTACTGCCTACTTACTCTAGTGTCGATCTTCTAATCAATTTGTATCTCTGTATCTAAATTCGATATAACAATAATTTCTGATTTGTAAATAGATGGCGCCACCAATGTAACCGTTCTTGGTTGACGTAGGGCTAGTTCTCAATAGCAGGTCATCCCTGGGATAAGCATAATTTCAAGGTAAACATAGCAACTGAGCCGCTTTCCAGTATGGGAGTGTGACGCCCGGAGCTACTCGGGGCGTGGAGCCCCCGAGCTGTACGTACGCGTCAACCTATCAGCTGTCACATCTGTGGGTGGCTATTTATCTATTTATTTCTTGTTAAATCTCAAGATTGAACATTTTAAAATATATAGTTTTGATTATCTTTCATTTTTGATAAATAAAAAAACAAACTGCACAAACAAACAGATAATTATTTTTAAAATTTGACATATTTGACACTAAGACAGGCGTCTCACGCCATGATACTGGAACGGTACAAATCTAGTGCGTGGCGCCCCCGAGGTGCTCTGGAGCGCGCCAATTTGCATACTGGAAAGCGGCTCAGGACACGCTTACCCTGGAGTTAAAAGCAACCCGGATGTGACTCGCTATTGAGAAACCGACCCGTAGTTTATGTTTAGTTTAGGTTTTCACTTTTCATCAAATCAAAACAAAACATGCTTTTATCGTACTGGATTAAAAATAATCCTCATTATCAGGAAACGCATGCGCATTATCAGTTGGTACTTTTTTACTGAATCTGGTACAATTTTGTCTTTAATTTTGGTACAAAAAATTTTTGCTCTCTGGCAACACTGATTATTGAAAAAAATTCAGGTACTCATACGCAACAAAGCTCTTATAGACTGACTGTAACATCTGTAACTGAGTAAGCGGCATATACAGGGTATCCCAGCCAAGAGTGACCCATTTTAAATGCCTATAACTTTCAAACCAGGGTGTCCTAGCCAGGGCCGCAACTAGAACCCTCGGCGCCCAAGGCAAGTCCAAATTTTGGCGCCCCTCCACCGCCTTCTTCAAAAGTAACAATATATATATTTTTTGATGCTTTGGTTTTTGCTTAAAATTTTTTCATGTAGCAATTTTGTTCACAAAAAGTCAGTCTGTCAGCCCGTGAAAACTGGAGGTCGATATTTGGTCTGGTTCCAAAAATATTTAGCTGGAAAGTTAGGCGAAAAAATGTCCTTGCTCGAAAAGCAATTGTCTAGCAGTTTATTTAAAAAATTGATGTACGGGTCTGTTCCTTATAATTAGTGCGGCTTCTACAACTTGAAGAAAAGAAAATACAAAAAAAAGTTAAACACAAAAGTTGTAGGGTTTCATCTCTATTATCTTTCGTACATGTCAAAATGGGCAAATGACGGGGGCCAACTGTCATAATGACATCAATTGCATTTTTTAAATGGAACACTCTGTATATTTTTAGCTAGGATGATAGATTTTTTCCTTCTGATTTCAAATATATCGGGTCTTCAAAAAAAAAAACCAATCAAAGATTGCTGTAGTTTTTTAAACGTATGTCTTAGCTATATTTTTCTTTAATTTTGTCAATGAACTTTAATGTCAAAATGTCATGTCAAAAATCTTGACCAATAAAGGAACAATAATGCGACGTACGTTTTAAAACCCATAGCAATCTTTGATTGGTTTTTTTTTTGAAGACCCGATACCATATATGTTGTTATTTGATTCAGCTGTTTTTACGCTATTCAAGTTTAAAAATGCATTTACATTACATTTAGGTCTTTCCTGGGTTTCTAATGGCCGTTTTACAGCTAGCAATTCTATCTGCAACATGCATGAACGAGGGCATGCGCAGAAGTGAGTCAGCTGATTGGTTTCTGCAAGATTCTTGAAACTTGAATGGCATTGCATGCAATCGGTTTGGTGCCATTTTTCTTGAAGGTTTTCGTGCAAGCTTGCGAATTTTTAGCAATTATGATGCTTAAAGTTGCTGCTATTGCTTTCTTCTTTTTATATCGACTTATAATATTACTTTTTTTATTTCTGGAAAATACAAACATCAACACTGAACATTAAAAACAAAGAAATATGGTTAAGGTAAGAGAAGGAAACAAGTCAAATTGCAAGGTGTAAAACGATGTGCAAGAAATCTTGCAATTTTTTTGCATGCAACAAATTGCATTCAAGTTTTCTTGCAAGCTGTAAAACGGCCTTAATATCAATGATAAGGCTTGCTCAATGCAATTTTAAAATGAAATAGCGCAAAAACAGCTGAACCAAATATCAACATATATGATATATTTGAAATCAGAAGAAAAAAATCTATCATTCTAGCTAAAAATATACAGGGTGTTCTATTTAAAAAAACGCAAGTGCTGTCATTTTGACAGTTGGCACCTGTCATTTGCCCATTTTAGGCATTTTAACATGTGCAAAACATAATAGAGATAAAAATACCTTATAACTTTTGTATATAACTTTTTTTTAGTATTTTTTTTTTGTTTAAGTTGTATAGAAGCAGCACTAATTATGAGGAACAGACCTTGTACATATTTGAAATGAATTTTAGAATTAATGAAGAAGTCATCTTACAATCGATGATTCAGATAATAGCATAACATAACAGCTTCTTCCTCGCGGTTCCACCGGCCGTTAAATTTAAAAGAAATTGGACTATCTATAAATAATTTAGAGTAATTCAACAGACAATATTTTTAAACAACAATGAATAATATGTATTATCTAAAAACAACCTAGATAAGCTGTAGAATTTATTCAAATAATATAATTTTGTCATCGTATTTAGCTTCGCTGATGCTACATAATAAATCCAAAAGTGCAACAGCTTTTGCTTTGGAAATATTAGCAGACATTTTTCAAATTTTTATGTACGGTACATGTAAACAAAAACAAAACAAACTGAAATGGAATATAAAAATTGCACTGAGTGCACCTCCGTGCAACAAATGGAAAACGCCATTATTTTATAGCGAACAGTTTTGGAACGAGTTCTCCAGACTGTCATATGCCTCATTCTCACTTGCTCGAAATTCGCTCTTTTTTTGAAATTGCTCCGACAATTTGACGTTTTATGCGTGTATCAAACGTCAAATTGTCGAAGCAATTTCAAAAAAAAAGAGAAAATTTCGCGCAAGTGAGAATAGACACTTTAAGCAGGTCCTGAATTTCAAACGTATCCCTATCCACATCGATCTGCGCATGCTCAGAATAGATACGGTTGTTTCGTTGCGTTGCTTTATCCGTATCGTATCCGTATCCGAAAACGTATCTCAATCATTCGACACTATTGAGAGATCTTCCTGTCAGTTATCACTAAAATTACTTTAACAATATAAACACAGTACTTATGGATGAAAAGAAAGCCTACAAACATAGATACAAAATCAATTCAACACTTTTTGAAGTTAGAAAACGTTTCATTCAAGGATACGATCGTTTACGTAATGTATGGCCATGCTTAAAATGATTTTAGGCGGTCAACGTAAGTCGATGCGCTTACGGATGCGGATACGGATACGTAGAAAAATTTGGGTTATGCTTAAAGTGTCTAATGAGGCATAATACGTAAACGTACGTTATGTATGTCAATCCTGAAGTTCTTAGTTCTTGCTAAAATCCTAGGATCGCTAGAAATGGTTCAGAAACGATTCTGGTTGATCCGCGAATCCAGAACCATAACTAAAAGTTCGGAATTTTGTGATCCGCGAACGCCACTACTTAAACTGATGCGCATGTGAAATAGGTTCGAACCAGTTCAGGGGTCGTATTTTCGAATTCATTCGAGTACATTTCGTACACGAAATTTGACTGACAGCAATGTAAATTAAATGGGGAGCATTCGAAATCGTATCATATTTCGTATGCGATATTCGAAAATACGACCCTAGAATCCTTACCGCGAACGAAGCTATTGTAAAAGTAAAAGCTGTACACAGGAAAGATAGAAAAAATTCAGCTGCTTCATAGTTTCAGTAAACAGCTAAATAGAAAAGAGTCTGAAGAGATATTGCATGCACCATGCAGAGAGCGCCCACGTCGCCCACAGTGCTCTTGCTCAGTTTGTTCGGATCATAGCTCGACTCGAAGCTAATCTCTGGCTAACGAATGTTGGGCGCTATGTCATCAATACTTGAATTTATCACAGACATTGCAATTTGCTGCTGCCTTTTGCACGCGCACTGTGTTTGACATAAATTATATGATTACTATCGATATTCGTATTGCTGATTGTTGATGGTTGTCAAAGAGAGATGTAACACAATCAAAATAAATTTCCGTGCTACGACAAATGACGCGTAAAACCGTTGCATTTGTATGGATTGTAAAATATGGATGAATTAAATTAGGCGCATTCGGCGCCCCGGATCCGCCGGCGCCCTAGGCGGGCGCCTAGTTCGCCACCCCCTAGTTGCGGCCCTGGTCCTAGCTACCTGCGGTTTGCGCCATTCGATTTCTCTTGACATGAAGTTTTTTCTAGTAGGTTGCAATTTTTTTTGAAACTTATACAGGGCGAGTAAAAAAAAATCCGTTTTTCAATATCGAAATTCTCCACTATTTTTAATGGACCACCCAGTAATTATATCACAACGTCAAAAAAAAGTTTGTTCAAGGTATCCATGTACGAAACGTAAAAAGTCAAAATCGAAATCTTGGTATTTTGCAAATGCATATTTTCAAAGCTTGGAACTTATGTTTGCCTAATAAAAAGTTAATAAAAACTGCATAAACTATACAAAATGCTGTATATGTATATGTTAGTCATTCTGTTCCAGGCATTTATGGATCAGTAAATAGTTGAATGAATTGTGTAACATTTCCTAGAGAATTGCTTTCATGACATTACAAATGGTCCGCTTAAGATCTTCCAGGCCATTTGAGCAAAGTATTACCGCATCTTTTCTTGACCTAACTCCAAAGAAAAAACTCTAGGACTCTCAAGTCAGGAGAGTAATCTATAGGACCAACTCTCCTTATCCGTCTTTCCCCAAATGTCATATCTAGTGATTCCCTTGCTATTAAATAATAATGAGGTGGGGGCACCATCCTGCTGAAAATAGATATCATCCAAGACACTCTTCTGTCTTAACTGTAAGAAAAAGAAAATATCAGGGTATACCAGTTTCTGTTATCGCTGGTTCATCAATGAAAATGGTCAGGGCTGCCGCTACCATGTGTGCAAAGTGTGCATCGCACACGGGCGGCCAAAAATAGGGGCGGCCAAAGCAGACCCCATTGATTAGTTATTTTTGTATCTAGTGCGACTATTTTTTTAACTCGGCTGCGCCTCGTTAAAAAAATCAGTTCTCGATCACCAAAGTAGCATTTCGCGCACGAGTTGCAAACAATATTTTTTCTACAAACGTCAAAAAATGACAAGGTTCGCGCATTGAAAACAACATGCGAAGTGACCCTTTTTTTCACTTTCCTATGTTACCATGACACCGTGCGCGAAATAGTGTGCGAAATACCTATTTCGCGCACTGCACGTAAATTATGTGAGATTTTTGTATTTTACCATTTGTGGTCCCCAATCAAGCAAAAATCAAAAATGATGCAAAAATCGAAGAAATCATTACTAAGCAATAATTAACACTTCAAAATTTTATTTATTATTTACAATGTTAACATTAATGGTACAGCCGGTACACGAACCAATATTTATCCCGAGCAAAAAGTAAAATGAATACTGTTGCTAACAACTGAATCCATAAATACTGAATCTGTAAACAACTGGCATTTTATTTCCATAGTTATTATTCACCTTTCTGATTTTATTTTGGAAACATATTTTAAGCCAGTTCCACACTATAACTGTTATATTAAACTAAGGTGTATTTTTTCCCAAGATAGATTTTGACATTGTCAACTTTGAAACATAAACACTACCACTTGGCCCTGATTGGTCGCAAAATGAGGTGTCCCTGCAGGTTGGCATCAGTTTTACAATGCATGTCGCGCTACTGGCATCTTGCGACCAATAATGGGCATTGTTTATGTTTCAAAGTTGACAATGTCAAAATTTATCTTGGGAAAAAATACAGTTTGTAAGCATATTACTAAATTTATTTTAGAACAATAATTACGAGGTATATCTACCTACATATTTTAACGTTTGTAGAAAAAATACTTTTTTCTGATGACATTTTCACACTCATTTCCGTTCGAAAAATGTCACATTGGTTTTATTTACCTTAACGACGTGCACGAAATATTTCGCGCACTAGGGCACGAAATACTTCGTGCACGCTCAGTGGTGATATTTCCAAAATACATAAATGGGCGAAAATTTAGCTCATATTTTCTGGAGTACCTACCCACTTAAATTGAATAAGAGCAGGACATTGAACTTTTTTGATTCACCCTCGAAATACATTAGGATTACGGTTTCACTCACTTTTTTGACAGTTTTGTGCGAACATCATCATTTTTTGATTTTTCGGACAAAAGGTTTGCTGCAATTGCAGAACTAGCTGTATTATTATATTGAGAACTACAAATTCTTCTACAATTTCTATTTCTAATCAATATTTTTTGCCGAAATGACGCCGCGTCGGTCAGACCTTGGGAAAAAACTTTGACAAGCAGTGTGTCATGGTGTGTCATATTAATTTTTTTTTCCGTAGCAACCATTTAACAGGCTGTTCTGAAATAGAATTTCCTTGAATTATTTGATTTTGATATTACCCAAAACTATTTCAATTCTGTCTGTAGAAAAAATGTCGTTTGCAACTCCTGCGCGAAATGCTACTTTGGTGAACTCGAACGATTTTTTGACTCCGCTTTGCGTCGTCAAAAAACTTTCGTTCTCGTTCACCAAAATGACATTTCGCGCACTAGATACAAAAATAACTATTTTCTAAAAACTCCTAGGCCGGAAAAGTGATTACTGAGGAATGAATAGATAACAGACGGAAAACACTGATCTAGGAACGTCACAAAAGCATTCCTCTTTTTTTTTATTCCTGAGCGATCGCAGAAAAAATGGTGTGTTTTTCAGAGGAAAAGCACATTCTCGGCCGACGGTGTAAGTTGACGGGCAAGGCGCAGCCGAGGCCAGCCAACACGTCACTTTTCCACCTAAATACACAATATACTATTATAAGCTCAGTCTACATAGAAAATACTGGAATGCATGCATATTATTTAGGTATCCTTCTTTTTTTTTATATCCTAATCGAAACAGAAATATTATTGTATAGTATCTAGCTTTAATACTGATTTTGCCGATTTTGCCGAATGTTGGATATTCCTTTAAATTTTTGAGTAAGTATTCAACTATTTACTGTTGATATAATTATCTATATGAAAAAAGTAACTATGCAACTTTTAATTTTTTTTAAAAATATGTATTGGTACCTAGCAGCGGCGGCTCGGCAGGGTAGGCAGTGCCTCCCCTGCAGTGAAAGATTTTCCCAATGTTTTTTTGAAGGCCTAAAATAAACGTTTTTAGGCGTGCGTGGCACCCGAAAAAGTTTTCTGCCTCCGGGGGTGTCTCCGGCGGGCTTATGCGCCCCCGCTCTAAAATGATAAAAACCCAATCAGTTGAGTTGCACACGGGCGGCCTACACCTTAGCGGCGGCCCTGAAAATGGTCTGTATTCACCTACAACATGAAGTTGCATGCGTTTGCAAAAATACGAAAATTTCGATTTGGATTTTTTACGGCTAAAACTCAAGTTCAGGGACGATGTCTATTGATACCTACATGGATACCTTGAACAGGGCCATGCATAGGGGGGTGCGGCCGGTACAAATTACCAGGGCCCGGGTTCCGTAGGGGCCCGGCTGCATATTCATTTTTTGCCAACGCAACTGATATTCGGCTAGATTCGTGCCCTGCGCCGTGATGCGTTAGCAGAATATGAGCGTCGCAACAAGACGTTGGCAGTTCATGTGACTGTATGTTACAAGCATTTTATTCATAATTAGGTCCGATAAATGTTTTTTATTCGAAGGAAGGGAAGATAAAAGATAAAAAATTTATTTACACCAAAATTTCGGAAAACATTGGCTTAATTATTGTGTTAGATAGAATCAACGATCTCTTTGTATCTACCCTAACTATTTTATGGAGTTTGAGCTAAAAAAAATTTCAGGACGGGTTTGGCGGTTTGAATTAAGCACTGTCTCTGCTTGAAAAAAGGAAACAGGAAGACCATCGCCTAGTGCGGTTTTTAAACCAAAACTAACCCGAACCAACCCAAACTAACCAAAAATAACCCATACTAACGCAAACTAACCGAAACTAGCTCAAACCTACTAAAAAAGTTCTGGGACATTTCAGTAGACACAATGATTAATTTTTAAACTCTTAAAAAAAGGTATTTCTTCATGCGTTATTGCATTTCGCATTGAAACATGTGCCAACAACTAAAAATAACTGCCAATTTCCAACTGAATTTATTTAGAGATTATTTTCACGAATTCACGAACGCCAGGCAGGCTCTATAAACTGCCAACGTTAGTCTACTTCAATCATAATTTGCCTACGCTGTGCTCGAACGACCACGAATGCAGCCGAAGGTCCTATTACGTTGGCAGAAAATGAATATGCGGCCCGGCTCGCCATCTCGAAAGAAAAGTTTTATAGTTGAAACTATTTTTTTTTTTTCAACTCACTTTCGCATATAGGTACCCACAGTGTTTCAGAAAAGCTGGTCATGGTCCAACTCCCTTTATTCGAATGGAATACCCTATATAATATTGAATATTCGGATTCTACAGGGCCGTCGTTAGGGGTCGGGCGAGCGGGCAGCCGCCCAGGGCGGCCGTTTTATATGGGCGGCCAAACCATATCCCACAAAAATATTATGCTCTAACTAAAATTTACTCTTCCGTTACATTGTTCTCACCTACCCTCCACAAACAGGTTATACTGTTATACAAGTTATACCATCAAAATACCAATGTAACCAGTGTTCGCTATAATAGCTATTTATATAAAAAGTGTGTAATGTGTAAATTGAAGCTTTTTTCACGCATTCACATGAGTGAGAAAAGGGGCTTTACACACGTACAAAATTTTCTCTACTACTGACAATATTAAACCATAAATTTAAAAAAAATATACGCGCTAGTGTCTAAAAGTAACTCACTCCACAACCTAGGATGTAAAGTGTATATCACATTTTTAATGCAAACAAAGGGCAGCAAAGAGTTTTATTATTTCAAAGTTTATACCTATATCCTATTCATAATCCGATGTCCACAGGTAGGTTCAGGTAAATTTATCACCTCTCCCTATCAAATAGCATTGAAAGGTGATTAATTTTACCTGTACCTGTGGACATCGGATTGTGAATGGATAACACTTGTGGGTATTTCTGCCTTTTTGTGAAGAAACTAATACAATAACGATTTATTAAACTTTTTCAACGATTTTTTACGCACAAGTGGGTAAGGTGAATTACTTACGCACGGTAGTAGAAAAAAAAAAAAAAAAAATCCTTTTTGGCTCAAAATCCACGTTCTTGGTCGTGGCACCCGAAAAAATTTGTTGACTCTGGCGGCGCCTGCGGTGGGCATGTAGAGAAACGGGGGGTACAGTGACTCTATTACCCACAGTGGCGACAATTGCTGTCTTATTTTTGATTGGTTCTAAAATCCCATATATTTATATTGAAAACGCCGCCATCTTGTTCCCAACTATTGCTTATTTCAAATATGAATATATGGGATTTAGGTGAATATCCATCATAAAACAGGGAAAACGACGTATTTGATAGACCTTATAATGGTCATCAAATATGTCGATTTCAATTTTTTATGATAGATGTCCATTTAAATCTTATATATCAATATTTAAAAGTAACAAGAGGTTGGGAACAAGATGGCGGCGGGACCTCTATTGTCGCCACTGTATGTAAAGGTTTATTTAGCCACTGTAACGGGGGGCAGCGAATTTTCAATTTTTGCCAAAAGCCTAGCGACGGCCCTGGGATTCTATGTAAAATTCTGAGCAGATTTCATCTGATATACCCTATCATCTGTTTTGAATATTTTGGAAGTATTGACATCAGTTGAAAATTAACTTTTTTCTAAGAGTTTTGAATAATATGCGTAATATACACATCCATTTTCTATTGATCAATGTGAATGATTACTCATACACTGAGTTTTTTTTTTTTTTTTTCATTACTTAATTGTTTTCAACCAATGAAAATATCCTGGTCTCAGTACTCCACCATTTAAGAGCCAATCAGAAAATTCGACAAGATGACAACATACTTCAACCTTCCAATCGGTCATTTTGACAGCTGATTTGGACAAGACTTGTGCTAACCTAACCTCACTTTGCCCTCCAGCTGTCAGAATTTTCAATTAATTTTGTTACAAAAATTAAATAAAAAATCGCATAACTCCAATGAATTCATAACTCGTGCCTATTTTCTATTAATCATAGAAAAAGTATAGTATTCAACGAGCGGGTAATGATGGCTATTACTCACGAAGGATGAAGTTTGCACTACGAGCCGCAGGCGAGTAGTGTATAATCATCCGAGTGAGTAATAGCCATTACCTACGACTCCTACGAGACATGGCAGGCTGTAAAACTTAGACATTTAGGTAATTTAAGAGCAAAACCGTAAACCGTTATATTCATAAACCATCAATTAACACCAACTTTAAATTTAACCGGAAATTAATTTTAAATAGAATTTTGAATCATGTAAACCGATACTTTTGATCTTGATAACGAATTTGACACGTCATTGAATTTAACATGGTTTTGCATGGGACAAGATCTGCAATCTGTATGATGTGGTAAGAGCACATTCAAACCCCTGATTATTTTTAACGTCGGTCAAATTTGAAAACTGAGAACAAAAGTACCGGCACGTAATGTATTTCTCTCAATTAAGCGACAAGCGTACTCCGGTCGCTGCTGATGCGCGGTTCATTCTCCCCTTACGGCCCTCACGCGATCGGAATTTTTGTGAAGCAAAGAGGTTTCACTTCAAAAATACCTAAAAAAATTATACCCGAGGCATGTTTTTTTAACAACTTTTCATTCGTGACACTCAGAAAAGTTTGGGGGCTCCTTTAAGGGGGCCCGTTGGAATAGCTGTACTGGGGCCCGCGCGTGCTTAGCACGGCCCTGACCTTGAACATGAATCTTTTTTTTGACGTTGTGATATACAGGGTGTTCCATTAGAAACAGTGGAGAATTTCGATGTTGAAAAACGGATTTTTTACTCGCCCTGTAAATATGAGTTTCAAAAAAATTTGCAACCCACTAAAAAAAACTTTAGGCCAAGAGAAATCGAATAGCACAAACCGCAGGTAGCTAGCACACCTGGTTTAAAAGTTATAAGCATTTGGAATGGGTCACTCTCGGCTGGGACACCGTAACAAAAATTTCGATTCAGAAACAGAGCAACATATTTTTCACGCTGAACAACAGATGGACATTTTTTATTGGAAAAATTAATACCAGCAAGTGGAAAATACATCAAGTGGGTGCAACTTTGAACTAATTGGGGCAATTTGCGAAGTTCAACTCCTAACAAAATGCCATTTCGACGCAAATTTCAGCTACTTCTGGACAATCTACAATTACCGACAATGTATATTTATAGCCGACATTGTACTCGGGATTTATCTAGAAAAAGACGGCTCGAATAGAATATTCCCCGAATAGTTGCGCTGGACGCAAACAACTCGAATCCTAGAATCCTAGTTCTGCCGGGTTGTCGATGCATTTTCGGAACAATCTGATATGTAGAGAATTTTTGGAATTCGAAGAGGGTAGAAATCAAGTAGAAATAGCCCTTAAGCACATTTACAGGATATTGATGCTTCAAACTTAGTCTGGGGAAAGTCACTACGGGCGAAGTAGGTCAATATAATTTGGTTGAAAAAATTAAATATGGTGATTTGAGTTATTTTTCCAATATTTATTTGGAATTCTTGGTTCATACATGACATGCATGAATCGGATAAGAATATGAAATATGATGCTAATTTCAGCAACATCTTGGAGTAGGTATCTATTTGAGAATTATTCTGAATTATAAACTTGTCCAAGTTGTCCAAACCCCAATAAAACTTCCTGCGGACATGAGAAATGAATTATATCATTATACCTTATATATTTTTTTCCAATTTTTCCGAGAGTGGTATAAAATTAGGTTTTATAAGTTGATAACCTTAGATTATTAATAATAACCTGAGATAATAACCAACTTGGTTAGGATTCTTATTACATACATAAACGTTATTGACACTATGACGAAAGCAGAAAATTTGGTAATTTAATGTGATTTGGTGATTTCAAAGGCGATATTGTAATTTTTCTAGCATTTTTCAATTATATTTAGCAGGATAAAAATTTGAGCAGAAAATTTGTTTATACACTACAAAAATTTCTCTGTTCTTTGAAAATAACTAAATTAAAAAAAATATATAAAAAATATCAATAAAGTCCGGTATCGTTATTGTGAATAAGTTCTACAAGATGGCGCCACGAGTTTTTTCTTACTCTTATACTGAATGACTTTTTATTGACGCAGAAAAGTTTACTTAGTTTAAATCGTCTTCAGTAGGGTCTTAACTGATCAACTGTAAGCGGATGATGAATAATGGATATGATCTAGTGATTATAATCCACTGTCATTTGAGGATCGCAACCCTCACTTGATATAAATCTGACGCTTCAAGACCACTTTTTAAAAATTGAAACTCAACAAAGTATTACTTATTTTACTTATTTATTTTATTATTTTAAAAGCTTAGAGATAAACTACTAATAAGCGAATAGATGTCATGTTGAGGTTGTTTTGTTTGTTGATTGTCTCTAAATTTATTTTCATGTAAGTACCTACTAGGTACATAATATGACCCTATAGAGAGAGGGATTTCGATTTTTGAAGTTTAAACTAATAAATATGATAAAAATAATCGACCAGCAAAGGCAATTAATTGACCAAAAGCCCTACCAGGCTACCAGGTCCAGAGACAAAATTGCATAAGTTTTTTACATGACCAATATCTTTGGTTTGGGTATCAACCTTTTTGACCGATTTCATCTTCATGGATAAATTCTTATTTTCATTTATCTACCTACCATTTCAACAAATTTGAAAAAAGACAGGACATTTATTTCACAACACTCCTAGATAATTTTCTTATTTTTATAATCTCATTCACATTCGCCATATGGTCATCAATTTAAAGGCGATAAAAGTCTGTATCATTATTATAATAGTCGAAAGGAAAGAATAATAATTACTAAACATGCTATAATCTAATCTTTCTCAATGAACAAATCTCGCATCACTACTATCTCTATTCTCTAATCTCTAAAATCTCTAGTATCTAATCTAAATAACTTGGGTCTATAGTCTACAGACAGTTCATTGAGTTTCACTTTCAAAACTCAAAAACGTTTTTGTTTAATTTGTTGAACGGGGCCGGTAAGCCCCTCTAGAGAAATTTAAAAAGAAATTCGTTTGAATAATTGACAGAGCCAAATATTCGCTGGTTATTCTAGAAAATTTCCGAGCTGAATGATTGTATACTTTTCCCAGTGGGAATAAGTTGACATTGGCGCCATCTAATATCGAATTTTTAAAGCTTATTCTTATTTGTAGGGTAGGTTCTATCAACGGTTCTACATAGAATAGGTACCCTACGAGCTACGAGTTATTTTTATAACTTTATTACAATAAATATTTTCGCTTTATTGGAAATATCTGCACAACCTTTTTTTGGCTTAGATAACGTACGTGCGCGTTATTTTTAGGAAATTATGAAGAAACGGTACATATTAAAATAAGAAAGTTTTTTCCTATCAAAAAACAATTCGTCAGACTAGACTATCAAGATTCTGATTTAACAAACTACCATTTTTTTTTTCGTGAAAATGTCGGGTCAAAAGAGGAAATCGATCACGTCGGCGAATCCTGACAGCTGGCGAATGGTGCATTGCATTCGTTTTGGCCTATTTGAAAACGATCCGGTTAGATCAACCCAATGAACAAATCTCGCTATCTCTAGTCTGTGATCAATGATCTAGATCTGATTAGTGATTAGTGAGTTTCTTTTGTTAGTTAGTTCATTAGGTTCATCCAAAAATCAGTCAATTCTACTTATACTTAGGTACTGCTAGGATGCTACTAGGTACTAGCCATGATAGAATAGGTACTAGTCAAAAGTGTTTTTGTTTAATTTTTTAAACGGGGCCAGTAAGCCCCTCTAGAGAAATTTAAAAGAATAATCGTTTGAATAATTGACAAGGTCAAATATTGCCTTTCCATAATTTAAAATTTCCCAGCTGAATGGGTGCACACTTTTGCCAGTGGGAATAAGTTGGCGCTGACGCCATCTAATATGGAATTTTCAAAGCTTATTCAACGTAGGTAGAATCAAATCGCACCACATGGAAAATTTGTCGGTTTACCCTGTTTAAATCTAGGGTACTTGCATGGAAAATTAAATTGATTATTGTTTATTGCAAACTGTAGGAAATCGAAAAAAAATTGACGTGTTTTTTTATTTTGTCCAAATATGGATATTCCGAAAGTTATACACAGATTAAGTTTTGTATATATAGATATACTCAGAATGGAGTGACGTCATAGGATATCGAAAATAAGCACATTTCAAAGCGTTGTATCTCCGTCAATTTTTGACTGAGAACAAAAAGAAAAAACACGTGTTGACTTATTTTTCAGGGACTATCAAAATCAGCAATAAAAAAATTTGATGCAAGGGGCCCATTAAAGGTAAGCGGCCACTGCGAGCGAAACGAAACTAAGCTAAGCGAAGATGAGTTTTCAGTAATCAGCAGGCGCGGCTCGTGAGGTGGGTCAAATTTAGAGAAAAAGCGCCGTTTTTCGAGTTCAGGGCGCAAAATAATTCGATTTCTGCATTTTGTTGAGCGCGATGTTGGTTAATTTAAAACTAAATATCCAAGATGTTTAATTGAAAATTTATTGTTTGATTTTTTGGTGGGTCATTGACCGAATGACCTTATAGAGGAGCCGCGCCTGGTAGTCAGTTACCATACTTTGAAAAATACCCTCAAAACCTTAGTTTCGTTTCGTTCGTGTCCAGTGGCGCACCCAAGGGGGGGGTTTTGGGGGTTAAAACCACCCCCCCCCCCCGAAATTTAGCACTGGTACAAAGAATAGGCCTTTTTCGTCGCAAAGCTTGAACGCTTTTTGTTAAATTTTATTTTTTCAGATTTCCAGGCCAAATTTATGTAGTATGTATTCCGTTTTCGTTAATAAAAATAGCAAACAACTTGTGAAATCTACTCATGAAGAGAATATTAAATTCTTTGTATTGAATATTTTGTGTTTTTGTTTTCGAATTTTTGGTAATAATTTGTGCGTGGCACCCCTAAAAGGTTTTGCCTCCGACAGCGAGTTGATTCAGGTCAGCGAGGTAAATACATAACTTATACAATCACTTACAAAAAGTTATTTTTTGAAGGCTTTAAATAAACTTTTTTGGGCGTGACACCCGAAAAAAAATTCTTCCCATGGCAGCCGACCTACGGCAGCCCCCCCCCCCCCCCCCAATAAAAAACCTGGGTGCGCCACTGCTCGTGTCAGATTCGAACGAAGTTTTTCGCTACGAATTTATTATTTATTTACTTTCCACTGTGTTTGCACATAAAAAGTATGATTCTACAGATGCTAACTTTGAATGCAGTCAATTTTTGTTGCAACAGGACTCATTCTAACTTTTTAAATAAATTTATAGGTCTTTCCGCATGAAATAAAGCTGAGAACTAAACGAAAATCGTTCCCAGTGGCCGCTCAAACTTAGTTAATTTTTTAATTTTAGTTACCGTTAGCTTCGTCTAGCACAGCTTAGTTTCCTTTTGCTCGCAGTGGCCGCTTACGTTTATGCATGAGACATTTTTAAAATAAATATTTTCGCTCTATTGAAAATAACCGCAATATGTACATTTTTTTTTTCTTGTTTCGATTTATTTGTTTTTTTTTCACAAAAAGGTTTCTATAAAAACACGTTTCTATAATTTTCCCTTCAAGAAGATGTTTTCAAACACGAAATCAATATGCCACAAAATATTTTTTTTTTTTTGAAAACTAGAAGATGTGTCACTCTTATTTTTATTTGAAATGAAGTTATAAGGGTAGGCTGTTATAATATCCACACACAAGAGAAAAAATTTTCATTGGTAAGAAATTTTCTATCAGTAAAAATTCAAGAAGGTGTTCCCAAACACGGAATTAATGACACAAAATAATTTTAAAAAAATCGAAAACTAGAAGATGTGTCACTCTAATTTTTGTTTTCAAATGAAGCTATAAGGGTAGGCTTTCATAATATCCACAAGGGAAAAATTTTTCATCGGTAGGAAATTTTCTATCAGTGAAAATTCAAGAAGATGTTCCCAAACACAAAATCAATATGACACAAAATAATAATTTTTTTTTCGAAAACTAGAAGATGTGTCACTCTAATTTTTGTTTTAAAATGAAGTTATAATGGTAGCACTGGCGTAGCCAGGGGGGGCAAGGGGGCATCTGCCCCCCCCCCTCCCCCAAGACCCTTGAATTTCATGAATAATTCTTCAAAATTAAAATAAACAGTCCCAAAAATAGCGTTATAAACTTAAAAAAGGGGCGTTGCACCCAAAAATTTCGCGCCTGCGGCGCTTTGCCTCGGTCGGGCCGCAAGAAACACTTCTTGCGAATTTGCCCCCCCCCCAAGACAAAATCCTGGCTACGCCACTGAATGGTAGGCTTTCATAATATCCACAAGGGAAAAATGTTCCATTGATAGGAAATTTTCTATCAGTGAAAATTCAAAAAGATGTTTCCAAACAGTAAATCACTGTTCACTGATAAAAACATGCCTTCCAATAAAAAATATTCTTCTTGTAGGAAAGCCTCAACAAAAATTAGTCACGCGTCATTTTTATCATAAACGGATACAATACAAAATACAAATAAAATTCGCATAGGAAAATTAATGAAACTTATTCTAACCTTTATTTGAAAAAACTTGAAGAAGAAACAAAAAGTCACATCATTGCCCTTGTCCAAAATACAAAAATTGATTAACCACCGCTGGCGGTAATGCGTTTTTCCTGAAAAATCGTTGCTGAGAATCGGGTGCTAACTTCACACGCGTTAGTTTCCAGGTTCTATAAAGGTGATTGACAACACTTTTATATAACTAGGGGTATTCTAGTTATATAAATGAGGTAACGGTAACCTTTATAAAAATTTCTTATAAATACTTTAGTAACGGGTACTAAAAGTTTTATAAAATGGTGATGGAAATAGTTACATCACCTTATTATATACCTGTAAGTTATAGTAAACTTATAAATACTTTATAAAACTATGTTACCATAGGTTGCAGATTATAAAACTTGGAAACCTTCTTATATACCTTTGTTACTATTATATACCCATTATATAACTTGACGTTACTATAAGTTGCGAAAAATGTTTATTGGGTACCTACTTTTAAAAGTTGGACGTTTTAGTTTGAACTCTTGAACTATGGCTTTATCCTTGTTTGTTTCAAATCTAATTATTTCGGTTTCTTCAAAATGTTTACAATACACCACAGAATTTTTCGTTATTGTATAATCTCGGGTATAATTATCTTGGTGTATTGCTTTCATCCACATTTTTTGCACTTCAGAATTTTTTTGGAAATAAAAATGTTTGCATTTCTTCAGTTTTTAAGGAACTCCTAATAGTTCGATTTGCACCCAGGAACACAGTTTCATGGCATCTGGAACAAGTTTAAATATCTTAGGTAATATATCAAGACCTATGCTCTTGCAGACAAATATTAATATTGTTTTTATTGTTTTACCTTACCTTACCTTCATTTTTGCTCCTGTACCCATTTGCTAAAAATTTGCAATCAAAGCACAAAGGAACAGGTATCAACTAAATATGGGCAATATATTGGTGTGTTTCTATCCACTTTTTCGTCAATAATGCCCATAAAAATACTAAATTGCAACAATACACAATGAAAGCAATACACAGAAACACATAACCCAATAACAAAATAGCACCATATGCGACGTTGCCGTCATTTCCAACTTCATGGCTTGTTAACTATAGGAGGCTGTGTCATAGTTGTATATTTGTCTTTCTCTGTCACTAAGTGTTTCACCGACAAACAGATTTTGTTTTGGACAAATAATAAAATATTATTGAACCCTATGCGTAGAGTGACGCAGTCGTCATTTTCAAAAACTAAATTAAAACATGGCAGCCATTAACGCGGCCTTAAATTAACATTCTAAACAACTATTTTTTAGATCTCGTTTGCACTTCCTATTTGCCTATTATGTCAATCAAAATTAAATAATATTTTACTACGACTACGACTGCTGGCGCAAACAGCTGACGTTGCTAACGACTTAGTTGATGACGTCGGCAATGGTGATACACCAATATGGCGGCGATTACCAAAAACGAGGCTGATAAACAATGTGCCTTAGCGGTGTATTATCCGTTCACAATCCGATGTCCACAGGTAGGTGCAGGTAAAATCACCTTTCAATGCTATTTGATAGGGAAAGGTGATAAATTTACTTGCACCTGTGGACATCGGATTGTGACCAGGATATATTATTATCATTGGACCGAACTCGCCAAATTCTCAACTGTCAAATGTCAAATGCTATGTCGAATTAACCACCACGTTGCGATGGGCGCGTTCTTTTATTCAGCAATGGATCCATCTGCTGTGCTGCCAGCATTATAAGACAGACATTCCTATTTTTTATGAGCTAGACAAAGAAAGGCTGATTACTGATGGATCCACCGCTGAATAAAAGAAAGCGCCCGATTTGCTGACACTAGAGATGAGGCGCAAAATCGATTTATTTATGCAACCGCAGAGACTGGGAATGAGACGCAAAAATCGAATTATTTTACGCTTATTGAAGTATCAGAGAATACGGGACATTTACGCGTCCCGACAACAAATATGGGGACGTGGGACATGGACCTTGACATAAGGGACTGTCCCGTATAATACGGGACGTATGGCAGGCTTATCAAATGCTTGTCACAATTTGTCCCGAAAATATGAATTTGTCAGTACAAGCAGATTTTAGAATATATTTTCCTATATTTCCGATGCCACTGGCCGTTCGGCAGTTTCCTGTAGTTTTGGAGGCTATCTTAAGAGGCTAATTTCACAACGGTCTATTTATTACAAGCTATTGAATTTCATAGCAAATAATCCAGATAGTACGTACCATCAGTTACTTATTTTGGGAACATATTGTGTTGTAACTTTTAAAAAAAAGTGTTATTTCAATTTCGAATTCGTAAACTTGTCAACGCCGCGTCCTAAATAATCACAAATCGGGTGATTTCAGAACTAGAGCCACCAAAAAGAAGCGCGAACAAAAAGTTGGAAGATGCTGGTTCGCTATTGGGCGTAGCAAAGAGAACTTTGAAAATGCTGGTTTCCTATTGGGCGTAGGAATATTGAAGACGTGGAAGCAAGGGACTTACAGGCGCGGCCCGCGGCGGCGGCACTCTTCTGACTTCTTCTTCTACACACGCTCGCGAAACGCGAAAGGGTGCTGTACCATTTTTTTTTGGCTCTCAATAAATTTTAGTTTGAGTTGTGATATGTTTTCTCGTTAAAAATGTATTTAAATTAGTCTTTTGTTTCTTATGTTTACTCACACAATAAAGAAATCTTTTGTTTTGAAACTTAAAGTCCGTAATTCTCGATCGAAGTGAAATTCCTTTCAACCTTAGCAAAAAAGGGTGTCCTTCGAATTAATAAAAACAGCTGTTGTAAAAGGTTGCCAAGAAACCAGAAGATTCTTGGGTTGTTTTGTTTGGAAGTCTAACTGGTGAGACTTTTGAAGTATCAATCCAAATTGTGGTGCCAATTTTGGATTGTGTTCTATGGGAACACGCAAGTACCTATTGATTGTTATAATCGGCCGGTGCGTTGGTTGAGTTTCCGAACTGTGAGTACTAATTTAGTACTGTTATTATTTCGACGTGATAAACTTGAACAGTGTCGTAGTAGAAGATCCGAATAGGAAAGGATCTGCACCCATCTGTTTATTGGGTGAAAATTATTTCATATCAAAGTTAGTATCTTAAAAAAAATATATCAGGTGTGGGTTGGCTAAAAAATTCCTGGCCAGACTATTATTAATAAATAATTCAAAAATTATAATTGTCAAAGGCATTGCACTCACTTGTTTAACGAACAAATTTCATACTAATCGAAAGTATAGGGCCTAAAGAATATAGAAACGTTGGGGTGTCTATTTTTTTCCTGGCATAACTATTAGGCAATTCAATCCATCTGTCAGATAGGGAAATTCAATATGGCGTGGCGGCTAAGCAAGTTTGTTTTGAATGTGTTTTTATGCGTATTTCAAATTATTTTGCTTAGAGTTTTGCTTGCAACTTTGATTTGGACTATTTAATAAAATATTTGTTGACTAGGTACCTAAACTAATAAATCGAGCAGATTCTAGATATTTTTTTCTGTTTTTTGGCCTATGTGTGGCCGCCACGCCATCTTGAAAGTCACGTGGTTTGAATTGCCTAATTGGGATCTGTTTAATGTATAAATCCTACACCACTCTGTCGCATATTCGCACCAAAATTTCGTTTTTCAAAGCTCGCCAACCGTCATTCAACCAGATTTTTCGTGGACAACCTTATATCATCGTGTTCGCAATAAAATAACTTTTTTTTTTGATATAAGATTTATTCATTAAACAGATGGGTATGAATTGTGATGATCCAGAAATTTGACCCGATAATTACAAAGTCTTTACTGTAAAATTAAAATTTTATCAAATAATCAAAATTTAATTCCGGTATTTTTAAATCTGTGTCGATAAATTAAAAATAAAACCAATTAACGCAAAACGTATTACGACATCCGGATGTTATCATCTAAATTAAATCGAATGAATTATGACACACGTGTGTCGGCTTTCTTTGTGTTGCCCTCACATTCTTGAACCCAAAACGTCTTGACCTCAATAAATCAGATTATTACGACATAATTAGTCGATTTTTGGGCTACAAAAATGATAAAATATTCAAGGAAATTGCATCAATCTTTTAATAACAATGGGGCGTCCAATGAAATTTCGGATTCCTAAGTTAACGACCGCCTATATTGACGATTTGGGGGAAATTTAATACTAATTTTGTGGGGAGAGCGATTTGATATAAAACTCGCGGAAGATAGTTCCCAGTGATCTGAAGATAGTTCCCAGTAAACAGTTGCCAGAAAACAGTTGAGTCGTCCATTTGAGTTAAAGTCTGTCCAGGGTTGCGAAAAGTTTCTTTTATGGCTTATGGCCTCGGGTATAAATTAACTTAGAAAATTTACGGAAAATCGAGAAAGTAATAACAGTTGAAATTTCGTTCAATCAATTATGTGCGTGAAGCTAAATATTTTGAGTAGTTAATTAAATAATTTTACGTGTGTTTTATGGACAAAATGTAAGTACTTTATAGTGACAAGATTTATTTTGATGAACATGACTTTGTGTGAAATTTTACTAGAAGTACTTTTGAATTTATAAACTTGAGGATTGCACTACTAGAAAAACTTTTGACTTTTAATTTAACAGTGGAACTTTATTACAACGAAATTAGTAGCTTGAGTGTTTTATAAGTGGAACATTATTGCATAACTCAATTACCCTCAGACTTCAGATTTAATGACATTTAAATGTGCAACAAAAATATGAAGAGTACTTACAATGCATTTAACAATATTCAGTTTTGAGTTGGGATTATGACTTAAACAGTTGGATTTATTAGCTAGGCATAGGAATCCGAAAATAGAATTTGTTCTGATAAACTATTAACGGCAATAGGAAATTTTGAAAAGAAAATTGATGACATAAAATAGAATTGTTTTCTTGAAATAATGGAATGTTGTTAAAAAGGAAACTTATAATTGAAATTGTTCTGATAAACCATTAACTGCAATAGGAAATTTTGAAAAGAAATTTGATGACATAAATTAGAAATGTTTTCTTAAAATATTGGACACTTGTTAAAAGGAAACTTATACTAGAATTTGTTCATGAAATAGAATTGTCTTAGAATATGGGAAAGCCGTTAAAAGAATTTATTGTCCATGGAATGAATTTTGAATTAGGGAGTTTATTTTACAAGTAGGGGTTATTGTAAGACCTTATGAGAATAAATTAGTTGTTAAACAAATAGGTAATTATTTTGGGTTTTTATAAGTAATGGACTTAGAGGTTTTAAGGAATTATTTGACTAGGTAAAGGGTAGTTATTAGGAATGATTCGGATGTAGTAAAATAAATAGAAATATTATTTTGAGAAATAGTATGAATAGGGCGTTTCTTATTAAGTAGGCATATTTCAGTGGTCCGTATAATAACAATATAGAACGGATGTGAAGTATTAATTTTACAGAATTAAAGAAGGATGTAAAGTATTGGGAGATATTTGGCTAATTGATTTTTGAGTTTTATGTGAAATAAAATATAATTTAGTACACCTCCTTAGTTTGTTTCTCTCTCTTGCAAATAGACCCTCTTCCACAGATTTTAGATAGCAAGCTCCAAGTATATAAACACCATCAATATACCGCTCGCCATTTACCATCTAACTAATTACATAGTGTACTTGGGGCGAATAGCTACAGAATTACTAGTATCGACTCACTGTTGGATAAACTGATATTCATATCAGTGGAACAAAAATTAATAAATTAAACTTTCATTATTAGTCTATACTTTGCTAATTTATATCGCAGCTATGGATGACTGAATGTGTTTATAATAGTTTTTATATGTAAGGTAAACAGATGAGGAATCGTTTACTTAAGAAAGGGTTTGTAATTCTTTGTCTTGATGTTGAGTCAGTTCGTATAGTTAGTTCTACGAGTTCACACGCTCTGCTTTCCACTCTGTGTTCGATATAATAAATATATTGAATATCGATAATTAACAAGTTCTTTTATTTCTTAGTCCATTTCCCAACACTCACCTGTTCAAACCTGCCAACCCGATAGTTATGCCAGGAAAAAAATAGACAATCCAACGTTTTTATATTCTTTAGGCCCCATACTTTCGATTAGTATGGAATTTGTTCGTTAAACAAATGAGTGCAATACCTTGAACAATTATAATTTTTGAATTATTTATTAATAATAGTCTGGCCAGGAATTTTTTAGCCAACCCACACCTGATATTTTTTTAAACATACTAACTTTGATATAAAATAATTTTTATCCAATAAACAGATGGGTGCAAATCCTTTCCTATTCGGATCTTAGACTATAAATTGGTGTGCGTGCACTTTTGACTTGAATTTAATGTTTCTAGCTAAAGACTGTGAGATAGGGGCTGTTTAGTGGAGTCATTTTTTTTGTCTGGCATTTTCAGGGCTGAATGTGGCTACTAAGCTGATGAGAATATATGGGCGATTTTATTGCCTGCCTCCCGTCCGAAAATTTGCAGAAGAAAAAAATTGATTTACATGAAATTTTTTTTATATTACGCATGCATCATAATCAACGATTATCGCACGCTGCAGCGTGCATAAAATGATGTTTATGATGCGCCTACCTTTTCAAAGGTTTGCTATAGAAACGTTTGATCTACCTTCATTACCTAGATATTCACCTGCCGTTTAAATTACTATTCATCAAAATGAATGAACACATTTAAAACATTTTTGAGATTATGATGCATTTGTAATATAAAATAGCGTATGATATGCGTCTATAAGAGGCCTTTAAAGCCATTGCGACTTACAAAACACTCCGCTGCGCGTCGTGTTTTGAAATATGTCGCGCGTGCTTTAAAGGCCCTCTTATACACTTATATTATAATATACTATTTTCTACTGACGTTTCATAATAGCAACTTTTCGATTGTCATTTTAGTTTTAAAATGACATTCTTTTAAGCACTCAGTGCGTAAAAGTGGCTTTTGAATGCGTAAAAGTGACTTTTGAGTGCGTAGAAGTAATTTTTAAGCACTAGTGCCTAAAAGTGTCATTCATTATTCAGAAATAGAAAACACAGTAAACACAGATTTGAATTTTGTTTTGTATTTATTATGAATATTGAAAATGTAATTATTGAATTGGACGTTTGGGTTACTCAAAACAGAACTTTGTGTTGTTACCTACTTTCTAGGATTTTAATTATTGATGTCGAATCTTGAAAAAAAAATCGCATGAAAAGTGTCAGGTGTCAAGCAAGAGCAGGTAACAAAGATTTTGGGCGTAATCGACTTATTCCCATGAAATAAAATTGTGTTTTTCTATTATAAAATGGCAGTAGAAAAAATCTTGTATACAATACGTTACGAAACGATGTCTTTTACTCGGCTTTGCCTCGTTGGACAATTTTCACGTCGCGTGCCTAAAAGACGCTCATTTCGTAACTTATTGTATAAATAGCTATTTTATCATCTCAAATTTTCTGGCTTTCAAATAAAAGATTGACATTGATAAATAATTCACCCATGAAAAATACCAGATGCTTTTCAATAGCTGAAAAAGTGGAGATGGGAAAGTGGAGATGGGTGCCAACTTCTAAGAGAAAAGAAAAGAACCTTCCGCGTTTCCTTTTTGTCTGGCAATCAAGAGAATAAAAAATTTTGTTGTCAAAATAACGCTGAAAAATCGCCAGACGATAATCACAGTTCGAAATGAAGTTTTCCGGCGAAACATTTTGTGGACGTTTCGAACAGGGGGCAGACATTAATAGTATATTATATAATAAGTGTGGAACTAGGTTATTACCGCACGCTAGAGAAATTTGCAAACCGAGCCGGTGAGGCGAGGTTTGCAATCTCTAAGGGCGGTAATAACCTTATTACCACACGTATTATATACTGCCGCAGCTTCGGATCGTCGGACAGAAATCTTGGGTTCGTTGTTCGTTCCGTTTATTCCAAAAATCAAAGTCCAATTAACACAGCAATAATTTATTCTACTTAACAAAACACTCTGACACTAATTACTTTATTAACAAACTCAACAATTAAACTCTTTACAATCACTATTTAAATCGTATCACAGTCGAACTGAAACTTAACTTACAAATCAATGCCGGCCTTCTTATATATCCCTAATTCTATTCCTGTAAAATCTAGAATACACACGATAATCTAATTTTCCAGATAAAAGTAGAATAATTCGCTAGATTCTAGTATTTTCACCATCGATTCTTGACAGCCTGGCGGACGATATCGTAACACTGCCCTCCTCTTAAGGTTGATCGTCCCGATCAACTTCACGCCCATGATATTTCGCCAACCGGTCCAGATGTACAACTTTCATCTTACTCCTGGTGTTGCGCTGGACTCGATAAACCAAATCATTGATCCTCTTGATTATTCTATAGGGTCCTTCCCATGCTGAAGACAATTTCGGTGATACTCCTTTCTTCCTTGCTGGGTTATACAACCACACTGAATCACCTTCTTGAAATCCGACCGAATTGGCTCTTAAGTCGTATCGTCTTCATTCGGTCACTAGCTAGTTGAAAATGCTCCCGAGCAAAATCATGGATACCCAGAAGTCGTGCCCTTACTTCGTCGGCATAATCTCGGATTTCTCTTCGTTCTTCTTCGGGTACTCCAAACATCAGATCGCAAGGTAACCTGAGTTCCCTTCCAAAAACAATTCTAGCCGGACTTTTACCTGTTGAATCGTGAACAGCCGCTCTGTGAGCCATTAAAAATAGAGGCAAATGCTTGTCCCAATCTCGTTGGTTCTTTGCGACCACTTTTGTCAGGTGTTCCTCTATGGTCTTATTGAATCGTTCCACCATGCCATCAGACTGAGGGTGTAAAGGTGTTGTCCTTGTCTTACGAATGCCCATGATCTCACAAACTTTCTTAAAGATGGCAGATTCGAAGTTTCGTCCCTGGAGTCCCTGGTCTGAATGTAACTCTAGTGGCACACCATGACGACTAAAAACTTCGTCCACTAGCACCTGGGCAACAGTGATGGCTTCTTGATTGGGAATAGCAAAAACTTCTGGCCATTTACTGAAGTAATCCATGATAACTAAGATGTATTTGTTACCACGCTCTGACTCTGGGAATGGTCCTGCTACATCTATCGCTATTCTTTCAAATGGAAGACCGACGTTGTACTGTTTCATGGGCCCCCGAGATCTTAGTTTAGGGCCTTTACTGGTAGCACAGATGTCGCATTTTCGGCACCAGCTTTTAACGTCTTCATGGTAGTGAACCCAGTAAAAACGTTCCCGAATTTTGTCCAAAGTCTTGTTAACTCCAAAATGTGCCCCTGAAGTTCCGTCGTGTATCTCTTTTAATGCATCTTCCACTCGGTCTTTTGGGATAACCAGTTGGCTCTTAGTGGATTTCCCATCGGCACTTTCCCAAACTCTTTTGAGCAAACCATTTTCTACGGCCAGAGAGTTCCATTGGGCCCACAACGCTTTGTAAATCAAGCTCTTGTTTGACACTTCCCTCCATTCTGGCCTACATTCATCGTTTTCTTTAAGATGTAGAATTTGCCCAATGTCCTGGTCTGCTTCCTGATCTTCTCTCATTTGTTTCGTAGTCCACTTGTCATCAACAATCAGGCCCGTTCTTCCCACAGCTGGACTAGTGTTCCTCTCATGCGGGTTTCCAGGTCGATGTTTGGGACTAGCGTCTCTGGACCTCCAAAAGCTTTGAGAACGATTCCTAGATGGAGAGGACATCCTTAGTCTACAATCCCATTGCATGTGTCCAAGCCTTTGACACCGGTAACATTTTACTCGGTTTCTTGGTGTTGGTGTTTGTTTGGAGTCGTTTTTCATTTGTCTAATTTCTAGTACTAGTTTCTTCATCTTTTCCGTGAACTTACTCATAAGATTCTTGAAACTACCATATTCTTTTGACGTTTGTTCATCCTTTGGGTCTTGAATGGTCACTGATCGTATTCTGGGTGTTGAAGCACCAAAGATTGATTCCAGTTCTAATGCTCGGACAAGGGCTTCGCTACTCTTCCTGAACTTGGACATTCTTAGGTTTTCCTGGATTTTGGAATCCCGGAAACCATCAATAAACGTAGATACTGCCATCCATTCTTGTATGTCTTCCCCAGCTGCAGGAAACGCCAAACTCACTAGCCTTTTAACTTCCGATTCGAATTCTTGAAGACTCTCGCCGGGTTTTTGAACTCTTGATTTAACTTGAGTTCTGAATACTTCTTGTCTGTAATGGTCTCCGAAGCGCAGAGTAGTCATACTAGGCCGGTTCTAGAGCGGAAGTGACCTGTCATTCGTCGTGGGGCCCGCGCCCGTCATCAGAGAAGTCCCAAATTGAAGGGGCTCAACCCAGGTGGGCCTGTGCCCCATTCCAGGGCCCCATTTTTGTCGTGGGCCCCATTTTTCGTCAAGTGGAGGGGCCTAACCCAAGTGACGTCATCAAAGGGGCCACATGCTTGTCCCCGTTGCTAGACCCGTGGCCCCATTTTTAAGTGGGCCCCATTTTTTAGCAAGCCCCAATTTAAAGAGGCCTAACCTAAGTAGCAAGCCCCCAATTTGAATAGACCTAACCCAATAAGTGACGTCATCAAAGGGGCCATACGTGCTTGTCCCCGCTGCTAGACCCGTGGCCCCATTTTTTTTTTTCGGGGGCCCCATTTACATGAACTCATAACCTGAAATGAGATACCCCATACGAGATGACAGGTACGTGCGACGTTGTCGAAACTAATAATGTGCGACGTTGCCAATAAAATTTCCCTAAATCTAGGGAAAAATCGGAAAGGGGCCACTTGTCTCCGCAGCTAGACCCGCGGCCCCATTATCCAACATCATCGTATATGGAACCAATACAGGCCCCCAAATTTTGAGGCGCACGTAGCCTAGAACTCATAACCTGAAATTTGATGTCCCATATCTCGTGCTGGTAATTTGAAATTTGTACAACGTACCTAGAATTCATAACCTGAAATTTGATACCGCGTATCTCGTACCTGGTACCTCGTACCTGCTACCTCGTACCTGGTACCTCGTACCAAGATACGCCGTACTGGGCCCCCTTTTTTCGTCGTCGTCGGCCCCATTTTTCTAAACTAAAAATATGGTCACATAAAAGACAACATCATCATCATCATCATCATTGAAAAAATAGTGCTCCAATTTGGGCCCCATTTTTCACGGACTTGTAACGATTCAATTGGGGGGCCCCAAATATTATTTTTAAAATAATTATAATTTCTACCGTTCTCATAAACAAACAACAAGAAGAACAGCAACTTGTGTGCGAACTTGCTTATCACACGGAAGCCGCATTTCCTGCGACGATAACGAAACGCAGCTGGCTGGCCTGCTAGTTGTTGTTATTCATTTTCAAATTTTAGTTAGATTTTAACGTCCCTAGAGGTGACACAACGTTTTTCTTCAGTGCTCCTCATCCAGATCGAATTTTTCAACGAAAACTTAATTCAAAATTGGGCGTTACCTCAGTTATAATTGATTGTGTGTGTGTATTAAGTGCTAAAAACTATGTAAACAATTTTTTTCATTATTCTTAAAGACCCTGATAATAATACGTTGTTCTATTTTTAGTTTAATAATAGAATCATGGATTTACCCCAAATTAACCAAGCAGCCTGTCTTGAGGAAAAGTCCTACTTAAAGCTACAAGATTACTCCAGAGCATCCCTATCCAATTCGGGGTATGACTATAGTGAATTCAAAATTTGGAGAAGTAGCCCGAGTAGAAATGGATAAAAACATTACCTTTCTTCCTCAACGTGCAACCGATTCAATTAAACAAAACATTCAGCACTTCGAGGCTGGGAAATTTGGATTGAAATTTAAAGGCATGCGAGATATTAAAGGCCTGATATCCAACACCAATTTTCAAAGTTGTTGAATTGTAAGTATACCATATAAATTATTAAATTAATACTAAAAACATTTTCAATTTTTAGAGTTAACGGCATCGAGAAAACGTCAAAACGCATCAACAAGATCAAGACATAATGATTCAGGAGGATTTATTATTTTTTTTTGTTGTAGAAATATTGATAATAAAAAACACTTTATATTTCTACATAGGTAGTTGTTTTATTTATGGATATTTATTGTGGTTTTGGTATAGGAGAAAAAGAAATAGGCCAGAATAATTTTTTTATTTCAATTTTTTATTTAAGAAAAATATCATACAGGTTATATTTATGTTCTAGAATTAAATCAAGATGATTTTCATTCCAATAAATTTTTCCCATTGTTCGCATATCCACCATAGTCAGACCTTTACTTTCTTCCTCATTCCAATAGCTAACATAAATGAATTCTCCAATGTAGAAATTTTACATCATACCAACCATCATTTACATTATCGAGAAACTGTAAAAATTCCTCAAATTCATTGAAGGTGAATGGTGTTGAATGTTGAATTCTTTCGGTTAGTTTGCAGCTCATACCCTAGAGAAAGACTAAACTTATTCGACTAAGAGGTCTGTATTTATAGAAAAGAACTTAATTATTTAAAAAAGTTTATTAGGTACTTACACAATATAATTATACAATAAATTCTTAATACTACATGGACTTAAAATAATTTTATGATATTAACAAGCTATTATCCCAGCCTGGATCCTACACTGTCCAAAAAATTCTAAATTCGCTCTAGTTAGATAAATTAGTTTAGTTTAGTATACAATCTAATAATAAAATCTTTTAAATATGTCCTTTAACGTAAACAGAACCTTGAGCATCCAAAACCGCAAACGTTCTACTTTTCTGTTGAATGTTTCATAGTGTCGAATGTTTCATAGTGTCTGCTTAGATCAATGTTCGAACATTACCGGATAAAGGTAAGTATTCAAAAACTCGATCATGTACGATAATACAACAGGCTCGTGTATCTTCCGAAAAATTCTCTGAGCTTTGGAACTCTAATTTGACATCAGTCGTGTTGCTTTTGAGGGATTCGTTCTGTTTTGAGCAGTCTATAACAAATAATGCCCTGTTGGCAAAATTGGGAAGGTCCAGCAATGGTTCACTATTGGTTTTACCCAAATACGTGTTTTGAAATTCGGTATACATCCGGTATGCTTCTGCAAACTGTTTGTCATCGAAATTAAGATTCAGTGATTCATACGGATAAACTTCAGAGTTTAGATACAGCTTGACATCTGTTATATCCAAATTATCGAAAAGAGTAATATCATACCGAGGATTATCTTTTCGTTTTTTTCTGGAAAAAGACTATGACATATCTAGCTCTCTCAGACATGGATTTCACAGTCCACACGTCTCGCTTGGATTTTTCTCAATGTAGGTAACTCATGAATCTCCCAACTTCTGAATGGAATAAATATGGGTTTGTTGTTCGAAATATCTTCCAATAATTTCAATTTTAAAACATCGTTTGGATAAATGTGCCTCACCCTCAATTCTACTGTGTCTAAAGTAATTTTTGCTGTTTTATCTCCAGTCGTATTGATGTAACAGTTATCATCATTTCTAGCTCTGACAAGTTTTATTTTCTGTCTTCCCATAATAGCCTTATTGTAATCGGAAAAGATATTCAGTAAAACTTTCAAGGGTATTAGAAAATTGAATTTATCCCCCGCTAAAGATTTTACTGTTCCACTAGGCCAATTCCATCCAGCTCGTTCGAGTGCTCTACTTTCTTGATCATTGAGGCATAGCAGGTTTCTCACTGTGCTGGTAAGCCCCGGATCTCGAATTTTATCAATTTCCTTGCCATTTAATTCATAAGCGATGGATTCAAAAAGAATGCGCCTGCATTAATTGTTAGATTACATTTTCCTGTCTTTCCAGCGGTAACGTCTTCATTAAACTTTCCTTCAATGTAGACTTCGGCTTGGCTGATATCTATAAATGCATCTTGTTGATTGATAACAATTTCTATTTCATCACTATAGTTGAAGGCATTAGTGAAGGGGTGGTAAGTATGCCATTCCTCTCTCGCTACAGACTCATCGGTGTTGACCGACTGAAATATTTGCAGTTTTCCTGATACGATATCCATATTTGGAAGTTAGAGATCTCAACCCAATCAACTTTTATGTGTGAGCGCTTGCTTTGACGGTTGACTGCAGACTGAGCTCGAGTTATTAACACCACTGTTTAAATAGTCACCAGTTTTATTAAAAACCAGGACCATATTTCTTAAGCTCTAATCTCACTATGATCTCCTCTCCTCGGAAATTAACTGGCCGTCCTTCTTGATCAAGTATATTAATTGTTATATTATCTATACTGTCCCTATTGATAGGTAGATATATCAAGTTTCGAGGATCTATTATAATTCGGTATCCAGGATCCACAGCTGGAGTAAATTCGTATAACGTATGTGAAGGATTACTATTGAAGTAGGAACCAGAGATGATGTTGCACTCTATCCGTATACTAGCCACCGATATTATCTCAACTGGCAGATCGGATTCGTGTAGATAATTCTTTTCCAGAGATTTTTTCTGAAAATCCCAAAAGTTTTCCTATACTATCCTCAGGCTTGAAATTAATATCATATATAGCCTTTAGTTCACACTTCAATGTATTGTTGTTTGGTTTAAGAGAAATATTTTCTGTTGTAGTCGTACTTAATTGTTTTTGTAGATAGGCTTCAATATCGGTAACCTCGTACGACCCGGTTGGGATTTCTATTATTTGTTGTTTTCCTGTAACGCTATAGTAGAACTTGTTTCGACCTGGTTCAATGTTGGGAATGGAATTCCACGTACTGAGTGAGATGAGAGCTAATGAATAGTTATAACTAGAATCAAGCTTGATGGGTGGTGTAATATCAACACTCAAGCGACTTGTTCGACCTTTCAACGTGAATGTCTGAGACATGACTGAAATAAAATCAAAACACAATTGCTTTATATAGATTTATTAAACAAAAAACCAAGTACAAGATGTCCACAATTGTAGGAGTTATATGACTGATACTGATCATAGTTGAAAAGTATCTTACAATTTTTAAAATAACGAACGAGTTCTTTTGGTGGATTTAGGTTCCCAAAACTATCAAAGTAAACAACAGTGTTTTCCTTTTTCTTATAAGCTACCCAATGTGATCCCGATCCCATATTCGTATCCAAATTAAGAACCCCGCATTCGGTTTTCTTTGAAGACGATGGTAAGGTATCTCGCATAAACACGCCTCTAAAATTGAAAATTTTAAGTTTTTTAACGTATCGCTTGATATCTTGATCACTTAGTGGACGATCGGGTAGCTTTATTGGAAGTTTTTTGACATCTTTTTCAGGTAAAGTCCATATCCGGTCTTGTGTTTACTAAGATATAATCCACTCCCTTTTTTTCCTAACGCAATAGCTTCCATCATTTCGTTGTGTCGTTTGGACTCGACAAGTTTATCTTTCGCAGAACGAGCGTCATTCACTGCTTTTGCCACCCCTGCCGCGCCCCCACTTAAAGCGCCCAGCGCGCTAAGTCCGGCAAACAGAGGTATAAGAGGAATAATTCCACCTACTTTTGGTACTGGGATAACTCGTGGAACTCGAATCTTTTTGGGTCCACCAGCTTCTTTGATTGTCTTACGAGCTGCTTGAAGCGCCGATTTAATAAATTCTTTTATTCCTCTACCACGATGCTTTACTTGCTTTCTAATATTAGCCACAACATAGGATTTGAATGGTTTCAAACTTTTCGATCGAGCCATGCTGAGTTTACGTTTAGTTTTCTTCTAACCGAAATTGCGAAATCCTATCCTTTCACCCGTTCCCACGATATATTTTTTAGCACTTTATCTGGCCGATGTCTGTGTTGTAGATCCGTGAATTTCAAAAGAAAGCTTGTTGATGTAGCTATTTAAAGGACCTACACTCGATGGTGTATTCATTAAGAATGAAACAGAGGTAGAGTGAACATTGTTTATATACGATGCGGAAGATGAAGCAGAAAATCAACATAAAGATCGATAACTTTGACATTAATAAGTCCACTAGTGTTAGAAAGAGACATGGAGAACTTTTACCAAACACAATTAGAGCAATAATATGCGGGCCAAGTAATTCAGGGAAAACAAATGTTATGCTTAGTATGTTAACCGATGAGAATGGACTTAGATTCCGAAATGTATATGTATATTCCAAGTCATTGGACCAAGAGAAGTATAAGTTTCTGAAAGAGGTGCTCAACCGTGTTGCTGGTATAAACTTTTATGGATACAGTGATAATGAAACCGTTTTAGATCCGCAAACAGCTAAGTCAGATTCGGTGTTTATATTCGATGATGTGGCTTGTGAGAAGCAAGACAAGATAAGAAACTATTTTTGTATGGGCCGCCATAATGCTATTGACTGTTTTTATCTTTGTCAGACGTATTCAAAAATACCTAAGCAATTGATTCGTGATAATGCAAATATGATTATAGTATTTAAGCAGGATGACACGAACCTGAAACATGTGTACGACGATCACGTTAACACAGATATGTCTTTAAATACGTTTAAAACTATTTGTTCTGAATGTTGGAAAGATAAATATGGTTTCTTAGTCATTGTTAAAGATGATGATATCACGAGCGGTAGATATCGAAGTCAGTTCAACACCTATATATCTCCATAGAAGACAAATTCTCCTCAGTATCCCTTAAGACGTCGCTGTGTACAGACCCCTGCAATAGCTGTACCATAGCTGTCTCTGAACTAGTGTAGCTGTCTAAAAGCTGTCTCCTACCCTGCATAGCTGTCTAAAAGCTGTCTCTAGACCTGTATAGCTGCCTAAAAAAGCTGTCTTCTGACCTGTATAGCTGTCTAAAAAGCTGTCTCCGGACCTGTATAGCTGTCTAAAAAGCTGTCTGCTGACCTGTAAAGCTGTCTCTAGACCTGTATAGCGGTATACGGACCTGTATATAGCTGTATACAGACCTGTCTCCGGACCTGTATAGCTGTCTAAAAAGCTGTCTGCTGACCTGTAAAGCTGTCTCTAGACCTGTATAGCGGTATACGGACCTGTATATAGCTGTATACAGACCTGTCTCCGGACCTGTATAGCTGTCTAAAAAGCTGTCTGCTGACCTGTAAAGCTGTCTATATACCTGTATAGCGGTATACGGACCTGTATATAGCTGTATACAGACCTGTCTCCTGATCTGTGTAGCAGTATAAAAGACAGTGTAAAACCTGGTTGGAAATCATGGCTTCGGTTCCAAGCGAAAATGATAGGAATATCAAGAAGAAAATACTGAACGCTGCTAGATCTATAAGAAAAAAGTATTTGGCTTTAAAGCTGGAGAGAAAAGAGGAAGATGAGGCACTTGATAGGATAATAAACCCTATAACTGAACCTCTAAGAGAGTTTGTTGAGAAAACGGTTGGCAGAAAAGTCCAAGTTAAACATGAAAAAGTTAAGCTCGAAGCTCCTAAAACGTATTTTGAATCTGAACCGAAACTTCCTAGAAATGTAGAGTTCCAACCAGCAGAGATTATTGCTCAAACGAGTGAGAATTTAATAAGTGATGATGATGATGATGATGATGATGGCGCTGAGGATGTCTTTTATGAACCCTTACAACATTTGAAAGAAGATCTGCAGAAATCAATTCACGATAGATCAGGAGCGTATGAAGAATTTTTAGATCAGTATCCCAAAGTAGCACAAGAGTATGTAGATAGATACTATAAACAATCAGATGAAATAGACCATTCTTATGGCTTGAAACATGATATGAAAACCGATGATTGGTCTATGGGATCACAAAAAGTCAACTTTCTCCCGAATGGAGATATTAAAGTCGGGGCTGTATCTTATAAAGGAACGCAGGGCTTATATGATCTTTTATTTCTGAAAAAGCCGATCTATCAGACAGAGGATGATAAGTTGCAGTTTACGGATATTCTAAACAGGACCAATGTTCATCGAAGAGATTTTGATCCATCCAAACAAGTTAAAGGGTCCACATCTTCAAAATATAGACAGTTTGTTAAACCTTTGGTCTCATCATCATCTGAAGCAAAAAGGCTTAAATCAAGTAACAGTGCCTCGCCATCTGGCCGAAATCCATCTACAAGATCTCAAAATAAATCCGGAAGTGCTTTATTATTAGAATATAATGAGAAACGAAAACAATATGTTTATTACGATGACGTCAACGAATTAATTGATAGACTTGTTAAATTGGATGCATCACAAAAAGCTGGAAATACCAATAATATCAATGAGATTATGAGTATTTTAGAGGAACTGGCTGAATTGGGTGTGATTGAGTTTAATAAATAGTTCTACATGTGTTATCTTGAATCATTATAGGGTTAGCCACTTTCAAGTTTAGATCTCTTAACATTTATGTACTGTGAGTCACAACGAAAAAAAAAATGAAAACTATTACAAAGGCTAGGGAACGGGTGGTTGAAGAACTACATAAGCCAGCACGTAAAAAGTTTAATCGTAGAAGATTTATACAGTATGGTCTGGATGATACTTTTGCCACCGACTTGGCTCAGCTTGATCAGTATGCTCGAGAAAACAAGGGATTCAAGTACATATTGGTTGTTATCGATTGTTTTTCTAAATTTCTGTGGACTAGAGCTGTAAAATCGAAATCAGCGCAAGATGTCGCTAAAGCTATGGAGAGCATTTTGAAAATTTCCAGAAGAATACCCAAGAAACTTATTTCGGATAATGGAAAGGAATACTATAATATTCAATTTTCGAGTCTAATGAAGAAACATGGAATACATCATTATAGTTCGTTTAGTCCTCTTAAAGCATCTATTGCAGAGCGAGTAATTCGAACCATTAAAGAAAAGTTGTTTAAGCAATTTACATTAAACGGAAACCATAAATGGATCGATTTATTGAAGCCTGTTACCGATGCATATAATGACCGCAAACATAGCACGATTAAAATGAAACCAAGCAAAGTTACTAAAAATAATGAAAAAACACTACTTAATACTGTTTATAGTCATATTAAGGTAGCTGGAAAACAGAAATTCAAGGTCGGTGACGTAGTTCGCATAAGCAAGTTCAAGCATGTTTTTCAGAAAGGATATACCCCAAACTGGACTACGGAATTGTTCCACATAGCTAAAGTGAGAATTACAAATCCAACAACATATTTGTTAGAGGACTTGCAAGGTCGGCCTATAAGTGGTGGTTTTTATGAAGAAGAACTACAGAAAACAAAACAACCTGATGTGTTTCTTATAGAACAAGTATTACGAAAGAAAGGAAATAAAATGTATGTAAAATGGTTGGGATTTGAAAAATCTCATAATAGCTGGGTTGACAGGGATAAAGATCTAGTTTAAAAGCGGATTTAAACGATTTGCAACTCATTTGTAATACTGAGTGTGAAGTATCAAGTTTGCAAAGAAAGTAGTCCTTCTCATTCACATAACTTAAGTCATAATCATAAAAATAAGTATTGTACGGTAATTTAACATGACAACACCAGCAGATATTGATTGTATGGATAGTGAAGATGAGAGCTGCTCAACCTGTTCCTCACCTAATTGGAAGTATGTCAATAGTATGTTTTTGATGAGTAAACAAGAAATCATGAAAAAATCAACATTTTTGGGGGAGACTTGTTATTCAACCAAGAATTTCAAAATAATTTCTGGAATAAGTATTGCTCGAGGACTAATTCCTAGCCTAAAAGTCACAAGTACAATTCTAAATCTACCTGAAGAACAAGTGTCTGTTTCGTTTAGCTATATAGAATGGTCCAAATTTCTGGATATTGTTACATCCTTCATGGAACTTTCTGGAGATGGTAGTGATGTCATAACAACTGTTTCATTATCGGATACCATCATTGTTTCTACAGTTATGTGTTTTGGAGAGAGAATTATCAAGTTAACAAGCGGAGAAGTTGATTTATGTTTTTGTATAGACGATATAGAATCCATTTCATATATCCGAGAAATAATAGATTATAGGTTAAGTTTACTTATAGAACTAGATTTTAGAACTTTTTATGATAATAGTTTAAAATATTATAATGTAACCACTGTTAACGAAAATAATTTTTTAAGTGTCATAAAAGAATATTGTAATTTATATATATGTGAATTATCCTATTTTATGTTAGAATTCGTATACCTCAACCCGGAAAAAATAGTTATGGATTTCAAGAAATTATGTGTTTTAGATATCTAGTGATGTAATAATAAGGATGTGAACTTGTGAAAAATAATTTTTATGCAATAAATTCTTTAAAAACATTCGTTATTTTATTTCCATTTTAGTTTTCAGGATAAACTACAAGAGAGAGAGAGAGAGAAAGAGAGAGACAGAGATAGAGAGAATAAGAGTTTGTAGCAGTAGACATTCAATTTAGTATCATCATGTCTGTCGATAAGTTTGGTCGTTCACAGCGCTTAAAAACTGTTAACGAGTATAAAAATTTGGTGTTGAAACGACGTTTGGAAAACCAATCACAAGATTATGCAACGAAATCCTATATGGATAAATCATTGAGAGAATTTTTGGAAAAATTTAAAACAGATTCTGAAAACCAGAAAAAAGTCACTGAGTCACCCTCACAAGAATTATCTGGAAAGTATAAGCAGATAGAATCTTTAATCAAAGATAATCAAAAGAAAATTGAAACTTTGACAAATAAGAGCCACTCGTTTGAAAATGATTTTAAAACAGTGAATTCTTCAATGAAAGAAAGTCAAAAGAAAATTGAAAGTTTAGCCACTATGAACCAATCGATTAGCACTGATATCAAAAACAAATTGGCTCCAAGAATAGCTGCCTTGGAAGAACAACATAAGTTATTTAATATAACACCTTCATATATAAGTATTGGTGACAAGAGAATAGTCAGAGCTTCCAAAGCTATAAACGATAACGATTTAATCACGAAAGGTCAGGTGATCAAAATGATTAACGAGAAGCATCCTGTTTTACCAGCAGCAGTGGCGAATAAAAAGGGAAAAGGAAACTAAAGATGAAGACTAGAACGGGAATCAACTGGAATCACACTACTTGTATTTATTTAGTTTATGCTCATAGGAAAAAGTCAATGTTCTTGATGGTTCAATAAATTAATTTTACGGGGAGCCTGGGAACTTTTTTGATACTGTGGGAAAATCTCTAGATCGGCGGCGCCTTTAATTTGAAGTTTCGAAGGTTTGACCTAGGCGAACCCCAATTTTGAGAATTTAAAAATGGATCCGAAATGGGATGGAGTATTTTCATCAACTTCCAGATTTGCAAATGGACCAGCAACATGCAAATTGGAAAATTGTTCCAAAACCAGTGTATCAAGAATATAATATTGGAGACATTGTGCAAATTATTTATAATCCTGAGAAAACGGACATTGTCTTACACCACAAGAACGAAACTTCTATACCATTCACCTTCAATGAATTTGAGGAATTTTTACAGTTTCTCGATAATGTAAATGATGGTTGGTATGATGTAAATTTCTACATTGGAGAATTCATTTATGTTAGCTATTGGAATGAGGAAGAAAGTAAAGGTCTGACTATGGTGGATATGCGAACAATGGGAAAAATTTATTGGAATGAAAATCATCTTGATTTAATTCTAGAACATAAATATAACCTGTATGATATTTTTCTTAAATAAAAAATTGAAATAAAAAAATTATTCTGGCCTATTTCTTTTTCTCCTATACCAAAACCACAATAAATATCCCATAAATAAAACAACTACCTATGTAGAAATATAAAGTGTTTTTTATTATCAATATTTCTACAACAAAAAAAATAATAAATTCCTCCTGAATCATTATGTCTTGATCTTGTTGATGCGTTTTGACGTTTTCTCGATGCCGTTAACTCTAAAAATTGAAAATGTTTTTAGTATTAATTTAATAATTTATATGGTAAACTTACAATTCAACAACTTTGAAAATTGGTGTTGGATTCAGGCCTTTAATATCTCGCATGCCTTTAAATTTCAATCCAAATTTCCCAGCCTCGAAGTGCTGAATGTTTTGTTTAATTGAATCGGTTGCACGTTGAGGAAGAAAGGTAATGTTTTTATCCATTTCTACTCGGGCTACTTCTCCAAATTTTGAATTCACTATAGTCATACCCCGAATTGGATAGGGATGCTCTGGAGTCAAATCTTGTAGCTTTAAGTAGGACTTTTCCTCAAGACAGGCTGCTTGGTTAATTTGGGGTAAATCCATGATTCTATTATTAAACTAAAAATAGAACAACGTATTATTATCAGGGTCTTTAAGAATAATGAAAAAAATTACTTACATAGTTTTTAGCACTTAATACACACACACAATCAATTATAACTGAGGTAACGCCCAATTTTGAATTAAGTTTTCGTTGAAAAATTCGATCTGGATGAGGAGCACTGAAGAAAAACGTTGTGTCACCTCTAGGGACGTTAAAATCTAACTAAAATTTGAAAATGAATAACAACAACTAGCAGGCCAGCCAGCTGCGTTTCGTTATCGTCGCAGGAAATGCGGCTTCCGTGTGATAAGCAAGTTCGCACACAAGTTGCTGTTCTTCTTGTTGTTTGTTTATGAGAACGGTAGAAATTATAATTATTTTAAAAATAATATTTGGGGCCCCCCAATTGAATCGTTACAAGTCCGTGAAAAATGGGGCCCAAATTGGAGCACTATTTTTTCAATGATGATGATGATGATGATGTTGTCTTTTATGTGACCATATTTTTAGTTTAGAAAAATGGGGCCGACGACGACGAAAAAAGGGGGCCCAGTACGGCGTATCTTGGTACGAGGTACCAGGTACGAGGTAGCAGGTACGAGGTACCAGGTACGAGATACGCGGTATCAAATTTCAGGTTATGAATTCTAGGTACGTTGTACAAATTTCAAATTACCAGCACGAGATATGGGACATCAAATTTCAGGTTATGAGTTCTAGGCTACGTGCGCCTCAAAATTTGGGGGCCTGTATTGGTTCCATATACGATGATGTTGGATAATGGGGCCGCGGGTCTAGCTGCGGAGACAAGTGGCCCCTTTCCGATTTTTCCCTAGATTTAGGGAAATTTTATTGGCAACGTCGCACATTATTAGTTTCGACAACGTCGCACGTACCTGTCATCTCGTATGGGGTATCTCATTTCAGGTTATGAGTTCATGTAAATGGGGCCCCCGAAAAAAAAAAATGGGGCCACGGGTCTAGCAGCGGGGACAAGCACGTATGGCCCCTTTGATGACGTCACTTATTGGGTTAGGTCTATTCAAATTGGGGGCTTGCTACTTAGGTTAGGCCTCTTTAAATTGGGGCTTGCTAAAAAATGGGGCCCACGAAAAAATGGGGCCACGGGTCTAGCAACGGGGACAAGCATGTGGCCCCTTTGATGACGTCACTTGGGTTAGGCCCCTCCACTTGACGAAAAATGGGGCCCACGACAAAAATGGGGCCCTGGAATGGGGCACAGGCCCACCTGGGTTGAGCCCCTTCAATTTGGGACTTCTCTGATGACGGGCGCGGGCCCCACGACGAATGACAGGTCACTTCCGCTCTAGAACCGGCCTAGTATGACTACTGCGCAGTTCTAAAGTTTGACTTAGATGCTGGTAATTCTGTTGGTAGATTGACGGAATGGACTGAAGAAGATCTAAGGCTGGTCCTCGTAGCGCCACTATCAGTGCTGTAGCTTTTTCTTGATCGTTCCATCCGTTGATATTTGCAGCAGCTTCAAATTGTCGAATATACATGGTCTAGGATGTAGAACCGTCAAAAGTTGGTGGTTTTATCTTCATACTGGAGAATGCTCCTCGTGAAGTCACAAATTGGATAACTTGGTTTATTCTAGAATAGAATGTTCTGGAATTTTCTTGAAACTTCTTTTCTAGATGTCGATTGATACAGCAAACACGTCGGTGAAGTCACAATTTCGATATCTCCCTTGGTTTCCAAATAGAATGTTGTAGAATTTTCCCGAAACTCCTCGAAAAACCTCTTCTGAATGACGATTGATGTTCCGAATACGTCGGCGAAGTCACAAATTCGATATCTCCCTTAGTTTCCAAATAGAATTTTCTAGAACTCACTCGAAGATTCACTATCACAGTCTAAATCGGGTATAGAGTCACTTCCGGGGTAATTCACACAATCGGTTGAGTCTCTTTTTGTGATTGTCACTGTTTGCACTGCACTAACTGTCCCAGTGTTCACTTAGTGTTCAGTTTTTATACTACACTAGTGTCCCCGCACTTCCGTAATTGGATTTCACTCGGCAGTCCTTTATATCCCACTTCTGACACCAGTGTCGCGGCTTTGGATCGCCGGACAGAAATCTTGGGTTCGTTGTTCGTTCCGTTTATTCCAAAAATCAAAGTCCAATTAACACAGCAATAATTTATTCCACTTAACAAAACACTCTGACACTAATTACTTTATTAACAAACTCAACAATTAAACTCTTTACAATCACTATTTAAATCGTATCACAGTCGAACTGAAACTTAACTTACAAATCAATGCCGGCCTTCTTATATATCCCTAATTCTATTCCTGTAAAATCTAGAATACACACGGATAATCTAATTTTCCAGATAAAAGTAGAATAATTCGCTAGATTCTAGTATTTTCACCATCGATTCTTGACAGCCTGGCGGACGATATCGTAACAATACAGTATTTTATCTACAAGCGTGCGGTAACAAAATTTCCAAAAGAAGTTTAAAAAATTATAAAAAAAAGAATTGCGTTTGTCACCTTTGACAGTGGACACGTAGAATTTAGGTGAAAGGTAGGTAATTTACCTCTGGTAGGTAATTGAAGGTATGTATCTATGTAGGTAAAGCGTGCTGTAATAATATTTTTCTACTGACGTTTCATAATAGCAACTTTTCGATTGTCATTTCAGTTTTGAAACGACATTCTTTTAGGCACTGAGTGCGTGAAAGTTACTTTTAGGCACTCAGTGCGTAAAAGTGACTTTTGAATGCGTAAAAGTGACTTATGAGTGCGTAAAAGTAATTTTTAAGCACTAGTGCCTAAAAGTGTCATTCATTATTCAGAAATAAAAAACACACTAAACACATATTTGAATTTTGTTTTGTATTTATTATGAATATTGAAAATGGAATTACTGAATTGAACGTTTGGGTTACTCAAAACAGAAGTTTGTGTTATTACCTACTTTCTAGGATTTTAATTATTGATGTCGAATTTTGAAAAGAAAATCGCATGAAAAGTGTCAGGTGTCAAGTAAAAGCAGGTAACAAAGATTTTGGGTGTAATCGACTTATTCACATGAAATAAAATTGTGTTTTTCTATTATAAAATGCCAGTAGAAAAAATCTTGTATACAATACGTTACGAAACGATGTCTTTTAGTCACTCGACGTGTTGTCCAACTCGGCTTTGCCTCGTTGGACAATTTTCACGTCGCGTGCCTAAAAGACGCTCATTTCGTAACTTATTGTATAAATAGCTATTTTCTACGAGCGTGCGGGAAATGGCTCTTCCCGCACGATTTGCTGTGCGGGAAGAGATTTCTTCCCGCACTCAGTGCGGGAACAGTTTGAAATAATCATTGTGACATGGAATTGTTTGTATTGTTGGTACACCTATACCTGTACCTTTACCTTTTGATAAATACCTTTCAATACATTTTTAATTCTACCTTCTGCATAATCGCATTTTATTTAAATTAAACTCTTCGTAACATCAGCTTTAGTATGCTCGTAGAAAAAATATAGTTCCTAACTCTTGCGGGAACGAGCGTGCGGGAAATGGCTCTTCCCGCACGATTTGCTATGCAGGAAGACTTTTTTCCCGCACCAGTGCGGGAAGAGATTTCTTCCCGCACTCAGTGCGGGAAGACTTTGAAATAATCATTGTGACATGGAATTGTTTTTATTGTTGATACACCTATACCTGTACCTTTACCTTTTTATGAATACCTTTTAATACATTTTTAATTCTACCTTCTGCTTAATCGCATTTTATTTAAATTAAACTCTTCGTAACATCAGCTTTAGTATGCTCGTAGAAAAGATATAGTTCCTAACTCTTGCGGGAAGAAATTTCCGGCACTCGGGCGCTTCGCAACCTCGTGCCGGAAATTTCTCTTCCCGCACTCGTTAGGAAAATAGCTATTTCCTACGAGCGTGCGGAAAAGTTACTTTTCCGCACGATTTTTCGTTTTGAAAGTTGTACTTTTCCGCACGATTTTACTTTTCCGCACGATTTTACTTTTCCGCACTATTTTTTTACTTTTCCGCACGATTTTTACTTTTACTGAAAAGTGTACCCATATTAAAGTTCGGGGGCCCCCTATTTAGGGGCACAGTCCCGCGGGGGCCCCATTGTTGAGGGGCACAGTCCCGCAGTGGCCCCTTTTTGGGGGCGCAGCCCTGGGTGGCTCTTTTGGGGGGGAGCGGAGCTCTGGGGGCCCTTTTTGGGGGGCGGAGCACTGGGCCCCTTTTGGAGGGGGCGGAGCCCTGGGCCCCTTTTGGAGGGCTAAGCTCTTTATTTGGGGGGCGAAGCCCCGCGGGGGCCCCTCATTTGGGGGCACAGCCCCGCAGGGCCCCCTATTTTAGGTGGCATAGCACCGCGAGGGTGGGGGATCCTAACAATTTTTTTGGCCAATTTAGATATAGGCCAAGGATCATGATAAAAAAATCCGGTTCCATTATTTTTTTGTGTATAAAAAAATCGTGCGGAAAAGTAAAATCGTGCGGTAAAGTCACTTTTCCGCACTAGTGCTGAAAAGTTACTTTTCCGCACGATTTTTTTATTACTAAAAATGAAGATATTTAGGATCAAATAAATGATTTGTTATATATTATTTTATATTATGTGCTCTTTTGTACTATCATTATAAAATCTTTGCGTATTGGAAACATTTTTTTTGATAAATAAGATGGACAAAAACACTCGTAGGAAAAATATTGTACCTAACTCTTGCGGAAAATGTCTTTTCCACCCTCGACGGCTTGCCCGAACTGCGCTCCGCGTCGTTCGTGCAACTGCCGTCTCGTGCGGAAAAGTACCACTTTCCGCACTTGTTAGGTAAATAAATATACCGCACGCCGCTTGTAGATAAAACCACTTATATTCTCATCCTCTAACTAACCAGATTCATCCTTCAAAATGCCACACAAAAAAAAATTACTCCACTAAACAGGCCCAATCTCAGGGTCTATCATTTTCTTCAACTATTACCTACTGACACGTTATTATTGTTATTTTGATATCATAAGATTTAATTTCAGTTTTAGTTTATTTTCTTTATTAACCACGACTGCAATAAAGTCAGTCAAGTTTTTTTTTGTGTTTTCATTTAGGTAGCAAATAGATTTATTTGAGACAATATTACATTTGAATACCTATGCAGTTTTATTCTACTTAGGTACTTGACTATTTTTAAATCACTACCCAAATATATCACCAAGTATTGTTTTAAGTGCCCTGAATAATAAATGGTGGCCTGGCCCTGAATTCGGGAATCTGATTATCGCATCTTCAAGATAATTTTTTATGTAGGTGTAATGATATTGAGGAGAGTAAATTGATGTGGCAAAAATAAAGTACGCGTTTCTCGATAGACTGGCGAACGCGAACACACAAAAAAATAATATTGATATGTTACTAAAAAAAACGAAATAATAGAGTTAGGAAATAAAGTCTGTTTTTTTTTAAATATTGCCCCAAATCAAAAATTTAGTAACAATGCTGGCAACACAAGCCTTTCCTCCATAAAAAATTTGAAATCATTGACAATTCTACATTGTATTGCCACCATAATGTCATTTTGACTTTAATCACAGAACATATCACCTATAGAAAAATATCTCAAATGGGAGAATCGCGACGAAGGTTTTTAGTTAGGTTTTGAATCAACGATGGCGACACTGTCGGGAGATAAGAGAAATTTACAGGTATCTGTGGTGTTGACAGTGATTTGTGTTGGTTAGTTTTGTCATTTATTTTGTCATTTCAAAAGTCAAAATTTGAATTTTTAAATTGTGTTGTTGTACCCCACGGCCCCCACGCGCGTTAAAGTGAAAATTCAAAAAGTTCTGATTGAAAAAAACCCTAATTTTTGTTCGTATTTTTTGTATTTGTTCGTTTGTTTCGTTTCGTTCGTATTTAATGTATTTATTATTCGTATTTACTTTGCGATCTACCTATAGCTGCGTGTCGCTTGCTAACTTACTAACTCTCTTTGCACTATGTTTGACATTGGAAACTTCCTGCCAGTCATAGTTTTCAAGAAAATGAGGCGAAAAGAGCTAAAAGGAGTCAGCAAGCCAAATGCAGTTGAGCATTAAAAATTATTTAAAAATAATAAAAATATAGGGAAAAAATAGATTCGCCTTTTTGTCAAGAATGCTCGATTAGTTGGGTTTTCATTCAACGATGGCGCTGTAATTCATAACCGTGTGGCGTCATTGTTCCGCGAGTCCGTTGTGTTCAACCCTGGATGGCTCAACTATTGTGTACAACCCTGGCGGCCTGACGTGACGTGACAGAAGACAGCTGTCCCAGGTTGTTGTTTACTTCTAGTCAGCTTGTTGCCGCGCAATTATGATATCGTGTTGTTGTTGTTAACAAAATAAAGTATTTCGATTTATTTGTATGTTCAGTGCCCAGAATTAAACCGAGTTATTAGTAAAACAGTGTTTTCATTCGCTGGTGATATATCAAGCAAACACATAGCAGTAGTAGCTATAACTGGTGACCCCGACGTGATATATCTCCGCGTACCACTCGGCCTCTAACCTAAAAGACGTGTCTGACTACTAAAAAAATCAAGATGCAAAGCAATTTCGACTCCTCAGTAGATCCTGATCAGCAATTGGCTGCAAACAGCTCTTTTACCAACCAGCAACCAGACAGGAGTTCGTCAGTGAGTATTCCTATGCCTCAACCTTCTGGCCCTCACGGCAGTACAGCATTTGATCCCGCGGTGCATTTTAATCCAACAAATCACCCGGTGAGCTATCAGCAAGCATATGCCCAACCAGTAGTAAATTCGTTGCCAGCCCCCATGATGCTCAACCAGCAGCAGAGTTATGCCATTGACGCAGTTTACAACTGCAATCTGCCACCCTTTTGGCGTTCTCATCCAGACCTATGGTTCCTGCAGATTGAATCAGTCTTTCAAGCCCACCGTATACAGTCCGATAGCACCAAGTACTATCAATTGGTAAAATCACTGGACCCGGACACAATCACGGAAGTTGCAGACATCTTGAAGGCTCCACCACCTCAAGATAAGTACCAAAATCTCAAGTCTAACCTAATAAGTAGACTAACAGCCTCCGAAGACTCTCAGATGCACAAACAGCTCACTGATCTAGAACTAGGTGACCGAAAACCCTCACAGTTGCTTCGTGAAATGCGAGCCCTTGCCGGCAATCGTGCTACAGAAGACGTGCTCCGCATACGATGGCTGGCCCTTCTGCCTGTCAGCATTCAGCACTTGCTGAAAATTTTCAAGGCCAATTCACTTAACGAACTAGCTGCTGCAGCTGATGAGCTCATGACAAACATCCCTGGTGGCAGTGTCATGGCCGTCAACCAGAGCTTTCGCCAGCATGGACATGGTTCTTCAGTAGCCTCCGAGCTGAACGAACTTAGACAAGCCATCACAGAATTAACCATTGCTCAGAAGGACCTCACTTCTGCCATCAGACAGAGTCTCACCTCTACCAGTCGACAACCACGTGAGCGTTCTGTCACTTCTGGAGAATGCCGATATCATCGAAAATTCGGTGCCCGGGCCCAAAAATGTGTCTCAGCTGCCACTAGCATCTCCGCGCCAGGAAAACTAAATATGCTGTCGCCTGTTCAGGTGGTAAGCGACAGCAATGTCAACAGCACCTGCCTCCCATCTAAAGAAAGTCGTCTGCACGTCATAGACAAGGTCACTGGCATGAAGTTCCTTATCGACAGTGGTTCCGTTGTATCCTTGATTCCAAGAAGCTTCTTTCAACGAAAACTTCTGCCTGCTGACCTCATGCTATATGCAGCCAATGCAACAGTTATCAAAACGTATGGTCAACACTTTCTTAACCTCAATTTTGGACTCCGCAGATCCTTCAAGTGGGCATTTATCATTGCAGACGTCAAATCAGCAATCATAGGTGCCGACCTGCTTTCACATCATGGCCTCCTTCCTGATTTAAAGCACAAGCGCCTTCTGGACTCTCTCACCTCACTGTCTTCTCCTGCTGAAATGCATGAAACCGAACTTCATACTGTTTCCACTGTCAATAATGCAGAATATGCACCTCCTACACTCAGTCAACCCTATAGCAAGTTGCGGGAAGAGTTTATTGACATCACCCGTCCAAGGTCAGCCCCATCAGTGGACGCCCCTACAGGAACTCATCACCACATAGTCACCACTGGACCGCCAGTCAATGACCGTCCACGTCGGCTAAACTCAGAGAAACTAAAGATTGCTAAAGAGGATTTCGACCTCCTGTTGCATCATGCTGTTATCCGTCCCTCCAGCAGTCCATGGGCCAGTCCTCTACACATGGTCCAGAAAAAGCAAGGTGGATGGCGTTCCACAGGTGATTTTAGGAGGCTCAATTCCCAGACTGTGCCAGATCGGTACCCCATACCACTACCAGAAGACATCTTTCAGCGGCTGCATGGGAAAAGTGTCTTCACTGTCATTGACCTGGTTCGAGCTTACCACCAAATTCCTGTAGCACCAGAGGACATACCCAAAACAGCGATAACTACTCCTTTTGGGCTTTTTGAGTTTCTGGGTATGCCTCCAGGCCTGCGCAATGCCACTCAGACATTTCAACATCATTATGGACAACCTTCTCCGTGGTATTGACTTCGCAGCATGCTACATTGATGACTTGATAGTGTTCTCGGATTCCCATGAGGAACATCTGCAACATCTACGCAAAATCTTTAATGTACTGCGTGAGAACAAACTCACTATCAACCTCAGCAAGTGCCAAATCAACAAGTCAGAAGTTATGTACCTCGGCTACTCCATCAACAAGCTCGGATACAAACCACCTGATTCCAAGATCCAAGCCATCGCTTCTTACCCCAAGCCAGAGACCATCTCTGACCTTCGTAAGTTTTTGGGAATGCTCAATTATTACCGTCGCTGTATTCCAAAGGCCGCTGAACTTCAAGCCCCTCTCAATGCATTTATGAAGGGTGCCAAGAAAAAAGACAAACGGCCCATCCCTTGGACACCCAGCTCAGAGAAGGCCTACCAAGACTGTGTAGAAAGCATTGTCAAAGCGACTTGTACCAGCTTCATCTCACCCTCTGCAAGTCTCGCACTCGTCACTGATGCCTCGGACTTCGCCATTGGAGCTGCACTTGAACAGCTGATCGACGACTGCTGGAAGCCCATAGGTTTTTTTTCCCGCAAGTTGAGTCCCACCGAAACGCGTTACAGCACCTACGATCGCGAGCTGCTAGCGATTTTCGCTGCAATAAAGTTCTTTCGTCACCAGCTGGAAGGACGCCAGTTCATCATCAAAACTGATCATCGCCCACTGGTATACGCCTTTGCTCAGCGCGCTGAAAAAGCATCCCCCAGACAGCTCCATCAACTGGACTTTATTTCACAATTCAGCACAGAAATCGTCTATGTCAAGGGAGAACACAACGCCGTTGCTGACGCCCTGTCTCGTATTAACGCTATCTCCATGCCAACGTCACTGTCTCCTAAAGCCATCGAAGCCGCACAGCTTGAAGACCAAGATACGCCACAAGAATCATCGCTCAATCTGCAACAGCTTGTTATTGAAAACGCCAACGTCCTCTGTGATATCTCTTCAGATCTCATCAGACCCTACATTCCGACAAGTCTCCGACGCAAAGCTTTTGATGTTGTGCATGGTTTGGCACACCCCAACGGCCGAGTCACTGCTCGAAGCCTCAAAGAAAAATTTGTTTGGCCTGAAATCAAGAAGGACGCCCTCCAGTGGTCCCGCCAATGCATTCAGTGTCAAAAATCCAAAATTCAACGACACAATCGTCTCGCACCACAGCACATCACCGTACCTGACAACAGATTCGAACATATTCACCTAGACCTCATCATTTTACCACCAGTCAACAAATTTCGTTACTGCTTAACCATAATTGATCGATTTTCTAGATGGCCTGTTGCAGTACCCCTCCAGAACATGGAAGCTGACACCGTCTCGTCTGCTCTCTATGTCAATTGGATTTGCAACTACGGAACGCCACTATCCATCACAACTGACCAGGGCACGCAATTTGAATCTTCACTATTTTCGGCTCTTGCACGCCTTGTAGGAGCGCGGGTAATCCACACCACGCCCTATCACCCGCAGTCCAATGGCATCGTAGAGCGCTTCCATAGGACTTTGAAGGCAGCCCTTATGTGTCAAGCACCCACGCCCTGGACGGAAGTGCTTCCGACCGTTCTTCTGGGTCTGCGTACGTGCCTGAAAGAAGACCTGAATGCCTCACCAGCGGAGCTCCTTTATGGGACACCCCTGCGTATACCTGGTGAATTCTTCACCTCTGAGTCACCCCCAGCTGATCCCCAAGTCTTCCTCGAAAAATACCGGGACCACATCAGGAAAGTCCGCCCAACACCTACGGCTCACCATATCAAATCTCGCTGCTTCATCCTCAAGGACCTCGCAACTTGCAGTCATGTCTTCCGCCGAGTGGACTCTGTTCGTCGCCCGCTCGAACCGCCCTACACTGGCCCGCATGAAGTCGTCAAGAGAATAAATGACCGAGTGTACAGCATTCGAATCAATGGCGTTGAGAAGACTGTCTCTGTGGACGCCCTGAAGCCAGCCTACACCCTTAAACCCGATACCGTTTCATCCACCCTGGAGAATCACCCAGCGTCATCCTTCACCATGGACCGCCCTCTTCGCACTTACTCAAAAAAGAAGGTTTCGTTCCTCCCACAAGTGGCTTCGTCACTGGAGGGGAGTAGATGTGGCGTCATTGTTCCGCGAGTCCGTTGTGTTCAACCCTGGATGGCTCAACTATTGTGTACAACCCTGGCGGCCTGACGTGACGTGACAGAAGACAGCTGTCCCAGGTTGTTGTTTACTTCTAGTCAGCTTGTTGCCGCGCAATTATGATATCGTGTTGTTGTTGTTAACAAAATAAAGTATTTCGATTTATTTGTATGTTCAGTGCCCAGAATTAAACCGAGTTATTAGTAAAACAGTGTTTTCATTCGCTGGTGATATATCAAGCAAACACATAGCAGTAGTAGCTATAACCGGTACATACCATTGCAGATACTTTTCTAGAGGTGATATGTTCTGTGCGTCTCTCATAAGACTTACATTTCTAAGGGGGGATGTTTTGTGGTCGAAATCATACTTACCTGGCGTAGGGGCTACCGTGATCAACAAGGCGGTTCCTCCGGGGTGAGGCCCTTCCATTGCACTACGGATGGGCTGACCCACAGCCTCCTATACATAGACAATAAAAAATAAAAAGACCTTCAAAAGTATAGCCGAAATAGGTTATACTATTACTGCGCATCCGGTTGCGCATAGCGCATTGCGGAATTTTTGGAAAGCTAGAGACTTACGAAAGATCAGTCCGATCATTCGATTCTGTTTCATCTTTCTCTGTCATACCAATTCACAAGTCAAGGACACCGTATGAGTTACAGAGCTTTCTTAGCTGTTTTGGAGAAACCTATCAAACATCCATAACTATAGAAACTGTGACCGAGAAAACAAATAAGTAACCTTAAAATAACGACATTTCCGTGTTGAAATTTGTCATTTTTAACCGATTGGGCGGTGGTCTAAGAAGACTCGAACTCACAAAATCTAAAGAACAAGAAGAAGAAATTGTTATTTTTATTAAGGCACTCGGTATCGCGTACCTATAATAATATGTACAACTAGGATAAACTGAACCAGTAAGTATACATGTTAGTTTTGTGATATACGGCATATTTTTTTACTGTTTTAGGAGACCTCAGTCAGAAGAGATAAAATGTAGATGTTAGGCCTTGGCCAGCTTAGCTTGTATGTACAAACATTAAAGCATGTAGGTATAAGGGATGTAATAACTGTGTTTGTAAACTCTTTAGGTATTTGACCTATCTAGCTATAATATATATTTTTTCTAGTACAATTTTAGTGTTTATTTTGCCTTTTTTTTCAATCTACATCAAAAAATGGCACAAAACTTTATGGAGTACCACATCATTTTTCTCATTCGGATTTGAGAAAAAAAGATGTGGAACAACATAAGTAAGTTTTTTGTGCAATCAACTCAAGTCAAATTTCAAAATTCCCGCCATTTCAGTATTTGTTCCGGCTGCCACTATTGACGCCACCGTCGCTGTGACGTCAGCGCTATACAAACTTTCATGTTATCAATCAGGTACTCTTACCTTGGTTTATTATATTTCTCTATGCTCCTATAGTTAACAAGCCATGAAATTGGAAATGACGGCAACGTCGCGTGTGGTGCTATTTTGTTATTGGGTTATGTGTTTCTGTGTATTGCTTTCATTGTGTATTGTTGCAATTTAGTATTTTTATGGGCATTATTGACGAAAAAGTGGATAGAAACACACCAATATATTGCCCATATTTAGTTGATACCTGTTCCTTTATGCTTTGATTGCAAATTTTTAGCAAATGGGTACAGGAGCAAAAATGAAGGTAAGGTAAGGTAAAACAATAAAAACAATATTAATATTTGTCTGCAAGAGCATAGGTCTCGATATATTACCTAAGATATTTAAACTTGTTCCAGATGCCATGAAACTACTGTGTTCCTGGGTGCAAATCGAACTACCTATTAGGAGTTCCTTAAAAACTGAAGAAATGCAAACATTTTCATTTCCAAAAAAATTCTGAATTGCAAAAAATGTGGATGAAAGCAATACACCAAGATAATTATACCCGAGATTATACAATAACGAAAAATTCTGTGGTGTGTTGTAAACATTTTGAAGAAACCGAAATAATTTGATTTGAAACAAACAAGGATAAAGGCGTAGTTCGAGAGTTCAAACTAAAACGTCCAACTCTTAAAAGTAGGTACCTCTTATTTTCGAAAATCAGCTCAAGTATTTGAATGGACTTGCCTTCCGAAAAAATCCCGAAGAAAGAAAAAGTTAGATTTTCAAAAGACATACTGAAACATAGGCCTATAACACTTTAGACTCTAGAAATATATTCATTTAAATCAATTATTTACTGTTCTTATTTACACAAATAGTTAAATTATTCATTAATTGAATTACTGTTTTTGGCCCTTTAGTACAATAAATTATGTATTTTTTGTGATTCATATTAATAAAATAAAAAATATATATTTATACAAACAAACACTTCCAGCACCACTTGGCGGTAAGATTGCGGTGTTGCCTGCTGCTGTGGCTGACCCCTGCGATTATCCCTAATGCGGATAACTCGGGCGCGTAATTTTTGGTAGTCGGGACTGCGTACGCGCTACGCGCTGTCCCGGATTAATTAATTAATTAAACAAAAAAATGTTGAAATCAATCAGATCAGCTGATAACCGTCATCAACGCGATTACTGGACGGTAAATCGACTACTCATTTTTTTTATTTTGTCTTTTTTGGTTTTTTTGTTTTTGTTTTTATATTCTACCCAAGAATCTACTTAAAAAATTATCCATGTTCACAAAACTGAGCTTCCTGTTTGGAGAAAATCGGAAACCTTTCTTTTCCTGTGTTGAAAAATATCCCTCTCCTGAGGGAGAATGCCTCATTCGAAAGAAAGAAAAAGAAAAAAAAAAGGTAAATATCGTAGTTTATAAAAATTGTATAAATTATTGACGTTATGGCGAAAGCAAAGAAGAAAAAAAAAGTATTTATTTTTGATTAATGATATCCAAGACTCGCAAATGCAAACTCTAAAAGAAATTATTATTGTTACGGTATGGGAAGGGAATTATTGATAGCTGTTGTGCGTTTTATCGAATGCATTGCAAATGGATGAAAAGAATATCGGACTCAGAACTCGAACCAGAGATGATATCCGCATATATGTAATATTATATATTATATAATTACACTACACTTTGCAGGGCATCTACCCTAATTAATAACACAGTAACATCGCAGAAACGTTCCAAAAACGAAATACTTACATTAAAATAAATGTAAGTATTTTTGTCAAGGCAAATTGAGTTTGATAACATGGCAACAGATGTCTCCACTGTCGAACTTTTGTCACTGTGAAAAGTGAAAAATGAATCGGGCCGAAAACTTTACTTAAATTTGGCACCCTGGACTCTCTTCAAAGCGAATAAATCTTTCGCCTTTTACTAAAGATTTCCGTGGAGAGGGTCAACATAAATGGGTATATTCTGAATTTTTTTCAGGCCTGTCTTTGTGACGGGCCATATTACGGAATTCAAAATCAAGATTTAAATATACGCCACATGCGATGGCGGCCGCAGAAATATACTTTTTAGACTTTGCTTTTTCCTTCCTCACTAGTACGTTTATTTTATACGTCGTATCCGGATACGGATTAAAGATTTTTAATCCATATTCGTTCATTTCACATCTACTAAATGGATTAGGATTAGTGCTAATCGTTTCTTAAGCCAAGCCGTGTTTAAGCCCAAGCACGAATTGCTTTGTGTCCAACTTCATCAAAGGCAATCAGCTAATACGTTTTCAAATTTTTTTTAGTTTTAGGTAATTTTCTCTTGAAGTTAGCAGCAAACTTCTTAAATCCGAGATTTAATCCAATCCACTAGTATCCAGATACAACGCGTGAAATAAACATATAGGTAGTCATTCTTTTTCTTAAGAGCTTGCGGAAAAAATACTTTTCCTACGAGCGTGCGCAAAGTAGTACTTTTCCGCACGCATTACAGTTCTCAAAGTTTCGCTTTTCCGCACTCAGTGCGGATACGGGCCTTATCCGCACTGAGTGCCGAAAAGTAAAAATAATTGTCAAGCAACAATCAATGCACCTGTCGACTTTGACATATGATGACAAATTTGTTCTCTGTTTCTATATCAGCCAACATCTATACAAACACTGAATATAATCTGACACATTGTCAGATTTGTGTTCCCATTTACATGTAAGAATCTACAAACTTCTTTCGCATCAAATTTAAACGCTTGAAGATGAACAGCTCTGACGAGGATTTCAATTTTCTGTTTTTCTGTTATGTAATTTTTTGATGAATGAATAGGTTCGCTTCAAGTTAATTGAAAATAATTGCACAAATTATCGTTTTTTTTTAAAATTTTTGTTGTTACCTACCTGATATGAAGCTCGTAGGAAAAATTTTGTTCCTAACACGTGCGCAAAGTGTCTTTTCCGCACGCAAACACTTATCCGAACTCCGCTTCGCGTCGTTCGTATAACTGTATTTGCGTGCGGAAAAGTAACACTTTGCGCACTTGTTAGGAAAATAACTATTTCCTACGAGCGTGCGCAAAGTAGTACTTTTCCGCACGCATTTCCGGGCTCAAAGTTACACTTTTCCGCACTCAGTGCGGATACGGGCCTTATCCGCACTGAGTGCCGAAAAGTAATTATAATTGTCAAGCAACAATAAGTGCACCTGTCGACTTTGACGCATGATGACAAATTTTTCCTCTTGTTTCTATATCAGCAGCCAACATCTATACAAACACCAAATATAAATTAACTTTGACACATTGTCAGATTTGTTCTCTATTTATATGCAAAAATCTACAAACTTTTTCATCAAATTTAAACGCTTTAAGATGAACAGCTCTGACGAGGATTTTCTGTTATTTTTTTTTGTTATGTAATTTTTTGATAAATGCATAGGTTCCCTTCAAGTTAATTAAAAATAACAACAAATTATCGTTTTTTTTTTTAAATTTTTGTTATTACCTACTTGATATGAAGCTCGTAGGAAAAATTTTGTTCCTAACACGTGCGCAAAGTGTCTTTTCCGCACGCAAACACGTATCCGAACTCCGCTCCGCGTCGTTCGTATAACTGTGTTTGCGTGCGGAAAAGTAACACTTTGCGCACTTGTTAGGAAAATAACTATTTCCGGTTCCGCTCGTTTTTCCGTTTTGAAAGTTGCACGGTTTGCTGCTGTCGCTGACGATGGTAGACATCGCGACGCGACGCTATGTTGTTTTAAGTAGTGTAGGCGTGATGAGCGTCGCGCCGCTTCTACTCTTGACATTCCTTATACAATCATCACGGCGCTAGTTGCAACGTTGACGCGATGCTCGTTGAACCGACGCTCACTCTTAACGGGGGTCGTATTTTCGAATATTCTCGCATAGTAGGTAATTGGTGTTTTAACATTTTTTGACAAAAAAAAAATTTTTTGATTCCTGGAATTCTCTCAGTACAATTCGCGCCATGGAAATCCCTATATCCAATTATTTGTCCTTTGTTTTATGTATACATTTTGAACCTGTGGTATTTTATGCTTGCTTCATCCTTTTTGATGTACACTACATAGGTATTTAATTATGTAGTTCATAGATTTGAAATTTTGAAAAGCCAAATCGTGTAGTGATTTTATAGTTCTTTTATTGTTTTGTATTAAATCTTTACAATAGGTATCTGCCCCTTGCTTAATCTATCTGACTTACTCATGGTCAATTTTAATATTTGAGTTGTATAAGACATTGTTTAATTAGATGGATCGTTGAAGCGACGCCCGTTGACAGGCGACGCCTGTTGACACGACGCCCATTAACAGTCAGTTATAACCGGGCAGTTAAAACTGTTAGTAAATTAACCGGTTAATAGAAAAACCGGTGTTTTGAAAAAAATTGACATCCCTACCATTAACGCGACGCTCACGTTCGCGTATACGGAACAACTTTTAATTTTAATACGATTAAAATGGGCCGATCCCGGCGGTACTGCAATACCGGGCCAACCCGTGACGGAGGTGGAGCAAGCCCCTAACCTCCGTCAATTTCCAAAAATCAGTTTAATATACTGGTCCCGCATGCGGGACGTATCAGATATTAAGCTGATAAGAACAGATTGAGACGTTTATTAAAATTCAATTTTAAAAATTTACAAAATACAATGTGTTTTAAATCTAAAATTTATACTAGCTCTAGGGATCTAAGAAGCCAGTTCAACCTTTTAGGCAGATTTCAACATTTATAAACATATAGCTCATTGGAAAAGGTATTATAGGGAAAAATAAAACAAAACAAGCGTGAGTAGGTGCGAATCACCCGTCTCTCTCTAGACCCAAATATCACAGTATTTTTATAACATATTAATCACAGGTATGGAGGTAAAAATTCAAAATATCACAGGGCTTAAGTTTGGTATACAATAGAGAGTAAAAAGGGCTAAAATGGGTAAAATGTAAAATCACAATAAAATAAACAGATTAAAAGAAATATAGAAAGAATACAATAAAATAAACAGATATAAAAAAAAAGGGTAAATAAAATCAACAAATACACAAAATATCACGCAGTTAAATAAGACATAGAATCACAGCTCGACTAATTGGTATTGGCGTGTGCCAGTAATATGCTCCACATAGATGTCCCTAGACCACCTGATGACATCACTGCACATTAGCTTACGCATAAGTTTGGCGTATCGCTGAGAAACATTGCACTGACGCAGGACGGCCTCATTGTCCTGGTCCCAGGATCCAAGGGCACCCACAATAAAAGCATCCAGAGTCACGGTTTTGCCCTGCGCCTCCAGCTCCGCAACCAGTGGCAGATATTTTTCTCGTTTTGTTTGCCTGGCTCTTTGCAGAGACTCGACGCCATTTTCGAATGGTATTGTGACGTCGATGATGGTGACTTGGTTGTCTTTAGTCACTACAATGTCAGGCCTGACGTTGGTAATTGTATTTGGTACGGTTCGGTTTACCTGTCCCAACCTCTCCGGAAGCGCCTTCACCAGTCTGTCCTGAATCGCGTTGTGTCGATGCTGCCAGGCAGCCGAGTGGACCCTGCAATGGTTTAGAACATGAGGCAGAGTCTCATCCTGGCCGCCGCATCGTCTGCAGCGCTTGTCTCGATTGCCCCACCTCTGAGTTGCGTTGAGGGGGACGCAGTCCAGCCTGGCTCTATGGATGAAGCGCCAGTCGCAAAACCGGGTTGCGAAGCCGTCTCTGACAAAGTGGTTGCTGGCTGCGCTGGTAGAGCTGACCCTAAAAACCTTGCCCTGGTCCGGTTTTCTAGACAGTTTGGCGCTGTACATGGCCCGGATGGCATTTTTCACGGCTCCCTCTAGTTTGGAGCGTGTCGCCGGCGTGATCGTTTGAAGCTGACGGGCCGTTCCGACCCTGATGCATAGAGCCTCTTCTTCCGCCGTCCAATGAACAGTGATCAGCCGGTTATTGAGGCGTCTGGTGGAGTTACGAGCTCGGGACCACAGTGTAGCGATGTCGCCTCCGTCTCTTCCAAACTCTGCCGTCAAGTCCCCAGACAGGTAGCGAGCGAGGTCGGCTTGCGTCGGTGGGCGGCCAATTCTTCGTCGAACCACTTCGTTGAGCTGAGAGTGGGCGATGCGACTAGTCAGCATTTCAGGGCACGTCAGCATACGATAGGCCTGGACGACGGTTGCAACCTCTGTCAGGTCCGCGAGCGGCAGGATGCCGGTGCCACCATTCTTTCCAGACACGAAGAGAAGCTCAGGACTAGCGCGCTGAGGCAGGTTCATCCACTTCTTGCAGCTACGCTTGATGAGCTGGTCTAGTGGTTTGACAGCGTTTTTCTGGACGTGCGCACCCCTCATGATGAAACTGAGTTGCGGCATTATGAAGGTGTTTATGGCGTCGATCTTCTGCCAGGGTGCAAGAAGTGAGGAGTCGACCTGTTCCGTCTGGGCAGCCATGCGGGCCACTGTGTCTTCGGTGTTAATTAGTACGTACAAACTATAAACACTTTGATCTTAGCCAGAAGGCCGAGAAGCGATAAAGCGATACTAAAACTTTTCGAGGCTGTCTCGAAATGCACGTTTGAAAACGTTCTCATATAGATCTTTTCGCCATCTGTCGCAAGAAACGGAAAGCAAAAACCACAATCTCGATATCGAAAATCGAAAAAACAATAAACTCTATTTTTGTCTTCAGAGAGCTAGTGACAATTTAAAATTGTAATATGAAGTATAAATTAATAGTCTTCAAATTAATTTATATGTCAACCTACAATTTTAAATTGTCACTGTTTCTCTAAATAAAATGGATAGAAGATTTGAGTTTGTGGATGGATTATGTACCTACGCTACGAAACTATGAGAAAATAAACCTCTTTGACTTTCAACAATTACTAAAAAATTTCAGATGATAATGTTAATACCAACCAATAACGTTAATACTTACGTTACGAATCACATTCACAATCGAAGTGAGGGGTAAGACTGAAAGAAAGCACAAAAAATGTACCGGCAGCGCATTCGCCGCGAAGTCAATGAGAATGAGGTCGTTTTGGGAACGAACATTTTTGGCACGACCTTAAGTAGATTTCCAATATATAAGGTACTAATGGCCGTTTGCACCGATCATTTTAAGCAAGCCCTAGCGATAAGTATTCCTCAAAATGACATTTCTCTATGCTCTATGTAAAAATGTAATTTTAAGGAATAAGGAATACTTATCACTTATCGCTAAGGCTTTCTTAAAATGGTCGGTGCAAACGGACCGATTTATATCGGTCATTAGTTTCGAAACCGATTTTTTTTTTTTGAATCCTTGAACCCCTCGGGGCTCGTGCCTCGTTCACGGTAAAAAATTTGGATTCGCGAAGTAGACAGGGCCCGCTTGTAGTGTTTTTTATCCAGACTCCAGAGTCCAACTATTCACGCGTCGAGCTACTGGAAGAATGTTTTTGGGGATATTAAATACACGAGAGCCCCAAGATTACTGATCATTTTTCACCAGCGTGTGTGAGTGAATAAACACGCATAAGTGAAAAATTATTTTGTTATATTTAAGACACGAGTGTTTCACGCTCGGTTTCACGATTTATATCAAAAGTATAATGAGTATGATTACCTGAGGAGTACCTAAAGAAGTGTTATTATTTGAAATATAAAAAGAAGCAACCACTCAGAATGTCTAGATTCCGTAGCCTGTCGCAAGCGACAAGTTGAACGATCATCGGCGACCACCGAGCATCCAACGAAGGTCGACTCGGAGTCATATCTCACGCTCAGGAAAGAAGACTTTATCTCATCCTCATGGTTGCGACAACTCTACTTTTGAGTAGAGAGTATGCGAAGATATACTACAGAAATGATCCTGTGAAGTATGATCTTGCCGGTTAACTGACATATTTTTGTAGGAAAGACGAGAAGCACTCCAAGTGCTGGTCTCATACATACGGTGGCGTCCTCTCATTAAATTAATCAAAGTTAAAAATGAACAAGAGTGTGATAATCACAAAGTAATATTTTTCGTGACGTGGATAGTAAATGGTGGCCTGCATTTGGAAATTTGAGTATCGCATTTTCAAGATACATTCATATTTTTATATAGATACGGAGTACTGAGTACTAATATTGAGAGTAACTTCATTTGGCAAAAATAATGTACGCGTTTCTCCATAGACTGGCGAACGCAAATATCAAGTCGTACACTATAAAACCAAGAAATAAAAAATGGTCTGTTATTGAAAAAAAAAAAAAATAGAAAATAGAATGTAGGAAGAAGAAATAAGTTATCCGCTATTTTCGATATTTGTACATATACCTATGTACTAAGAACGAACTTTATTTGACTGTCAAATTGTCGAATATAATACATTTATGTATAGTAATATAACTTACAATGCAACAATAATAGGTTTGTTTCTGCAGAAATCACAAACCAGTCAGAGCGAATTTCATTGGTTGAAAACAGTCAGAAAACTAGTTTCAACCAATGAAATTCACTCTGACAGGTTTGTGATTTCTGCAGAAACAGACCCAATATGATCAACGTTTTGTATGTAAATGGTAGGTGCCTTGTACGCTCATTAATGTGTCGGTTTGCAACCAGATGACGCCACAGTTTCTTCGCTACCGACGAAATGTTAGACATTCGAACCAGCTCGAAACTTTTAGAACAAAATCGTTAGCTTTGCGCAGTGGCATTATCGTAACCAATGAGGTTTATCCGAGGTGCGATTATTGCTAGTTGAAAACTTTAACCAATACCCCGCCACGTGCACGTGAAAAACCGTGCGCTAAGGCAATTTTTGTGAGCCTCTGTAGAGGCTGTTTAGTCCAATAAACTTAATTTTTTATTAAAGTTAGGGATGCGACATCGAGCACAAATATCCATGTTGATCATCGATGGTAACATCGATGCAACCGATGTATCGAAGTGAAAACATCGATATTTTACAAACATCGATATTTTGAGGGTAACATAAAAAGTATATATGGAAATTTTTTATTATTACAGAACTTTTAATAATAAAATGGGAAAAATAATTTATTGTTGTTAATAATAACAATGTATGTTCGTATCTTTATTCAACTTTTTGGTTTTATATTGCTGGTGCTACTGGTGCTAGTGCGATAAACGATTCAATATATCTGTCTTATTTCATCGTCATGCGTTTGTAGAGGATGGAAATTCGAATATAAAATAGGACCTTGCTTGTAGCGATTTATTTTTACAGATCTAGTGCTATGAAAGCTGCATATTATAGCGATTTCCATTTGCAAAACTAGTGCAAGTAAATTATCTTTAACCTTTTTTTATTGTCGATTTTCACAACCAACATCGATGATAGCATCGATGTTTTTAAATTTTATCATCGATGTCGAAACATCGAAACATCGGCTATTAAACATCGATGTTTTTTGATAATCGATGAACATCGCACATCCCCAATTAAAGTAGAGGTGAAAATATTCAAAATTCAAATATTGATGACATTAACAATAGAATAGAATAGAGGCAAGACAGATACCTAGATAGGTTCGTTCGTATTATTGGCCTTGGCGGCATGGCGAATGCGCTGCGTGCTCAATTCATGATTTTTAATAATAGAAGTAACGTATAAGAAAAATAATATAGCTGAAAAAAATGAAATTCTAGCTGGCACCAGCAACGAATATTGATCACGACAATGTTGAAGAACGACAATAATAATTAAGTCAATCACGTTTTCCACAAAGTCTAGTGAGCGGAAATAAATGAAAATAACCAAATAAAATTCTCCTGTTCAATTAAGGATGGCAGCACAGTCGACATAATGTCAGCTTACCGATGGCTGATAGAATGAGCTGCAAAAATTGCCTGGACGAAATCATACTTACCTGGCGTAGGGGCTACCGTGATCAACAAGGCGGTTCCCCCGGGGTGAGGCCCTTCCATTGCACTACGGTTGGGCTGACCCCTGCGATTATCCCTAATGCGGATAACTCGGGCGCGTAATTTTTGGTAGTCGGGACTGCGTACGCGCTGTCCCGGATTAATTAATTTAAAATTATTTAGTAAGTCGTCCAAATACCGTGTGTTATGGATGGTAACAGACGTAGCGGTAGCCTAGCCATCCATTGAATTCAATCAGATACCGGACTATCGTTATTACCGTACCGGCCCGTTAAACAATGTAATCTCTGCCTAAAGAATTATCCATGTTCACGGAACTTCCACTTTGGAAAAAATCGCAAACGTTTTTCTTCTGCTATGTTCTGGATTGAAAAAAAAAAAAACAAAAATAGGTACCTAATATCGTAGTTGGCTCTCCCTTGTATAAATTATTGACGTTTTGGCAAAAGAAAAAAAAAAAAAAAAATGCATTTTATAGAATCCGAGGCGGAAAATGTTACATTGCTGGTAAATTGCTGGTCAAGAGCTTATCTAGTTTATCGAAATGCATAGCGTCAAGATAAATTAAACCTCGAAACAGCAATGAAGTTTTCCGTTGAGGTTTGTATATAATTTTATTTACAATCATACATGTAATGTTGACTTTACTGACTTTTAAAAAGTTCGAAAATGTCACTTTTTTGACTTTTACTTTTACTTTCGACCCGTGGGTCGAAAGTGAATGAAATTTTTAAAATTTATTGTATTTTTTGACTTTTACTTTCGGCCCACGGGTCGAAAGTAAACTTTCGACCCGTGGGCCGAAAGTAAATGAAATTGTTAATTATTTTATTTTTTAGTTTTAATCCAAATGAAAATTTCAAAATTCGAATGATTGTAAATAAAATAGTATACATACCTCGGTGAAAAGTTTCATTACTGTCTCGAAATTTTAAATCTCTCGAGAGTAATGAAACACTTTCCACCTCGGTATGTAATATACTATTATTTTTAACCATATATGAAATGTTGTCATTACTGACTTTTCAAAAATTTGAAAATGTCACATTACTGTCTTTCAATTTTCCTGCTCCATTACCTGTCCCAGGACGGGAAATGAGGATGGGAAATTTTTTGCGTCCCGATTTCCCGTCCACAGACGGAAAATGGAGCAGGGAAGTACTTCCCGTCTTCATTTCCCGACCTTAATTGGTTCTCACGATTTTTTTTTAAAGAAATTATGGTTAAAAATAAAATAGTAGACAAACCTCGACGGGAAATTTCATTGCTGTATCAATGTTCAGTTTATCTCGACGCTACGCGTCTCCATAAACTTTATAACCTCTCGACCAGCAATGAAGCATTTCCCGTCTCGGATTATAATATACTATAATATTCATTGAATAAGCCTTATCAAATTTACCATATCGGCTTTTTTTGCAAGCTTGTAGTTTAAATATTTTATTAAAAAATTCGGGTGAAAAATTTTTGATAAGTATAAATTAAATATTATCTTGTTTCCTAGACCTTTTTGATGTGCGTACTTCATCTCTATAAGTAAAAGGTGGAAGTGATCGGATCGGGTACCATGGTCACTTTCATACCTACATTTTATCGATGGTTGACCGCATTTAAAACAAAGTCAGTAAAATCCTAATATAAGTAACCTGATTTTTTCGGACTTTTTCTTTGAGCTTATTGCAAAGGCAAAATAGAAAAGCCAAGGAACGAATCCGGCTCTGCTAGTCACTCAACTCAAGAACAAGCTTAATTTTGATTGGCTTCCAAAGGTCATAAAACCCAAACTTCTCGACACAAACTCTACACATTAAGCTTAGCGACCAAGAACGCATACGTGCCAACACATATTATGTCTTGCCTCCGTAATGCATCAGTTGGTGACATTTGGGTAAACCCACCCCACCCCAACATTTAGGGCTGGAGGTCTTTTATTCCGGCACCCCCGTTCCAGTTACATTTTTATACTTCAAATATTTATTTTCATTTCAATGTTTTCTCACTGGTGCTATATGCTTAAAATGTATCGAGTCCATGTCATATTCGAGAAGATTCGGAAATATGATCCATGGGGTCCAATGTCTAATGGACAACGAGGTATCGGCTCAAGTTTTTAAGTCACCACTGCTACGCGAAGGATTATAATATAAAGTTCCAAGTGGCTCCATCTGTTTGCATATGGGCCAACGAAAACAGTCTAATGTATAATTGTATTCTGGACTCTCTTCAAAGCGAATAAATCTTTCGCCTTTTACTAAAGATTTCCGTGGAGAGGGTCAACATAAATGGGTATATTCTGAATTCTTTTTCAGGCCTGTCGTTATGATGGGCCATTCTACGGAATTCAAAATTAAGATTTAATATATGCAGCAGTAGGCGATCACGCGGATCAGTTTTTCCCTTAATATTTTACCTATCGAGAAATGTTTTCGATTCAACTTAAAATTTCCTAGGTCATGACTCATGAGTGCATACTTTTTTCAGTGGAAGGTCGAGACTGCCGCCATCTAGTATAAAATTTGTAAAGCTTCTTCATTGTGGATTTGCATTATTGCCCATTGGACACAGTTTCTTTAATAGATAAAAATATAAAATTACATACTTAAATTGTCTTGAACATCAACAAATAAATTAATTCAACAAACGAAACCACCTTATTAATTCGCTGATTGAGAACAGAATCTTTCAATTTTTTTTTTTTTTAGAAAATTGCCAGGTAGAAGGAAAATCGGCTTCATTTCACTGACACTAACACAGAAGCTGTTTTTTCGTGTTCACTTTTTTGACATTGGTTTGGTTCGAAACAGAGGTTTGAAACAGGTAACAGTCAATGGGGTTTCCATTACCATGCCGCGTTTATACACAAAATATTATATATTTTATTAAAACGCTCCTCGCCTATCTTGCGAACTCATTTATTCAGTCCGTAAAATGGTTAATTTTTGGCCTATTCTGTAATTTTTTTTCAATATTGTCACATTCACTTTACATTTTTGTCAACGGATTCAGTCAATTTATTATTATTTGTATCACATACCTAAATCAGGTTTTTTAGGACTCATGTGCTATTCCGGTCTCGGCTGCAACCCAGCTAATGTCTCTCGGTTACATTATTCTATTTTATGCGAAGGACTGTGATTTTTGATTTTAATCAGAGATTCAAATGGTGTAATACAATAACGATAGGTATCAAAGACAAACGTCTGCTGCTACAGCCTACAGCTGCTACCGGCTAGACTAGACAGTAGACGGTTCCTTCTACCCTTGATTCTCGACGTAAATGCGCAGGTAGAAGACTTAATTTTAATTAGCTTCCAAGGGGTCATATAACCCAAACTTCTCAACTCAGACTCTACACAATAAGCTTGGCGGCCAAGAACGCACACGTTGGCCTCGTGCCTACGTAATGCATCAATTGGAGGATATTCGGGAAAACCCACCCCTCTCCAACGTCAGGGCTGGAGGTCTTTTCTCACTGTTTGGCGCCCCCGTTCCACGTATTTATAGCATTGTGCCAACATAACTTGTATTTACCCATTGTGGGGTCCTTGATTCATCTGGCGCTGCGCTTAATATGTGTCTAGTCCATGTCATATCCGAGAAGATTCGGAAATATGATCCATGGGGTCCAATGTCTAATGGACAACGAAATATCGGCTCAAGTTTTCAGGTCGGTAATGCTACGCGAATGATCAAAATATAATATTCCAAGTGGCTCCATCTCTTTGCATATGGGCCAACCAAAGCAATTTTCATGTATGTTCTAATCGATGTATACTCAGGAAATGTTGTTTGCTATTTGTTAATTTGTAATATTTTTCTGAAACTCGCTTCTGAAAAATATAAATTTTTAAATAAAAAGTCTTGTATGTCGAATATCCACATTTTACTATCAAATTTTAATGGCGAACGCTATATAAAAAAAGACTTGCAGCCTAGAACAAAATTTCTCTATTTCAAATCTCCTATATTATTATACAAGAAAGAACTAATTTCTTACAAACCCATCATATTCGCCTAAGACTAGACGAATCGCTCGCTTAATAACGAAAATAATTATTATTATAGTACATCGTAGGTACTAAAGGTACTCCGGCCACAATCCGGCTTATAAATTACCGGTTTCATGCGGGCTACAACTACCTACTTAGTTATATAAAGAGAAGGAATACTAGGTACCTATTGAAAAAATCATCGAAATGTTGACAATAAGTACTAGAGAAGCTCTGACTTGACTTAATTAGAATTTTGAACCTGAGTACCTCGTGATTCCTAGGCTCAAATCCATACTTTTAGTAACTTTTGATTAGCTTATGCTAATGCCACAAACGACTTCCTTTATGAATGTAAATCTAAATCGCTAAAGTACGCTATAGAAAATGCAAATCGTATTGTTTCAAACATAAAGATTTCTTATTTTCTTTTTCTATTCATAAAACGGGGTTGATGCATGCGGTTCAGCCCCTCTAGAGAAATTACGGTAAATTAACATTTAACATTTACCAAAACGAGGATATATGGTTTGGTGACTTTTCTACGAAGCGCCAATTCAATAAACAAGACAAAATTAACTTTTTGCTCCTCAATTGGTACGCAGGCATGCTACTGGGAATCAGTCGAAGTTGGCGCCATCTAGTAACGAAGACTAAACGTTAACTCCAAAACTCACGAAATTTGTTTTATTTAATGATATTCCAAAATTGCTTTCTATTATTGTTAGGTACCTATCTGCCGTCAATTTATGAGCTGGCGCACGGGAGCATGTTTAAAACAACTGTATTCTTTGAATTTATACAATATACCAAGTAACTTTAACTTATTAAAAGCAATTTCGCCAAACTATCAGGTTTCTGCTTTCTAATAAGTCATGGGGGAAAAAGATACAATCATTATTCATATAACTTTGTAATAAATCCCTCTTGAACTTGGTTGCTTTCCATAAGGCATCCCTTGCCCTAGAATCCTCAAACTTGCGACTTGACTGACCCGGTTCATTTGTTATCTGAATGATTTCTCTATAATAATATTTCGATTTCGCATTCGTTCACCCTGTCAATCTGTTCATGATGGGTCATTGGTAGGTACAAGACGGGTCCTTGGTCATTGTTACATAACAATGTACTAATTTCTGAAAAAATTATCTTAGCAAAACAAACTAGGTAGGTACTTATAAATATTTAAATTTCTATATTTTTCTAGAGATTCTAGACCATGTCTTTGTCTTATTCAACGATATGTCAATGTTAATAATGCGTCAACCTTCACTATCATCCAGTATCATCAATTGTATCTATTTTCTATCATCGTTGACTATCATCAACTTTATTTGAATTAGTATGGTTGTGTGGGTGTTTGCTTTTTGTTCAAATAAAAAGTTTTATTTATTTATTTATTTATTTATGTATTTATTTCAAATATATGGGCATAGCACAATGAGTTGCAAAATTAACAGACCCAAAATTATAAAGACTAGACTAGGTAAATATTTAACCAACAATACAGAAAGTAGGTAATTTATAAAATCTAATAGTGAAAGATAATAAAAGAGAAGCAATATAATAAAACAATAACCTAGATGGACCGAGAAATAAGAATCCTAGATCTATAATCGATTATTATAGTTACCTGAACAACTGAGAACCTTTCAAGTCTTGGTAATTTACCTTTTTTTTTTTCAATTTTGCATTCGTCACAGTGTCATTGGTGTATACGCACGCACCCGAATGTCCGGATGTATTCTAGTACCTATAATTAGCTAACGAGTTTCAAATATTTGTTGAGTTGTAAAACAATAAACTATTTAAGAGGTAAGAAGAACAAAATGCAATAACACCTTAGTACATAGGAGTGTTTCAGACAATTCAATGAATCGCTTGCAGTTCGGTATTGTGACAAGCTCAAAGATGCCGTCACGAGCATTTTGTTGCTGAGAGTCTGAGTAGTTCCTAATTTACGTAATAAAGTTTTCCTGTTCACAACGTCTTCAGTAGGGTCTCAACTGATCAACTGTAAAGCCAGGGGCGGACCCATGGGAGGGGGGGGGCAGGGAAAAATGTCTAGTTGGTTTCCAATCCTCACGCCAGTTGGTAAGACCCCCAATGTCCACTCCAGTTGGTAAAAAAATATCTAGTTGGTTTCTAATCCACACGCCAGTTGGTAAGAGAAAATGGCGGTGTTAATACTTCTAAAATTGACTTAAACCAGTGTTACCAGATTGGGGGATTTTCCCCCAAATTTGGGGGATTTTCAAGTAGATGGGGGAAAATCTGGGGGATAGTTTTTTCTGGGGGATTTTTTGGGGGTAAGAATTTTCGCTATTGGGGGAAATCGGGTATATTTCAATGAATAAAACTAAAGTAAAAAATGTATTAAAACAACTGCGCCATCTATTTTTTCAATCAAGTACCAATAAAAGATACAGTTTGCTTCTTCTCCAGTGTTGCCAATGGACGGATTTTAATCCGATTTGCGTATTTTTTTTGGACGATCGGATTTTTTTCGGATTTTGTAATTCAGAGGATTTTTTGCGGATTTTTTTAGATAAAACGAATAAGGGCATGAAATCCCTCCAAAGCACAAAAAGCCAACATGGCTGCTATGGCAGTATGCAACAAAAGCGTTTGGTGTGGTTTTGAGATGATTTTTTAAACTTTCCAAACTTCTTGGTACAACTAACTGTACTTATCTGTTCTGTCACCAGTCACAACATTTCATTTCATTTGTCATTTGTCAATTGTCATTTTATTTTTGGGATTAGAAAAATATAAACAAATAAAAAAGTGGTAAGGGTATGAGTTTTATTTTGAAATATTCAACGAATTTGTCTTTTTTTTTTGCAAGTATGAGTCGAGAATAAATCTATATTTATTTGGGGGATTTTAGTTGACAAACAGTGATTTTTGGGGTATTTTTGAAATCCTTTGGGGGAAATTAGTTATAACCATCTGGCAACCCTGACTTAAACACGTTCTAAAGAAAGGAAGACTTTATTCTTGAAACCGAGGAACAGCGTTCTCATGAGAACGATTGCTCTGTCATTGTCAGTGTTTAGGAAATATGGATACGGACGATGATCATAGAACCTTCGTTCTCATGAAAACGCTGCTTCCCTGTTTCGATAATAAAGTCCATGCTGAGTGGCTGAACTTAGCCACTGGCACCGCCTGAATGTACCCATTTCCTCTCTCTAGACCTAATGAACATACATACCTATCTATGACAAATGTCAATTTAGTACTTAATTTATACAGGGTGTTTGGTAGGTCGATGCAAATATTTTGAGATGTGATAGAGTAAGTCATTTAGAACCTATTTAGTCAAACTTACCTTAGTACCAAGTCTTATGGTTTTCAAAATATGGTCGATTTTATTTTTTCTTAATCAACTCCTTCGTTCGGTGCTTCAATGCAATATTAGGCAACAACATCACAAATTATCATACAAATAAGCCAGACGTTAACAAACTGTTCACTTATTTCAGTTTAAAAGTGATAATTTTGTTTTTAAAGAGAAGAAAAAAGAGGCTAGGTCCAGGTTTTTCCGTAAATACCTACTTATTTTTGGGAATCTGTAGTCTTAATTAATGATTTTTGTGCTGCAATCCAAAAAAAAAAATTGTAATTTTTTCGTGATATGTGCAATTCGAAAAGGCACATGTGAAAATACTTATTTTCCTAATAGGTGCGTAGTTTTCCTTGTACTTTATTTTTTAAATTTTCACAAAATGGGATAAAATTTTGTATACATCACCTGAGTTAAAATGTTTATTCGTTCATTAACCCACTCGCTGGGGCTCGTGGGTTAACCTTTTTTCTCATAAATAAACATTTATTTAACTCTCTTGGTGTACCTATAAATAACTATGAAAACGTTGGTTGTCTTTATCGTATTTTTTTTCAAAAAAAAGCTTAACTTGCAATGGAATTAGCACTCTTAGTATTAATTTTTTATTTATTTTATTGTTAATGCATTTGACCCAAGAAATACACATTCTATTAAGATACAAAACAAAAATAATCGAGAAAGTATTTCTCAATATCGCATTAAAGCACTCAATGAAGGATTTCTGAGATTTTTTTAGGAAAAAATTAAATCGGCCATATTTTGAAAACTATAGGACTTGGTACTAAGGTAAGTTTGACTAAATAGGTTCGAAATGATTTACTCTTTCAGCTCCAAAATATATGCATCGACCTATCAAACATCCTGTATATTATATCCTCAAAATATTAGACCAGCTGCATACGCTCTTGCAACAGAGATTGAAATTCTCTTTGACCTATGTAATAAACATACCAAAACTATTGATAATATCCAACAAGTAGTAAAAGTAGCATTAAAAAATATAAATTCACTCAAGAAAGCATTTCAAGTATTCCAACTCTACTTTACTGCACGATATTCAAGGTGAGTTCGACTTGGCAACTCTTTTGATTCCTTTGACACTTTTTACTGCAAAATCGTTCGGGTCAGGTCACTGGGAGCAAATAGTGCAAGCTTCTCATCGTTCGGGTACAGCCAAGTAAAGTGAAAAGAGATAACTCCAGAAGCACCACCTCGAGAGATGAAGTTCGAGGAGCGGGCATGCGCATTTCCTTTATTTCCAAAAGGCGGTAAAATTTAAGTTTTTAATAATTCACTATCCTACCGAAAAGAATTCAAAGAAGATATTTTATGCTTAGGGCTTGGTCACCTCCTGGGGTCCTGGTCGAAAAAATGGCATCGCTCCCTCTAAATATCCGCAAAAACACATGTTCGGTTTGTGATGGGGATAAGCGCCCGCGGCTCGCCTTGCTCCTGATCCGTTCGACTAAATCACTTTACTCTTTTCACTCTGTGATCACGTGGTCATGGAACATCTCTCTATCTGTTTTAACTCCGTTTTGCCAAGCCGAACTCACCTTGAGTAGCAACCAATGAGCGAAAATTCAGCTAAGTAAAATTCGTAAAAAATTACTCACGTACAACTATGGGAGAAGAAAGACTAGTGGCCGTTTCACCAACTATTTTAGGGGAGCCTTAACGATAAGCATTCCTTAAAATGACAGTCTTCCATGTAGAAATGTCAGTTTGAGGAATACTTAACCTTAGGGCTCCCCCAAATTAGTTGGTGGAAACGGCCAAGATCACCTAATGTCCCTCAAAAGTGAGAAGGACTTGGCCGACTCTATGGACTATATAAAAAATAGAAAAATACGTATGGCCACGGAAGAAAAATAAGTTAGGTACCTAGTAGAGCTTCAATCTGAATGGAATTTGTTACTGCATCTACATATTTAAATATAACATTCCTACTAATCTAATTTTTTTTTAAATCGATATCGGCAAATTAATCATAAGTTAATTATACGTTTTCTGTTTTTTATGCATTCTATAAAAGTTGATGAATTACCCACAAATAAATTACCTACCCCAAACTTTTTTTTGTGCTTTTTTAAAGTGAGTTGGGAGTTGGCTCATTATGACGTAACGGCCCCCCCCAATACCAAACCCTTCGGAACGCCCCTGTGTAAAGCGAATGATGATTGATGGATATGATCGGATGATTATGATCCACTGTTACGTGAGGATCGCAACCCTCACGTGGTAATTATCTGACGCTTCTTGAAGACCGACTTTTTCAAAATCTAAAATTAGAAGTTCTAAAATTTATTATAAAATCATCAAGGGTGGCGCGGAGGAAGCTCCAGCTGTTAACTTTTGATGATGACGTGCGCTGAATCACACTGCCGGCCCGAGCCTATAGTGGAATAAAATCACTGCTCTAACTCGCTGTTTTCTGAGGGTGGGTGATTCCGAGGTATAACCAGATGAAACCCATATCATCTCGTAGAGGACACTTTGGGGCATAGGAAATGGGAATGTACAACTTTTTTTAATAGGACTGAACTTTGAAATCGGCCCTTAAACGTGACTGAGCTCGAATTTGAAAAACTATGTTTTTCTGAACATTACCCGCTGTATTAATTTAAGCATACAATCTAAAATTCTGATTTTTTGCACACTTATACTTGAAACATGAGCGCTTCTAATGACAGTTCAGAAATTTCGAAAAGGCTCAAGGTTTTTTTGTTAAAAAGTTAGGAATATAGAATTATCAAAATCGTGCATTTTAAACTTCACCCTGCGGCGAGCAATGTGTATTATTGAAAATTTCTATACATATACAGTAGTGTCGCGATAATCCGATCCCGCGATAATCCGTATGCTTCTGTAATCCGCATCGCATTTTCATTCCCTTGATGTACTCTGTAATCCGGATTTTACTTGATTTAGTAATCGGAATTCATTTACATAACTGTTGAAAATAAAAACACAGGTTTTCACTTGTGATTTTGTAACTGCGTTCAAACGGATAGATAGTTTTTACATGTCTACACGCAGCGTTCTTCCTAACTGTGTGGACTTTTTCAAAGAAAATGGCACCTATTAAACGCAAACACAAAACTGTCTCAACGAAAAGTCAGCGATTATTGTAGACGAGCTGAAACGAGGAGTTAGTGGCAAATATTTAGCTGTTAAGTATGGAGTAGGGCTTCAACCATCAGAGACATTAAGAAAAAGCGGACAGTAAAATGCCTTAGTAATCCGAATAATTTGATAATCCGGATTGGTCTGGTTTTAATTGATCCGGATTATCGCGACACTACTGTATATCGAATCAAATGTAGTTAAAACATTGACGAAGTTTTTTAAAAAAAAAATTAAGTCGCTAACTTTAACGGTTATAGAAATATGAATTTTTATCCAAGAGCCCTGGAGTGCGCTCAGCCCATCGTGAACCGCGTCGCGACGGAATTAATCGTGCATTCACCGAGAGGTGCATTTTCTGACTTTTCCAGTTTTGTGCGTTCGTATGCGAAAAACAGCCAAGTCTGATTTATTATCAAAGTTTGAACCATATTCAACAGTCGCTACTCTTCGAACTGATGTTAAACAAGGGTGTGACTAAAAAAAGCAACTTAAGCTACTTAAATCAAGAAAAAAAATCTAAGATCTCCCGTGGAAACCGCAGTCTTTCATTCAACATACTATCCGAGAAAATTCTTCATGAAAATACATTTTGCGGGAACTTGTGACGTCACACCGGCTAACCGCCAAAATCATAGCCTTCTGTTTGTTCAGTGGTTGAACCGTGCCCTATACTTTAAGTGGTTGCAATTTGCTTTGAGTGAGATCGTTGACTTTTGTCTTGGAAAATTTTACACATATTTTAACTGTGCCTCCGAAGCCAGTGTGACGTCACAGCCTAGGCGTTTGTCACTTTGAACCACCCTTATACTCGAAAACGGTTCATCGTAGCAAAATGCGGTTCAAATATTTGTTCTTAGATTTTTTCGCACTAAAACTTCATTTTTGGGTCACCCCCCTTCAATTCACTTATAATAGATGGCATGGTACTTATTCAAGGACTAAATGATAAAGCATTTTCAACTTAACTTTTAATGAACTCGCATGTATTTTTCTGAAGCAAATTCTTTCACTTGGTCGAAGGTATGAAGCACTGAGGATAACGGTGGTTTTTAATAGATGAATCGGTCTTTGGAAAGACGCAGAAGAAGTAACTTCGCAGATACGTATGCGTATGAAGTTTCTGGAAAGAGAAAAGTGATGAAGTTTCGGAATTTTTTAAAATTGTCAGAAAATCAAGAATCCCTATTGAAATTTGTAACTGGTTATGTTTTGGAACATTTAGCTGACAAATAGAAGAAACTCTGATCATCGCTGGTGATTTTGAAAATCCAGAGTTATGCTTTTCTGTCAACAAGGATGGTGTAACCGTGTAACCGAATTGAAAGATTTGAAAGATTTGAAATCAAATCATGAGACTGATGCAGGACTTATAATCCACGTCTTATATGAATATCAGATACTTCACCAAAAAAAAGTGTCGGTGAAGTCTGCAGATGCAAATGTTCTGGTATTACTTATTTACCACTATTCTGAATTTATTGAAGTAAGTTCTTTGAAAGAAACCTACCTTTTTATGGAATTAGGACAAGGGAATAAAAAACGGATCATTCCAATAAATAGTGCAGAAACTGGAATATGAAGTTCATAAATGTTTACCAGCGCTACATGTGTCAACAGGATGTGATACCACAAATGCAAAGGCAAAAAATGTATTTTCTAATAATCTTGGAACCTTATATTGCCACCAAATTTGCATTGGCCCTATTCAGAAATAAGAACGAGGCCCTAAAAACCCTCGATGAATTGAGATATCAATTTACCACAACTTCCAATAAATCCGCTTCTGAACTTCTACCCACAGATGATGCATTTTACCAGCATGTACTGAGCTAGGTGTATATATAACAAAAGAAGCTGTATTTATGCGATAAACAAAATTTCAGGTGCATATATCAACTGCGTATATGGATATCCAGTCATATACCTATTATGTCTATACTTGACCCTGTTAACTTTGGTTGGACTAGGAATAATGGAATTTTTGAGCCTGTTTTGATGACTACTGATCCCATACCAATGAATATAAGGCAACTAATGAATGTCTTCTGCGAAGATAAATTATGTCAAAATAATAAATGTAGGAAGTTATTATTTTTATCAATTTAAATAAAGAATGTCATTTTTATTTTTGTCGGTATATGTAAAGGCTTTGTTATTTGCGAACCATCGAATATGATATTCCCTTAAAGACGAGCTCTAGTCTGTGGTGTTTGTGGTCATTTGTCTTCGAATTCATTTCAGCATAGGGAAACAAACAAAGAGGGAAGAAACCGCGCGAAAATAGAAGGTGGCTGTTTTTAAGAGGAAGCGAGCGGATTGGTTGAATCTCTCTCTTCTAGCGCCGATAGGCGAACGACAGGTTGTATTTTTTATCGGTCGAGACCAGTGGCGACGCCTGACTTGCAGTCTGGGGGGGGGGGGGTAATGGGAAGATGTGACACCCTGCTAACGCGCCGCAGGCTAAATTTTTTGCCAATTTCAAGGTCATTCACTTTTCCAGAACAATAATTTCCTTTGTGAGGAAAATAAAACAAACAAAAAAATGTATTTTCTTTAATATTATTATGTATTTTCTTTTGGGCATCGTGATTTTTCCCTTGAATCTTGGATCCTGGGGGGGGGGGGGGGGGGTAATTACCCGAGACGCGATCCTAATTAGACGAATAATAAAGACGAATAATTACAAAAAGACGTTCAGTAAACTTAGTAGTCCTTTTCCTGCTGTTTTCTAAAGACGAATCGTTTAGATCGAGACGCGATTTAAATGATAATAAAAGACGCCGACGCCAAGTTTGATTTTCAAGACGTTTCTTGTTTGATGACGACTGTAAGCTGTTTCCCTTAATTAATTCATTGTACATTGCACTATTGTTTGACGCCACCATATACCTACCTGTTCTCTTTATCATTATACACCCTTTTAAAATTACCTGTGGCCTACTTATTCAAAACCCTAGACAACAGAATAAAAATCCTACATTTTTGGGGGCTCGTCCGGGATAAAGGGATACCCAAATTTTTGACCAAAGAGGTTATGTTACATTGTGAAGTTCCAGAAAATTTCCACCGCCAAATTTTTGACCAAAGAGGTTATGTTACATTGTCAAGTTCCGGAAAAGAGGGCAATCCAACGACTTGTCAAAATGGAATTAAAAATGGAGGCCAATGCCTTTTTTCTACTAATAATTTCTTAAAGTAAAAACTTTCCATCTTATAATACGAAAATTATCCTCTCAAACACTAGAAAATCATCTAAAAGCACCACAAAATACACAAAAAACAGTTTTTTGATGAAAAATGTCACGATTGTTTGAATTAAATTTATGGCGCCAATTTTTTGGCATTGGCCATGCGTTGACCACCATTTTGTTTGGATTGCCCTATACCCATGAGAAGATTCATCAAAGTAGTGGAGCCAAAGTTGAGTGATAAAACAAGAAGGTTGGTCCAAACTGTGTCCAAAGTCAAGGTAGGATGCATGTTTTTCCAATTTTGTTACCAGTCGCCGGAAGTTTTTTTATAAGAAAAGACGATTAGGCTGTTTAGACTCTGTGGTTTATTTATTTTAACTTGAAATCAAAAATCATATGCACGCTTTTGTTCATATTATTGAGGTGCTGTTTTATAAGGAATTTGTTTCATGATTTAATTGAAATAACATAACATTGATTTGTTTACGAAAGTGTAATGTTTAGGTTAGTTTAAGTTAGTTTAAGTTAAGTTTTCTTTTGTCGATTTTTATGATTGTTTACTAGTTAATTATTATTGATACAGTCGAGTCATTCAACAAGCAAGTCAGAAAGTCAATTTCAGTTATTTTTATCAGGTTTTTCATTAAGGGAAATACTCTTAATTCACTAAACTAATTAATATCTTATACTTTATGCCGAATCGCACCAGATTATTGCAATTTGCTTCCCTTTTGTTTGTTGCCGAATGTTGATTTAGTTTTCGCATAGACGCCGCTATTTTTTTGAATTATTAAAAGTACGGGTAGTACTTTTATGTTGCAATTTGAGTTACATTCGAAGGTTTGTGAATCAACAGAATTTAGAATAAAGTGAAGTGAAAGTGATTGATTTAAATTTGTTCATTAGTAGGTAAGTATTTTGTAAATATTAAGTGTTATTTTGTGATTAGTAAGTAATAAATAGTGTTGAATATGTTGGGAAATATTTCCGAAATTGAGTATCAGCTAACGCACGCCAGTTTGACTGCTGTCAAGGCACTGCACCTAATATGTTATAGTACGGAGGGAGAACCTCGTAAAACGAGGAAAGCTTTAAGAAAATTTGAAGGCTTTCCATGGAGAAGTGACTCTCGAGAACATGAGGCAAAAGTTAGAGAAGTAAATAACAAATTGAAACTGCCTGACCTAATTGCTGTGAGCAATATTCTTGATTTAACCTATGAAGGTACTGAGGAAGAGATAGCTGACCGAATTTGCTCTTTTCTGACCAATTTTGAGTATGGAGACGACGACCAAGAAGCAGACGAAGAACAAGAAGAAGACACAGAAGATGAAAACAATGGCGACGACAATGAAGTGAATGATGACGAAGAGAATGATGACGAAAACACAGAAGTAAACCCGAATGGCAATGTATACCAAAGATCTAGTAAGAGAGACAATTTTTCCTTAACCTTTAGAGACGTCGAGGATACTATAAGAACGTTTGATGGAAAAGATGATTACCCTATTCAAAGATGGATAGAGGAGTTTGAAGAAATAGCTCAGATAACAGGTTGGAATGATCTCCAAAAGTTAATCTTTGCAAAAAAATCACTGAAGGGACTAGCAAAGCTGTATATCCAGTCAGAAAAAGGGATAAATAGTTGGAAAATTTTGAAGAGTCGATTGATCAAGGAATTTGAGGTGAGAGTGAGTAGTGCACAAATTCATAAAATGTTGATGTCAAGGAAGAAGAAATTTGACGAAAGTGTACAGGAATATGTTTTGACGATGAGGGAACTAGGAAGCAGAGGAAATATAGAAAATGAAGTTGTTATACAATATATTATAGACGGAATTCCTGACGATTCAGCAAATAAAATTATACTTTATGGAGCTAAAAATTTTTCAGAATTAAAAGATAAAATTAAAGTATACGAAAGTATTGCAAAAAAGAGACCAGGAGCTGGCCAAAATCACTTCAATAAGCATAGAGAAAATAAAGATAAAAAGGAATACAAAGATGAGAGAAAATATGAAGACAAGAAAGGTCAAAACAAAAGGAACAAGAGAAGAATAAATACCCGAAAAGTGAGAACTGTTTTAATTGTGGCAATCGAGGTCACAAATCGAGAGAATGTCCAGACAAGAACAAAGGAGTTAAATGTTTCAAATGCAATGGATTTGGACATATAGCATCACACTGCTCCAAAACAACTGTCGACGCAAAGAGAACCGCTGCTAATGTATCAACTATTGATGTTATACCGAAGAATTCAATAAACCTAACATTTGATAACACCAGCATTGCTGCACTTTTTGATACAGGAAGTGATATCAGTATAGTAAGAGAAGATGTTTATGAGAAATACTTTAAGGACCTTTTGATGAATGAAGAAATAATAACAGTGAAGGGATTAGGATCAAATAGAGTGAAAACATTGGGATCGTTTCGAAAAGAAGTTGAAATAAATGATGAGACTTTTGATATTCTGTTCCATGTCATACCAAAAGAAGCAACGAATTTCCAGATTATCGTGGGAAATAACCTGTTGGATCAAGCTGAAGTTCACATAACAAAAGATGGCATAATTGTGTGCGCAAAAGAAAAGAACAATTTTTTAATGAATATTATTATTGAAGAGAATAAAATTAACGACAATGACTTAGAACTAGAGCATGTTCCAGACGAAAGCCATAAAAGACTTATAACAGAGATGATTAATGACTACAAACCAGAGAAGACCAAAACGACAGATATTAAAATGAAAATTATACTCAAGGACGCGGAACCGGTTTATCAGAGACCAAGAAGACATTTCAAGGAACCAACTACTAGTAAACAACTACAATCATTTCTAGGCCTGACCGGTTACTTCAGAAAATCTATACCTTCTTACTCCACCATAGCAAAACCGATGAGTGACTTATTACGAAGAGACATACCATTTGAATTCAAAGAAAAACAGCGACAATCTTTTTTGAAATTAAAGGAGCTGTTGACAAGCTATCCAGTGTTACATATTTTTAAGAGAGGTTTACCTACAGAACTTCATACCGACGCCAGCATGCATGGATATGGAGCATGCCTGATGCAGAAATCCGATGTTGACACGAAGCTACATCCTATTTATTACCTTAGTAAAAAAACGTCGCCTGCGGAAGAAAGATACACGTCCTATGAGCTGGAAGTCTTGGCGATAATTAATGCGGTAAAGAAGTTCAGAGTTTATTTATTAGGTTTCAAATTTAAGATCATTACGGATTGTTCAGCTTTCCAAAAGACTATGCAGAAGAAAGACTTATCAACGAGAGTTGCTAGATGGGCATTACTTTTAGAAGAGTACGAGTACGAGATAGAACATCGCAAAGGAAGCAGAATGGCGCACGTTGACGCGCTAAGTCGTTATCCTATAGTGATGACTTTAACTGAAGAAGATGGGTTCTTGCAAAGAATAAGGCAAGCTCAAGACATTGATGAAAATATTGTGACCATTAAGAAAGTGCTAAATTCAGGACAAGGTACATGACAATTATTTTATTCAACATGATATAGTATACAAGTACGAAAGTGGAGAAGAACTACCAGTGATACCAAAAGCAATGCAGACAGAAGTTATTAGAAGGATACATGGAGATGGACATTTTGCGGCCAAGAAGACTCAAGAGTTAATAAAGAAGGAAGTCTTTATACCAAAGTTGAAAGAGAAAATCGAAAGTGTCATAGCCAACTGCATCCCGTGCATTTTGGGAAACAGAAAAGAAGGGAAAAAGGAGGGATTACTCCATCCAATTCCTAAACAAGAAGGTCCCTTGCACACTTATCACGCTGATCATCTTGGTCCAATTCCATCCACCAATAAAAACTATCAGCACATTTTAGCGATTATTGATGATTTTACAAAGTTCACATGGCTCTACGCAACTAAATCCACCACCGCCAGAAAGACGATAAATTGTTTTTTCTACAAACGTGTTAAAAATGCAATTTTTAACACCCCCCCGTAGCATTGAAAATGTTACTTTATCGCACTAGTGCCATAAAGTCTTTATAGCACTAGTGTTAAAAATGAAACATCAAATTTTGAGAGCAAACGTCAAAAAAAGTTTGTATTTTTAGTTATTTACATTGATATTAATCGTGAAATTTGAACAACTGAGGTAGCCCGATTGGCCGCCTCATCTATATTTTTCAAGGGATCGAAGCAACCCTCTTTTTCTTCTATATTTTGTTGCATTTTTAGCAAAAATCATTATTGACAACGACAGACTTTCAAGAAACTGATAAGACATTTCATTACCTGTAAAACAAGCTGCTGGTTGTTTGGATTTTTTGACAAATGTCAAATTCAATAATTTTATGTAGGAAAGATGCTTCCAATTTATTATTCATTTAAAAATCCAATTTGTTACTGGTTCTTGCTTTCTATTGCCGTTTGTAGAAAAAATATTGTACGATATTTGTGTTAAAAGTATTTTTAAGGCACTTATGTGAATTGCAGAATTCGCTTCGCTCATTCTGCAAACTTTCACATGCGTGCCTTAAAAATGTACTTTTAACACTTATATCATAAATAACTATTATTAAACAACAGAAAACTTTCGGAAATCCATGTCGAATTATTACTGATAAAGGTACAGCTTTCACAGCAAACGAATTTAGAGACTACTGTGCAAAAGAGGAAATACAACATGTCACGATCACTACTGGTGTAGCACGAGGGAATGGCCAATTGGAAAGGATCCACCGAACGGTAATACCAGTACTCACGAAACTTAGCTTAGAAGACCCCACTGAACTCTACGTTTCAGAGGAGCATTAATATGACACCCTTCGAGGTTTTAACTGGAATAAAGATGAGGAAGAAAGAAGACATTAAGATAAAAGAATTGATCGAGGAAGAGACAAGAAAAGAATTTAATGAGAATAGAGAAGAGCTTCGAAAACAATGCAAAGAAAGTTTGGTTAAGATTCAAGAAGAAAATAGGAAAGGTTACAACCTAAGAAGGAAAAAACCGACTCAATATAAGATAGGAGAGCTTGTAGCTATCAAAAGAACTCAGTTCGGAGTTGGTCTCAAGGTTAACAGAAAATTTCTGGATCCATTGTGAAAGTGAGTCCGAGGCGGACTCATTAGTCGGATGGCCGAGTGTAGGAAGTTATTATTTTTATCAATTTAAATAAAGAATGTCATTTTTATTTTTGTCGGTATATGTAAGGGTTTTGTTATTTGCGAACCATCGAATATGATATTCCT